>OZ024891.1:31619014-32219014 GCA_964017195.1 Siderastrea radians | reverse complement strand
AAGCTGTCTTCTCTAACTGTTTATTTTAAAAGACGTGATTTTGTTGTTAAGTGGGCAAAAGAACCGTCTATATATAAGAATAGTTGTTTTAGTTTCGCTTGCGTTTGTTGTGGTCTGTACAACTGGTGTTTGATTCATTTGTGGTGTTTTTGAAAATATTCGAATGAGAAAATGAAACGTGTTTTCGAGTGGTAGAGTGAATCTCGAAATAATAACATCGTTCCAAGAACCAGGCATTGGTTTTTATGGTAGGCTTTCAGGTTTGCCTTGTAGTTTTAACATCGGAGGTAGAGATATTTTTCTGCAAGCTGGCAATCGATGTAGCACAGGAATCCGATTTTGAAATTTAAATATATAGTTTATCAAACATCTCAAATCAGCAATTAGGCATGCGATTGTTTCTCAGTTCACATTGTATCACTATCTTCACACTTAATGCGCTGTAATTGTTTCAACTAGCCTAAAACGTTTTCACTTGAAAGAAAGACGGAGCTACGCAATTGTATATTTTACGTTGCAAATTTATCACTTGCTCCATAATAAACAAATATTCGTTATTCTCCTTAAGTGATGACGCCATGCATTTTCTCCTGTGCTACATAGAGAACTGGCCAACAGAAAAAGATATCGCTATTAAAGGCAACTTGACAAGCTATGAACCGTCTTAAGCCCAGGATTGTTTGGACGTAAAAAATAGAAACCTTATTTAACAAGAAATTATTTCTTAATCCAAAATCTTCGACCTTGTTCAAAATTCCTGACCTTCCGAAGAGCAAAATTTTCACTGATTGATTTTCTAGCTTGTCATGTTTCTTTTAATATCCTTCGAGTATACACCATCTCGTGCAAAACGCGCCGGCTTTTTCGAAACAGTCTAATGTTTTTAACGTCGAGTTTACTGAAAAGCTGGATCCATGAATAGTTTCTCCTTCCTGAGTTTAGCAGAAATTTAAACTTTCGTAGAGTTTGTTATAAACTGAAAGAGAAAGAAAAGTTCGAAGTTCAAGGTTATCGTGTACTTCAACTTTTTATTTACGGCTCCTTCAGTTTATACAGCAAACTCCACGAAAGTTTAAATTTCTGCTAAACTCAGGATGGAGAATCTGTTCATGAATCCAGTTTTTCATTAAAGTGAACATTAAAAACACTAAACACTAAACTGTTTCGAAAAAGAGGGTATTCTGTTTGGAGTTGTTTTAATCCAAATTTCGAGTTTAAAATCTTTTGCACGAAAAAGCATGTTTTTTGGCGGGTTTAATTTTGCACGGTACCTTGTTGAATATTTTGGCAAAATTGTTGCCAGGGGAAACGCTGTACAAATTTTTTCAAATTTTCCCGCCAAAAGACTTAATATATAGAGGAAGAAAACTTGTTACACCTTTTAACTAGTTAAATGATTTTCACTAAAGTAATTAACTTCTAAGAAAGTATTGTAAAGTTATTTAGGGAAAGAATAAAGACAATGAAAATAAAACACCTCTGTTTCTCTTTATTGTTGTTTTGTTTACATACAAGATACTAAGTATTAAAAAAGTGGCTATGGAAAAAATTAGTATACATAAAAGATACAAATATTAAAAAGTGGCTGTGAAAAATTTTAAAAAATTCGGCGCATGCGTATTTTGGGCACCCGGATTTTTTTCGAAGTCTTTTGGCGGGAAAATTCGAGATTTTCAAACAGATGTCAACTAGTTGTAATGAATTAATATATAGATTTAGCCAAGCCTAAAAGCGGAGCCCGCCCCCCTTTGTTTTGTTTTGTTTGTTTTTGTTTTGCTGGCAGTTATTAATTTGTAAAAATACTCTCATTCAAGTCGTTAAATTAAACAAAACAAAAAAACACAAACAAAAAGAAAGAAAAAACAAAAGAAAAAATTCCTGTTCTCGCTGGGAACCGAACCCGGATCGTCGACGTCTGTAACTGTATATTAGTCCACTAGGCCACGAACGCTTGTGGTCATTTTGTCAAGTTAATTTTAATACTTAACTCTTTCTTCGTGACAAGCTGCCTATCAGCATGAAAATGCTGGTGTTTTTCCTGGCAAAATGTGTTCGGGACGTCATAAAAACCATGGTTGTGGACAGAAAAAATCAAAAAGCATTAGCTCTGCTATATTTGGCGTCGAAACCGCTGCGAAAAAGCTGCGAACTCAAGCGGTGTTCCGACCGAGTTTGAACAGAACCGACGAGGCAAATTTGAACTTTTCGCCTGAACTTTATCGCCTAAGTTTTTTCACCAAAATTGAACTTTTCCCCTTCCACCAAAAAGACAACTGAGTATTCTTTTGAACTTTTTTTGCCATTAACAAATTTGTTTTTGACTTTTGTTGTCTTTGCTTGTTTTGCTACAGCGCGGGTCAATATATCCATATATTCATATATCCAGTGTATGAAGTGTATTGGTAAGCCTGTGGTGCGGACGGACGGTCACGTGACTATTACGTCAAGGCCAAAATTTCTTGGCTTGATAGGTTACCAAATTTCCTTAGCAATGGAGCTCCGCTGACGCACTAGTGCGCTGGCTCCGCTAAAAAATAAGAAAAAATCGGCGCATCCGTATTTTAAGCACCCGTATTTTTTGGCGGGAAAATTGGATGAATTTAAAGAAAAGTCACCAGAACCAAAATCAGGGCATGACAACTGATAGATAGTATTCATATATGCGAAGATTTGAATAAATTGTGCAAAAATTCAAGGAACACTTATATTTCGAAATGACTTGGATTGAAAAAGATCAGAATATTTACTGAAAAAGTCTTGTTTGAAATTATTCTGCCTTATTCTTAGCTTTGTGAAATTGTCAATTGCTTGAAAATTCTTCGAAGTCAAAGATCCGAGCGATAAATTGAATATTCGCATTTTTGTTTCGCTTTGTTCAAACTTTGCAGGTGACAAATTTATACGGTACAATTTGCGTACGACTGATACATGCAGCTAAACGATTGCACGGTCTTGAAACATGTCTAAAGAACTCCAAAAACTGGGTCAAAATTTTTTCCAATTCAGCAAATTACCGATGCAAGAATACATTGCACCATGTAAATTGGTCTTCGCTTGTTGATACAGTGCAACACAGACATACTGAACTAATTTCCCTAATCGAAACAAATAGAACGTTACTTTCGAAGGATTTCATTTTATAAATCAGACTAATGGCCTAACATTCTTAAACTCTTGTATTTTTAGGAATCGTTTCTAAAAGGTTCAGATGGCCAACAATTTTAATCTCTTACTGCAACAGAGGCAGAGTCTGTTTGGACTGTCAAACCCGAAAACTGGCTGAAACAGTCCGAATTTAAACCGAAAAAAGGCAAAGAATAAATCAAGAAAATAAACTCAAAACAGAGATTTGAAGTCCTCCTGTCGTGCACATTAGAGCTGCATTCACACTTTGAAGGCAAACATAGCAGTCGTGTCCTTAAAATTGGTAATGCAACTTAATTGAAACAACAAAGAAAAATTCCCTTCGATTTCCACTGAAAAATCGTCTTTATCCTTTAGAAGGTTTGCTTGAAAATAAAGCCGCACGCAATTTATCTGAAAACAGACTAAGGGGCCGATTACATGAACCAGGCTGTCTCGGTAGAAGGACTGGCTCTGTCTGCCGAGATGGCTGTTTAGCCCTGTATTTCATGAGGCGGGCCAGCCCGCCTGCGGCTAAATTTAGAAGCTGTCGTGTGAAAAGATGGCTACATCGAAGAGCATGAATCAAGTGTCTTTATTTTCGCTAATCCATTATTTTGGCGTATCATTTAATTTTCATTATCATTTTATGGTCTGATAAACCTTTATGTGTTATATAGTAAGAGAAATATCGAGCCATTTTGCTCTGAAGCGAAATTTAGTGACAAGAAAGTTTTGGCCCGGCAATCGCGATTACATGGTAAATTTTCATCCCGGCTAGCCGGGATCCCGGCATCGCGATGCCGGGATCCCAGCTAACCGGGCGGAAATTTTTCCATGTAATCGCGAAGTTGATTTTTAGTGTGTTTCACAGACGTGCCGAGATCCCGGCAAACCGAGCCAGCCCGCCTCATGTAATCGGCCACTAAAACACTTCACATTTTTTCTTGTAGGAAATCGCTCTTTTCGTTTTCTTTTAAAGATAGTAAATACATTTATCTGAAAACGGAATACATTTGGTTATGTTTTTCTAATAAAGTAAAACGCCTCTTTTCCTTATTGTTAACTGACAAAGTAAATGCATTTTAAGTGAGAACTGGCTAACTGTAACTGTCCTACATGTTAGTCACTGAGAAATTGTCTTTTTTGTAACTTTTTAAAGTCCTAAATGATTGAGAACTGACAATTTCATACCTGTCAATCTTATAAATCCACAAATAGCTTCCCCGCCTCACCCCAGGCCTTGGGGTAGTACCCTGCCCGCAGCACTGAGCAGAGTCCAGGATGCTCCAGGGTTTTTACATTAATTTTTAAAAATATTGCCTGTACTGTACTGTTCAAGCACTAGAATTCTCAGGTGTTGTTTAATGGTCTCAAGCACTACATTGTATTGCACAAAATAGTAGGATTTAGAAGAGTCAAGACTAATCTTTAAGAACCCAGTTCCAACTTTTTACAAAAGAAAATGTCTCTTTTTTCCTCTTGAAAATCGGAATGTCCCGATTTTTTAGGTTTTGAAACTCAAAAATTGGGAAAATTCCGATTAAATGGGGACGGTTGGCAGGTATGCAATTTAACCGGTGCAATTTAAAGGAAAAATTAGAATCACTAAGAAATCGCCTTTTTAAAAAATCCTCACTGATTAAAAAGTAAGAAATGGTTGTAATTTAAGTCCTAATGACATCCTAAAGTGTGACCATTCAAATGAAAGCTGCTGAGCAATCGTTTTCTATTGCACTGCTTATTTAATATTCTGTGCATGGTGGTTTCTAACTTTTGCGCCTGCTGCTTTTCGGATTAAAAGAGTTAACATTGTCGTTGACATCGTTTGTGTCTTTTCTTACATCAAACAGCTAAGAAAAAACTGAAAAAAAAAACAGGCGAAATGACTCCTTATCCCGTTTAAAAGGTCTTTTAAAAAGGGTAACGGGATGTTTTCGTAGTGTCATGCGCGATTGTGACAAACTGGATTCACTTACTTGCCACATGACGAAACTCCGCATTTATACCATGGTTCCCTTCCATTCTCAACCCCAGAGCTCTTCTCTTTTTCATATTGCACTTTGTATGTCAATTTTGGTGAGGCCATTGTACAGTTTAGCAAGAGATTATGTTTTGAGTTTAGTAATCAATGATTGAAGCACTGAGAAATCTTTTGTATTCTATGAGTTATATCAGTTTGGACACACGCACGTTTGGAAATTTAAAGATTACATTTTCTATAAGCTATAAACTGTTAGACGGCTTTGAATTTGAATTTTGTTTGCCATGTCTGTAGTTGCACTGTATCTTGAAAATGAAAATTTTGTCCTCATTTAATTTTGTTCTTCTTTTAGAGGAATTAGAAAAATTGCTGCAGTCTACCGTTATGTACCCTAATACGAGGTACAACCGAATTTAGACAACATCTTAAATTTAAGACACTATTTCCAAAAAAATACTATACATGGTTTAAGCATGACGGATAATTGCATTCTTCCATGCACTGCGACGTAACTGTGGGTGAATACGCTAAACGATTCGCCGCGTTTTTTAAACCGGCTTTTACTTTTTCTACCTCTAGTTGTTGCTAAGTCGACCATCTTTGTTGCTTGCTTGATTCCGCCGAAAGCTGACGGATCCTTGCACCTTGTATTCTGTAGAGAAAACAATTTTTCATATCTGAGAACGTTTTGAAGATCAATAAGTTCATTGCTAAGACACTAACAGTGCTAACACGTTTTGTTGTTGCCGGTTGTGTTTTGTTTTGAGTCCTTTCTTTTGCTGTCGCTGTTTTGAACTGTAACCGCAAATTGGCCCCCAAATTATCTTTTATGTGGAATTCCAATGTCAAATATAAATACTCGAAATATTCATTTTCTGAACAATGCACAATCACCGGAGGAAAAATATTAAACAAACGATCACTTGACAGCATGTAATTCTTATAAATCTTACAATTCTTGAGGGATGGGTCCTACTCTTTCAATCTTTCCTTCCAGTAGTAATATTCCGTAAAAATAGCGACAGAGATACTTGGAATGAACTGATTCCTGTCCTATTTAGGCCAGAATCCAGTAATTTGGAATTTAGAAAATAAAAATGAACTTAAAGTGACCTAGTCACACTAAATCTCTATTCAACAAGCTATTCAATGAGCTCGAGATTTCTATCGCGTGATAGTCGATGAGGCCGAAGGCCTCATCGACTATCACGCATAGAAATCGAGAGCGAATAATCTAATTGTTTTAGTATAAATCTACTAGACGTTCAAAACTTGACAGCCGACACTACATGTTTTTATTGAGAAATGATATAAATAGGTCACACCGCACGCGGAAAACACTCTACTCACTATCTACAACAGAATAGATAGTGAGTAGCGTAGCCAAACAGCATTAGTAATAGAACGCTAGCAGGTTGATACTAATCTAGACTAGAAAAGTTTCAAAACTACACCTTTTGGGACAAATCCTGCAAACTCATTGAATGCAAAAATTCTTAATAATTCATTACCAAGAAAGAAACGAAGCCGCTGAAGATATTTCTAGTCAACTCACTTCTTTTTAAAACGATGTCAGGTAGAGGAGGTTGATGCTGTTTAATTTCCACTCTTCATGTTTATCTGAAAAGAGACAAAAAACACATGAAGACACTTGAAAGCTGTTGACTGTCTTTTAAAAACATAAATAGATAATCAATTACTGAAAGTTAAACACTATGTTGGAAAAGGTAAATAAATCACCTCCTTCACCTCGCCATCTCCAACGCCTTCCCCACCCCTCCTCGACGGAATTTATTTTAGGAGGCGGGTTGGTTCCATATTTTTAAAAAAAGTTCTCAAAGGACTGCCCATATTTGTAGTCAAAATAACAGATTTTGATTACACTCTATTCCACACCTAAAGAGGTTTTGCTTCCGTTCAATCACAGGTTTGAAATCTCACCTCTCTTTAGAGCAATGTCATTGTGTGATTGATGTTGTCTCTGTCGAGTTTCCCCATTAGTTGGTTAACACTTTTGGAGAGAAATACAAATTACGTTAAGATGTGATGGATAACATGTCTGTTTTTTCGCAAGTCGGTAAAATAATTATGATCGTCCGGGTGAGTGTAGTCCTGAGAAGGACTATTTGGGGTTTTGAAATCCAAAAGTCATTCCAATATTTCCCATCTTTCTCAAAGATTCCCAGTTATCAAAGCTCATAAGTTAAATTTAGTGGCGACCGGCGTAATAAAAGGGGTAATAAAGGGGGCGGGGGGAGAATGAACCTGAATCCCCTGTTGTAAATTGAACTCAAACAATACGTATATTTCGGCAATCTTCAAGTTCTTATTTTTTTTCAAGGAAATCTGCATTTTATACTAGAATTTATCCCAAATGAAATTAATTTTAACAATAAACGCAATTTGCATCCTTAGAAAGGCAACTTATTCTAATAATACGTACCTCAAGATATCACCAAGTAAAAGATTGTATGTAAAGTTTAGAGGACACATGCAAAGGTACGCTGTAAACGAAAGACAAAAACACCATTGGAGAATTTAATAGCTGACTTCTGTTGTAAAGCGCCATGGGTGATGAGTGGATCAAAGCGCTTTTATTACTTAGGAACAAAATAATTTTCAAACTGCGAGTTCGCCATCAGTCTCATTTTTCGAAGGCACAAAACATCTTTTACTTGAATGCACATAAGTGGTCATAAGATGCCAGTGTTAATCTTCAAATGACAAATGAAAGTCAAGAACACTGTCAAGCGGCGGTCTATTATTTTTTGGCCGACACCCCAAAGCCACGTCAACATTAAAGACTCAATAAATGTTGCATGAAAATTGTAAACAAATTGCAGCTATCTTACCTGAAGACTGTAGATCACATTTCAGAGTTACCTTCGTTTATCGCTGATTCATTGCTTAGCGCATTAAAATGTCCTCTCCAAAGACTAGCCGGGGTTTTGGCCTTCAAGCTGACTCAGCGAACCTTTTCCTTGTTCTAAACATATATTAGTAGGGCTCAAAACTGTTATTTAACCTTTTCCAGTGAAATAAACTGACTGCTAAACCACATTTTGCTTATGCTGTCTCCTTTGCTTACCTCGAGCTAAAGGTGCAATGAAAACATGAATAATGAATAGCTTTTAGCTTATTTGCAATTTAAATAACAACAATAATAATAAAGATTGAAGTTGTCCTTTTAAATTAGTCCTTCCTTCCTGTTTGTTCTTGCCATAAACAGAACTTTAACTTGTACAAATGTCTTCCATCATTTTTTCTGTGTCTATATTTTTTGCTCTTTTTAACGTTTTGTTTTATTTTTGGAGGGTGGGGGTGTTTAGCTGGTGAGGGAAGGATTCAATCGTACCTGACCCTGTTTGTTTGTTCGTTCTTTTTTTGTAACTTGTAAATAACTTAGAAACGTTTCTGTTCAGCCAATAAAACTTTCGACAAATATTTCCCAGAGCAACAAAAAAAAAAAAAAATAAAAATAAATAAATAAATAAAAAAAAGATGTTTTCAAGCTAGTATTACCCTGTAACTAAACACAGGAGCCCATAGGCTCCTAATGCGTGAGGTGGTAAAATTAGTCACTGAACTTTTCTGTAAGAAAACTGAATTCGGAACTATTAACAAAATGTAAACTTCAAACTAAGAAGAAATGGGAGAGTAGGTTATGGTTATATGAGGGTAGCCGTACAAACAAAAGCTTTTCATCAACAGTGCCACCGTTGAGTGCTATTTCACTGAACAAAATTTCGTATAAACGTTTTCCACTCTTGAACGTGGTTGTCCTCGGGAGTAGCATCCTCCAGAGGCAACTTGCAAACAACCCAATCTGGGCGCAGTTAATTAAGCTGCGTCGCTAGCGGGATTGTTCACACCAAGTTCGAGCGCCAGAACCGCGAAGGGAATGGTGAGATACGGCTTGCGCCACTCATGGCGGCTCTGCCGCCAAAACTTTACCTTCGCGCACAGACAATACCACCATAGTGAGTAGTCTAGGGACTGCTTCGTCCCCAGTCGTTCGCTTATGACAGCGGGGGGGAATTTGATGGGAAGAAGAGAAGCTTCCTATTTTTCTTGTTCCCATCAACCCCGCTCGCGCTTAGTGCTCGTTCCCAAGCGCCCTCTGTCGCACTTCGCGCCCATTTCCAAGCTACTCATGCTCGCCCTAAGTCCTCCCAACGTTTCTCTTCTCTCTTAACAGAAGAGAGCCTGTGGAGGATGCAGGTCTAGGGACAAGCAAGCAGCTGACAGGTTTTCGGCCTCTGATAACCCCCCCTACTTTTATCTTCTCACCCCAGTCTGTTCTCATCACTCTTTAAGCCACAAGAACACAACAGCTTTTAGCTTTTTAGTTGCGCTTGACCAAAAAGCGAGGTTTTGCATGGCAATCCAAAATAACAATCTCAGGAGAGGAGACCAAGAACGAACTACTGTTCCAATAGTTAGCTTATCAATGATGATGATAAAAATTAATTATTTAATACTAAAGGCACAGTCTTGTCACCAGTTAATCATATCCAAGACAATTATCCTAACAGTGATTAAAAAGAATTTTTTTTTAAACAAAGTACTTAACAACACTAAAGAGAACTTAACAACACTACACAAGGTTTAATACTACGATACAATTACTAATACAATACAATAATACTATACTTAAGCAATGCTAAAAATTCTTGACACTTCAGTGGCAGATCCAGGATTTTAGAAAGGGGGGGGGGGGGCGATTGACCTGACAGAGCGATATCATAACAATCAGAGAAAAAATCACCTCCGTGATAGTCTTGTTCCTTTTCTTAATTTCAATCTTAAAAGATCCCAAAGAGAAGGGTGGCTAGCCACCCAATCCACCCCCCCCCCCCCCAATGGATCTGCCCCTGCAGTTTTATATTACATTAATGCATTGACATCTACACTATTCACATTGACATATACAAGTCATTATATTACTAACAGCAGCAAAAAAAGAAGAAAAAGTGTCAATCAACTTGAATAATCAGTTCTTAAAAAATCTTTGTTATTGACGTTTCTTTCAGTTTCGTATTTGACAGCGATTTTGGTACAAAATCCTTGAATCCTAGGTCGAGTTTTGGTTTCTTCTGCAGCTTAACAGAAACAGCTTTCCAACTATTATAAAGTAATCCAGTAAGTTAAGCAAAGGGCATTTTTCAGTTATTCGAAAGTAAAAAGTGACTTGTGTTAAATTTGTATGATCCAGAAACAGAGCCTCGCAATATTAATCTCCTGCGCAGCCGTTCTTAGGGTTGTCATGCAACGCTCCTCCCCATAAATGCAGTTTGTGGGGAGGAGCATTGCGTGACGACCCTAAGAAGGGCTGCATAGGAGACTACACAATATAAGATTTACAGTATATAATTGCAGTCATTTTGATTTGTAAAAATCCTGTTGGCGCTCAAATTAGGGCCACTAAATAGTGAATCACAATTTGTTAGAGAATTGACCGATAATGATAGAAAGATTGACTCATAATTCAGATAATTCACATTTTGGTGCCATGATTTTGAATTGAACACCTTTACACGATTGGTTAGATAGGAGTGATTATTAAGATGTGACTAGACTTTCAGTACGAACACTTTTAGTTGTGTGCATAATACATTATCATATCTTATTTAAAGCCAGGCATGCCCAAGTACGCCCATTCCATTGTAGCGTTACTATCATCCTGCTGCGACTAACTGCCTGTGGGTCCCTGAGGAAGGTCCATTTTTAAAGTGCCGGTAATATCTTCTCTCACTCTAGAGATATTCAAGTTTTTTGTCATGCAAGTTACAAAATTGATGATGTCAAAAGGGTCACAGCATGGAGGCTAAAAACGGAATCAAGAACATTTGGAAAGAATGGGATAAGATAACTGAAACATGGCACAGGCATTGTGCCTTAGCAAAGACACAAAATGGTTAATATTGTGAAGTTGCCATGGCAACTCTCTTGGCTCCAGTTCTCCTACTTTGAACAAAATATTACCATTTGTGACTCCATAACAAGAGAGATGTGGTGCAGTTGGAAACACATACAATGCCCATATTGCGCTTAGTCTCCTCATTAACCATTAAAGAGTGGATGATGTCTAAATCTTACTTGATTTCTTTCTCAGGGTACATTACTGGTCACAAGTTTCAGTTATATATATATTACCTCAATAATGCCAGAGATATTCTTGATTTTGTGATTTGTTCCCACCCTGTGACCACTTTTAGCAATCTCAGTTGTCTACTTTCAACTTAAATATTTGGGAAACGAGAGAAGGTATTAGAAAAAAGAAAACACCATCCGTTTTTTATTTTGATAGGCCTTTCAAATAAGCTTAACTAGATTTTTACTTAACAGGCAATTTAATAATAATAAAATTGACCATTTTTTGAAAAAGAAACTTTATGCAACCACTTAATGGTTTAAAACAGTGCAACAACTTCAACCACTTTAGCCAGATCTTTTTTGCACTGGGAATTTTGGTGTTCTTCAAGCTCCGAAGCCTGTTCAAATGACTTGCCACAGTGAATGCACATATTAGACATCTGGTCTTTTGATCGCTTTTTGCATTTATGCCTTTTAAAGTATTCAAGCCATCCATACCGCTTGCCACAATCGGAACACTGCAAACGTTTTTTCTCAAGGTGAATTTGTTGGTGTCTTTCTAGTGTAATTTTATCACTGACACATTTCTTGCATATATTGCACTGGTATGTAGTGTCTCCATTGTGTGTCCTCTCATGTCTTTTAAGATTAGCTTGTTCTGCAAAATGCTTGCCACATGTATTACACTGAAAGGGTTTTTCTCCAGTATGTATTTTCTGGTGTCTTTTCAAATTACGTTGTACAGCAAAAAGCTTGCCACATGTAGTGCACTTGTAAGGTTTCTCTCCAGTGTGGGTTCTCATGTGAATAACGTGTGATCGTTTATATATGAAAGATCTCTCACAATATGCACACTTGAACGGTTTTTCTCCAGTGTGCTCTGTAAGGTGCAGTGTTAGATTACGTCGGCCTGTAAAACTCTTGCCACATACATCACAATGAAAACTCTTCTCATTGGAGGATACTTGTCCCACACTTTCATTTGCACTAGAGTGACTTTGCTGATGATTTTCCAGAGATAACAAATCCTCAAAGCTTTGAGTACACTGCGTACACTTGAAAAGATTCTTAACAGTTTTACAATGTTTTTTCATGTGAGCAATGCAATTTGACCGTGCTCTAAACTGCTTCTGACAATGAGTACATTTGTAGGGCTTGATGCCAGTATGCACGCTCTTGTGGTCAGCGAGGTGCGAAGCCCTGTTAAATCTCTTGTCACATTCACTGCACTTATAGGGCTTTTCACCCTTACAAGCTCTTATATGCAGTGAGAGTTGCGAACGAAATCTCAGCCTCATGTCACAATGGGTACATTTGTAGGGCTTGATGCCTGTATGCAGATTGCTGTGCTCAGCAAGGTTCGTTGTGGTGGCAAATCGCTTGTCACATTCAGTACATTTAAAGGGCTTTTCACCTGTACAAGATCTTAAATGCCTTGTGAGTGCAGAGGAAAATTGCCACCTCTTACCACAGTGGATACACTTGTGTGGTTTCTCATTTTCATTTACTTTGGGAGAAGGCTCGATACCACTATGAATTTGTTCATGCTTTCTGAGACGTGACCCACTAATGAAACTCTTGTCGCACTGAGAACACTGAAAAGGTCTCTCACCAGTATGCAATCTTTTATGCACTGTAAGGGCAGAGGTACTACTGAAGCTCTTGTCACAGTGAGGACACTTGATTTTTCCATAATGAACTAACTTCTCATGTTTTCTGAGATCTGCTCTGCATGAAAAACTCTGGTCACACTGAGAACATTGAAGAGGCCTCCCACTAGTGATGGTATGTAATTTTTCATGTCGCTTTATGGAGGATTTGGTGCCAAAACACTTGTCACAGTAAGAACACTTGTAAGGCTTCCCACTTGTATGAACTTCTCTAATATGCCTTGAGAGAGCAGCTTTAGATATGAAACATTTACCACACTGAGGACATTTAAAGGGCCTCTCACCACTTGAATGTACTTCTCTAATGTGCCTTGAGAGAGAAGCTTTAGATATTAAACAATTACCACACTGAGGACATTTAAAGGGCCTCTCACCACTGTGTGTTCGCATGTGGACTGCTAATCTTGAGGGATTTATGCATGCCTTGCCACACTGAGGACATTGATGAGGCTGCTCACCAGTATGCAATCTTCTATGCACTGCCAGGGCAGAGCTACAGCTAAAGCTTTTATCACAGTCACTACATCTGTATGGCTTTTCACCTGTATGAGTCCTTAGGTGCTTTTTGAGAATTGGTTCTGATGCAAAACACTTATCACAGTTTTGACATTTAAAGGGCCTCTCTCCAGTATGTGTCCTTATGTGCACTGTTAATCTTGAGGGAATTGAGAAGCCCTTGTTGCAGTGAGGACAGCGATGCAGCAGGTCTCCAGTATGCAATCTGTTATGGGCTGCCAATGAGGAAGAATTGGCAAATTTTTTGTTGCACTGAGTACATGTAAAAAGCTTTTCTCCTGTACATACAGCAGTTCTTATGTGCTTTTTGAGATTTGCCTGTGATATAAAACACTTATCACAGTGTTGACATTTAAAGGGCCTCTCACCAGTATGTCTTCTTATGTGCACTGTTAATCTTGAAAGAATACTGAAACTCTTGGTGCAATGTGGGCAGTGATGTTGCGGTTCTTTGGCAGCTGGGAGACTCATTAAATCTGTTGAAGTAATAGTTACATGTGAGCCACAGGGCTGACATTACTAGCTGGTAACCAGAGGCAGGATTCACAAAGCTGTCCTAAGTCAAGATGAATCATAAGTATTGTTTCTCACCAAAAGGCCAGGCTTTTGTTTTCCAACAACACCTAGAGCTTCGTGAATCCAGCCCCAGCATTTTTGACCAGCTTTAGCAGTGAGGATGGCTGGTGTCTCAGACTGTGAAAAATGACTAAAAAATATACATAGAAGAACTCCTTTAGTTCATAACCAGCTATTTTTTCCTCCATGAGAAGCCAGCTCAAGCTTAATGACAGCCTGATTTGCATGCATGTTTATTAAGATGACCAAGAATGAAGGATAAGAAAGGAGAGCAATCAAGGTTCATTTTATCGACAAGAGAAGTGGTTGTGTCAATGATTTCCCAGGATTTTGCCGTGATTTTCGGCATCTTTATCAACCTGGTCAGCATTTCAGGAAATATTCACAACACCTTTTCAT
Organism: Siderastrea radians; assembly: GCA_964017195.1. Classification (NCBI taxonomy): domain Eukaryota; kingdom Metazoa; phylum Cnidaria; class Anthozoa; order Scleractinia; family Rhizangiidae; genus Siderastrea; species Siderastrea radians. Next base: position 32,204,650 of record OZ024891.1, on the reverse strand, counting down.
TGTTAAATGAAACTTATACGGATTGAAATAAGGAAAACATTTCGTAAATAAAATGAAAATGACAAATGTTATCTCACGTCCAAGAGAGGTGAGTTGAAAGCTAATAAATTATTTTCTGCCGCTCACTGCGTAAGATTACTCCTGTTACATGTTACCTGTCAAAGTTCTATTGTTTGAGAAAGTTGATCCCTCTCTGGTATCAATCAAAATAGAACTCACTGGACATTTAGGTGTCTTAATCTCATTACAGGCAAAATGCCGCAGAAAATACATTTTCCTTTTTTTCTCGAAAGTCAAATTTTGGTGAGTTGTATGTACGTTTTAAACTACAAGTCGACAGCCGCTCGACCAATTTCGCTGAAGTTTGGCCAGATTGTTCCCAGACAGTTTTTCTACAAAACCGTGTCTGTGAATTTTAATCCCTCTTTTTGTTTTAAGACTAGACCTTTTTTGCATGTGAAGTGCTAATTTATTTGTCTTCTCTGACTTCATCTGCTAATAAAAGAAGAACAAGTGTACTTGTCAAAAATCTGAGACACGGTTTTTTAGCCACAGGTGTCAAGAAGAGAATGCAGTGTTAATCATTTTGTTTTCTTTGTTTCTGAAGGGAGTCGAACCTGATCTATGAAGAGATGCATGTGTGAAAGAACCTTCCCATTTTCCGAACATGTTAAACTCCTGCCTCTTTTTTGATATAAAGTCATTTTCTGGAATTATTAAACTGCCAAAAAGTGTATAGTTTATAGGGTTTTTCATAAAACCAACAAAAACTAGAGTGATCCACGCACAAACGGTCCCGAAGGGTGGCTGATACCTTAATGTTCCATCAAAAATACAGATATCTGGCAAGCGAATGGATTTCAAAACCAAAATCCAAAATATATTCCTTACAAAAATGCGAAAAAATAAATCAAGTTCACGTGATCACGTGTTTCAACTGCGTCATCTGTCCACGTGTTAAAGGAACTACGTCATGGTATTTTCATTCACTTTTCTGATCTGACAAAATTATTTTCTCATCGAAGGAAACCTCACAATAGCAGTTTCCTAAGGTAGAAAGACACCAAAGAAGTAATAATAAACCAAAACTAAACAAGGATGGTTACGACTGAGGGAGATTAAGATGGATTACGAATGACAAACTTGAAAAAACTTGCCAATTTTTTCAAGATGCGTTATCCGTGACGTAGCTCCTTTAAGATCATGTTCCAAAAAATGTCACAGTACCAAACAAATAATTTCGCCCGATACATGCGTCACACTACAAGCAAAAATAATCCGTGACAATCAAAAGTAGCCTGTCTTGAGGGCAGCCGGTGGCTGTTCACAGGTTAAATCAAAAGAGGAGCAGCTTTGCGAACAAAATTACAGAAATCTGGATCAAACATTCAGTAAACAATTTTTGAAAAGCAAATCAACATTTCAAAGCAATATTTACCGTGCTGTAGCGTTTACCCAGGTCTTGTAAAAACTATTTGAAGTCTGTGGTTTGGCTTACATTTTAGAGCAAACTTTACAGACTTTAGGTCAGGGTCTCTTGCAAATCAAAAGAATCTCAATGTGAAATGCCTTTTCGTTGCTTTAAAGAGCTCCATGTCTTCTTTTGAGAGGCGGATTATTCCTTGGCTTGATTTATTTCCATTTTGAGCTCCTAAATAGAAGTATCTTAATTTTAAGAGAAGAAAAATACATTTTGAAAATCTAGGACAGATCCCATGCGGTAGGCCACAAATCGGCCTTTGCCTTTTGCCAACCTCTTCCCCAGGGTCTTCTCAGGTTTTGAAAGAGCCTGGGGACCAGGTTGGGCATTTCCCCTTCTCCTTAAAATTCACAAATATATGTCCAAAAGAGAGTTTCTGATTGGTTTATTTGTCTCCTAAACAACTGATGGCACTAGAGGGTAGAAAAATGCGTAGTACGGGAGGTAGGAGATAAAGTGTCCTCCATAGGACACGCGGAACATGTGTACAGCACGGCTGGTTTTGGCCGTGCAGCCTAGCTCGAAAGCAAGATATAAATAATTCATCAATTCGATCCAATTCTGTTAGCCATTACAGACCGTCAACACCATCCACGACCACCTGTTCACTGCACAAGCCAAATTCACAAGTAAAAACGTCATTGGTTCTGCACGCACTGCATGCCTATGTTTAATAAAGGGGGTTGAACTCAATTTACATAGGGCAAACTTGATTTATTTGGGTGGCGTATTTGATTAGTTACAGGGCTAACTCGTAATGGGGTGAAACCACTGGCTTCTGTGGTTATGCATTTGCAAAAACATCCTTTTCTTTTTCACTTATAATTGCCTCCATATCCATGTATCCACTTCAAACTATAGCTTTGAGGTGGAGGCAAGTCTTTTTAAAATGCATCGCAGAATGCAACGAGATAGTGGCATTTTTAACAGCAAGCATCACGTGCAATATGATCCAGTGGGGCCAAACATCTAGAACCCTGAGGGAATATACAGTTTATCTTACAGCTGATTTCCTGTGATAGACCTGGATTTTCAAGGGTATCAAGCATGGTTCACCAGCTCTGATTTGCCTGCTTTGATTCTCTCATAACATAGTCCACAAAGCAATGAAAGAAACTGGCAGATATTCTGCTCTGCTATGATTGTTTATATCTCAGAAAGTGTGTAATTCTTCTGTTGACTAACTTCCAGAATTATTTCGTGACTGTTGCCCGATCAGGCCATGATTCGCCCCAGCTGGTTACCAAATAATTCTAACCACTGCGAATAAAATGAGCTTACAGAAAAATGATAAAATCCTGAGATATAAACAATCACAAATGGGCAAAGACTCGTAAACTATTAATAGTTTATCGAAGAAAACTCGCGTGGGCACTGGCGGCTGAATTGAAAACGCGTCATTCGACACAAGCAACCGAAACTTTAAAAGGCATTGTGTTCTGTGACTTTTTAAGTCTAGATATTAAACAGAATGATTCTGTAGTTTAGCCCAGAACCAGAACACATGTAACAAAATAAGACTTAAGGCTATTAAAACGTACCTGCTGGATGAAAACCGAGGAAAAATACGGCGACATAAACAAAGAACCTCAGCTCAGCAAATCCACAAGGTCGAAACGAACGCTTGGTCACGTGTTCAAATATGGAACCGCAGCATGGGAACAGGAAAGCAGGGACACGGAACGGGACTGCAATGTACATGAAAGGCACATTAATAGCCAGAAAGATGCCCTATTTCACGCAAAATAACGCAAGGAAAATCTTCTTTTTTCTCAAGACTTAATTCTAGGAAAGGCGTTTTAAGACTTCTTATTTCAGGTGGGTCTGCCATCTTACTGTCACAGTCTATTTTCTCTCGTTTTTCTCTGGAATGAGCTTTGTTTTATGTTGTTTTTCTGCGGTATCTTCCACACGGCGTAAGTTTACACGGCAAAAAGTAGCCTGCGAACAGGCTTCCCGGAGCATTCGGAGCATTCAGGCGGCACAAAGCGCCGGCAACGAGGCGCGAAGCATTTTTGCCCGAGCCGTCTGAGTGTCCCGGGAAGCCTGTTCGCAGGCTATGCAAAAAACAGAGTTGGTGTTGCACTTTAATTCTATATTTGGCTAAACGCACCTATACGAGCTAATTTTCTTTTTACGCCGACCTCAAAACGGTGGATATTTGCATTTTTCATTATCTTGAACAACCTATAAAGTTTTCAAGTTCATAAAGCGTCAAGCATTCCGGGGGGCAAGCATTTAAAATTAAGCACTGTTTTACTGTTTGGCTTGAGGAATAGATTGAAACTTATATTAAGACAAATATTTGGTTGCACAGTGTTCGTATACTGCAAAGTGTCGCGATACACAAGTTTAAAATGGGAGAAACTGACATTTCGGCAGAGAAAAATTAGAGAAGCAGGTTGGAATGGCTTTGAGTACAACCAGTTTCACGCTCTTAGTTGCATCATGGGAAATCAGGGCAAGATGGCGGGAAATTCAAAAGTTGTATCGGAATTTACTTGAAGCCAACTTATTTTTCCTGAATTAACATATTTGACACTTTCTCTTTGAAAAGTGTAACTTATATTCAAACAAACAATACACTAAATCTGGGGTGCACTGAAGTCCATCAGTTTTTCGAAAACTTGATTTCTCCCATACATTTTCTGTAATTTGACAGTACAAAAATTACAGAAAATATATGGGAGAAATAAAGTTTTCGAAAAACTGATCATGGATCTAAGATTGCTGAATATTGCATAAGCCATACTCAACAACCACAATCATGCGCAACCATACCTTGTTTAGGAAAAGTTCAGACAGGCTCGCAGGAAGACATTAGCCATTCTGAGACAAAGCAAGAGAGGATGAAGCGAGAGAGTGGATCCCTGTGCCCAATGATAATTATTTGAAATTTATTATTAGTTTGCACCAATGCTGCTGCGGTTATTTTTTATCTGTTGTTCCCATGTCAACAATCTAAAATTACATGACCTCATTCTAACTGACCAATGAAATGTCATCCTTAAAATAACCACGCTGTATGACACAGAACCAAACATAGATTTTCATCGGTATAGGCCCATGTATGGAGGATTCGCTCTCTCCCTTCATCCTCTCTTGTACAAACCTATCACGATGGCTGCTGCCATGCCAAAATTTCTTCACAAAATCTATTAAGCATCATGACCTGTGGGTTTCAAAGCCCACTCTCTATAGTATTTCCACACTGGGGTCTCTCAAAGTCTTATTAAAACTAGTTGCATACTGTCAATAACAGACAACTGTTTAAATCTTGACAAAAGTAAGATTTGTTAAAAAATGTTTCAAGAAAGCGATAACCTCAATTCCTGCTTTATGTAAGCGCAAAAGAAGAAAGAAATATTAAAAATCAAAGAGGAGGGTAGGCCCTGGCCAAAATGTTGACAGCAGTTGACTATAGTGGAAAATTCCGCTGTTCGGCTGAAGCTCTTATTTGTTCTCAGGGACTCTCGAGTGCTCTCGTGGCGCTTTATTTCTTCCAGTTTTTGATGGAGCCTTGTTTCGGCTCATTATACTCTCCTCTTCTGCTTTTTTAAATTAAACCCTTAACACTCTAGTCAACCGTCATTTCCATCATAATATACAGTAACAGCTCAGGATTAGTTGTTTAAACATTTTGCTGACGCTGGGGAATTTTTAGGGAGGCCAGAGTCAAATTCCCTACCCCGGACAACTAATGAATGTCAAATTTCAGCCCCTAGAGTAACTTTTTCTCTGAAAGTCAAATAATTGGGGCACCGTGAATGTTCAAAATCCTTACCCAGGGGACAGCCTTGTATGTCAGTTTCCTGGGAGTAGCCCCCCCCCCCCTACCCTGGGGCTTAATAATGATAGGTGCATTATATACAATATTTGTGTAGACAAGCGCTTTGTGAGCAGTTTTTCTGTTACTCCTGTCGGGGCTACACCCTACACCAAGTGGTATTTGCATCGGTTTAATCGGGCCTCATCCCCAGGCATCCGTCCTTATTATATGATGGTGCGCGTGGCGTTGTGGGATAGGTGCGCTGCAGCCAGTGTTTTGCATCCTTCCCACGACGCCCCGGGCTTCCTGTTTGCCTGCGCTAAACCGGCGCCTGAGGACGAGGAAGCGGTTTAATACTAACATAACATGACGTGATATTACCTTTATTTGAACACGACTGGTTTCTAACCATAACAATGCTTAATGGGTCGTGCATGTTTAACAATATAACACAATATAACTGAGTATAAAGATGGTGTAAAGTAAGTAATAACAGAATATCAGATACAGTCCAATAAGATTTAAAATCTGTCATGTTCTTTGGAAGTAGAAGTCAGAAATTGGTTACAAGCGCTGTTGCTTGTCATACTATGACACCAACGTTTCGGCATTACGGCCTCCTTCAGGGGGTTTAAGAACGATTTTTCAAGTTCAAGGTACTGCGCAGTATCCACATTATTATCATGTTCTTTGAAAGTATCTGAAGTAATGAGGTATTGGTCTAGCTTCAATTTAGTAGAGATTTTTTAGTTGTCTCTATAAATAGTCCGATACTACTAGTCAATGAGGCACTGTTGCCACAAGCGCTGTTGAGTCTCTGACCACTGAGGGAAGTTCAGAAACGATTCCTATCGCTGTAAAAAATCCCAACCTCCAGCAAAGCAAGCGAATAATTCACAAAATACCAAATTAAAGTGCTTGTGTTACTAACGAATTCAAACTACACGCAACAAAAAACCTCTCGTCACATTTTTTGAAAAAAATGGAATCAACCGATGAGTTGCGACTGTGGATATTTAACACTGAAACATTGAATTTTTAGAAATAAGACGCTATGAAAAATATAATCTGAAACTGCCAAATTTGAGAATGTTTTGGTTTTAAATCACGTGGAAGCAAATCAGGAAATCGCTGGACTAGGGTGCAAACTTGGAAAAAATTTTACATACACCATTGGTTTTGAAATCAAAGAGGTGCAAGGAGTCCAAGGAGGAAAGAAAGTGGAGCCAGTGTTTGTTGCAACGCAGCCTTTAGCTACCAACGTAGACTTGAGGCAACAGTAATTAATTAATCAAAAATTGGAACACGATTTGAGGAACTGTGATTTGATATTTTATCCGGACAGTCTTGAATTTCCTTGGACAACTCTGGTCACTTTTTTCGTTTATAAGTCTCATTTAAGTTTCGTTTTTAACTCGTGGATACGCGTAACCTAGGAATGAGTTTGTGGGCACTTGCCACATGCAAATGTGTCGCTCGTTCACTCAGGTGTAGACACTCTTCGTAAATAATTGGTCGGCCCCGCACGAGAGCGCCCGATTTCAAAACGAAAATTATCGTAGCACTTCTATTGAAAAACACGACAAACATTGGCACAATTGACGAGTTCGTGAAGCGAAACCAAAGAACTTATGTGGTCAACCATGACAACAAACATTGTTGGAAGACTTATATAATGATTTAAGCTTACGTACTAGCAGGAATGGAGTTAAAGAAGCATCGAAACGTTCAAGAAGTAAGTCAAAGTCTACTTGTAAATATGGAGGCGCCCGTTTAAACCGAACCGCGGACTTCAAATCGATTTCACAAGACCTGGGAAAACGCTTCAGTACGGTAAATGTTGTTTTCGAATGTTGATTTGTTTTTAAAAATTGTTTAAACGATTGTTTGCCCCAGATTTGTATAATTTTTGTTATTTTTTTCGCAAAGGCGCCGATCAAGCTATCGCCATCAACACAGTTGAGGTGTGCAAAAATTACATGCCTGTATGCATGTACGCAAGAAAATCGAAAGGTTTTTGCTTCCTAAAGCAAAAGTACTGTTTATCTGAATAAATTTTTTGGCTGGAAAAGCTTTTTGTCGATTATTCTGTCTTTTAAAATTGATAGTTGGGTTCAAGGAGTGTTTCGTAAATTGCATAACCAGGTTGAAATTTGATATACGAGCAGCTTTTCAACAGCGCGCTGAAAATTTCAGTAATTTTCATTTTCAAGGTTGTTATCTGGCTAATACTTGACATATAACTATTGTTTTTTACATCAGAATATGTTTATTCAACTATTCCAGTGCAAAAAGAAGTTAATTTGGGAAGCATACAATGTTTAAATAAATGTAAAGAAGATCCTCGCAGTTATTAACGCAACTTATGCAGTTGCGAAAAGAAAGCCTGAAAAAATCAGGCTTGCCGGGATTCGAACCCTGACCTCTGCCATACCGGTGCAGCGCTCTAACCAATTGAGCTATCAAGCCAACTGGGAGCTGGTTAGAGCGCTGCACCGGTGTCGCAGAGGTCAGGGTTCGAATCCCGGCAAGCCTGATTTTTTCAGGCTTTCTTTTCGCAACTGCATAAGTTGCGTTAATAACTGCGAGGATCTTCTTTACATTTATTTCTTCATTCCGCAGTTCAAATATATGAATTTCATATATTCATAATTTCATGCAATGTTTAATTATCTACTGCGCATTTAGGTAATTTTTTTTCTTCTCTTGACAAATTTTAATTTATGCGAAACACGCAAAAAACACACAGGAGTCAATGGGTTAAATTCCCAACATCCCCTCACATATGTCTTCTAGTAATATGTGTGCAACAAAAGTCGGCAAACAAAGTCTTAGCTTTGTGAGAGGGATCTTGCATAGTATGAGCCATGTTTCGACAGACTTAAATTAATAACAGACCGATTGCAAGTTGACTATCAGCTTTCATTTCTAAAATACTTTATCGACGAGTTAGCCATAGGCACCCTTCGATTAAGTCAATCACAGTCCTTCAGTGGGCCTTGAAAGGTGGGTTCAGTGAGTTCACACTGAACCTTCGGACTGTTTCCGTAACGAGTCTTGCTGCCCCACTATTCCTGCGTTAGGATTAATTCCTCGTTGAAGCTGATACACAAAATACTAACCTTTTTCGGATAAGTTGGCGATTTCACATTCCAATGTAGCCTCCAAGGCAGACGTCCTTCGTGCTCCAAAACGTGACGAGTCCAAACAACGTCTGCTTGGAGGCTACTTTGAAACGATCTGATATGAAACTAGTTTGACTTTACGCGTTTATGTGATGACCCTTCCGTTTAGCGTTTATTTGCACATTAGAAGTGTCTTTTGTCAAAAGACGTAACATTTGAGTTCATTTTACCGATCATTAACTGTTAAGCCAAGTCAGTGGATCGTGTGTTTAACCCATGACAACTTTGCACCATCCTAGCGGATCTGCTAGGTGTCACAAGTAATAAACAGTGCTTGTAATAATAATAATAATTTGTAATTTACACTTTTTGGGAAAGAAAAACACTCGACTCAGGACCACTCAGAGGTCTTCAAGTTTCAGCTCAGTGCAACGACTTCAACACTGCATTCAACCATTTCATATGTACTTTGTTTCTCGCACTGGGAATTTTGGTGTTTTTTCAAACCTGACGCCTGTTCAAATGGCTTGCCACATAAATTAGATTTCCGGTGTTTTGGTCCCTTTTTGCATTTATGCCTTTTAAAGTATTCAATCCATCCATACCGCTTGCCACAATCAGAACACTGTAAACGCTTTTTCTCAAGATGAACTTGCTGATGTCTTTGTAACGTAATTCCATCACCGAAACATTTCTTACATTTATCACACTGGTATGTTGTGTCTCCATTGTGTATCCTCTCATGTCTTTTAAGATTACCTTTTTCTGAAAAAAGCCTGCCACATGTTTTACACTGATAAGATTTTTCTCCAGTATGTACTTTCTGGTGTCTTTTCCAATTTTGTTGTGTTGTCAAGAGCTTGCCACATGTAGTGCACTTGTAAGGTTTCTCTCCCGTATGGGTCCTTATATGAATAACTTGCGATCGTGGATCTCTGAAACATTTCTCACAATAAGCACACTTAAATAGTTTCTCTCCGGTGTAGGGCTTGGCACCAGTATGGACTCTTTCATGTCTCTTCAGACTGCCTTTAGTTCCGAAGCACTTATCGCATGGGGTACATTTGTAGGGTTTGATGCCAGTGTGTATCGTCCTGTGCGTTTTGAGTTGTGAGGCTGTAGAACAACTCTTGTCACATTCAGGGCACTTAAAGGGCCTTTCACCCGTGCAAGCTCTCAAATGCCGTGTGAGTTCATAGCGAGTTCTCCACCTCTTATCACAGTGGGTACAATTGAACGGTTTTTCACTCGTATTAACTATAGGAGTCTCAAAACCGCCATGAATTTTTTTATGCTTTCTAAGACCTGACCCACTTACGAAACTCTTGTCGCACTGGGAACACTGAAAAGGTCTGTTATCAGTATGCAATCTTTTGTGTACTGTTAAGTCAGAATCTGTGCTAAAGCTCTTGTCACAGTGAGAACACTTGAACGACTTCATCGCTGTATGGTGTTCATCATGTGATCTTTCATGGAACCTCAAGGAGGAAGGACTGGGAAAGTTCTTGTTGCACTGAGTACACTTTAAAAGCTTTTCTCCTGTACAAGTACTAGTTATGTGCTTTTTGAGAGTTTCCTGTGATACAAAACACTTATCACAGTTTTGACATTTAAAGGGCCTCTCTCCAGTATGTGTCCTTATGTGCACGGTTAATTTTGAGGGAATTGAGAAGCCCTTGTAGCAGTGAGGACAGCGATATGGATGGTCTCCAGTATGTGACCTTTTATGGACTGTCAAGGAGAAAGGACTGAAAAAGCTCTTGTCGCAGTGAGTACACTCAAAAAGTTTTTTGTCTGCGCATGTATGAGTTCGTAAGTGTTTTTTGAGAGTTTCCAGTGATATAAAACCCTTATCACAGTGTTGACACCTGAAGGGCTTCTCACCAGTATGTCTTCTTATGTGCACTGTTAATCTTGCAGGAATAATGAAGCTCTTAGTACAATGTGGGCATTGATATTGCGGCCCTTGTGCAGCTGGGAGACTCATTGCTAATCTGTTAAAATAACAATAATAATAATAATATTAAAAAATAAATAACTGTAATAATAATAACAATAACAATAATAAATGTAGTTAGATGCAATTTAACTTAGTTTACTAGGAGGAGCAAGCTTAGCATGGCAGCAGATCTAACTGGCGTTACTTTCAAGGTGGTTTGCTTTTGGCATGTTATATTTTCAGTGTTCCTTAGAGGTCTGTGTATTAGTGTACAGTAACATTCAAGCATTAGCGTATCATTGTTGGCATTAGCTGTTAGCATTCTTCGGTGGTTATTATTCAGGGGTGGTGCATGGCTCTTCTACCTTGACGAGTGGTCAGCAGTTACGGCTGTGGGGGCCTTGAACCTAGCAGCGAGTGCAGTTAGGTTTGGCATGTTTCTTGCATCCCCTTCCACTCTCCCTCTGGTATTTTATTTGGCTTTTATTTACTTATTATTATCTAAACTGTATTTATTTTTATTATTTCTTTCCACTAAAATTTCGTGTTTCAGTGTGACTGGTGCCCGGCTTCTGTTTGTGTCGGGTGTGGGGGCTCATGCCGGCTGCATGGGCATCTCTCATAATTGGGGTTGTACCCCCAGCCTCTGGGCTTCCCCTGGGCACCCAACCTCCACTTGAGACGAATTTTGGTAATAATAAATAACAATAACAATAACAATAACAATAACAATAACAATAACAATAACAATAACAATAACAATAACAATAACAATAACAATAACAATAACAATAACAACAACAACAAGAAAACCTATGGTTTTTAAAGACAGGCCCTTAGAACACGTAGAAGCTGGAGTTATACAGTTGTGGGCACCTCGATTCACAGATGTTTTCTATTGGGTATCAAAGATAAATAATTTTGTGTGATCTGTTTTGGAAATTGCAAAAAAAAAATAATACTAATAAAAAATACTACTACTACTACTAATAATAACATACAAATATCGCAAAATGTCAAAAATGAAACCAAACCATAGATGCAAGAATTTTGCAGTACAGTAATGATTGCATGCACTTTGTAAAATTGTATTACCTGTATATTCACGTGACTACTTGTCGAAAGCTGATCTTGAGTTAATCGCCTGGGGTTAAGGTGTCTATTGTAAATCATCTTAGGCATCAGTGTTTGTTTCACCATGAAATGTTCTGATTTCAACAAAACTAACCTAGAGTAGATTCTAGCATTTTCCTCCCTCTTTATAAGAGCTAGATTTCAAACACATGAATTGGAATGTTCTGTGTAACGACAGTGACAGATGTCTCAAATACACGGTCATAAAAAACAAACATTTTCCCAGTTTTATCGAGAATAGGCTACAAAAAGCCTCAGGAACTCCAAGGTCCGAAGCATATGCCTCAGTTATATTCTGTCGTGGAACAACTACTTCGTTCCTTTGAGCAACTTTGAGCCCTTTAATGTCCAGTTCATTTGAATCAAGACTTCTGGAGCTTTCCCAATTTGTTTTCACCTTTTAAGTGACCTACTTTAATCTGTATAATGTCCAAGACCCTCTTGAGAATTGTTGTGTACATCAATCGGTCACACCATCATTTTTCGAATTCCTCCAAATATACATGGTAGAAGCATTGCATTTAACCTACATTGTAGCCCTGTCCCCAAGAAAACCAAGGTCAAAATATCAGCCCTCTGCTCTATTCACCCCCATATATCATCAACATACCAATCAATCATCCAGTGACCTTGAACATCTGACTAGGATGAAGCTAGAAGCTAGAAGACAGTACCCCACAAAGGCCTGCCATAATAACACAAGAGAATGCAAGCCAAAGTAAATATGGGTTTCCATAAGTTTTAACTCTACACAGTACGAGTCCTGGTAATTTTTTAAAAAAGTAAAATAATTAGAAAAATACCAAGTACACCAACTAAAAATATCTAAGGACAAACTCTCCTTCTAAGAAACAGAAAGGACTCTAGAGTGGCCTACGAGACACCTAAGATGATCTGGGACATAGTGTATTGTAATAATTATAATCTATATTATTATAATCCTAACATCCACAAGTTAATGCATGAAGATGAGTGATCTGGTTACTATTAGCTCCTACATAGTGTACATGTAGGGTGGGTGAAAAATCACTCCTTGCAGCTAAAAGCTTAGATCTCAGAGTTATACAACAATAGGGGAAGAAAGAGGGTGACCCCAAACCACTTGGGGAAAAAAAGGATGTACAGGTTCACAACAACTTCAACAGGTCTACAAAAGACACATCTATACACAGGGTTATTCTCTTTCACAATCTCTATGTATTGTATCAGAAACTCATAAGGACTTTGAGTTTCTGATTGTACTGAATGCTTTTGCTTGCCCACAAGGCTTCACAGCTTACTCCAATTCAGACCTGACCCAACATTTGATACCCTATTTGAGACCTACTGCAGCTACCCAGAAACTGGTGAACATTTGAGAACGGCTTCAATTTCCCGATATTAATCAAAACGTACTTCTCAAGAGATGTTATTGATAACAAAGTACCTTCTTCTAACTTCCATAAGAAGGGGGGGAAGGCTGATATGAAGACTTGCTAATTATGCATTTTGACAAAGTTATTGTATTTGCCCACCGGTGGGGGGATTTTTCTCAAGCAAAGTCCCCAGTATTTTAGGGGGAAGCCAAATGCCCAACAAGTCTTGAAGGTGCAGTTCATTTTCGTTCTTTGAACAATTAGCCAAGGCTTGAGACAAAAAACATTCTGAAGAAAAATTTAATTTCTATATTTTTGGTCCTGAACAGTCCACAAGCTTTTCTGAACCTCTCCCGTTGAAACTGTGTATGTATAGGCAAACACAATGCACTTTACTTCATGAAAGATTATGCCTATACTTAGGTGCCTCATTTCAGGGTGTGTTCCTTTGGGATGATCCAGAGCAGGATCAGTGATCCAAGATCACTTGGATCATGGGGCATCAAAGAAACTGATGAATCCACTCTGGACAAGGATCCTTCGGTTCGTTTGATGCACCATGATCCGAGTGATCTTGGAGTACCGATCTTGAGCTGGATCATCCCAAAGGAACACACCCTAATTAAGTTCTTTGAACAGTTCTTTTTTCTCTCCTGAATTCTCTGCAAGCTGTTCTACTGTTCTGTTCATAGAAATATTGGAAGGATGTCTATTTCATGCATAAAAGTAATAGCCGATGGGTTTTAGTGCACACCTTATTCTTCCCCACCATCTTTCCATCAATTGAGTGAAAACACCACTTGCTCCCAATCTCCTCCCAATTTGCCAGAAGCAACGTGCGCACATTTTCCCAAGAGTTGCGGCATCATAAAACTAAATCCCCACATAATTTTCTTCCACCACAGCGGTTCAAATTTGTTGTAAAGTTCTCACAAAGTCCCCAATTCCCCCACATATGGCCCAGGGTACCCCACTTGAGGAAGCCAGTGACAAGTGCATCACCCCCCTTCAGACAAAAATGGTCAAAATCTTTACCTTATTTCAGACCAAAATGCTCGAAAAGCCATATAATTTGGGGCTTAACATAGCTATCTAACTCATATGATGGCTATCTGGTGTAGTGTGCACATAGTCTACATGTCAGGTTATTTGTTCCCTTGATCGCCTTCCTCCAAAATTTTCTCTCAGAGCTCACCATAATTGACTGCAAAATACCCTGCCATTTCCAACCTATACCTCTGAAAAGGCTATGTGGTCGTAGAATGATAAATACGTACAGTCGAAGCTCTCGCAAGCGACCACCTCAGGAATTCCAAAAAGTGGTGGCAGCTAGAGCTGGTCGCCTACGAGAATGGGCTCTCGTAAGCGACCACATGATGAAACAATAGAGTGGTCGCTTATAAGAGCTTTAAGAGTAAAGCTTGGCATATGTTAATGGTTACTAACAGTTTGTAGTAATAACACTGAATTGCCTATCACAGAAGAGGTCCGCGTAAGTAGAAGTCAAAGAACCATTAGCACTTGTGTTATGTATTACTCTAAATTTGAACAAGAACTGAGTGCTTTTAGTAAAGCGTTGATCGAGTGGTCGCTTACGAGAACTGAAAAACAAAGGAAAAAGCCCGTTGGTAATTCACAAAACTGGTCGCGGTCGCTTACGGGAGCGGTCGCTTCGAGAGCTTTTCATTACAGAGTTTAAGTGACAAGTGAAACGGGGTTTCACAACGCTGGTCGTAACTAGAGCTCAGGCCCCAGTTGTTCAAAAGTTGGATAGCGCTATCCACTGGATAAATCTCTATCCAGTAGATAAAGCAATTGGTTTCCCTAACACTAACCCACTGGATAGTGATTTATCCGGTGGATAGCGCTATCCAACTTTTGAATAACTGGGGCCAGGTCGCTTACGAGAGTGGTCGCAAGGAGGGCTTTGACTGTAGTACTAGAGTTTTCCTTTGATAAATACTAGATACTAGAGTTTTCCTTTGAGGAATACTAGATACTAGAGTTTTTCTCAAATAAACCTCTTAACGTGGATACACAAAGGTGCAGTCGGCAAAGCATCCTTTTTAATTTTACTTTCAGTTGACAGAGTATCCGCATATCAACTCAGCTGTCAACTTCAAACTAAAGATTCCAAGCTAGCGGCAGGGGATTCTGAAGTTGGTGAAATCGCAACCAAAGCTTTAAAAAGCTTACTGATTTGTAAGCTTACATTAGTCTAGTCTATTACTCACCTGCTTTGACGAAGATCGAAGCAAAATACAACGAACAACCTTACAGGATCACAAATCCACACAGCACAACTACAGAAAAACTTGAACACGTGATCTCAATGCAAAGGTCGGATTGGAGAGGCAGGCTAGGAGCAGGGACACGGAATGATACACGAAACAGCCGCATATACAACGATCAACAGGGATCAGCAAAGATTCGAAAACGATGCTCCTTTCTTCGTGTTATAACGTTCAAAAGATAGCCCTTTTTCTCAAGACATGATTTTAGAAAAGGAGTTTTAAAACTTCTTTTATTATATAGACGTATGTCTATAAAGCGGAGGCGGCTAAATTTCTTGCGTTGTATTACACTCCTCCCCTAAAAACGACTGCGTGGGAGGCTATGGGGGGGGGGGGGGGAGATGAGAGGGATCCATTATGTTACAAAAAAAGCAAAGAGATGCGATGAAGCTCCATTAATAGGTCGAATAAATTTAAATGTAGACCGTGAAACCGAGCACGAATGCAATTGTCCTCGATTAAAAAAGCAACCGTGGTCGAATGACAATTTGTACTCGGTTATTGTTATTCGTAATCGGTTGCCCAGAAACGAAAAGTGATTCGCTGGATTTTTTTCAATATACTATTCTTCCCCTGCTTCATTATCATCTGCCGGGCATCTGTATCACCCTCTATAGTCTAAAATTTTAAACCTCTTTGGTGCATTGATCCAACCTTATCTGTTCGTTCTTTGTGTTTAGCACCTTATGAAAGTCATCGCTTGTAACTGATGGTCTTGTCCAGTGTATCATTTGGAATTGGGGGTATTTCGTCATCCATTACTTTATTGAATTTGCCGACTTTCCATTAAAACGTAGGGTAAATTTGCGAGTAGAAATTACTGCGGCAGTAATGTCAAAAACATACTGTACTTTGTCTGAGCGAGTCAAACTTATGTATGTAAAACTGATTTTGTGAGTTCCATATCAACAAAACCAACACAGAATCACAATGTGCATTACTCTCCTACATAGCCATTATTAGTAATCATCACGCTACGCGTGGGACTAGCGTTGCCTAACAACCACGGATAATGGTTTTCCATATTTCAAGTGCAACTCCATATCAATATTGTGAGGAGAAGAAAGTACTCTTAATACGTTTTATTTGCTTCGCTGTTAAAAATATAAAAATCCAACATAGAAATATTTCCTTAGTTTTAAGTTCAGTAAACCGTAACTACTACCTGCCATTAAGTGTTTGAATCATAACTCTAAAAAGTGTTAAACTGTAATTGTAACCTGCGCTAGTCTTTTGTCAAACTGTTATCTACCGGTTTTGTTTTGAAAGTAATTAATTTTGTAAAGCTTAAATTCCTTTTCTCCAAACTTCTTTTACGCGATGAGATAATGTTAACTCAGACTTCTTAATCAATTGTGTAATTTCCGTTCTGCGTTATGTAATTTCCGCTATTTTCGATATACAGTAAAACCCCGCGTATAAGAACCTAAAATTTAAGAACATGTTAGGCTAAAATTATCATTTTAAACCCCCTTTTCATAACAACCTATTTAGCCTAAAATTTTCAATAGGTTCTTATTTTACAAAAATGAAGGCATCACAAAATGTAACACAGCATTTTATGGACACTGCAGCATGAAAGACATGCATGCTAGTACTTTGGAAAGATAAATTTACTCAGTGTTTACAGTATGGTTATCATCTAAACTGTATTCTAGATAATTATTTAATACAGCAATATATTCCATATCACATATGCCCTGTAGTTATCTGTGCTGATCGCTAGTGCCCCTATCAAATTAAGAACCTATTTCCTAAAATCCCACTAAATACCATTTCTATAAGAACCTACTTAGGCTAAGTTGGAAAAATCTAGGTTCTTAGACGCGGGTTTTTACTGTATACACAAGTGCTTTGTAAGCTATTCTTTGGTGAGAATTCTGGTGATATCTTGGAGGTATCGCAGTTATTAAATTTACCGTTAGAGCCAAGTTCTGTCTACTTTCTGAGTCTCAGTGGTTTCTACTGTATAGATTCCCTTACTTCCCGCAGCCAGCGAGTGACTCCCCCAAGTTCAAGAAGGTGTTTCACAGTTTTTCAGTAATTGTCCAGTTAACCAGAAAACTTATCACAATATTTTGACTGTTTTTAATTCATTTCAGTCTTACAGTTTGAAATCAGTACCTAAAGCACACCTTCATCCAATCGCATAGTCTACCACACAAACTGATAGTACCCTTGCAGTCAAAGTTTCACACTTTTCGGATTTTTTATTTAATTGTCAACTTCGTCAGGGTGGCCCTTTCCATAACAACTAGTACTTATACGCCTACTGTTTGAGTGTCCCGTTGCTGTTGAACATAGGTGCATTTTGATTGTCACTGTTGTTGTGTAAAACAATATTTTTCCCGCTTGGTAAAAGGAATTACCATCAATGCTAAATTTTTGCGTGCTCCCATTGGTTGAAATCGATCACGTGACGCAAGTGTCTCTCCTCAGCGGCCGCCTATCAGTGAATAGTGTCCATAGTGCCCGTTTTTGGCAATTTTCGGTGAAAACATTGCTAGCTTTTTAACCAGTTCCAGTGTAAATTTTTTAGAAATGAAGAACGTGCATTATAATGGCTTCCATGTATACGTCAATCACCTTGGGGGCTTTCCCGCTCCATTTTTTGTGACTTAATAATCGCATTGCAATTGTCAGCATTTTTTCGCTCAAAATTTAGCGTTGTACAATAAAAACAATAGGGTCCTTCTGTCTCAGCCCCTAATGTGTGATAGGTTCCCTCGGAAATTTGATGTTCAAACTTCATCTAAGCCCGAGAACGTAACTGATTTGTTGTAAACATCAAATTTCCTCAGGGAACCTATCACGTGTTATAGTACAACGCTAAATTTTGGCGCGCTCCCATTGGTCGAAATCGATCACGTGACGCGATAGTGTCCCTCTATCAGCGCATAATGCCCACTTGTGGCAATTTTCGCTCAAAACTTAGCGTCGACAATAAAAACAATAGTCCTTCTGTCTCAGGCCCTATGTGTGATAGGTTCCCTCTGAAATTTGATGTTCAAACTTCACATAAGCCCTCGAACTACGTTCCCGAGCTAATATTTGTTGTGAACGTCAAATTTCCTTGGGCAACCTATCACACGATAGTGCCTTCGACAGAAGAACTCTATTGTTTAAATAGTAAACATTTTGAAATTTAAACACATTAAGTGGTACCAAAGCAAATACTCTTTATCCCCAAGAGTCATAACCGGCAACACTGTCACTGCCGTATAGAAGTCCTTCTCCCTCTCTTCCTTCTAATTTAGGGATCTTCTTTCCCCTATATACACCTATTTCAATTACGGTTGCTTCTCTGATGTATGATGCATGATCCTCGTTTCATAGACCGCAAAACATCATGTCTCCTATAAATAAATGTGTTGATCACTTTTCTCGCTGAAGGCACTCCAGGAGAAAACCAAGTCTTAAAAAATGTACGTTTGTTCTTGCTTTAGGACTAATAGCTAGAGAAAAGCAGCCATAAATTTACTGAGCATGATGCTCTGCGGTCTATGAAACACGCATCACGGAAGCAACCTTTTTTGAAATAGGTATAGATCTCCTATATAATTATTTAACAAGGAAACCTTCCAGGCCTTGGGTTTAGCTTTCGACTGTCCCTCTTAGCCAACAATGCCTGGACATGACCACCAGGTCCTTGTGCACCATGGGTGAGAGGAATGAGTGGCTCTGGAGAATGGGAAATCAATCATAACAGAGGATACATCACAATTAGCAGGCTTTGCAAGTTAGAAAATGTGGATGAAAACTGAAAGAGAAAACCTATATAAATGTCTCCTGTGAAAAGCCAGCGTCACCCCTCCATATCCATACAAACTTTGTAAACTGATTTTTAGAAATACACATTACGATTTCAGCCAGTTGAAATGTCATCTTGGCTTCTACACTATGCTGCCATCCTCTGCTGTTTGTTTTATTTGCTATGGCCCTCTTTCCTTTTATGCACATTGGTTGGTGTGCTGTCAGGGTTCCACTTTACTATTTTTTTGCAATAATTTAATTTTAATTAGCAAATTAAGAGATTTCATGCCAAAATGCTGTTTAAAATTATTGCAAAAATAAAAATTCACTTCACATTATTTAAATTGTTAATAATAGGCAACAAAAGTCAAAATTGCTTAGTAGTTGCTCCAAGTTAGGGGCAAAAATTCAAAAAATTGAAAACATTAACCTTACAGTCATTTTTACAAATTGACTTGATAGCCAAGATACCTTTCAATAACCAATATTGCAAAGATTACAGTACCAGTTATATTTTTGTCACAAGTACAGTAGACCCTGCCTTAGGTCACCTAACGACTCAGGGTACCAAAGGGGTTTAGGACTCCAGAGCTCTGGGCTAAAAAGTTGGGGTTCCAGGGCTCCAAGACAGAAAAAGTGGGGCTCTAGGTCTCCACGACTGTACTCTCGGGCTCCATATACCCAGAGTCATTATTTTTGTCCTGGTTCCAAGTAGGAAAAGGCTTCTTTAGACTGCTCCAAAGAAAAATGTCGGGGCTGCAGGGCTCCAAGGCCCCCGCTTTGAGACCCTAAATGACTATCATCACTTAACCATGGGTGTTGGCACAAACAAAGCTCAGTCATTTCATTAAAAGTTAATGCAACCAACGACTACATTTTACAGTCTCGGTGACAATCAAACTTTGTTCAACACCATTCTACATCATTGACCAAATGCACTCAGCATAATGGTGCTGATTGGAAATTTTGAATTCAGTTGTTTGCTGGGGCCTTCAACAACCATGCAGTTGCCTCAATGTTCAACCAAACAAATTGACTGCACTTTTCCATTCGGTCTGTAATCTTCTTGATCATAGAAATGATGTCACAAACCATTCAAAACTCAAGTGGACCCACAAGCCGCAGGCAAGTGGGTTCACTGCAAAGTTTTGAACATTTTATGGCGTCATTTCTATGATCAATAAGAGTACAGACAATAAAAAAGTGTGGTTAATTTGTTTTTTGCAGTAAAAAAGACAGTTGCGAGCAAACAAGGTTTTCATAAGCCTTTCAAGTCATGAGCTGTTTTCAAGAAAACGTGCCCTAAATGAAAAATACAACTAAGCGCTGAACGAAATAATGAAGAAAATCTCGTGGGAAGTTTTTGCCACGCTTTGACGAACTTGTGTATTTGCAATGCATGGTTCAATTTTACATGTTACCATCCCCCCCGGGCAACCCCGGGGACAAGTCCAGCCCTTCGGTCCCAGGGGTGGGGAATTGTTTGAAGCCGTCTTGTCCCGGGGGGAGGGGGGCGGGGCAAATCGAAAATAACTTCTTGTTGTTCTTTCGAAGTACGTCACTTCTCGGTTAACGCCGGACCACGTGGAGAGGACTGCCTATTTCCAGTGAGAATCGCTAGAATTTGCAGCAGACTGCGGGTTAGAGAAGAATAATCACTCAAAATTAAAATCTGTATTCGAAGGTACTTTTATTTTAAATTGTTAAACGAATGTGCGTTTGATGCGTACTCGAATGGATGGCATTCGTCACAAACAAAGAAATATTTCTTCAGCGTATTTATGTATATACTAAGACGACTTAAATAGACTCTATATGAAAACGGATGCACCGCTTTATATTAAACAGAGGTCTCAGTCCAGTGTTCACTCTTATGAAACAAGCTAAGAAGAACTCCTTTAAAATGCTGCCAGCAATTTGTTCACGGGCCTCTTGTGCGTATGTGCTAGATTTAGAATAAATCACGTGGCGAAGACCATTTCTTTACCTGCTAGCCGTATGCCAGTGCGGTTAGAGGTTTTTCTTCAGTTTTCTTTTTCAAATATAGTGTTCATGTTTTTATTACATTATACATGTAGTGTCCTTCGTTCAAGAAACTCTAGAAAAGCGTTTAAGTTCTTATCAAAACGTCTGGTTTTGCTGTTGCACGGAAATCTATGCTTTGTACACAAAACAACGTATTTGTGGTCGATGAGGAGTCCCGGGGGTGGGGAATTGTCTCTTTCTGCGTGCCCGGGGGTGGGGAATAGACCGCCAAATGAGAACAAAATTGCAAATCCCCGGGGGTATGCCCGGGGGGGCATGGTAACAGGTAGAATTGAACCATGCATAACCGACAGCAAAATTTACCGGGCTTTTACAACAACAAAGAAAATTTTGCACAAACAATGCTTTCATAAGCCTTTTTTCAACGTGAGTGTTTTCAAGAAAACGCATACTGAATGAAAAACACAACTCGGCATAAATTTAGTACTGAGCGAAATAATGAAAAAATCTTGCGGGAAGCTTTTATCATGTTTTGAGGATTTTGTGTATTTGTAACCGACAGCAAAATTTACCAGTCTCTGAATTATTACTTGAAAAAGTGCAAAAACATATCGTTCTGCAAAGGTTTTATCCGGCAACTTTGGTGACTCGAGCATGGCTTCACAAATGCCTTCAAAACACGCACAGCAAACTTGTTTTAACGAAAGTAAACTTTGGAAGCAAATTTGTATAAAACCGCCTGCCCTTAATACCACTTGAAGAAGTGCTCAAATCCACTAAATTACTTCTCTGAGTTCGTGGGGGGGGGGGGGGCTAACTAGATCGCTCAAGTGTGAGGGAGGGGAGGGAGAGAGGGTGGAATGACAGCCTAACGCGAGATTTTTGTCCTCTTTTGCTGACTTAAGTGACAAACAATGCATCTAGGGTGGCCAAAAGTAGGGTGGCCATCATATAGACCGGTATAAGTTACGAATCCTAACTATAATAAAGAGTATCAAAGACATCAAACTATTCGACCTACCAGTGATTAACAATGTCGATACTAAGGACATGTTTTGGTGGCCTAATCCGGAATAGAAGACAATATACTATTACAGTTTTCTCAGTTTGGAGATGATGATTCCTTTCGCTCAGTAATGTACCCACGATAACAAAATGAACGGAATGCGGTCGGAACGTTTTGGTTCACTCAAAACAGAAAATAATTGCGTTCTTTTAGGGAATCGGTATTCTGGATATTCCTAAACCTTAATAAGAATAGCCAGAATAGTCCTAAAGTAATGTGCCTGAGCCTCTTCTTTTATCTCTGCACGTATCCGGCAAGGTGCAAACCTTGACGTATTCGCATTTAAAACCTCAAACTCAAAAATATGTTTTTCTTAAAACTTGCGTAAGGCAAACTGAGAAACTGAGCTGAGTATCATGAAATATATAGTTCACCAAACTCAGTCTGTCGGTATGTTCTGACTGCAGAATCCCATATTTGTCATCGTTAGGAACGAAAGAGATATTTCGGCAGCTATCCTAATTGCAAAGTTTACATGCATATAGAGGCTTGAAGAAGTCAGGTTGATTTTCAGCAAATATGGAGACAGACTACAGTTCGTAATGTGCGGGCCAGGCAAGAACGAGAGTCAACAAAAGTCAAACTCTTCAAGACCATAAGAGAGTCAATGAGAGTTCACCAATTAGAGGCCAAACGACAGCGAGAGTTTCAACTTCCGTCGATTGTAATTAAAATCTGAGCAGGTTAAGTTCAAACTCTTCAAGAAAGACTCCCCCAGAGCGCACGAGAGTTTCAACTACTCCGAAGCCAAATGATAGCAAGGCGATTTGAACTTTGAAGAGTATTCCGTTTTTGTTTGGTCCATATGAAAATGAAATCTGAAACCACGGGAAAACCAGTAGGTACTGGTTAACCCTGAAACTAATTACTGACTAATGAATTTTCCATCTTTATCATTATTATTTTTTAATGGCACCAAAAAGTGGGGGGCTAAAGCCCCCTCAGCCCACCCTGTTCATTCGTTTGGCTTTGTAGCGGAGACTCTCACCATCCAAAAATTTTCGCTGACAGACTATAACAAATAATCCCTTCTTTTTTACTCGCAGCTGGTTTCTGAGATGTTCAGTCAATTTAAAAAAAGTCAAAATTTACAGATTACCGATTTTCTTCAACATTTCCAGAATTGCCATAGTCTTGTCACTTAAATTTTAAGAACGGTCAGGGCACAACAGACTCGCAAAATTTATCCACGTCCCTCAGAAAGGATATGAGTTACTTATGCATCATTTTCATTGTCTGTACTCTTATTGACAATAGCTCTAAGCCAATCAGCGCGTGAGGATACTCACAGTTATTGTAAAATGTCGGACTGAAAGGGCTAAACTGAAAACCACGAACACATTCAAGTTTGAAATAACCATAGAAAAAATATTAGACATTAATTGTGAAAAAAATCTATAGCCAGCTGTCTCTGTCATTGCCCATTTGATGGGCAGCTCCAATAACTGGCATGTGTTGATGGATTTTTACCCTTCATAATAATGAGTAACAATCGAAATAAGAAAGAAAAATACTCAAGTTTTAAATCAACGCAACAACTTTAACATTTCTTTCAAACACTTTACCTGCGCCCTGTTTTACACACTGGGAGTTTTGTTTTTTATCAAGACCTGATTCCTGCTCAGATGACTTTCCAGAGCACACATGGGCATTAGAGTCCAGGTCTTTCTCTGTTCTGTTACATTTATGTTTCTTGAAGTAACTTTCCCATCCATAACGCTTGCCACATTTAAAACACTGTAAACGCTTCTTCTCAAGGTGTTTTTCCTGGTGTCTTTGCAACGAATATCTATCACCAAAACACTTATAACATTTTTGACATTTGAATGCTGTGTCTTCATCGTGCATTTTCTCATGTCTTCTAAGACTGTATTGTTCTCCAAAGAACCTCCCACACGTCTTACACTTATGGGATTTTTCTCCAGTGTGTGTTCTCTGGTGTCTTTTGCAATGAAGTGGATCTGCAAAGCACTTGCCGCACAACTTACACTTGTAGGACTTTTCTCCAGTGTGAGTTCTCATGTGAATAACTCGAGATCGAGGTAATCTGAAACATTTGTCACAATAAGAGCACTTATATGGTTTTTCTCCTGTGTGTCCTGTAAGGTGGAGTCTGAGACTATATCCATTTTTATAACTCTTGCCACATATTTACACTGGGAACACCTCTCACTGGGTGATACTTCTCCAGCACTTTCATCAGCTCCTCCAGGATTTCCAGATTGACATCGTCTCATATGAGCACTGCAATATGACAGGGTGGAAAACTGTTTCTGGCAGTAAGTACATGTGTGCAACATTTCAGTGGCATGTGTTCTATGGCTGTGTTTAGCACGAGCGGGAGCTGTAGTAAAGCTCCTGTCGCAAGATTTACATTTATAAGGCTTCTCACCCGTATGCCTTCTAATGTGACCTATAAGAGTTGAAGAATACTTGAATTGCTTTTCACAGTAAGTTCAATTGTATGGTTTGTCATCACTATGTACTTGCATGTGATGCTTGCGCTGCATACAAGTTCGAAACACCTTATCACAATAAACGCATTTGGAGGGCTTCTCTCCAGTATGTTTTCGTACATGCTCTTTTAAATTTGAAGAATATCGAAATCGCAAGTCACAAATAGTACACTTGAAGGGTTTCACACCACTATGTATGCTTTCACGTCCCTTAAGGTTACGTTTGTGCGTGAAGCTCTTATCACACTGAGAACATTGGTAAGGTTTGATGCCACTATGTACCATCCTGTGTTGTTTGAGGTTTGATGCAGTAGAAAAACTCTTGTCACATTCAGACCTGGTCACCAGCGCTGAATTTTAAGTGCCGTTTAAGATCAGCTGGAGCTTTCCACCTCTTATCACAATGGCTACATTTGTAAGGTTTCTCATTTGCAGAGTTGTTTGGAGGAAGCTTGACATTATGAATTTTATCATGATTTGCAAGCTTCGGTCCACTTGAAAAGCTCTTGTTACACTGAGAACACTGAAAAGGCCTCTCACCAGTATGTACTCTTTTATGCAGTATAAGGGCGGAGGCACTAGTGAAGCTCTTGTTGCAGTAAGGACATCCATGTGGCTTTTCACGTGTATGAGTTCTTGTATGCTTTGTGAGGGATGGTTCTGATGCGAAACACTTATCACAATGAGAACATTTAAAGGGCTTCTCGCCAGTGTGTGTCCGTATGTGCAGTGTTAACCCTGAGGGACCTGGGCAGCCCTTACCACAATGAGGACAGCGATATGGCTGGTCACCAGTGTGTGACCTTTTATGTACTATCAGGTAGGACGAACTAGAAAAACGCTTATCACAGTGCGTACACTGAAAAGGCTTTTCCCCTGTATGAGTTTGGATATGCTTCGCTAAAATAGGTTGTGTTGTGAAACACTTGTCACACTGTGGACATTTAAAGGGCCTCTCACCAGTATGTGTTCTTATGTACTCTGTCAATCTTGAAGGAATTCTGTAACTCTTAGTACAATGTGGGCAATTATGTTGTGGTCCTTTGGCAGCTGGGAGACTCAATGAAAATCTGCTGAAAAGATAAGAATTTGCAGTTTATCATCAGTTATGAAAAGGAAAAAAAACAGATTTCAAGTTTGCAAGATAGGTCTCATGGGATGCAAAGTTATACTTGAATTTAAAGTGGAATAAAATTAGAATTTCAGGGCACAATACAGGATGAAATATTATTATCATGGTGAACAGTGCCCAATTTCTTAAACTTTGTCTGGAAAGAGAATAGAAAAAAAAAAAAAAAAGAAAGGAAAAGATAACTTCCTGCCACCATTATTTTCCTAGTAAGACTTGTTCCTATGACAATCCCTTGGCCTAGTCAGTTTGTGTGTGCTAACCCAAACAGACCAGCTACTTAGGGAAATTGACAATATTTAAGGACCACTTAAACTGCAGATAGCCTCCTTGTCGAAGCAGGGAGTCTCCACCCTTTGAAACTGCCAGTTAAGCTATGAATTTTAAATTTCAAATCAGGGGTGCAGCATATGTGCAACAACACAGGTGACAAATAAACTTTCTCCTCCTTCAAGCACTTCCTTGATTAAATCGTCTTGCTCAACGTCCGCCAGGAGTTCCCCTATGGATTCATAGTCATTCAACCTCTTTATTTGTCGTTCGACTCGCAGGGGAGTAGCCTCTGAATCTATTGATTTCTTCAACTCATCGCACACACCTTTGGCATTTTTGGAAAGAAAATTTAATTTTCGCTTGACCAAACTAGTCGCAAAATTTGCCGACCGTTCCTGCTCCTTTTCTCGTACAGTCAGCGGGCACTCCGAAAGACCCAATCATTTTCTCCACTGATTCCATTTAGGGCTTCAGTTAACAAGAAACGAAATGCTGTGGGTGATTTTTCCACAAACGTATTTATCCTTTTAACAGAAACTTCTACTAGGTCAATTCTATATCATCTGCTTGACCAAAATGCTCTTCTGTAGATGGAGCAACGTACGTGGCCGTCGTATTCTCTTCAACTTCGAACTCTCCTACTACGGGTATTTCTGTGTCGTTTAGTGGTGTGCTTGGCAACGGACTTGTAAATATGGACCTTTTTCTTGGCATCGGGACAGGAGTGCCATTTTCCAATGAAAACAGTTCCTGGTAAAGGTTTGTCTTTGTTCCATCTAGTGTGATTCCGAATGTATAGCAAAAAGTCCTAAGTCCTCGATGCCGAACTTGTTTATCAACTCCTTCGCTTCGTCTACATCCCTCGGAAGTGGTAACGGTTCTTTTGAGTTTGCCATCCTTGTTTCTGATTTCCTGGGAGTCTGAAAATAACCTCGCTCTGCTACCAAATGTACGGCCCATACTACTCGGCATAAACAAACCAGCTTCGTTTTCTCGCTGTCGTTTTAATCTTCCATCTTCTGCCAAGGTTTTACATCGATTATTACAACAAAAAAGTAAAAAAAAAATCACATGCAAAAGAAAAACAAAAGAACCAAATCTATCAAGTAAAAACAGAATAATAATTAGAAAAGAAAATGCCTGGGTGCACGCTTGCAGTTGAAAGTTTCTTGGGAGGCCTAATTAGTATGCCATAAGTAAGGGTTAGACAATGAACGCGAGTGTTCTATGGGATATAGTGTCCCGAACAAAGATAGAATGCCACGAGGCCGCAGGCCGAGTGACATTCTATCTTGCGAGGGACGCTATATCCTATAGGACACGAGCGTTCATTGTCTAACCGTCTTAGAACATGGTCACACCCACGAAGAATTTCGTTTTTGCGTGCAGATTGTATTTTTGCATTTTAATTTTTTAGTTCTCACCTTGAAATCACGTTGCTATTTTGTTTACGATATTTTCGCTATTGTACGCATGCCTTTGAGGTGCAGTGTTTTGGAGTGCTTCACCGCGCGGTTTATCGCAGTTGGTGTGTAAACAGCCATGAGCCAATACACGGAAATTTGGAACTCGATGCAGTGATCGCCGCTAAAGATTTTCTAGATTTACACTGGTGAAAGCAGTCTTCAAGGCGCTACAACCACCGACACCAGCAAGTAGGGAATCCGCAGGAAACTCCAAGAGGCCAAATTAAGTCAAGTTCAAATACAACACTCGTAGTCTGGCAAACACGGAGAAACAAGTCTGTCCTTCTGTTTCAATTAAGGTCCGAACAGTTCGTATTTCATGCAAAATAATCGTTTTTCTTTCGATTTGCTTTTTGCTATGCTATTATACCGTAAGATTGCATTTTTTTGTTAAAACGCAAAAAATAATGAGTGTTTCTAGCCGTTGATTTTATCGATTTAGTTGTAAATATTCACAGAGAATTTGTGCATTCATTAGTAGTTTCTACTTAGTCATTAGTATGCTCTATATAGAGCATACTAATGAGGCTTCCAAACAAAGGAAAACAATGCCTCATTAGTATGCTCTATATAGAACCACTAATGAATGCAGAAATTCTCTGTAATTTTACCCCGCAATTTTCCTGGCTTCAAAGCCCCCGCCACTTTACATAATTTAAGACAGTTTATGGAATATAGAGCATCGAAATGCTGGACACTGATTGGCTGAGTGGGTGTGACCATGTTCTAACGTCTCTGTGAATATTTATAACTAAATCGATAAAATCAACAGCTTCAACGGCTAGAAACACTCATTATTTTTTGCGTTTTAACAAAAAAATGCAATCTTACGGCATAGCAAAAAGCAAATCGAAAGAAAAACCATTATTTCCCATGAAATACGAACTGCTCAGACCTTAATTGAAACAGAAGGACAGACTTGTTTCTCCGTGTTTGCCAGACTACGAGTGTTTTACTTGAACTTGTCTTAATTTGGCCTCTTGGAGTTTCCTGCGGGTTCCCCACTTGCTGGTGTCGGTGGTTGTAGCGCCTCAAAGACTGCTTTCACCAGTGTAAATCTAGAAAATCTTTAGCGGTGATTACTGCATCGAGTTCCAAATTTCCGTCTAATGGCTCATGGCTGTTTACACACCAACTGCGATAAACCGCGCGGTGAAGCACTCTAAGACATTGCACCTCAAAGGCATGCGTACAATAGCGAAAATATCGTAAACAAAATAGCAACGTGATTTGAAGGTGAGAACTAAAAAATTAAAATGCAAAAATACAATCTGCGCGCAAAAACGAAATTCTTCGTGGGTGTGCAAGATAGAATGCCACTCGCAAGATAGAATGCCACGAGGCCGCAGGCCTCGTGGCATTCTATCTTTGCTCGGGACACTACATCCCATAGAACACTCGCGTTCATTGTCTAACCCTTACTTGGCTTAAACACTGCCAGTGCTAGTCTTCATCGGGTAAGAAGTCAAAACGTGATGATCTACAATTCAAGTGACCACATTCTGAGACAAAAGATTACACACTTCATTATTAGCTATAATCTTTTTTGAAACCGCATTTAGCAGCCAGTGTCACTTTTGCTTCTAAATTATGCTGCCATCCTCTGTTTTCTGTTTGCTGAGGATTTCCTTCCTTTTAGGCATGTTGGCGGCTGTGTTGTCAGGGTTCCACTTTACTATTTTTGGCAATAATTTAATCCGGCAAATTCGTGTCAAAACCCTGTTTTAAGGGGCATAGTCACGCTATTTTAGTTCACTTTAAAAATCAAAAATATGTCCTCACATCAACGAACGCCCACAAATAATGGTCTAGTTTTGTTACCAAAGACTATATTACTTCACTGAAACTATTTTCTGTCGTCTGTTGCTACGGATGGCACGGATGGAAATGGACTGCAATTTGAAAAAATTAGGCTAAACTTTTCAAATTCTTCCAGCGTGTTGACATTAAATCGATATTAAATGGTCATGGTTTGTTTTCTCTCAATGAAATTAAGTTAATATGTTCCTCTAAATGTTCAAACACAATGTTGGGCATGGATAAAGTTAGCTACCGATAATTTTAGCACAGTTTTGACCAGAAATCTGAGAAATCTTCGTGACTGTGCTCCTTTAAGACTGCAAAAATACAAATTCTTTTCATATGTGATATAAATTGTTATTTGTTGGCACGAAAAGTCAAAATGGCTTAGTAATTGCTCCAAGTTAGGGGCAAAAATTGAAAAATGTTCAAAACATTAACCTTACGTCTGCACATACCGCGCGTGAGGATACTCACAGTTATTGTAAAATGTCGGACTGAAAGGGCTAAACTGAAAACCACGAACACATTCAAGTTTGAAATAACCATAGAAAAAATATTAGACATTAATTGTGAAAAAAATCTATAGCCAGCTGTCTCTGTCATTGCCCATTTGATGGGCAGCTCCAATAACTGGCATGTGTTGATGGATTTTTACCCTTCATAATAATGAGTAACAATCGAAATAAGAAAGAAAAATACTCAAGTTTTAAATCAACGCAACAACTTTAACATTTCTTTCAAACACTTTACCTGCGCCCTGTTTTACACACTGGGAGTTTTGTTTTTTATCAAGACCTGATTCCTGCTCAGATGACTTTCCAGAGCACACATGGGCATTAGAGTCCAGGTCTTTCTCTGTTCTGTTACATTTATGTTTCTTGAAGTAACTTTCCCATCCATAACGCTTGCCACATTTAAAACACTGTAAACGCTTCTTCTCAAGGTGTTTTTCCTGGTGTCTTTGCAACGAATATCTATCACCAAAACACTTATAACATTTTTGACATTTGAATGCTGTGTCTTCATCGTGCATTTTCTCATGTCTTCTAAGACTGTATTGTTCTCCAAAGAACCTCCCACACGTCTTACACTTATGGGATTTTTCTCCAGTGTGTGTTCTCTGGTGTCTTTTGCAATGAAGTGGATCTGCAAAGCACTTGCCGCACAACTTACACTTGTAGGACTTTTCTCCAGTGTGAGTTCTCATGTGAATAACTCGAGATCGAGGTAATCTGAAACATTTGTCACAATAAGAGCACTTATATGGTTTTTCTCCTGTGTGTCCTGTAAGGTGGAGTCTGAGACTATATCCATTTTTATAACTCTTGCCACATATTTACACTGGGAACACCTCTCACTGGGTGATACTTCTCCAGCACTTTCATCAGCTCCTCCAGGATTTCCAGATTGACATCGTCTCATATGAGCACTGCAATATGACAGGGTGGAAAACTGTTTCTGGCAGTAAGTACATGTGTGCAACATTTCAGTGGCATGTGTTCTATGGCTGTGTTTAGCACGAGCGGGAGCTGTAGTAAAGCTCCTGTCGCAAGATTTACATTTATAAGGCTTCTCACCCGTATGCCTTCTAATGTGACCTATAAGAGTTGAAGAATACTTGAATTGCTTTTCACAGTAAGTTCAATTGTATGGTTTGTCATCACTATGTACTTGCATGTGATGCTTGCGCTGCATACAAGTTCGAAACACCTTATCACAATAAACGCATTTGGAGGGCTTCTCTCCAGTATGTTTTCGTACATGCTCTTTTAAATTTGAAGAATATCGAAATCGCAAGTCACAAATAGTACACTTGAAGGGTTTCACACCACTATGTATGCTTTCACGTCCCTTAAGGTTACGTTTGTGCGTGAAGCTCTTATCACACTGAGAACATTGGTAAGGTTTGATGCCACTATGTACCATCCTGTGTTGTTTGAGGTTTGATGCAGTAGAAAAACTCTTGTCACATTCAGACCTGGTCACCAGCGCTGAATTTTAAGTGCCGTTTAAGATCAGCTGGAGCTTTCCACCTCTTATCACAATGGCTACATTTGTAAGGTTTCTCATTTGCAGAGTTGTTTGGAGGAAGCTTGACATTATGAATTTTATCATGATTTGCAAGCTTCGGTCCACTTGAAAAGCTCTTGTTACACTGAGAACACTGAAAAGGCCTCTCACCAGTATGTACTCTTTTATGCAGTATAAGGGCGGAGGCACTAGTGAAGCTCTTGTTGCAGTAAGGACATCCATGTGGCTTTTCACGTGTATGAGTTCTTGTATGCTTTGTGAGGGATGGTTCTGATGCGAAACACTTATCACAATGAGAACATTTAAAGGGCTTCTCGCCAGTGTGTGTCCGTATGTGCAGTGTTAACCCTGAGGGACCTGGGCAGCCCTTACCACAATGAGGACAGCGATATGGCTGGTCACCAGTGTGTGACCTTTTATGTACTATCAGGTAGGACGAACTAGAAAAACGCTTATCACAGTGCGTACACTGAAAAGGCTTTTCCCCTGTATGAGTTTGGATATGCTTCGCTAAAATAGGTTGTGTTGTGAAACACTTGTCACACTGTGGACATTTAAAGGGCCTCTCACCAGTATGTGTTCTTATGTACTCTGTCAATCTTGAAGGAATTCTGTAACTCTTAGTACAATGTGGGCAATTATGTTGTGGTCCTTTGGCAGCTGGGAGACTCAATGAAAATCTGTTGAAAAGATAAGAATTTGCAGTTTATCATCAGTTATGAAAAGGAAAAAAAACAGATTTCAAGTTTGCAAGATAGGTCTCATGGGATGCAAAGTTATACTTGAATTTAAAGTGGAATAAAATTAGAATTTCAGGGCACAATACAGGATGAAATATTATTATCATGGTGAACAGTGCCCAATTTCTTAAACTTTGTCTGGAAAGAGAATAGAAAAAAAAAAAAAAAGAAAGGAAAAGATAACTTCCTGCCACCATTATTTTCCTAGTAAGACTTGTTCCTATGACAATCCCTTGGCCTAGTCAGTTTGTGTGTGCTAACCCAAACAGACCAGCTACTTAGGGAAATTGACAATATTTAAGGACCACTTAAACTGCAGATAGCCTCCTTGTCGAAGCAGGGAGTCTCCACCCTTTGAAACTGCCAGTTAAGCTATGAATTTTAAATTTCAAATCAGGGGTGCAGCATATGTGCAACAACACAGGTGACAAATAAACTTTCTCCTCCTTCAAGCACTTCCTTGATTAAATCGTCTTGCTCAACGTCCGCCAGGAGTTCCCCTATGGATTCATAGTCATTCAACCTCTTTATTTGTCGTTCGACTCGCAGGGGAGTAGCCTCTGAATCTATTGATTTCTTCAACTCATCGCACACACCTTTGGCATTTTTGGAAAGAAAATTTAATTTTCGCTTGACCAAACTAGTCGCAAAATTTGCCGACCGTTCCTGCTCCTTTTCTCGTACAGTCAGCGGGCACTCCGAAAGACCCAATCATTTTCTCCACTGATTCCATTTAGGGCTTCAGTTAACAAGAAACGAAATGCTGTGGGTGATTTTTCCACAAACGTATTTATCCTTTTAACAGAAACTTCTACTAGGTCAATTCTATATCATCTGCTTGACCAAAATGCTCTTCTGTAGATGGAGCAACGTACGTGGCCGTCGTATTCTCTTCAACTTCGAACTCTCCTACTACGGGTATTTCTGTGTCGTTTAGTGGTGTGCTTGGCAACGGACTTGTAAATATGGACCTTTTTCTTGGCATCGGGACAGGAGTGCCATTTTCCAATGAAAACAGTTCCTGGTAAAGGTTTGTCTTTGTTCCATCTAGTGTGATTCCGAATGTATAGCAAAAAGTCCTAAGTCCTCGATGCCGAACTTGTTTATCAACTCCTTCGCTTCGTCTACATCCCTCGGAAGTGGTAACGGTTCTTTTGAGTTTGCCATCCTTGTTTCTGATTTCCTGGGAGTCTGAAAATAACCTCGCTCTGCTACCAAATGTACGGCCCATACTACTCGGCATAAACAAACCAGCTTCGTTTTCTCGCTGTCGTTTTAATCTTCCATCTTCTGCCAAGGTTTTACATCGATTATTACAACAAAAAAGTAAAAAAAAAATCACATGCAAAAGAAAAACAAAAGAACCAAATCTATCAAGTAAAAACAGAATAATAATTAGAAAAGAAAATGCCTGGGTGCACGCTTGCAGTTGAAAGTTTCTTGGGAGGCCTAATTAGTATGCCATAAGTAAGGGTTAGACAATGAACGCGAGTGTTCTATGGGATATAGTGTCCCGAACAAAGATAGAATGCCACGAGGCCGCAGGCCGAGTGACATTCTATCTTGCGAGGGACGCTATATCCCATAGGACACGAGCGTTCATTGTCTAACCGTCTTAGAACATGGTCACACCCACGAAGAATTTCGTTTTTGCGTGCAGATTGTATTTTTGCATTTTAATTTTTTAGTTCTCACCTTGAAATCACGTTGCTATTTTGTTTACGATATTTTCGCTATTGTACGCATGCCTTTGAGGTGCAGTGTTTTGGAGTGCTTCACCGCGCGGTTTATCGCAGTTGGTGTGTAAACAGCCATGAGCCAATACACGGAAATTTGGAACTCGATGCAGTGATCGCCGCTAAAGATTTTCTAGATTTACACTGGTGAAAGCAGTCTTCAAGGCGCTACAACCACCGACACCAGCAAGTAGGGAATCCGCAGGAAACTCCAAGAGGCCAAATTAAGTCAAGTTCAAATACAACACTCGTAGTCTGGCAAACACGGAGAAACAAGTCTGTCCTTCTGTTTCAATTAAGGTCCGAACAGTTCGTATTTCATGCAAAATAATCGTTTTTCTTTCGATTTGCTTTTTGCTATGCTATTATACCGTAAGATTGCATCTTTTTGTTAAAACGCAAAAAATAATGAGTGTTTCTAGCCGTTGATTTTATCGATTTAGTTGTAAATATTCACAGAGAATTTGTGCATTCATTAGTAGTTTCTACTTAGTCATTAGTATGCTCTATATAGAGCATACTAATGAGGCTTCCAAACAAAGGAAAACAATGCCTCATTAGTATGCTCTATATAGAACCACTAATGAATGCAGAAATTCTCTGTAATTTTACCCCGCAATTTTCCTGGCTTCAAAGCCCCCGCCACTTTACATAATTTAAGACAGTTTATGGAATATATAGAGCATCGAAATGCTGGACACTGATTGGCTGAGTGGGTGTGACCATGTTCTAACGTCTCTGTGAATATTTATAACTAAATCGATAAAATCAACAGCTTCAACGGCTAGAAACACTCATTATTTTTTGCGTTTTAACAAAAAAATGCAATCTTACGGCATAGCAAAAAGCAAATCGAAAGAAAAACCATTATTTCCCATGAAATACGAACTGCTCAGACCTTAATTGAAACAGAAGGACAGACTTGTTTCTCCGTGTTTGCCAGACTACGAGTGTTTTACTTGAACTTGTCTTAATTTGGCCTCTTGGAGTTTCCTGCGGGTTCCCCACTTGCTGGTGTCGGTGGTTGTAGCGCCTCAAAGACTGCTTTCACCAGTGTAAATCTAGAAAATCTTTAGCGGTGATTACTGCATCGAGTTCCAAATTTCCGTCTAATGGCTCATGGCTGTTTACACACCAACTGCGATAAACCGCGCGGTGAAGCACTCTAAGACATTGCACCTCAAAGGCATGCGTACAATAGCGAAAATATCGTAAACAAAATAGCAACGTGATTTGAAGGTGAGAACTAAAAAATTAAAATGCAAAAATACAATCTGCGCGCAAAAACGAAATTCTTCGTGGGTGTGCAAGATAGAATGCCACTCGCAAGATAGAATGCCACGAGGCCGCAGGCCTCGTGGCATTCTATCTTTGCTCGGGACACTACATCCCATAGAACACTCGCGTTCATTGTCTAACCCTTACTTGGCTTAAACACTGCCAGTGCTAGTCTTCATCGGGTAAGAAGTCAAAACGTGATGATCTACAATTCAAGTGACCACATTCTGAGACAAAAGATTACACACTTCATTATTAGCTATAATCTTTTTTGAAACCGCATTTAGCAGCCAGTGTCACTTTTGCTTCTAAATTATGCTGCCATCCTCTGTTTTCTGTTTGCTGAGGATTTCCTTCCTTTTAGGCATGTTGGCGGCTGTGTTGTCAGGGTTCCACTTTACTATTTTTGGCAATAATTTAATCCGGCAAATTCGTGTCAAAACCCTGTTTTAAGGGGCATAGTCACGCTATTTTAGTTCACTTTAAAAATCAAAAATATGTCCTCACATCAACGAACGCCCACAAATAATGGTCTAGTTTTGTTACCAAAGACTATATTACTTCACTGAAACTATTTTCTGTCGTCTGTTGCTACGGATGGCACGGATGGAAATGGACTGCAATTTGAAAAAATTAGGCTAAACTTTTCAAATTCTTCCAGCGTGTTGACATTAAATCGATATTAAATGGTCATGGTTTGTTTTCTCTCAATGAAATTAAGTTAATATGTTCCTCTAAATGTTCAAACACAATGTTGGGCATGGATAAAGTTAGCTACCGATAATTTTAGCACAGTTTTGACCAGAAATCTGAGAAATCTTCGTGACTGTGCTCCTTTAAGACTGCAAAAATACAAATTCTTTTCATATGTGATATAAATTGTTATTTGTTGGCACGAAAAGTCAAAATGGCTTAGTAATTGCTCCAAGTTAGGGGCAAAAATTGAAAAATGTTCAAAACATTAACCTTACGTCTGCACATACCTTCCCTGCTAGTAGAGGCCCCTTTTCCTTTGTATTCGCTGAGCTGACGGGCGGAACTTTTCGTTCCGCCCGTCAGCTCAGCGAATACAAAGGAAAAGGGGCCTCTACTAGCAGGGAAGCACATACCATTTGCTCTTTTAATCTTTTATCCAAATTGACTTGATAGCCATGATACATTTCAATAACCAATACTGCAAAGATTACCACTTATATTTCTGTCACAAGCACAGTGGAAACCTGCCTTAGGCCACCTCATGATTCAGGGTACCAAAGGGGTTTGGGGCTTCAGGGCTCTGGGTTAAAACATTTGGGGCGTCAGGGCTCCAAGACAGAAAAATGTGGCCTTTAAGGTGGCCCGATACTATTTATTTGCATGAGTGGCAACTGTTTTGAAATCAAATTTTTAGCTGCTCAACAGCATTCGATTGCTGAGATATTTTAGACGCTGAAAAAGAAATGCTTGAAGTTTATCAAAAGCGTCCTTTTATTAAGATCAATACAAATATACGAACATTTTCAGCAATTTTCTTGAACGTGGTTTTCAAAGAAAAAGCGTATTATCGGGAAAATTAAAAGACGTTTTTCCTTCATATTACTCTGAACAGGTGCTGGAACCTCAAAGATTTCAGGGACCAAGTTTCAGATAAATCGGCTCCACACAACTTTTCTAGCAAACAGTGATTAAAGTTGTTACCAGAATATTATGAACACGCATTTAGCCATAATTACTACAAAATTATTTTCCCGATAATACGCATTTCCTTTGAAAACCACGTTCAAGAAAATTCCTGAAAATTTTCGTATATTCGTATCAATGTCAATAAAAGTACGCTTTTGATAAACTTCAAGCATTTCTTTTTCAGCGTCTAAAATATCTCAGCAATCGAATGCTGCTGAGCAGCTAAAAATTAAGTTTCAAAACAGTTGCCCCTCACCCAAATAAATAGTATCGGGTCACCTCAAGGCTCCATGGCTGTACTATGGAGCTCCATTTAGGCAGAGTCATTATTCTTGTCCGGGTTTCGCATTCCGAGCAGGAAAATGGTTTGAACTCCGGGCTCCACGGTAAAAATTTCAGGACTCCAGGGCTGAAAGACCATCACTTAACCATGGCACAGACAAAAACTCAGTCACTTTTATCAAAAGTTATTTATTTGACCACCTCACTTAAGCAGTCAAGGACCCCATTTTACAGATGACAATCAAACGTCATTCAACAACATTCAACAGGTTGGCCAAATGCACTCAACCTATTTCGGCTGATTTCACTGCTACGTATACACCGGGGTTTTTCAAGCATGATTTATCTGGGCTATGATTCGTCCCACTTGATTCTCTCATATTTCTCAAAGCGATGAAGGAAATTAGCAAATCCTTTGGGTTTCTTGTAATTATTTATATCTCAGGACGTTAGTACTGGTATTTTTTCTGTAAACGCATTTTATGCGCACATTTCATGGCTTGAGGCGAATCCAATACACCTGTCATAATTTGCCCAAGGTCACGACATAATTTTGATGTAAATAATCCCCAGGGGAGGGTATTCCGAGTTTCAAGTGACGGGGATGATCGAATGGGTGCAAAAATCAAAGCCCAAAAAAATCCCTATGCCTTCCAACAAAACCCAAAAAGATCCCTGGACCAAAAATTAACCCCAAAAAAGCCTATGCCGAATTTCCAAGCCTAAAAAATTTTCAGAAAGGAATAAATGATATAACACGGAAAAAAAACTAGAAATTGAGTGTTTGAACGTTTTCCTCGTCTGGTAGTCATTCTAACAACACTAGGGACACCCATGAACATCTTCTGTTTCAACAATAACATTATGAATGACAACTCTAAACAAGAGCACCCCGGGCAAGAACAAATTTGGTTGAACTTTATTCGCAGAACTATGCGGCCGGGATACGCGGGCACTACCACAAACCTTGAGATTGTCTTGAATACCCCACAAAATCCCTACTTAAATCAAGTCACCCAAAAACAATACTTCCCAAATTTCCCTACCCAAAAAAATCCCAGAATCGAAAATTTCAAACCCCAAAAAATCCTTCGATCATCCCCGTCACTTGAAATCCGGAGTACACCCCCTGGGAAATAATCATAAAAGAGCAGAATGTCTGAAATTTTCTTTCAATGCTTTGTGGTTATGAGACAATCAAGACAGGCAAATCATAGCTGGTGAATCATGCTTGCAAAACCCGGCTCTACACATCAGTGAAATCAGCTGTAATGGCAATGA
The DNA here is from genome assembly GCA_964017195.1 of Siderastrea radians. Lineage (NCBI taxonomy): Eukaryota > Metazoa > Cnidaria > Anthozoa > Scleractinia > Rhizangiidae > Siderastrea > Siderastrea radians. The sequence continues at coordinate 32,166,612 of OZ024891.1, read as the reverse complement.
TTGGAAATTTTATAACTTGCTTTCATGGGCCTTCAACAACCACATAGTTGCCTCAATGTTGAACTGTTGGGTTGAAAGAGCTAATCTGGAAACAGTGAAAAATCATTCAACTTTGAAATAATCATTGAGAAAATATTAGACGACAAATAGCCCTTTGTCTCTGTCATTGTCCGTTTGATAGGCGGCTACAACAACTGGTATATCAAAGTGAAGTAAAATGTGTTCATGGATATAGGTCTTCAAAGTAACAGGAAAAAAAAACACTCAAGTTTTAAATCAACGCAACAACTTCAACACTACTTTCAACCACTTCATGGGTACCTTGTTTTACACACTGGGAGTTTTGGTGTTTATCAAAATCCGACTCCTGCTCAGACGACTTTCCACAGTGCACAGGTGTATTGGAGTCCTGGTCTTTCCCTGTTTTGTTACATTTATGTTTCTTGAAGTAACTTTCCCATCCATATCGCTTGCCACATTTAGAACATTGCAAACGCTTCTTCTCAAGGTGTTTTTCCTGGTGTCTCTGCAACGAAAATCTATCACCAAAGCACTTATCACATTTGTCACATTTGAATGCTGTATCTTCATTGTGCGCCCTCTCATGTCTTTTACAATGGAGTGAATCTGCAAAGCACTTGCCGCACAATTTACACTGGTAGGGCTTTTCTCCAGTGTGTGTTCTCATGTGAATGATTCGAGATCGAGGTAATCTGAACCATTTATCACAATAAGAACACTTATATGGTTTTTGTCCTGTGTGTAATGTATTAAGGTGGAGTCTAAAACTAAATCCATTTTTATAACTTCCCACATACATCACACCGAAAACACCTCTCGTTGGGCGACGCTTCTCCAGCACTTCCATCAGCTTCAGGATTTGCCTGACAACGCCTCATGTGAGCACTGCAATATGACAGGGTGGAAAACTGCTTCTGGCAATAAGTACATTTATGCGACTTTTCACTGGCATGTGTTCTACCGTGTTTAGCACAATCAGAAGCTGTAGAAAACCTTCTATCACAAGATTTACATTTATAACGCTTCTCACCCGTATGCCTCTGCATGTGAAACTTGCGGAGCACAGAAGTTCGAAACATCTTATCACAATGAACGCATTTGTAGGGCTTCTCTCCAGTATGTTTCCGCTCATGATCTTTCAAATGTGATGATTGTCGAAAGCACAAGTCACAAACAGCACACTTGAAGGGTTTCACGCCACTATGGATTCTTTCATGTCCCTTAAGGTTGCTTTTGTGTCTGAAGCTCTTATCACACTGAGAACATTTGTAAGGTTTGATGCCACTATGTATCATCCTGTGTTGTTTGAGGTTTGATGCAGTACAAAAACTCTTGTCACATTCAGAACATTTAAAGACCTTGTCACCAGTGCAGAATTTTAAGTGCCTTTTTAAATCAGCCGGAGCTTTCCACCTCTTATCACAATGGCTACATTTGTAAGGTTTCTCATTTGCACAGTTGTTTGGAGGAAGCTTGACATTATGAATTTTTTCATGATTTGCAAGCTTCGGCCCACTTGAAAAACTCTTGTCACACTGAGAACACTGAAAAGGTCTCTCACCAGTATGTAGTCTTTTATGCACTATAAGGGCAGAGGCACTAGTGAAGCTCTTGTTGCAGTAAGGACATCCATGTGGCTTTTCACGTGTATGAGTTCTTGTATGCTTTGTGAGGGATGGTTCTGATGCGAAACACTTATCACAATGAGAACATTTAAAGGGCTTCTCGCCAGTGTGTGTCCGTATGTGCAGTGTTAACCTTGAGGGACCTGGGCAGCCCTTACCACAATGAGGACAGCGATATGGCTGGTCACCAGTGTGTGACCTTTTATGTACTATCAGGTAGGACGAACTAGAAAAACGCTTATCACAGTGCGTACACTGAAAAGGCTTTTCCCCAGTATGAGTTTGGATATGCTTCGCTAAAATAGGTTGTGTTGTGAAACACTTGTCACACTGTGGACATTTAAAGGGCCTCTCACCAGTATGTGTTCTTATGTGCTCTGTCAATCTTGAAGGAAGTCTGTATCTCTTAGTACAATGTGGGCAATTATGTTGTGGTCCTTTGGCAACTGGGAGACTCATTGAAAATCTGTTGAAAAGATAAGAATTTGCAGTTAATCATCAGTTATGAAAAGAACAAAACACACATTTCAAGTTTGCAGGATAGGTCTCCTGGGATGCAGAGTAAGACTTGAATTTGAAGCGGAATACCATAGAATTTCATGGCACAATACACGATGAAATTTCATGGTGAACAATGAAAAAAGAATCAAAAAAACAAAAAGGGAAAAAAAAGGAAAGAAAGAAGAAAATGATAACTTCCTGCCATCGTTTCCTAGTAAGACTTGTTCCCATGACAAGTCCCTTGGCATAGTCATTTTGTGTGTGCTAACCCAAACGAAAGAAAAACAGACCAGCTGCTTAGGGAAATGGCCAATTTGTAACGACCACTTAAACTGCAGATAGCCTCCTTGTCAAAGCAGGGAGACTCCACCCTTTGAAAATGCCAGACAAGCTGTGAATTTTAAATTCCAAATCAGGGGAGCAACTTATGTGCAACAACACAGGTGACAAATAAACTCTCTCCTTCTTCAAGCACTTCCTTGGTTAAATCGTCTTGCTCAACGTCCGCCAGGAGTTCCCCTATGGAGCATACACAGTCAGATTCATAGTCATTCAACCTCTTTAATTGTCGCTCGACTCTCAAGGGAGTAGCCTCTGAATCTATTGATTTCTTCAACTCATCGCACACACCTTTGGCATTTTTGGAAAGAAAATTTAATTTTCGCTTCACCAAACTAGTTGCCAAATTTGCCGATCGTTCCTGCTCCTTTTCTCGTACAGTCAGCAGGCACTCGGAAAGACCGCATCATTTTCTCCATTGATTCCATTTAGGCTCCAGTTAACAAGCAACGAAATGCTGTGAGTAATTTTCCCACAAACATATTCATCCTTTCAACAGAAACTTCTACTACGTCAACTCTACCATCCGCTTGACGAAAATGCTCTTCTGTAGATGGAGCAACATACGCGGCCGGCATATTCTCTTTGTACGGATATTTCTGTATCGTTTAACGGTGTGCTTGGCAGCAGACTTGTAAATACGGACCTTTTTCTTGGCATCGGGCAGGAGCGCCATTTTCCAATGAAAACAGTTCCTGGTAAAGGTTTGTCTTTGTTTCATCTTGTGTGATTCCGAATGTAAAGCAAAAAGTCCATAAATCCTCGGCATAAACAAAACAGCTCCGTTTTCTTGCTTCCATTTTAATCTTCCATCTACTGCCAAGGTTTTACATCGATTATTATAAACAAAAAAGAAAACAAATCACATGCAAAAGAAAAACAAAAGAACCAAATCTATCACGTAAAACAGAATAATAATTAGAAAAGAAAATGTCTGGGTGCACGCTTACAGTTGAAAGTTTCTTGGGAGGCCTAATTAGTCTGCCATAACGTGATAGTCTTCATCGAGTAAGAAGTCAAATCGTGATGATCTACAATTCAAGTGACTACACTGTGAGACAAAAGATTACACACTTAATTATTTAATAGCTTAAATCTTTTTTGAAACTGTATTTAGCAGCCAGTGTCATTTTTGCTTCTTAAGTATGCTGCCATCCTCTGTTGTTTTTTATTTGCTGCGGCCTTCCTTCCTTTTAGGCATGTTGGTGGCTGTGTTGTCAGGGTTCCACTTTACTATTTTCGGCAATAATTTAATCCGGCAAATTTAGAGATTTCATGTCAAAACCCTGTTTAAAATTACTGCAAAAATAAAAATTCTTTTCATAAGTGATATAAATTAGGGGCAAAAATTGAAAAATGTTCAAAACCTGAACCTTACGTATGCACATACCATTTGCTCTTTTAATCTTTATCCAAACTGACTTCAGAGCCATGATACATTTCAATAACCAATATTGCAAAGATTACCGTTATATTTCTTTCACAAGCACAGTGGAAACCTGCCTTTGGCCACCGCATGACTCAGGGTACCAAAGGGGTTTTAGGGCTTCAGGGCTCTGGGCTAAAACATTAGGGGCTCCAGGGCTCCAGGGCTCCAAGACAGATAAATTGGGGCTGTAATGCTCCATGGCTGTACTATGGCGCTCCATTTAGCCAGTCATTATTTTTGTCCGGGTTTCGCGTTCCAAGCAGGAAAATGCTTTGAACTCCAGGCTCCACGGTAAAAATTTCAGGACTCCAGGGCTAAAAGACCATCACTTAACCATGGCATAAACAAAAGCTCAGTAATTTTATTAAAAGCTATTTATCTGACCACCTCACTTAAGCAGTCAAGGACCACATTTCACAGAAGACAATCAAACCTCGTTCAACAACATTCAACAGGTTGGCCAAATGCACTCAACCTATTTCAGCTGATTTCACAGCTATGTATAGACCGGGGTTTTTCAGGCATGATTTATCTGGCTTTTCTCCTATGATTTGTCCGACTTGACTCTCTCACATATCAAAAAGCGATGATGTAAATTTGCAAATCCTTTGGTTTCTTCTAATTTTTTATATCTCAGGACGTTAGTACTGGTATTTTTTCTGTAAACTCATTTCATGCGTACATTTCGTGGCTTGAGGCGAATCCAATACACCTGTCATAATTTGCCTTGGGTCATGAAATAATTCTGATACAAACAATCATAAAAGAGCAGAATGTCTGCTAATTTCTTTCACTGCTTTGTGGTTATGAGAGAATCGAGACAGGCAGATCATAGCTGGTGAATCATCCCTGAAAAACCCGGCTGTGCACATATCAATGAAATCTGCTGTAATGGCATTATATCTTGTTTTCATGGGCCTTCAACAACCACATGGTTGCCTCAATGTTGAACAGTCGGGTTGAAAGAGCTAATCTGAAAACTGTGAACACTCATTCAACTTTGAAATAAGCAGAGAGAAAATATTAGATGACATTATTTGAGGAAAAACAGCCCATTGCCTCTGCCATTGTCCGTTGATAGGCACCTATAACAACTGGCATATCAAAGTCAAGTAAAATATGTTGATGGATTATAGGTCTTCAAAGTAACAGGAAAGAAAAACACTCAAGTTTTAAATCAACGCAACAACTTCAACACTACTTTCAACCACTTCATCTGTACCTTGTTTTACACACTGGGAGTTTTGGTGTTTATCAAAATCCGATTCCTGCTCAGATGACTTTCCACAGTGCACATGTGTATTGGAGTCCTGGTCTCTCTCTGTTTTGTTACATTTATGTTTCTTGAAGTAACTTTCCCATCCCTATCGCTTGCCACATTTAGAACACTGTGAACGCTTCTTCTCAAGGTGTTTTTCCTGGTGTCTTTGCAACGAATATCTATCACCAAAACACTTACAACATTTTTGACATTTGAATGCTGTGTCTTCATCGTGGATTTTCTCATGCCTCCTAAGACTGTATTGTTCTCCAAAGAACCTCCCACATGTCTTACACTTATGGGTTTTTCTCCAATGTGTGTTCTCTGGTGTCTTTTGCAATGAAGTGGATCTGCAAGGCACTTGCCGCACAACTTACACTTGTAGGTCTTTTCTCCAGTGTGTGTTCTCGTGAGAACACCTCGAGATCGAGATAATCTGAAACATTTGTCACAATAACAACACTTATATGGTTTTTCTCCTGTGTGTCCTGAAAGAGAAAGTCTGAGACTATATTCATTTTTTGAAATCTTGCCACATATATTACAATGGGAACACCTCTCGTTGGGTGATACTTTTCCGGCACTTTCATCAGCTCCAGGATTTCCAGATTGACATCGTCTCATATGAGCACTGCAATATGACTAACCTGCACCGCAGACGGAATATGACCGTCAGTAATGGCTACAATATGACAGGGTGGAAAACTGTTTCTCCCAGTAAGTACTGTGTTTAGTATGATTGGAGGCTGTGGTAAAGCTCCTATCACAAGATTTACATTTATAAGGCTTCTCACCCGTATACCTTCTAATGTGACCTATAAGAGTTGAAGAATACTTGTAGTACAATTGTATGGTTTGTCATCACTATGTACTTGCATGTGATACTTGCACTGAATACAAGTTCGAAACATCTTATCACAATAAACGCATTTGTAGGGCTTCTCTCCGGTATGTTTTTGTACATGCTCTTTTAAATTTGATGAACATTGAAATCGCAAGTCACAAATAGCACACTTGTAAGGTTTCACACCACTATGGATTCTTTCATGTCCCTCAAGGTTACATTTGTGCCTGAAGATCTTATTACACTGAGAACATCTGTAGGGTTTGATGACACTATGTACCATCCTGTGTTGTTTGAGGCTTGATGCACAATGAAAACTCTTGTCACATTCAGAACATTTAAAGACCTTGTCACCAGTGCAGTAATGCAAGTGCCATTGAAGATCAGCTGGAGCTTTCCACCTCTTATCACAATGGTTACATTTGTAAGGTTTCTCATTTGCAGAGTCTTTTGAAGGAAGCTTGACACTGTGAATGTTTTCATGATTTGCACGTTTTAGTCCACTTGAAAAACTCGTCACATTGAGAACACTAGAATGGTCTCTCACCAGTATGTAGCCTTTTATGCACTATAAGGGTAGAGGCACTGGTGTAGCTCTTGTCGCAGTAAGGACATCCGTAGGGCTTTTCACCTGTATGAGTTCTTATATGCTTTGTGAGGGATGGTTCTGATGGAAAACACTTATCACAGTGAGGGCATTTGGGCTTCTCACCAGTGTGTGTCCGTATGTGCAGTGTTAACCTTAAGGGGCCTGTGCAGCCCTTACCACAATGAGGACAGCGATATGGGTGGTCACCAGTGTGTGACCTTTTATGTGTTGTCAGGTTGGAAGATCTAGAAAAGTGCTTATCACAGTGAGTACACTGAAAAGGCTTTCCCCTGTATGAGGTTGGATAGGCTTTGCTAAAATATTGTGTTGTGAAACACTTGTCACACTGTGGACATTTAAAGGGCCTCTCACCAGTGTGTGTTCTTATGTGCTCTGTTAATCTTGAAGGAATTCTGTAACTCTTGGTACAATGTGGACAATTATGTTGTGGCCCTTTGGCAGCTGGGAGACTCATTGAAAATCTGTTGAAAAACATTGCAGTTTATCATCAGTTATGAAAAGAACAAAAAACAGATTCAAGTTTGCAGGATAGGTCTCCTGGGATGCAGAGTAAGCCTTGAATTTGAAGTGGAATACCATAGAATTTCAGGGCACGATACAGGATGAAATATCATTGTCAACAGTGAAAAGAAAGAAAAACGAGAAGAGGAAAGAAAGAAGGAAAATGATAACTTCCTGCCACCGTTTCCTAGTAAGACCTTTCCCCATGACAAGTCCTTTTTGGGAATTGGCCAATATTTCAGGACCACTTAAACTGCAGACAGCGTCCTTGTCGAAGCAGGGCGTCTCCACCCTTTGAAACTGCCAGAAAAGCTATGAATTTTAAATTTCAGATCAAGGGTGAAACTTATCTGCAACAACACAGGTGACAAATAAACTTTCTCCTTGGGCTACAGGGTGTGTAGCTTTTAGATAATCTTTGTATTTGCATTTTGTATCTTGTAGATCTGGCACACACAATACAGATAATGAAACCTTAAATGTCTCAGTTCCCCAGTGGAAATCACACACGGGATCATCATAGGATTTTCTCCCTTCCTAAACTACAAATCCTATCCAACTCCTACTTGAGATCCTTTGAAATTTGTCCTAAAGAAATCCTTTAAAATCTCTTATTCAGTTAAAATGTTAAGTAAATTTCAATTCCAAAACAAGATTAAAGAACTGGTACTTGAAATCTTACACTGACTGTGGATGATTATATTGGAGTCCCCCATCTTAATTCTCTTTTTTTCATAAAATAACATAAATGTAGGACTTTACTCAATAAACTTATATATGCCCCCTGTTTCTGTCTCTGTGTAGTCTTTAAGTCCCTGCCTATGTGTATATCATGATTTTTTGTAATTAATTCATATTGTTTTTCTTTTGTTGTTAATTAATTAATTAATTTCATTAGTTAGCTGTCTTCTCCCCACCCCAAATAGCATGCATGCTCCATCTGTACCTGTAGGGGGCAAGCATTTCTGGTTTTTGTAAATTAGTTGCTTCTGAATAAAGATTGTTGTTGTTTTTGTTGTTGTTGTTGATCTTACACATTTAAGCCCCAGTATCAACATGCATGTTCTCCATCTATTTCTTATGGGACTAATTGGGAGAATTTGGGTAAACATCAAGACACTTTAACTTTGGTGATCACCTTCTTTATTCTCTTGCCCTCTATGTTTCATCAGGTAGTGATATTGTAAGGGGAAATTAGATGCTTGTGAGGGCTCTATAAGGTTTTTGAATAGGATCTTGCATGGACATCAAAGATCCTATCGGATCCTGAGTGGGAAAATATAGGATCTAGTACGTATACTTCACTGTTCATATCCTTTTCCCAGTATGTTCTATTTCTACCATTTAGGAACTTGTAGAATCTAACAGGATTCTTCAAATGCGTGTCCATAGATTATGACATAATTTAGCATTATTTTTCCAACAGATGACCCTTTCATTTGGGCCACTATTAGCAGGTTTTCAGGTTGTGAGCATTCCCCCTTCCCCTCCCTACATGCCTTGTTCATTTTCTATCAGTGGTTCCTTACAAACTTTTTGGCTGATTTGTGCTGAGTTTTAGCAGCTTTTAAACATAGATATGTTAAAATCGCAGCCACCTGGGAAGCTTAATGTTCATTAGGAATGTCTTGTTATCATAAAAGATCTTTCAACTGAAAAGAGAAAGTGTCAATGGAATGACCAAAAAAAGCCCATAAAAATGATTCATGATTTACTTGAAAACGCTCTTACAGATTTTTCTGTAAGTTGTGTGAGTAGTTGAGTAGTTCAAATACTTCAAGTTTCATCATGAAGTGTCTGACTAGATTTTGAAATAGTTGACATTATTTAAAATGAGGGCTGCCCATTACCATTGCTACAGTGACAGCTGTTGCTCGGAAACAAACAAAAATAAACTTTGGTCATATGTCGAAAAGATGGTGTAGTATCAAGAAAATCGAAGTTCCCATCTTCTATGTGAAATTTTTGATTTCAAAAGGTAGGTACTCTCCAAGGCCAACAAAACTGTGGGTAGCCTCCTTAGGTTTTTTATGCTTGATGAAAATAAATTGGTTACTCCTGAGACCAAAATTCACTCAAAATGGGTTTGTAGGTATTTTCTTTACCAGCAAACTGTTCCACAATAGAAAAAAAAGGTTTATTTCTAGTTGTTTTCCTGGTTTTAGCAATTTTCTGCATCTGTGCTCCCACAGCAGTCTATCAAAAGTAAAAAATATATCATACTTATATACGTGTTCTGACTGGCTGAAAACCAATGAACTACAACACCAGTAAAGTCACAGAAAACTGAAAGAAACTAGCAGAAAATCTTGTTTCCAATATTGCCCCTTTACGGGGAGCCCAAGTCAAGTCAGGATAAAAAATGTGTTTTTTTTTTTCGAAATTTTATTTCAATTTCTTTTGATTGCGATTCTTGCTTTCATAATGTTGTGCCATCGTATTGCAGTACCATTTCAGAGTAACTGCATCCTAGGAGACCCAGGGGCAGATAGTTGCAGCGAGAGGAAGATAAAACGGGTGAAATCGGTGTGAGCAGAAGCCTGGTGTTGTAAGTACTGTAACGCTTTTTGTAAGTTAAGTGGCTGTACGTAATGTATCCTAAGTACTGTATTGTGTTGCTGCAAAAAATAATAAACAAATTACAAAAAAAAAAAAAAGGCTGGTGCGAGCGAAAGTTTACAAGACGGGCTGGAACAGCCCCTGGGAGGATACCTTTAACGGGCTAGTTCAAGAGCCCATTTGCATTCTTGCTTTTGATTGAGCACAAATTTTGAGGCATTGTATGTTTTGTGCCCAATCAGCGATCAGCTTATTTCCGTTCGTTTTGTGACGTCTTATACAAAGTGTAATGTAATTTAATGGCATAATTTTTGTATTTAATAATTTATGTATTTTTGTAAATTTTGTTGTAAATAAATTGTGAATTGTGAAATTATGAAAAGTGTAACTTTGCTAAATCATGTAACCAGATCTCATGCACAAGTGCGTACTGACATAAACTTTCTGTCTTGCTCGTTTGATAGGCCTACCATCGACGAAAGTTTCGGTAAAATGGGACCCACAAAGCCGAGAAATTGAGAAATTTGGCAAGGGTACTCAAGGAAAAAGAAAACAAAAGTACGAAAATCATAGCAAGGTTTTGTGAAAAGCTCACTCCTTAGGTGTGAACATTTAGAAGCAAACAGTTAGGATTTATGTGCAATCCACAACTTGTCTTTGCGTTTGGTCCAAAGTGCACGCTTCTTAAAGTTCACACCTAAGGTGTGAACTTTTCACAATACCTCAATCTGATTTTCATGCTTGCTTTCTTTCTCCTTGATTACCCTTGCAAAATTCTCAATTTCTCGACTTTTTGGGTTCACATATTACTAAAACTTCCTTCGATGGTAGGCCTATCGAACGAGCAACACAAAAGGTTGATTCCAGTATGCACAAGTGCATGACATCTGGGTACAATATTTAGCAAAGTTACACTCTGTATAAGACATCACGAAAGGAACTGGGAAAAAAGCTGATCACTGATTGGGCACAAAAAATACAATGCCTCAAAATTTGTGCTCAATCAGAAGCAAGAATGTTAATAGGCTCTTGAACTAGTCGGTTAAAACTATCCTTCCAGGGGCTGTTCCAGCCCATCTTGTAGACTTTCCCTTGCACCAGGCTTCAGCTTGCACCAATTTCGCCCATTTTATCTGCCTCTTGCACTGACTATCTGCCCCTGGGTCTCCGAGGATGGAGTAACTGCTGACTTTTCCTAGCAAGTCCTACTAGCGCAGTCAAGTGGGCACTTTCACAGTGGTCAAATGTGACATCGCATTCCCGCCAAAAATAACACTGCAAACAGAAATGTCAAAAATTCATCTTTAAACGCAAAACTTAAAGCCTTTTCTAAACCCTTAAGCCTTTTACATGAGTATCCATGTAAAAGTAGGTAACTACATGCAAGTTTGTTTTGGGAACTCAATGAAGCAGCACAAACCAAAGACGATATGACTAACAAAGGTATCTAAACCTTAAAAAAACAAACAAACAAAAAAAAAACAAGAATTTTTTTTACCTGACTTGAATTTGATTCGTGACTCGAACTCAACTCGGGCTCAAACTTGAATCGACCTACTAGTAAACTCCTTTACGGGAGGGTAAATATTTGCTCACCTTTAGCTTACGTCTCAATTTGGTCCGTCAGAGGATGAAAAGAGAATCACTGACTCTTATAAACAAGTACACTGTGGAAAAAGCAACAACTTCTTAATTTTGAGAGACTAGAATAAAAATTTTTTCACCAGTGGAGAAATGATATATTGAATAACTGAAAACACACGAGCAGACAGGCCCTTAAAAAATAAAGTTCCAATAATTATTACTACCAAACAAGGTTGATCAACTGTGCATGGGAAAAGCTTTTACAAGCTAAAATGCATGTAAACAAGAATTATGTTGTCAAAGTATTTGGTTGGTTCTATCCAAAATTGTGCTTAGTTTAAGTGCCACAAGTCATGAAGAAATACTGTTTGTTTCATTGGGGAAACACAAGAAAAGCTTTTATTATAATTATAGACGAGTGTTTTAGTAGAAAATAGACCACTTGTAAAGCTCATACCAAACTACATCCAGGAAATCTTCAAATGGCATATTTTCCACATTCTCTCGCAATTTGTGACTTAGCCGTCAAGATACTCACGCAACTAACATATAAACGAAGGGCCTCTTCATATGAGCCCGCTTGACCAGGCTGGCTCGGTCTCCGAGTTCTCACCTCACCACTATTTCCTTTGTCAAAATTTCGATGTTTTCATGTAAGAAGGTGGGCTGGCCCAGTAACTGAGATCTTGGTCTTTACACCCAGGATATTGGTAACCGGGCTGGAAATTCTTTCCCATATAAACACTCCAGCCCAGTTACTACAAATGCTTTGCAAGGTCGCTGACTAAACTAAACACGGCCTCTGACAATGAGCTCAAACACTGCACAAATTTCTTTAAGAGATGGTATTAAGCAAGTTGTTCAACTGTCTGCTTAATGAATAAATGTCAAAATGACCAATAGAAGCCGAATTTGTTCCCATTTCCTTTGGGTTGAACAGTCCACCTTTTGTGGCTTTTTCATCTCGGTAACCGGGCTGAAATTTCCCACATAAATTAAACAGAAGACGAAATTCGTGCTGGGCTATTCTGTGACTAAGTGGGTATACTATGTTTGACCAAACATCGGACAAGGGAAAACCATTTAAATGCCATGGTGAGAGAAGCGGCTAAACAGTAAAACATGTTTGTCTAACACGATGTTGAACAAACCTGTTTCATTGTTTAGCCGCTTCTTAACTTTTGGTTTCTTATTAAAGCTGATAAGGGTTCAGATGTTTTGATGCACGCTTCAGGCACGGATGACTCCACACACGATATATACTCGCTCATATCAACCTAACTACATCTCGGAAATTTCACTTTGGCAATCTCTTCATTGTTATGGGTGGTGTTTTTCGGTTTTATACAGGACTTGTTTCCTGTTTGACTGAAAAAAAGAGAAAGCTGAAATGGCCAGTAAGTTCCCATACAGCCCTCCATTTGTTGGGCTCGGTTTCATACACGGAAGGTCGCTCAATTAATTTTACAAGCATAGTTAAAGAAATCAGAATTAAAGATATAAAACCTACCTACTATAGCGAGAATCCAGGCAAAGTGCAATGAACGAAACGAACGGTAAATTTAGCACCACGAAACCACACTCTACAAAATGATCACAAAACAACTCTGAGACTAATCAGTCCACGTGACCCACGGGATCAGTAACCACAGGCATACCATCTTCTATTTGTATGGTGAACTCTGCAGTTCTTTCTCAGAGGATGCGCGTGTCGGTTAACGAAGTTAGCCTAAACTAGAACGGTTACAAGATCTAGAAAATTTGACCTTGGAACTTGTTGTACTTCTTGCTAAAAATTCTGCCTATGTTCAATTTTTTTGGTGTAATATTTTCTTACACAAGGACTGAACTCACCAAACGGGTTGCGACTCCCCACCCTCCCCCCGGCAAATGCGAGAACAATTAACAGCGGGAGTGAAGACTACTACTTGTACGTGCTTTTATTTACATATAGACGGGAGTAACCTGCGATCAGGCTCTACTTTCGTTTCGCTCGGTGAAACATTCAGAAGAGCGAATTTTAGCGAGCGACCAAGAGAATATGAAAGCGATGCTAAAATTCGGCCTGATCGCAGGTTCTCAAGTTTATAAGACAAGAGTGTTTTAGTGGAAAATATACCACTCGTAAAGTTCATACGAAACTACATCCGAGACTCGAGTGGCGTATTTTCCATAATCGATGACGTCAATTCCCGCTTTTACACTGTTGTTTGTGAAAAATACTCTTGTCTATATAATAGAAAGAAAATTACACGGCGGCTTGAAGATATGAATTTTATTTTCTCGTAGTAAAAAACAATATTTTACCACTCGAAAATAAAATTTATATCTTCGCGCCGCCGTGTAATATCCTCTATGACCTATATTTTTGCGATCTAGGGACGGTGTAGTGGAACCTCGATTTAATGAAGTGCTGGGAGACTGGGGATATTGGTTCGTTATATCGAGGCTCTTTTCCATACATCACACTATAACTTGGCTGAAAAGTATCGTTCGTTAAACCGAGGACTTCGTTATATAGGGGTTCGTTAAATCGAGGTTCCATGCACCGTACCTAATAATACAAAGGTATTTTGGCGCTTTTCATGACTACGCGGAGAAAGAAGATCTTAGCAAGGGCTGTTGGAACCCAAATAGAAAATTGGAGATAACCAAGCACTTTTCAGACTAAGATAATTTAGCTTAAATTTGGGAAGAAACTGTCACACGTCATCTATTTTAAAGATTTTAAGATCTATGGTTGCTTGATTATCTCTGAAAAAAATTCGTGGTTACCCACTATTCTCTAAGCCTTGCTAAGGTCTACTTTTCCCGCATAGTCACAAACTGCAAACATACCTCTGTATTAGTACTCGATGGCTTAATTGGTTACAGCAAGTCAGATATCATGAAAGGAGTTTTCACGAGTTTGAAGAGGTTTCTGTTGTTGACCGCGCCCGTGCTTATTGGCAACACAGGCTTACCATCCTCTGTTTGTATGGTGGGCTGTGCATTTATAATGGCTATGTCGCTTTCCAACTGAATTAGCAAAACTAATGCCGAAATTTAGGAGTTTAAAACTGAGGAAAATGAAATAGAAACTCATAAAATTGCTGCAATGGTGTTTTGATTTGTGTTACTGTGTTTATTTTGGCGATTTAAGGCTCGCGAAAGCGATGTTTTCAAAATAACGGTCGGACTCGCTCAAAAGTAGAGAAGAGAACAAGGCATGCAACTAGGCGACCCGCAAATTACACCACCCAGTCGAACATTTCGCCAAAAGTCGTACACGGAAAGCCGTAAAAATCTAGAGCAAAAATTCATTTTTCAAATCGGCACACTTAATCCCCACGGTATCAAAGAACGCTTTTCATTCAACTAATTTATTCCTGTTTTTCACGTTGCCATGTTCCCACTAACAATAGCGTACCTGCGCCACTCCCCATATAAACGAAGTGCAACCCACAATTCCTTGATTCGCTCTGACGAAGGGCTAACACTCGAAACGTCAGCTTTCAATCTCTTTACGGTGGCCAATCTACCTTATTAACTCAGTTGATAAATCCCAAATGTTGTGAATCTTGTAGTATTGGATGAAGTCTTTTCACAGTGAGGACATTGGTAGCGCTTCCCACCAGGGTAAAAACTCGTGACCTCTGAAGGGATTTTGCTGCCTCCTGGTGCAACAAGGACAATGAAGAGATGTTTACACGGCAGCTAAGCACCTACCTAAACAAGGACAACAAAAATAATGTGGATCACGCTAGCACTATAACAGCCCTTTGCACCCAGCCTAGTACCCAGGCATTCTCTTCTCGCTCACACGACTTAGTGCGAAATTTCGTGGCGTGACGTCACGGCATTTCGTACGACATTTCGACTAGGCTGCTTTGCACCCTTTCTCTTCATGATACCATTTATGCACCTATCGCAATTAAGCCCTGGGGATAATGGGGTAGGGCCTCACATCAGCAATTGTTCTGGTGTTTTCACAGAATATGATTAAAAGCAAACCTTGGATACATCAGGCGACGTAGAAATTGAAGATTAGGATATCGAATCAAAGAAACAAGCCTATAAGAAAATGTGTCTGAGACAGAATAAGAATATAAAGGAAGTTTTCATATCTCTATGCTTTACTTTGTGCCAGCCTAGGGATTTACCTAGGTTTAAGCACCTGACAAGATTTTCTTGGTTTTAAGGCTGCCGTACACTATCGTTTAATGCTTTGTCTCCTTTGTTTTCCTCAAGTTCTCGCAATTTCAACGCTCTGCGATCGATAAGTTAGATAACTAAATTTATATTTTTTTCGTTAAAACTCTTACTTTTTAAGACGGAAATCCCGGAAAAACACATTTCCGAATTGCCTTGTGTCTCTTTTTCAAAGCGAGGCCTCATGCAGGTCCGTAGCAGGGGGAGGGTCAGGGGGGACTCGAGCCCCCCCGCCAGAATTTTTGGAATTAAAAAAAAATTACAATTAATGTGCCAAAAATATATAATTGAAACAAATTAATGTGCAACAATCAGTCTTGAATTCTGATGCTTAAAGTGCCTTTTACAATTTCACAGCCTTTAACAGGTTTCGACATCCGTTGAGTCACTAGCCACCGGGCAAGTGGGCTTCAAAAATCTACTAGCCTACCGCACATTTCAGTCGCCCAGGTTCCTTACTAATGTCCTTTTTCACCCATATCACCTTGACCCTGGGAGTATAGCTTGACTGTGAAGGACCTTAACACCTAAGCGACTTCTATGAATTTACTTCAAGCTTTAAGCCCATCGTTGTAAAACAAGTCTAAGGAACAAAATTATATTTATCTCACCATTCGAGTGACAAACGTTACGTAAACGTTTACGAGAGTTAGGTAGCTGTCGAAATGTTTGAATTTTAGCAAATCTTGTAACTTTAAGGATACATTTTGAAAACCCATGCTACAAATCTGGTGGATGTTGCCCAACAACTTTGTCCGTGGAAAGCAAACAGGAAGCCACTTTTTAGCAAATTTTCAACGAACGAAGTCCCCATAAAGGAGTCCCTTTTGACGAGGTCGACAAAATGACTTATTTGTTAACGTCTGTATTTTGACGGGGGGGGGGGGAGACTAGGTCAATGTGCTCGGCCCCTCCAGTTATTTTAGCCTTGTTACGGGCCTGTCGTGCAAAACCTTTCATATGAAAATGAGTTTTATCTGCATGTGAATGAAAACTCCTTTTCATATGAAAGGCTATGCACCAAGACTCGCTTTGAAAAAGAGGTACAAAACAACTCGGAAATGGCCTATTGAAAGGCGCAATAAAATTTAGGAATCAAGGATCTGGAAGAAGAAATCCCGGGTCACAAAATAAGAGGAGTAACTCTACCTCTTTCCAAGAAGTCTATAGATAAATCCTCCTTTGGCTCCCTCAGGGTATGTAACACTGCAAATTAGCTTAATTAGAGCGGTTTTCAATGAGTGTCATAAAACCAAAACCAAAGATGCGGCTGTTCGTAGTTTCAAAATCTGTTCTATGTCATAGTGCTTGCGCACCGATGAGCACGCGGGCGCAATCCCTGATGACCTCCTCAGTCGCTTTAAAGTGCTAAAAAAATGCAGGAACAAATTTGATTGTTTAATTAACGAAAAGCTATACATCAAGCAATTAAGACCATGCTTGAATGTACAATCAGATACCATCTGTGCTAAAGTTTTTGTCTAGTTTAACTTCCTTTAGAGACCGTTCATTTTTTATGGGGTAGAGGGGCTTGTGGGATTTGATGGGTAGTGCCTGTAAAATATAATGACCCCCCTCTATACAGTAGAAATTTTTTACCTGGCCTCCCCTTGTAGTCCTAAATATTTGAGATGACCTCCCCCCCCCAAAAAAAAGAAAAGAACAAGTGATAAAGCAAATCTAAAACATATCAAGCTTAAATTAAACATTCAATTTTTACACACTCAAGTCCTGCAGGAGTAAAATAATTAATGTCTTTATTAACAAGCACTAAAGGTAATTTTCCAGTAGGGGTTCCAGGGGAATCTTCCCCTTGGAAAATTTTGAACATCTAGAGATGCTCTAATGCAATTCGCTGCATTCTGAAGTACATAAACGGACAATTCATGCTGGTTGAAACCATTATTTTGGACACTGTTATGAGTTGTTCAGTTGTTTAAGAATCAGACCAGCAGAGGCCAAAAAAGAGTTGACATTTCCCTGGCTGTATTTTGTAATGAAACAGTTGGTGGGGTAGAGTTGCCGTTGGGTGTATAATAGAACCTTAGAAACGTTAAGGCATTGGCCTTCTGGCACTGATGTTTGCATTATTACAGATGCTGTCTCTATCATGCAAACTTAAAGGCATTTTTCTGGTGATCCCCCCTTTAAACACCATATTTTTTTGGCTGGCCCCCCCCCTTTGAAGCTATATGTTTTGGCATGCCCCCCCACCCCAAATCCCACCAGCCCCCCTACCTAACAAAAAATGAACGGTCCCTTATGTAAATTTATCTGACCTGAACTCTTTTTAACTCGCACTGTATTCATCAAATCATTCCTTGATAATGGCATCATGAAGTCGCCAAAACGTTGGAACTTAATCTCGTTAGTTTTTACTTGTTTATGTATCCCCAAATCATTATTAATTAAAAGGAACATTAGTCACAAAAATGAGCTTTTTATTACAGTGGTTAAAACAAAGCAAAATTAGCTTAAAAAGCTGAGGTTTGCTTGTGTGATTTCTTGTTTCAGGTCAACACAACAACATCAACACTCATGTCAACAAGTGTTTCAATAGGCTTGTTTTCACACAGGTCATTTTTATGTTTTTCAAGATCTGATGCATTTCCAAAACACTTTCCACAGTGAGAACATTTTTTATTGTCTTGGTCTTTCTGTCTCTTCTTACATTTGTGTTTTTTGAAGTAATGTAGCCATCCATACCGTTTGCCACACTCAGAACATTGTAAACGCTTCTTCTCAAGGTGGATTTCTTGGTGTCTTCGTAAATGACTTTGATCGTTAAAACACTTTTCACATTTTTTACATTTGTAAGGCTTCTCTCCATTATGTTTAGTTTCATGACTTTTACAATTTCGTTTGTCAGCAAAGTGCTTACCACATATTTTACACTTGAAAGGTTTCTCTCCTGTATGTGTCCTATGATGTACTTCATATTTCTGCTTCACTAAAAAACTCTTGTCACATATTTCACATTTAAACTGCTTCTTTCCATGGTGTATTCTATTCATGATTCCATGTGGTTGTTGAGTTTTTTGCTTGGCTAAAGGCTTACCACACTTGCAGTATTCTTGTCCAGTATATGTTTCAGAACACATGTCACATTTCAAATACTTCACAGGCTCCACAGAAGTGTGAATACGCTGTAGATGAATATTGCAATAACTTTGCTGGGAAAACTGTTTATCACAATGTGGACATTTAAATGGCTTATCACCTGTATGCATTCTTTTGTGAGCTTCCAAACGTGCTCGCCGTGCATATGCCTTATCACAATGAGAACATCTGAAAGGCTTCTCCCCAGTATGGATCCTGAGGTGGTATGTTAAGGTTGATTTACGCGCAAATTCCTTTCCACAATACAGACATTTATGAGGCCTTTCACCTGTATGTGTTCGTATATGAGATGTGCACGAAGATGATATGTGAAACGCCTTGTCACAGTAAGGACATTTGTAAGGCTTCTCACCAGTATGGACTCTAAAATGCTCAGCAAGATGCGACTTTGTTGCAAAACCTTTGTCACACTGAGTACAAATGAAAGGTCTGACATCCCTATGAAGTTGTTCATGTACTCTGAGAGCACTTTTCAATCTAAAACTCTTGTTACAGTGAGGACAAGTGAAGGGCCTGATATCACTATGAAGTAATTGATGTTTTGTAAGGTACCTTTTATGCTGAAAACTCTTGTCACACTCAGAGCATTTATAGGGCCTGTAGATTCCACTATGAATTGCTACATGATTTGTAAGGCCCAACTGTGACATAAAACTTGTGTCACACTGGGCACATTTGCAAGGTTTTTTACCGGTGTCAGACATCATCATCAGTTGACCTCTTACTTCAATGAATGCAATGAATTTTCAGTAAGATCAAGACTCCAAACCTGATTAAATTAAAGCAGACAATGTTAGTTACATTTTATGTAGAATAATAAATATTAAAAACAACAACAACAAACAAATAACAAAGGACCAGGGTTTTACAAATTTGCGTTCAAGTTTACTCGAGTTGTGTTTGACTAGCAGAAAGGGTATATGAATAAATTGGTAATTAGGGCTAGGCACGATTTACAGTGAATCTATGTCACGAATGTCCACTCTTTGCAAGATTAGAAATGAACTTAGAAATATTTCTTGTTTACCACATTCAGATTCTTCTGCAAAGCCTGTTTCAAACGTCATACTACCCCTGTGCCAAGCTGGCTCAACTGAAGCAAGACTGAGGCATGACTGGATTTAAGACATCAAATTTAATTCACTCGACCTTCGTTTTGATTAACTGCTCTGTTTTACAAATTTATCAAGCTTTTACAGTGTAAGTATATATAATTTTTGAATTAAGTTTGGCATGGCAGTAGCCAACATTTGAAACCAAGTCGTACTATTGCTGTGTAGCATAACAGAGCATGCCATGCAACATGGTAGTGGCACGACTTGGTTTCAAATGTTGTGCCGAAGTCAAGCTTAATGTGATCTTTTTAGTTCAGCATGGCAGCAGCATGACGTCTGAAACTGGTCTAAAGTCTTCACAGATTTTAAGGTGTCCTCTGAGATCTGATCAAACAGAATCTTCACGATTTCTGTCTTTACCCTTTCCAACCCAAAGAAAAATGCTGTTTTTTCCAAACTAATAAAATTAATACAAACTCAGTCTACCTGTATCATCTGAAAGGTCTACTTTGATTAGCAGGCTAGCAGGCCACACTAGTTGGGTATGCATACATGACTTGGCATCACCATTTTTGAGTCAGGGAGAGAAGTGAGCCAACAAAAAATTGGAATGGCAAACCTCGATGGCTCACTATGTTCTTTGGCTGTCCCTTAAACTTGTAATAAATGGAAGCACCGCCCTCAGTCATGCGCTTGCACCCAACTAAAGGCGCGGACACACGAAGCAACACTGCGCGCAACATTGCATCACGAAGTTCCACGCAATGTTGCAGAAGATGGACACATGGTGAAACAGTTGCTGTGATATTCCAGAAGTAGAAGCCGATTCTACTTCTGCAACAGTTGCATGCAACGTTGCATGCAACGTTGCATGCAACAATTTCAAGGGTGGACACACGGTGCAACATTGCACACAACATTCCGTTACGAAGTTGCATGCAATGTTGCAGATGATGGACACACGGTGAAACAGTTGCCGTGATATTGCAGAAGTACGAGCCGACTCTACTTCTGCAACAGTTGCACGCAACGTTGCGCGCAGCAATTTCAAGGGACACGGTGCAACTTTCAAGTTGCGCGCAATGTTGCACAGTGAGTCCGGACCTTAAGAGAGCCAACTCACTCAACCCATGTCACCAAAAAAATTCAGAAGTTCACTAATTGACACACACATTTGGTATACTGTACTTTCAAAGTATGGCTAATTTTACAGCTCTCAAAAGCAACATTAGAGCTAGGCGAACACAGTTCGCCATATTGAATTCATTGACACATCGACAAGAAGATTCCCACGGGTTGAGGCGTGTATAAGCTCGTCTTACTTTTTGATAAAAAAAAGGTTGAATTAAGACGTCTTACTGAAAATTCTCACCTCCAAAGACGACAATTCCAAGGGAAATCAAGAAAAACAGAACTCTTCTGTGTAACCAACTCCGCAAAAATTCTCCGCAAAAAGACGCTCAGGTGTTCCCAGGCTCTCTCTGCTTTCAAGTTGTAGAGAACACTGGGAACGAGAATGGCGGAATCACAGGATACCCACGCGTATTATGAGCGTTTGTATGGAAAATCGAACTGAGAATTTAAGCTTTAAAAAGTAAAGCTGTTTTAAGATTAGGCGGCGCACGTGCGGTAACGCACGTCACACCGTCTCGTAAAATGCACTTTTTTTGGTTTTCGTCGTCGTCTAAGTCAGTTACTTAGTCTTCTTGAGTTCGTGCGGCCTTTTGAACAATGGGTTTGCAATGACGTAAGCACACAGATTTTATCAGGTTGGAAATCCAATCTATCAAATACCGGACATACTAGCACTTAAATAAACAATCATGAACTTTACTGAAGATCGTTTTAAGTTGAATTTAATTTTCCATCTATGATCGCAGAAACCTTCAGGGTAGTATTGACAAAATACATTAGAATCGCTGCAGACGTGTTTATATAAAACGCGTTTTTAAAGGGAACACGGTGACAGATCGTGACAGTGCGCCATATCGGACGTCCCGTAATATAATATGTTTACATACATTTAATTCCTTACATACCGGAAGTGCAAATTGTCCATAACAGGTCACCGGAAACCACAAACTACAGAACATGACCTTTACTGAAGATCTTTTGAGTCGAATTTAATTTTCCATCTTTGATCGCAGAAAACGTCAGGGTAGTATTGACAAAATACATTAGAATCGCTGCAGACGTGTTTGTAAAACAACTGTCGTCAAAGGAAATACGGTGACAGATCGTGACAGTGCGCCATGTCGGACGCAGATTGTAGGAGAATACAAATAGAAACAATTGTTATCGTTTTCGTGAACGTTTAACAAAACCCGTATTATATCAAGTTGCCTGTCAACAACTTGCTATCGATAGCGTTGCGTGGTCTTAGCTGATACACTTTTTTTTTACAAGAATATATTTTATAAGAATATCAAGGCTGAAATTTGCGAAATTTTTAGAATATTTTAAGAATAAACCTGAAGCTGAGATTTTGAAAAGGATATAATTTTCTGTGTTGAAAATCTGTAAATACAATACAATTATATGTTTTTAACTTAACCGTATAAAATTATTCCTTTCTCTAAACGGCAAAACTAGCCAACAACCCCAATACATTCTAAAACGGTAATGTCATAAGCTATGATTTAAGAATAATACAAGAATATTTTCAGCCTAAAATCGGCAGCCTGGGCCGGACAAGCAACATTCTTATATATATAAAAAGAGTGTATGCGGTTTCAACAACAGGAGATTGTCGCTGTTGCTTTACAGAAACCTTTTTTCCTTAGGAAAAGGGGAGGGGGGGGGGGGGGTCGACCGATATTTCCACAGACGATCCCGTGGAAATCAAACAGAAACTCTAAGGTAACATTGGGAGGGGGGGGGGCACACCATCCGCCGCCTCTAAATTCTTCATAATTTCTTGTTAGTAGATAAAATGCTACCTGGTGTTGTATTTTGTCCTTTTGCTTTGGCAGTACGCATAAAGTCAGGCTGATACTTAGCCGAAGGGAGCCCTAATCGTAGTTACACATGGTATTGGTACTATCAGAAATACAGTTTATTATTTCAATCGTATTCCCGTTCTCACATTATTTCAGCAGTGTTTGGATTTCCTGTCTTATACAATTGTATGCACTACAGTCAGTTTTACATGAAATATACTAGTAAACGTTAAGCGCTTAAAAAGTACTTCTGACTGGAATATGAAATCATGTATTATCTCGTAATGTCTGGTCGTGGATGCAAGAACTCACTACTTTGAAGACTTTGGCACTGTGATAACGATAGTTTTACGTAACGTAATAGTACTTATCTTCTAGGTAAATGAAAATTAATTCGAGACAATTACACATACGAAAACTACAATTAAAAAGCTATCCTACTAACCTACTACACAAGAGCACCCAAACAACTGATGTACGGTGAACTTGTTCGTGGTTCTCGCCCAGTTGGTCACGGACCGAAGCTCCCTTTCAAAGACAGTTGCAAAAACGCGCTCAAATGTGGGGATGTTCTGAAAGGTTGGCAGTCTTCCGTCAACTGTAGGCAGGAGTGGCGTAGCCTGATTGAGACTGTTTGTGGAAACTATACCAAGAAGAGAGTTCTTACGTATGAAAGGAGAAGGGCACTTAGGAGAGAAAAGAGATAAAACTGTGTATTTCACCCGTCTGCGGGGTCAAGGCCACTATTCTCACCGCGAAATTCTCGCACTAAACTTTCGGTGTCAGTCGGAGTGTCTCTATAGGCATGCGTAAGCGCCAGAGAAGAGACCGGTTCAGTTCTGATGCTTGAGCGCGTGTAGGTCGTAACCCAGCACAAGGTACTATAAAACTGGGGGGCCGCTCTGTCGTACCAGTAGACTCGGGCATTGTAAGAAGAACACTGAAAACTATTGTTGCATTTGGGTACAAAATAATCCGGATAAATAGTCGAGAATAAAGGTAAAAGATGAAAGTGAAAAGAATGGATAAGCGATAAAAAATTTAAGGAGAAAATTGAAATTTCATTTTTTTAAAAATCCATTTTGAGCTGTGTTTGTTGCGTTTGAAACGAACGCCGAATTCCTCCTTGTATATTTTGCTTCTCCTGTAAGGTTTCATCGCGTTTTGTTGCTGAACATTTTTCTGGCAATACTAGTAATTGTTATTGCAGATAAGGTTGCTGCAGTTATCCCAGTACTGAGCCGATGTGTTTGTGATTTTGAATTTCTAATCGGTACCTAATGAATCAGTTTTCACTAATAACAAGTCTACAACTGACTGGAATGCATCTCAAAGAAAATAAGTACTGGAGTACATTTCAAAGAAAATAAGCCGCACTCTTAATGGTTTCTTGGTCTGGAAGAGAGAAATACAACGCGCACTGTCGCACTCCGTCTGCAACTGTGTTGAAAAAATGCCAATATTGAAATTGCACAACTTTTACTTTATCGCCTCAGCTATATGAGTTCTTAGTTTCCTTTTCTTCTGTACTGTAAACCATGAAGTAAAGAAATATCATATTAAGGGCGGGAAATTCTGGTTCGCACTTGCGTATTTAGCGTAAAGACAGGAACGCCCCTGGCTTTCGCCCAGCGACTTCGCCGCTCTCCAGCTCACCCGCAGTCGACTTGTGGCAGTCTATGTTTTTCTTGAATTTGATGGTTACTTTAGTGTGCGCTGTCTTGTCTTGTGTTTGATTGTTGCGTTAGTGTGCGTTGTCTTGTTGTGTGTTTGATGGTGACGTTAGTGTGCGCTGTCTTGTCTTGTGTTTCTTTGTTACGTTAGTGTGCGCTGTTTTGCCTGGTGTTTGATGGTGACGTTAGTGTTCCGTTGTAGTGTCATGTGTCTAATTTTATGTTAGTGCACGCTGTCTTATGTCAGTGGCATTTTCACGTTAGTGGGTGTTGGTAAGTCTCGTCTTACGTTTGGTTTTTATGTTGGTACGCGTTGTGTTGTCTTATGTTTAGTTCAGTTAGTTGACTGCGCTTGACTGGTAGACAGGCTTGGTACTGAGGTTCGTGTGCCCTGTCATTTGTTGATT
Source organism: Siderastrea radians (assembly GCA_964017195.1). Classification (NCBI taxonomy): domain Eukaryota; kingdom Metazoa; phylum Cnidaria; class Anthozoa; order Scleractinia; family Rhizangiidae; genus Siderastrea; species Siderastrea radians. Next base: position 32,141,953 of record OZ024891.1, on the reverse strand, counting down.
CTATTTTATTTATTTTATTGATTCTGATAACAGATTGTTACGTTAGATCTAGAGCGCTGTCTTGTTTTCTGTTTGATTCATTTGTGTAATGTTGTGATTGCTCTTGTAATTTTAGTAATGCGTGCTGAGTCTTCTTATGAGGAAGGACCAGCAGTGACACGCACACACACTGAAGTAAGACTTTTTTGCTGGAAATTTTCTTGAAGTGACCCTATATTATCACTGCTGTAACCTAGCACTTGGGCGAGAATGCGGCGCAGGAAATATAAAGTTGACTCTTTGATATCCACACTGCTACAGTACAGTTTATAATTTGCTGTTGTGCAGTCTCATGCCCTACAGAAGGAAAAATTCGTGTCTGCACCAGGCCTCATGCACCGTTGCGTGAGGGGGCGGCATCAGCTTATAGAGGGGGGTGGGGGCGGATTCCCGTACCCTTTAATCCCAGTTCCCGCCCTGTATTTGTTGGCTCCTACCTCTTTGCATTTTTTCGATTGCAAAATATTGCACAATGTTGCATAATTTTCCCCTTTTACTCCCACTTGCCGCCACCTTGGGAATCCCGCTTCCCCCCACCTCTTCTCCCGTACACCTCCAGCCCCCTTTTCTCCTGGTCTTCCACCCCCTGTACCCCGACTTCCACTATAGAGCATCGATTGTAAAGACATGAATTCGAAAGTTTATGGGGCAGGGGGGGGAATCCTCAGATATTTTGGTGGGGATCACTGCCCTGTCCTGCAAACATTGATCATATTTTAAACAAATATACATCATTTTATGGACCTGTTTTGACTCTTCTTACCTAGCCTCTTAAATCCACATCCATTTTCAGATGTGGCCTCAGTTTTGGTTTGTCCATAGGTGCAAATAAGTGTGCCGAGGAGACACTAAAACCTTCTGAGACATTGTGTGCCAAAACCTGTAACCCAAAAAATTGTGCTTTCTCTTATCAATTGATTGCTGTTGGCTACTTCTTTTCATTCTTTTTCGTTTGAAGATGAAAGGAAATGAAAATGTTAGGACACTAAAGCAATTTATTTGTACCCAATTCTAAACTGAAAGAATAAACATCTATGACCCTCTTTCAGACCACAACAGCTCAAAACCCACCCCTCTGGGGTGACACACACCTATATAGCTAATACAGGGAAATACCCCACTCCCCCTACCCCTGTGGTGACATCAGGTGAGGATTGAAGGTAGATTGGTTTATTTGTAGACAGTGAAAACACAAGACTATCACAAATTAAAAACTGTTTATTCCATGTTAACAGACCACAAAATTAATTTTTTTCCCAGGAGCAATTCTGCTCCTAGGTCCAAAATTTTAGGAGTAAATTTAGTCTAACAAGGAGCAGAAAATGTATTTATTATGAAAATGGGCCATCCTATGTTATTTTTTTTTAGGAGCAAATGTCCTCGAACCAGTTGCAAATTGCACAATTGCGACCGTAAATTTCGAGCCCTGTCCATGTATACAAAATGCAACCAAAAAAATACAAATATATAATGCTAATTCAGCTTACTGAATATAAATTATGTAATTTAATGTTTAGCTCAGCCAAAATAAGGGCATACATGGCACTGCATAATATTTTGTATGCTTCGCTTGTAAAAGATAAAATGGCTGTACTGTAGTTATATAACTTGACACTCGAGAGCTTACAAGACTTCAAGACTACTTAATATGTAAATGACATAATATTCGCTAAAAGGTAAAATGATGTCTATACAAGGCTAAAAAAGATAAAATGGGGGTATAAACAATTAAAAGGAACCAAACGTAATTTGGTAAATGTTTAAAATGTTTTATTTCCTAAATGTTTAAAAAATACACATTATTTTGTACTTGATAAATATACATGGATTACAAATAGTACGGTATTTCCTGAAACAAACAGTATGGCAGATAGGATGTGCCCCCCCCCCCCCACCCACACACACATACCACTGCATTGAAGCTGCCTCAGGTTTGTACTCAAAATAAGTCCATCAAACCTCGATTATCCAAACTTTTGTCTGGGCTCCTGACTTATTTATGAACAGTTATGAAAAAGTGTGAATTGGTATTTGTAGCAGGCTTCCTTCATACTTGTCCTATACTCCGACAAATTTATGCATTGCATTGTTAAATTTCTTATTGTTTTGCTTCATTCTTTATTGTTATGCTTTTGTATAGTATTGTTCTGTGAAGTGCATACAATACAATGCCATGCATAAATTTGTCAGAGTATTGGACAACCCTCGCTTCGTTTACTCCATGTTCCCCCAGTGAAAAACACTATCTGAAAAGATGAAGTCAAGCACTCAGCAATTTTAGCTTTCCGTGAATAGTTTCCTCTGAAAACCACCATGATTGCTCACCTAAATCTTGTCTGATTATTTATTTAGTTTTGAGTTATGTCAAGAAAATAGTATTCATTCTTTTCAATCGCCTGGATTCTTGATTAGCTGGATTATTTTAACCCTTTAAGCCCCAAGAGTGACAAGCATCTAATTTCTCTTTACAGTATCACTAGCTGATCAAACATGCAGGTCATGAGAATAAAGGAAATGATCAAGAAACACAAAAAGTCAATGTACAAAATCTCCCAACTAATACCATAAGAAATATGTGGAGAACACTAAGGAGAATATGCATATTCATACTGGGGCTTAAACTGAAGGGTTAACTGGTGCCACTGAGTCAGATAACCAAAGTTTGACCGTAATATCAACTTAAAGCTGAAGAGTTCTACTGATTAACGTCTTGCTATACTACAAGAAAAACATTAAATAGAATGAAAAAATCAAATAAAACGTTCTGAACTGAAATAGAGCAAAATACAAATAACTGTAAAAAAATGAAACTTAAATGCCAATATACAAACCATAAAATAAGTATAATAATATTATTGCTGTCTCTTTCAAGGTGAAATCCCTTTCCATGTACATACTATAGTACTGTTGTAAATTAAACCAAAACCAAAGCACCAGCCAATCACAGCAGATGGAAATAACTCAGTGAACCAATCACAACCTGAGGCAAATACATGTAAGTGGCACAAAGTGCTTGAAAACACATGTGGGCAGATAATTTCTTGCCTCACAGTACCTCATTTTCAGGCTCGTCCTGAGTTGTCTGCCATTATGAAATCAGTGTAGACTATCGGAGAGACTTAGCTCCTCCCATTGATCCAATCAATTATTTGCATTTTTTGCACGTGGAAGTTATAATTTACATGCAAAACTTTGTATCGCATCAAAGCATTTGGTAAATGTTAAATATAATTACTGAAGACTTCATGTAAAAAAGATATCAAATGATTATGATCCAAAATAACTGTAAAAAATATTATGCTCACAAGAATCACTCAAAAATAGATTGAATATTAAATGGATTTGCTGACATTTAATCAGCAAGTACTGTACATTCATGTTGAAAAGTTTTGTGAAATTCAGTTCTGGTTTTAAACCTTCTAGGTTCACGATTGAAAGAAAAACGATAGATTTTCTCACTGCTTATTTCAAAGTACTGTGTTCACTGTGTATTGACAAATTTAGCCCTGGTCTTCCCGGCTAAGAAGCTGCTTTTTATAGAGTTCCTTCATAAGAGTGAAGTTGCCAACTTTGATAAGGGAGTGTTTTTGCTGATGATTACTGAGTTGCTATGGCAACAAAAACAACTAAATTTTTTTAAAGTACAGAATTGACCACTAAAAGCGGCTCTTCAGGGAAAATGAAACAAAATAATGCAAATCAACATAACGGCTGATTTAGATGGAGCGACTTTACCTTGCGACTGTCACATGCAACTTTTGTGGCATGCGCTGCTGGGGTCATTAAGAAAATCACAAACAACATGCATTATTTAACATTGCCTCTGGATATGACTGCTGTAAGGTTTTGTATGACCTGCTTTAAAATCCTCCAATAATTTTTTATGTCATGCACAACAATCATGCATGAGCAAGTTGTAGCCTTGACTTACATGATATAAACTAGCACCGTACTCATAGCTATTCATCAGCAAGTCACATACAACAAAGTTTTACCCAGCCCTGACAAGGTCAAGAATCCCACCGGCAGGAGGCAGACAACTCTGCATGGTAAGCCCTTTAAGCCCTGACATCAAATGCATATTCTCTTTACTGATCTCCATACATTTCTTATAGAACTAGTAAGGAGAATTTGTTTTAATATCAAGGCATCTTATCCTTGGTGATCACTTCCTTTATTCTCAACACTTAAATGCTATGAACAAGTAGTGATAATGTAACGAGAAATTCCATTTTCATCACTGTCAGGGCTTAAAGGGTTAAAGAGATGAACTGGGCTCTACTGAGAAACAACTCCAGCCAGCAATCACAGCAGGGCGGAACTACACGTGTGGGGCCCTGAACACTTGGGCACACTGTCTCCACAAGTCTGGTGTACAATAGAGCAATTTTTGTTGGCGTCTTTGTAAACACCTTGAAAGTTACCATTCACTTTACAACTCACACCACATACTAAAGCAGTGAAGCATCAAGTGCACTGACAGTACAGCGAAATGGCTGCTCAACTGTGTGTTGATGTTTTACGTGAAGAGCAAGATATGAAGTCTGCAAGAATCTCTCATCACAGAAGAGGCATTTGTAGGGCTTGTCACCAGTGTGAGTCCGAATATGTTTTCTAAGGGACAACACTCTCCTAAACTTCTGCTCGCAGTGAGGGCAGTTGTAATGATTATCAGCATGTTTCCAAACATGAGCATCACATTGCATGGCTTTCTTGAACCACTTGTCACAGTGTGGACATTTGAAGCGCTTTTCAGTACCGTGTTTTCTCTTAACATGGCAACGACGAGTTACAGACGACCTGAAGCTCAACTCACAATGTGGGCATTGGAACGGCCTTTCTCCAGTGTGTGTTCTAATGTGATATGCACGAGTGGCGAAGAGCCTGAATCGCCTTTCACAATAAGGACACTTGTATGGTTTCTCACCAGTATGCATTCTTACATGAGCTGTAAGACGTGATTCACATAGAAAACTTCTCTCGCATAATGGACATTGGTGAGGTTTAACGCCAGAATGGTATCTTTGATGAGCTCTAAGCATATTTCTGCGTCTAAAGCATTTGTCACAATGTGGACACTTGAAAGGCTTGATACCAGTGTGTATACCCATGTGGTTCTTAAGATTCATTGCATTGACAAAGGTCTTGTTACACTCAGGGCATTCATAATGGTGCTCACCAGTATGAAATCTTTTAACATGAATTCTCAAGAGGTCCCCACTGCGGAAGCTCATGTCGCAGTCTGGACAATGGTAGGGTGTCTCCCCTGTGTGTGTTCGTATATGTACCTTGAGATAATCTTTTCTCACATAACCTTTGTCACAGTGTGGACATCTAAACGGCATTTCTCCAGTGTGAGTTCTTATGTGAAAGGTGCATTTTGCTTTTGATTTAAAATGCTTTTCACAGTGAGAACATTTGTAGGGCTTCTTGTCGGTGTGAGTGATTTTGTGTGCTCTCAAAGCCGTAGGGGTGCTAAAACCTTTGTTGCAGAGAGGGCACACATGAGGCTTTTCATCACAGTGACACTGTCGAATGTGTACATTAAGACCTGATTTTTGTCCAAAGCATTTGTTACAGTGTGGACAGTTATGAGGCTTGAGACCTGTGTGTGAAGCAATATGTGTTGTCAGGCTTGTACTATTGCCAAATTGCTTTTCACACTGAGGACATTTGAATGGCTTCTGTCCTGTGTGCTGTCTTTTATGCACTGCTAAATAAGAAGCAGTGCGAAAGCTCTTATCACAATGAGAACACTGATATGGCCTTTCTCCAGAGTGAATTCTAATGTGAGTTGTAAGACTTGGACTTGTTTGAAAGCTCTTGTCGCACTGAGGACACTGGAATGGCCTTTCCCCTGTATGGGTTCTTATGTGCACTCTAAGAACTGACGCACACTTAAAATGCCTCTCGCAGTAAGGACATTTGAAAGGCCGCTCATCAGTATGTGTCCTAACATGAGTTTCTAGCTTTGAAGGAGTTCTGCATTTCTTCTTACAATAAGGACATTCATGTGTGCGTCGGGCACGAACAAGGCTCATGTCAGTGAATCTGCCAAGAAACAAATAAATTCAATGAATAAAATACACTATACCACTGTGCACCTATTAATGACAAGGCAGTGGGTTCTGTGCTTGGACATTCAACTCTAGCAAGGGAAAAAGTTATTGATTTGTCTAATTTTTCTGAATAGTTTTGGCCCTGAAGGGGTATTTTATTATGTCAAATGAAGTCCTTTACAAAAAACAAATGACCCATAACTTGTTTTCATCTGTGCCCCTGTGCTGCATTTAAATTTTATTCTTTTTTTTAGTAACCTATAATTTAAAAAAAAATGTACGTAACTATGTAAATGAAATACAGCATAAACAAAAATCAAAACAGACTACGGTAATGAAATAAAAAGTAACTACCTAGATTCGTTTTTGATTGTGATGTAATGTTCAATCATCACATTTTTGCAGAACTGCAAGCTAACAAAGAAAAAAGGAGGGACTGGTTATTTACTTGTGTGGCATCTTTATACTGAAATGTCAATTAATATCAACGTCCTTGTTCCAAAAAAATACAATCACTCAGGATTAATCCATGATTTGAGCGGAAAAGAACATCACTTTGCTTTGTAAGTTAATTAATGCAGGGCGTATCTAATCGATCGAAATCGATCATCGAAAAGCTAATGGATTAATCGATAATACTCGATGATACTCGATATTTGTCGATTAATTAGTTGATTTAATCGATTGAAATCGATAATCACAAACTTTCTTATCACATCGATGAAAATCGATAATAAACAACGTGCGCCAAACCTTAACAGCCATCTCGTAAAAAAAATGGTGAAAGCTGCTCCTTAGGGCGACGTGAAAACTTTCTCTAGTGCTTACCTCGTAATCGACTTTGATCTTGCTTTTATGCAGTCTTATGTTAGCTACTTTTTCTAATTTTCTTTCTTCATCGACAGGCAATATTCAGCTGAATTTAAGTTTTATAGCAAAATTTAAACTCCAATAGTCAAACTTTAATAAAGTGTTAAGAGGATGAAAATTGAATTTATATGTTCCGCTGTTTATTAGTTCGAGTGAGTTGGGATTCATTCTGGCGAGGATCAACCGGGCGCTAGAAATAAACACTTGACAAAAGTGAATCGACACGATCTTCGTCTATTTTCGAACAAATCGATAAAATCGATAGCTAATTACCAAAATCGATCAAAATCGATAATCACAAGAAAGCGTTCGATCGATTTCTATCGATTTCCGATATTAATTGATTGATTAGTATCGATTACGATCGATTACGATCGATTTTTATCGAGTATCGAAAATATCGATTAGTTACGTCCTGATTAATGAGTAGACTACACCTACCCAGATTTACCAGTATACAGGAATGTTACACTATTTTTACCCCGCCGTCAGGACGGGGTCTAGTAGTAGCCAATTTTTTTCATTATTTTCCATTTTTTTGGTGGTCACTTGCCCCAGACCTCCGGTTTCTGCTCGGCCAAACAGACTTGTCGCGTCTTCAGCTACACAGGCTAGAGCTTGTATCTTGAGTGACCATAATATCTTTTACATCCCGAGGGGAGGGGAGAACGGCGGGGTAATGCCCCTGGGGCTTTTCTTGTTCTTTTAAAATTACTTAGAAAACCTAGAATAGATCAGACTAAGTATGCTTAAGCTGAAGACTGAGAAATGACTCATAAACGCCGAAAAAGTTGCAGCCACGAGGCATGATTCCCGGCACAATCACAAGCTAAGCTTTCAGGGACAGAACAACATCGGGTCGAATTCCTATGGCCAGCGGGAAAAGCACAAACGGGAGCTTCTGTAAAATGTAATGCTTGCGTCTTCAAACTAAAGCTTTTAGCAATTATGTTAATATGGAATTTATGTATGAAGCCAATAACAAACATACCCGTGTGGAGAAAAAGTCGAGGCAAAGGAATTCCAAATGCTTCAAACACTCCCCAACTGACTCCCCCACTACAGTCACGAAAGAAGCGAAAGTGCGCTTGAGCCCTTGAAACTACCGGACAGCGACATAGGCGCTCAAAAGGTACTTCATGTAGAGTAACAGTACAGCGCTGACGAGAAACACAGGCATACCAACGTTCTCTTGGGTAGGTGCAAGGGGGGGGGGGGGGGGGGGTGGATTGTTAACTACAGTGGAACCTCGATTTAACGAAGTGCCAAGGGACTGGGGAAATTGGTTCGTTATATCGAGCGGTTCGTTATATCGAGCGGTTCGTTATATCGAGGCTCTTTTCCATACATTACACTATTACTGGGACGAAAAATATCGTTTGTTATACCGAGGACTTTGTTACAGAGAGGTTCGTATCGAGGTTCCACTGTACCATATTTTTGTTATGGAAAATTTGTAACCATCATATCTTGAAGACCCCAACTTCCACAAGGCTGCTTCGCCTCATTTGTAATGTTCTAAGGCAATTTGAAAAGTTTTCAAAAAAAAAAAAAAATTTTCGAGTCACAAACACAATGTATTTGGCAGGTCATACTAGGTCATGTGACCTAAACAGAAAAAACACCCTAAAACACAAATAGCGTACGGTTTTAGTTATTGAAATAGTGCTAGAATTTAATGGTTCTCAAGATGTAAAACGGGACGTATCAATTTCCTGAAATTTGCATTGTGTTGTTCCAGGAGGGTTCCAGGTTGTTCAGAAAAAACCACTCCCCTCTGGAAATTCTAGTTTAGGTTCATACTTTTTTTTCAAAGTTTTTATCCTTTAAGACCCCTCTCCCCCTGGGAATTTCCAATGACCCACCCATGGGGTGTGTATGGATATGTTCTGGAACCACACATTACAATGAAAGTTGTGACATCATTAAATACCTATAATTATACATTTTCTTCTGTAGTTTTTTTGTGCAAACAGTTATGTACTTACTTTAGATTTTAAAGAAGGCTGAACTATCCGCAATTCGTGCGCGCAAAAAAACAGATCTCTATCTCATACCTTAGATATTGTATTTTTGTGCTTTTTTCTTGTCACTTTTTATTGCAACATCTGATATGTATTTTTATCTGATGAATAAAGACTATTATTTCTTTATTTTGGGGGATTTTTCCTTCTGTATGTGAGGTTGGGGGCTGGCACTAGCTACATGTGCACAAAGACAATTTTTAAACTTCAGATGTTCTTCCTCACCCATTTTAATCTAGCACGTTCTTTCCTCCTGGGTTCTTCTCTTTTGTACATGATAGAGGGTGTGAAGTGTATTCCGTTAATAGAAAAACAACCATCTCCTGGTAATCTCGTGAATTTTCAGTTGATGTTATATTCATTTAAGAAGTTAAGAAAAATTTGAGGTAAACTTGAGACAATTCCTAAAGTTCTGTATAGGAGTGCTATATGAGAGACTCGCAATAGGGAAATGGACCACAAAAGGGACAGGGAGTGGCCAGGAGGGAACATGTTGACTGAAAAAGTTTAATATTAAGGGGTAGGAACACTTATTATAGGTACTGAAAGTAAAAGTATGCACCACCCCCCCCCCCTCCCCCCCACGCGCATTAACTACTGCCATTAACCTTTTCACTTCTGACTTGTCTGGGCTCAAATAATATTGTTGGTGCTGTCACACAAAAATTTGATACACTTGAATTTTTATTAGGCCCCAACTAATTAACTACCAATAAAAGTGCTCTGGGTATTGTGGGAGAGGGGTAAATCCAGAGGTTATAAAAGAATATCTGAAATGTCTGGCAATGTTGGTTTTATTTGTGCAATATGCCTAGTGTAAGGGAAGTGGTCATAACAAGTGTACTCGATGAGGACCCACCTTGTATAGGGGTAGGGGGGCTATGCAAGATACCACCTGTCTGATTAGCCAAATGGACAAAATTTATTGGCCTCAAAAATTGAGTTGATATTAAGTGTGCATGAAGCTTGCATTGCTGAACAAATGGCACAGCAAGGTTTGAATCTTTTCCTTAGTTTCTACTCCTAATAGAGGGGGCTATACAAACAAGACATCATCTTTTAAGGTGGGGGGAGTGGGGTACATGAAGAGACCACCTGTTATTTTGCGGAATGGTGGGTCCTGTCTGAGTACAATAGTTTTGACCATTTCCCTTAAATAGTTATTAGTTACCTTATTGTTGGAAATTAATGCTTGTGTCAATTAAGGTATTTGACATTAATGCAACTTCAATTAACACGAATGAAAGGGAAAATTACTCCGCAATAAAGGAAATTAATGTGAAAGGGGGTTAAAATTTCAAAATGAGTGAAATTAACATGATAAACTATACAAAAATGCGACACAGTTGTGATAAACAAAAACAAAACAGTTTGCGATCACAACTGATAAAAATCTATTTCATGACTGAATTTAAAATCCAAACAAAACACATCTACAGGTGTGTGGGGTAATTTCTTTACAATTTCATTAATTTTTATGAAGCATTAATTTCCTACAAATAACAAAGGTATTATTCTTTATCATCTGTGGAAGATATTCTCCAGTGTGGAAGAGACAGGTGGGAGGAGGCGGGTAGCAAGGGATAAGGGGTGGCAAGTGTACAGGAAGCAGGAAAGGAGAAGGTGGGAAGGAGGATCCCCAAGGTGGTAGGAAACACTATTTAAACAACAGAGTTCTGTCAAGGGCAATATCGTGTGACAGGTTGCCCAAGGAAATTTGACAGAAGGACTATTGCTTTTATTACATACAACGCTTAATTTTGAGCAAAAATTGCCAACAATGGGCACTATGCGCTGATAGGCACCCGCTGAGGAGAGACACTATTGTGTAATGTGATCGATTTCAACCAATGGGAGCACCCCAAAATTTAATGCTCTATAATCTACAATATGTTGGAATTGACAAGAGACAAAGAGGTGAGAGCCAACAAATCTGGGGAGGGAACCGGGATAAAATAGACTGCGAGTAGTCTCTAATTTTGGCAATGGTGATTGTGGGGCGGGCAAAATACACACACGCGTGTATGCGAAATTTTGAGGAGAAGTAATGCAAAGGGAGTGCCAAAAATTATTTTCGGCACTATCTTCGCATCTTGTCTCCTCAAAATTTTGCATGCGTTCTTGTGTATTTCGCCCACCCCACAATCGCCATCGCCAAAATTAGAGACTACTCGCAGTCTAGGAAAAAATGGTACGAAAAGAAACTTCTAAGTATTTCTTTCCTGTGGTGCTATTTGTTTTTCCATATCTTGTCAAACAATGTTTAAAAATTTCTTCATAATTATTTAAGTCTTGGCTCCCTTAGGGTGGGTGACTCTCATATGCTTCCTGTGTCCTGAGTCACTCCTAAATGCCTTGCCACAATGACCACATTTATAAGGTTTGCCATCAGAATGCTCTGTTACATGTCGTCTAAATTGTAGCAGTGATACAAAGGTCTTAACACAAATAGAACATTTGTAAGGGTCTGTAACTGCAGAGGGTTGAGTGTGAGTTCTTAGGTGCTTCCTCCGTCCTGAGTCACTCCTGAATGTCTTATTGCAATGATGACATTCAAAAGGTTTAATGTCAGAATGCTCTGTTTCATGTCGCTTTAGTTGCGGAAGTGATTTGAAGCTCCTGCCACAAGTAGAACATGTACAAGTCATTGCAGCTTTAGATGAGTGAGTGTGAGTCAGAGTGTGCCTATTCTGGTCACTTTTTGTTCGAAAAGACACCTTGCAATGAGGACAACGGTAAGGTCTAACACCTGTATGCAACAGAATATGTAACTTCAATTGCGATGATATTCTAAATGCTCTATCACAGTGAGGACATTTGAAGGGCTTTATGCCAGAATGTATCAGTTGATGCGCCTTCACAGTTTGTAACTTTGCAAACCACTGGTCGCACTGAGGACATTTATAAGGCTTCTCTCCAGTGTGAGATCTTTCATGCTGGTCAAGTTCTGATGGGCATGATAACTGCTTACCACAGTACGAACATTTGAAAGGTTTTCCTTTTGCGTGTTTTCCCATGTGGCTCTTGAAATACATCTTAGATGCGAAACTCTCACTGCAAAGAGGACACTTGAGGGGTTTTACAGTAGAGTGGAATTCTATTTCATGTTCTCTACGAGTTCCATTTGATGCAAACATCTTGCCGCAGTGTTGGCATTTGTATGGCTTGACCTTCATATGTATTCTCTTGTGGTTTTCAAAATTCCATGCATACTTAAAGCTGTGAAAACATACTGTGCAAGTGTATACTTCAGGGCTGGCTGAATCAACTTTCACAGACCTGCTGATAAAATTATAACACACTGTAAATCATCTAACAAATGCCTGCATTCTAATTACATGCATTGATACTCTGTATTGAATACATAATATGTATAATATTTTTACAATACATAATATGTATAATATTTTTTATATGTCTCCCCTACTGATTAACACCTGTTAAGATGCTCAACCTAACAAGACAAAACACATTAGAAGGCAAAAAATAGGTTTTTTAGAACTTCATTTGTCCTAGAAATATGATCAAAATTATTAATTTTATGATTTTGGCAAGCAATTATTTTGCAAGGCTTTAATTTCACAACTTCAAGAAGAAAAAGTGAAAAAAGAGCACTAAAATTTGTCAAGAAAATTTAAAACCTCTCAAAGGTGATGAATTATCAGCATACACAAGCCTGTACCTAAGAGAAATCACAGGGAGCAAAAAGGCTCTCAACTATCAGATCTGGGGTGTCCAGCACTTCATTATTATGCAAAAAGTAAGTTTTTCTATAATAATAAAGTGTAATTTGTCTCACAATGTGGTCACTTGAGTTGTAGATCACTCAAAGACAAAGGTTGGTAGCTTTGGCCTGGGCACTGCTAGAGCACAGCCCTGATACACCTTACTAAAAGGTACATACACTATAGACAATCAGTCATTCGGTCATCCAATAGTTTTGGCAGATCCAAACATCATTCAGATCCTTTAAAGAATCTTCTGGGGGGAGTTTCTTTTCTCCACAAACAATAGTAATGTTGTTCCTAAGGTAATTTCTATTGTTCAAATTTTGACAAATGCTTACTGGCATCAAAACCTCAGCAAAAGAAATTACCTTTTCTCTGGTAAATGAATTCTTTGATGTTGTAAGAGTGTGGAATACTCAGCATAGCTTCTGTCGCACTGTGAACAGCTGTAAACCTCCTTAGAAGTTGAGCCACTCATTGTAATTGTCTGTTAAGATATATCTTTTATCAAAGATCCTACCAAATCTATATCAGGGAGGAAAGAAATAGAGCATATTACACAGTTGCGCAAAGAAATGAATTTTATTTTAGAGTGATAAAAACAAGATTTTACGAACGAGTGCAGGGAGTAAAATACTGTTTTTTACAACGAGAAAATAAAAATCATATCTTCAAGCCGCTGTGAAATTTTTTTTTTATTGTGTGGTCCAAAAAATATCCATATCTCCTACTGCTGATGGATAGTTTTCACTATGAACCCCTACATCCCTCCAGAAATTCCAGTTTAGCTTCATACCTTATAATTTTGGCCTTTGAGACCCCTCACCCCCTCGGAATTTTCAGTGACCATCCATGGGGAGGGGATGGATATTTTCTGGAACCACACATTATATAAACAAGAGTATTTTTGCACAAACAACAGTGTAAAAGCAGGAAATGACGTCATCGATATCCTCACTAGTGAGGATGTGGAAAGTACGCCACTTAAGTCCCAGATTCAGTTTTGTATGAACTTGACGAGTAGTCTATTTTCCACTAAAACACTCTTGTCTATATAATAAATAATTAAATCAGGGCTTTGAACCACCTGTTGCCTTGATCTGTCAACAAGAGCCAAATACCCTGTTACACTGAGGTCCCATTAAGCACAATCAGCCGTAAAAGGTGTTCTGGGTTACAACCCTGTATTTCATACACAGAAAAAAGCAATGTTCAGAAGTTTGCAATAGAAAGGCCAGGCTTTACACAGGCAGCCCAGATGCATTGTATGTGGAGTTCCTTTAAAAGTAGAAAAGGGTGAAAATATAATTATGTAATAGCATGAAATAAATCTTGTTTACTTCTGCTTATTGTGTCCTGTTTAATTAATTTTCAGTTAATCTTGCACCGTTCTCTTACGCAATCGCTTGATAGCGTCTCTGCTTATGTGAGCTGTTAAGCCTTTGCAGAGATTTACATCGGACTAACCGGTGATAAACGAATTGAGATACCAATATCTTGAAAAAAAGCCTGTCTACCTTCAGCTCAATGCTCCCCTGTTCGTCCTGGCTGGTTTAAATGACATTTTGTGGCTTTTTTTCAATCAGAGGAAGCTATGGCTGTTCCATAATAGTGCCCCACTGTAGCCAAAGCTATGCTTAAGGTAGTTTGTGCGTGGCTTGGGCAGGTCTAGTTTAATTTGGAATCTCTTAAATTATATGGTGTACTGTGGATGCTAAAAAAATTTGCAAGTACGCCGGGGAAAGCCCTCTAATTGTTGTAAACATTAACATTGCCTTCAGCTTCTTTTGGCATGTCGAGAGATTGTCCCAGTGGAGCCTGTTTAGTAGAAAACTGGCACTAAAAACCCTGACCCTGTTAGCCCTTATAAAATACCTATCCTGTTTAGGACAACACCCTCGATTTAAGGTCCCTGTTTAGGACAAATGGCAAAATGCACACGGTCCTGTTTAGGACAAACAGATAAAAATTTTATGCCCTGTTTAGGTCTAAGAGGCCATAACCAGACCTGTCCAGGGGCACATCTCCGTATAGACCATATAAGGGATTACCCCCCCCCCCAACCCCCGAGGCTACACAGGGTGCCAAAGAACCACAAGAACCCCGAGAACTAAGAGACCCAAGAGAACCAAAAGGACTAAGAGAAGGAGAGCCAATTAGAGAAGGAGAGCTAATAAGGAGAGCCAAAGGTCAGCTGTGGCTATTGCACACTGCAAGTGACGTCAGCTGTGGCTATTATGCTGGAGATCAGAGAGAGATCACTGGAAATCATCTCTGACTAGAGATGGACTGGTCCATTGACAGCAAAAGGATTCCATTCATGGACTTAACCTTTGAACCCCTCCCCCCCCCTCTTGCGGAAATAACATTAAAATACAGTATTAATACAATGCAGTAAAATTTTTCACGTTTCTCCCAGCGAAGTGCTGCTTAGCTAGCTTTCATTTCGAGTTTAGTATCCCTAACCCAGCATAACCTTTGCATTCGAAGCGTTCAATTGTTTAAAGGCAGAGAGCTGAAATTGTCAGCGTTCGGTGCTTAGAAGGGAGAGAACGAAACGCCATGGATTAAACAACTAGATGACAATTTTCATGAAAGAAAATGCTGATAAAACGCTTACCTCCCAGGCTAGGAAAGTCAAAACAACTATTTAAAAGCATCAAGTGTCGGGGCGCTTGTGGGGGCAACTTTGCTCAACGCGCTCGTTAGCTCCATACGTCGTGTATGCCTAAGTAAATTGCCCCGAGTTGCCAACCCCTTTACCGACTCCGATCCCAAACTGCAAATAATAATAATTAACGAGCAAAAGCTATTGTTTATTGCCATGTTCGGCACATGGGAAATTTGACGTTTGACCTAGGCCTCAGGTGTAAAAAATTTGGAGCCACGCCCACAAAATTGAGATGTTGTGGGCTTTTAGGGTCCCCCCCCCCTGCCCCCCCACACCAGGCTTACTCACTTTGCTCAGTGTCATTTTCCCTTTAGACACAGCCTAGTCCTTTTCATGTAAGGTACGCTCTCAGAGCCTGAAAATGGGTTGCATGTTCTTTGGCTATGTCATTCGTTGACTACATAAGATGTCCTGCCAAAGTCAGTTCTGTTTTCTATGGAGAATTTCAATAGAAATCAACTGAATCCCATGTCAAGGCTCTATTCTTTGGAATTTGTTTAGGGTCTCTCGATACCTCATTCCCTCACAGTCTCCTTAATATTTCAAAGGAAAAGCCATTTTCATTCACTATTACAGTTTTTAATTTAATTGAGGCAACAAATAACGTTTAAGGTAACAGAATTGTTAATTCTCTCTGTTAACAAGGGGCTAAAAATTTGATAACTTGTATTCAATAATACCCTTAACACAACAGAAAGTTCTTGATGGACATATAATTTTTTAGTGGAACCCACCTTATGGCTATGTGTATCATCCAGCATGTCGAAGATCTGAATCAAGTCTCCAAATGTACATGTCAGTTTGCATGAATAACTCAAAATTGCAAAGAATTCAAAAAGCCAGATGCAAGATTCCAAATTCCCATGAGTTTCCCGAGTTTAAAATTGAACATTAAAAAATATTAAATGTAATAATGCAAGGTGTAATTCTTTGTTGACAGAAACTGTTGGAGACTAGATTCAACTCTTCAAACTACTTGTCACACAGATTGAGTTTAATACAGCCAACATGACAGTAGTATTACAGCCACTTACATGTAATTTTGGCCCATAAAAATTACGTTCATGCAGTAACAACACAGATTTTCAAGAGCCCTGGGTAGATGGATGAGTAGGGTTTCACTCCACTAACTAACATGGCATAACGAATAAGAACGTAACTTACACTCCTTGAAACAATGATCATATAAATAACCATCAATAAAGATTGATAAATAACAATTTCAAAATGTGCTGTTTGGAAGAAAGTTAACTTATTTACAATGTGAAATGCAACAAATTTTTAATCATTTTCTCTTTGCCAATTTTTTTAACCTCCTCAGAATACCAAAACATCTTTCCTGGGCTTTTTTTGTTTTGATAGGAATGAAAAAAAAATGCTGTAGCAGAGAAAAAAGAGGAGGAAATTTTCAAAAACGAAGATTAGTGCTGTAACTTTCAGTATTAGACAATCTACTAAGAACTAGTTTGAACAACACTGCACGAGATCCAGAGAAGATGATTATAAAGTGATAGTGAGGTACATGTAGCTGCTTTAGCACATTTTGTTGATTAAATGCCAGGGGCATTTTCTTTAAAACTAGACCTTGTAGACCCGTGCTTATTTGAACGGGGCGTTTATTTGTAGCCCGGCGTTTATTAAAAATTGGTATTGTTTATACTTTCGGGTTTATAATACTTTTGGTTCATTAAAATTACAGCAAAATATAGCACAGTGTAAGTAAAACAAAATGTCAATGATTTCTTCTGTAGTCTATAACACTCAAAATTGCGGGCAAACTAGGTGCTCTGTAGAGCGTACAGTACATACACCTTATTCCAAAATGGCGGAAAATACATTACTCTTTTGTCTCATTGTTAATTGGCCCTTGTTGCCTCAATCCCATCTGCAGAATTCAAAGGAACATTTGGCTTAAAACGAGGCAACAAGGGCCGATTAACATGGAGACAAAAGAATAATGTATTTTCCGCCATTTTGGAATACAGTAAAAACCTGCATAAAAGAACAAGTGGATTAAGAACCTTCAGGCTGAAATTGGTCATTTTAGACACCTGTTATATAAGGGACGAACCATTATTTTTTTGGAGGGGGGAGATGAAAATTTTTTCAAGACAATTTTTTCTGTGTTGTTGTCTGTGCAAACAATTTTTTTCTGGCTGGATCTTCCTGCAAACAATTTTTTATGTGTGTGTCCAGTCAGTGGTCTCTGTTGTTGTAATTGTTGTTGTTGTTGTTATTATTATTATTATTATTATTATTATTATTATTATTATATTATCATCATCATCATTTATACATGGTTAAAATCCATCAGGTAATCTTATGTCTAAAAATGCTAATCTAAACATTACTGCCTAAAACTGCTTTCCATGAATGCCGTGTCTCTAACTTAATTATAAAAGTATAACTGCACCATGGCTTTTGTTTCCTAAAAAAATTGAAAATCTCACACCAAAGTATCCTGAAACATTAAAATGTGAACATAATTGCAAGTAATAATATAGAACTGCACTAGCAGCCTTTTCTTCCCTGATCCTAGAGAGGATTGAGGAGCCAAATGAAACAGCTCTTGCCTACACTTGCACTTTATTTTGTAGTTTATACAAGACTGGATCCAATTTGCCTTCTCCATACAAGTGGATAACAGGAGACTGCTTGCTGTTTAAGTGATGATTTATTAAATGTCATCATCAAACCAGCCTAGGACCCTGTTGTTGAAAAGCCAGTGTGACTATTACTAGTGAATACATGCAACCCAGCAATTTAAGTTAATCTTTTCTTTTAGTTAGAGTTTCATTGCACTTCAAAGAATTCTTGATTAGTAATGGTAATTGGACTCAGTGGAGTACAATTCAGGGAGTAATTGGGCGACTAACTTTAAATCAGCTGGCGTGTAGCGCAAAAACAATTTGAAATTACGAGCATGATTACCCAGAATTGTACAATACGAAGTCCAGTTAATCATATCGATAACAAAATGCGAGATAAGAAAATCTGTGCCCTTCAGGGATATATTTTTAATTATCAGTTTTGCAAGCAGTAGAGAAACAGCTATAAAAAGAACCCATTTCAGTGCACCTGATTGATGCGTGCGCAACATAGTTGTTAGATTACAACTATCCAATTACAAAAAGTTCTTGTTATAGAAACGATTAATAAAATAACCTAACTTTAACATCTAATGCTTTCAAGATCCTTGGAAGAGATTACTTTTAATAAATGGGTTTGTTACTGATTTTAAGAAGCTGTCGTAATATGTTGGTGGAAAAGTAAAAAACAGAAATTGGGATTTATCAACTAAGTCGATTTGGTAAATTAGCCACCGGAAAGAAATGACAAAACTGATGTTTGAGCATTAAATGGCTCATTTTCTCTAATGAATAGCTAACACTCAAAATGTCAACTTTTGAATTAGTTTGTGGTGGCTAATTTACCATGTCAAACCAGTTGATAAATCCAGATTTTGCAACTCATTTTGTTGCATTGTTTATATCTTGCATTTTAATGAATACATGCTGTAGGAATAAATTTACTTAGTACATAAATCAAACCTTGTATCAACTAGTCTGCAAACTTTTTATTTTTTCCTTTTCATGTCTGCAAACAATTTGGGCTTTTTTGATTTTGCAAACAATTTTTTTCAGGATTTTTCATCCCCCCCTCCAAAAAATTAATGGTCCGTCCCTAAGAACCTTACTATAAATATATAAAGACTCATTCAGGCTGACCTTGAAAAAAGTAGTTTCTTTTATGCGGGTTTTTACTGTATGGTGTATTAGGCCACTACTTCCTCTAGTTGGAAGGAGCAAAATAAATTGAGCTTAGCACTCAGTACTGTAGTGGTTCATAAAGCCTCTTTAGATTGCTATAATTAACTAATTTTCAATGAGAATCAGTAACATAAGGTTCAGTTCAAACTAAAGTCGGACCTCAAATAAATGCTGTGGAGCTCAAATAAATGCCAGGGGTGTTTATTTAAATTTGACCGTATTGACCCACATTTATTTGAACTTCACATTCTATCAAGAAAATATGGTATTTGTCCAACTACTTTTCCAGCTTTTACCCTAGATGGTACCTGGACAGTTACTGTAACGGTACCAGTATGGAACCACAAATAATGTCAACCCCCAAGAAGTAAAGCAAACACCTCCCTCACTTTTACATGCCTCAGTTCCCCAATGCAGGGCATGACATTCCTAAGCTTTCAACTGTTTTCTTTAAAGGGGTGTAGCGAAGTGAGTGCAAAAAAGTTTTAGTTTCTCAGACAATAAGTCATTAAAGGATAGCCACAACAAGGATATCTGCTGAATTAGTCTCTGCCATATGCTGTTCTGATTCAGAAGGCATTGTCTCACTATTCAGACTTGATTTTTCATGAACCAATTCATCTTCGCATAAATCTGACTGTTCAGAGAACACCTTGTCACCACTGAATGACTTGTCACTGTTGTGACTCCGAAGATGTTTCTTGAGATAATAGTTACTTTTAAAGCACTTGCCGCAATGCTTACATCTGTAAGGTGTCACTTCACCATGCACCCTTACTATGTGACCCTTACGAGAGGAGTAATGTGTAAATTTCTCATCACAATAAGGACATGCAAACAGCTTCTCTCCTGTATGTATTGTTTCATGCACTTTAAGATCAAACACCTTTGAAAAACCCTTCTTGCAGTGGGAACATTTGTATGGCTTGTCCCCATTGTGTACACTCATGTGCTGATTAAGATGGACCACATCTCTAAACTGCATCTCACACTGTGAACATTTGAAATTCTTCTCTGTACTGTGAACCCTTACATGCTTTCTACATTCTGCTGATGATACAAAAGTCTTGTTGCAGTGAGGACATGTGTAAGATCTGGCGGATGCATGCTTTTCCTGTTGAGTATTACATTCTACGGAAGGCTGATCCACTACAGGATGCTTCTGTTTACTATGAAAATTCAGACTCGACCTCCTTCTGTATTCCTTTCCACAAACTGTGCACTTGTGAGGTTTCTTACCACTGTGGACCCACCTATGCCTGCATAACTCTGACTGGTTAGGAAAGGTCTTGTCACATTCAAGACACCTGTATTTTTCATCACCACTGTGTATTCTAAGATGACTTTTGAGATAATAGCTAGTACTGAAAGACTTGCCACACTTAACACATCTGTGAGGTGTTGTTTGACTGTGTACCCTTATCAAGTGACTCTGATATGTTGATTTGTGTGTAAACCTTTCCTCACAATGAGGACAGCTAAATAACTTATCACCAGTGTGTATTGTTTCATGCACTCGGAGGTAATACATCCTTGAAAAACTCTTGTCGCAATGAGGACACTTGTAAGGTTTGATTCCTGTGTGAACTCTCATGTGCTGTGTAAGATGTGACATTTTTTTAAACTGCTTGTTGCAGTGCAAACATTTAATATTCTTTTCTGCAGTATGATTTCTAGTATGCTTTCTGTATTGTTTCCCTGATCCAAAAGACTTGCCACAGTGAGAGCACTTGTAAGGTTTAGCATCTGGATGTTTTGCTTCATGATGCTCTCTAAGTTGTGATTTCCATATAAAACTCTTGTCACAGGACAAGCATTTATGGGGCATAACACCAGCATGTTTTTGTTGATGTAGCTTAAGAGAAGTCAAGCTTGAAAACCTCTTATTGCATTGAAGACATTCATAAGGCTTCACACCTGTGTGTACCTTCTCATGGCTGTTACGGTATGACAGCTGTGTAAAACTCCTGTCACAATGATTGCACTTGTATGGTTTGACTCCAGTGTGTATTTTTTCATGCTGCTTAAGAGAAACTTTTGTTGTTAATCTCTTATCACAGTGAATACATTTAAAAGGTGTCATGGCAGTATGAGTTCTCTTGTGCTCTTCAAGGTCCAATTCATCTTTGAAACTCTTCTTACAAACTGCACAGGTTTGAGGCTCTGGGACAGGGTCACCCATCACAAACCTGTTGAAAAAACCAAAACATTCACATATCAGATGCACAAAAATAATTGTTCATGAATCACAACAGTTTGTGGAGCCATGTTGGGGAGGTGATTAGAATCTGAGTTGCAGAATATTGATAATTTTGTACAATGTAGGTCGGTAGGCTTTGACCCTTGACCCTGGGGAGTCTTTTTAGCCAATGACGTCACGTTAGTGACGTCATATGGCTACTGTCAGAGCCTAAAAATCAACGATATACGTGAGACGTCTGTCTTACAATTTGTGAGGCTGGGGGGATATTCTGTGAGACTCTTACCTTATCAGGGGCACAAACCCATACAGCTTATACTATAGGAGCACGTCCCCCGGGCTTTGAAGTGTTTTGCATTCGCAAGTGTGGATCTACTTCGAATGCCTGTTTTGTGTACGTGAGGTCTGGCAGGATTTTATTCACGTTGTAGTCCTGTGTTTACTTAACTGAGGTACAAATTTCCACAGCAGCAAATACAGGACGGACTTGCCAATTTGAGATGTTGTATGAACAGAACGTGGAAATTAACGTTACTTCGATCCCTAATTAACAGTGAAAGAGACAGTATTTAAAGCCCAAGTTAATAACAATAGTGAAAAGACTAGAGTAAAACAGCATAAAATTTTTCGGGATTATCTCTCGGTAACAGCGAATCTAAAACTTGCAGTGTCATTTTTGAGTGTGTGTTATAAAACATGAACCCATTTAAAACTAAATCGGAAATTGCGCGGCTTGTTGCTAGCTATTCGTAAAACTGAAAAACTTGAATGAAACTAGTATTAAAATCCAAGTCACAGTGGTGATCAAGGAATTAGAGGATGGATGTAGTAAAATCTTTACAAGATACTAAACGTTTTTTCGGGGTTATTCATATCTCAAAGTGTAAAGCGTATGTTGAGCAAATTTGCATAGTTGACAGCTGTAATTTCAGTCGTAGGAATGTAACGCAACACTTTAAACATCTCGAACCGACCGAAACAGTACCGAAAGATTAACAACAACAGATATGTGACAAAGCATTCTAGTAGAGACCTGTTGGATCTACTGGAAAGCGAGCTGAATTTGAACATTTTCGTACTGTTCGAAGGCAAAGCAAACGAAATTTATTCAGCTGTAGGTTGAGACTCAAAATAAACACGTGCGCTAAAAATAACTTTGTACCATAGGAAAGTTACAAATGTAAACATACTTTGGTCGATTTGTGAAGCAAAAAGACGAAAATTATTATAGCCGACTTGATCACAAAGCAAGCAACTTCAATCAACAGGGGAAATAAATATAGTTGCAAAACTATTTCAGTCGTATTTATAAACGCTAGTTCAAACCGATTTCGAACGAAAATATTGTGGATACAAGAAATGCCGTTTGATGGCAGACTCCTGTTTTGACAATACAATGTACTAAGAACGTAAGTGGTTGACTGAAACGTCTGAAACCTTACAAATTAAACAAAGTAAAGCGAGTCGCGTGTCACGCAAATCACGCAGAGCGTCAAAATGGCACCCTTTAGAAAGTTGACCGTTTATGAGCACTGAAAAGTATTAGATATTCGCCGGTAGAAGTAAGAAATTAAAAGGTTCAACTGCAACTTGCATTTATTTCTGAAGTAAAATTGTTAACTTTCCACTGATCTTTGCCTAAATTATGTATGCAATATTTTTCGACGGTGAGTTTAAGTTTAAGTTTACTTGTTTTTGTCTCTGTTCTTTGAAGAACCGTGAAATAAAGAGCTTTCTTCGGTTTCTTTACTCTGCGTAGTCACGCTGCTCAATCATTACCAGGTTTTAAGTGGATAACCACAAGATCTTTTTGGTGGTGGTGGGGGGGGGGGGTTGGGGCTGAGGGGTTAGGGAGGACTTACCGGAGATGTAAAGTCCCATAGGTTGTCAGGATAAATTTCACCATATTGTGAAAAAACAAACGTCATTGGCTCTGCGCGCATTGCGTGCCTATGTTTTGTCCATGCTCTGGGCACATTTACTCATCAGCTTTTAGGATACAAGATGCTTTTCACATCCTATTGGTGTATAAAAAACCAAGTGCAATTCACAGAGAGAGAGAGAGAGAAAGAGAGAGAATAATAAAGGGAGGAGAGGAAGAAACTGAATGAGTAAACAAAAGTCTTATATTTAGCAGACTTTCTATAAATTACCAATATAAATACAAAAAAATGTAATGTAAGCACATTTTAGTCAGTCTTATTAATTAATTTCATCCACCATACACAGAACACGTATGATGGCCCTGTCACGCAGACGTTTGTGGGGAGAGGCGTATGACCAGCCCAAAGAATGTCTGCATTGGAGGCTAACTACTGTCCAGCTACTCAAACAGGGAAGAAATGTGACCAATCGTGACACTAATTGAGAACAAAAGACAGTACAGCTGCAAGTTGTTCACAGCTGTCGGAGCTCTGTCGAAGCAAACTCCAGGGTTAATTTTCTGCACAACCCCATACATTCATTAAGGCCGATTTATACGGTACGAGTTTTGCTTACGACTGTCGTACGCGACTTTTTTCGCGCGCTGCTTGCATCAGGCAAAGATTGTATACAACTTGTCATTCTAACATTTTGACTGTGGCTACGACTGTCATAGGGTTTTCAAACATGTTTTAAAATCCTACGGCATTTTTCGTGTTGCGTGCAACTGTCGTAAGGATGTTGTAGGTTTAATTTACATGAAACGATTCGTGTTGTAGGCATGGCGTAAGAATATAGCATGCGACAAAATCGTACCGTGTAAATCGCCCTTTATTTAAATTAAAATTCTACTTGTGATTGCTCTTTGTTTTTGAGACAAAATATGAAAGAAGTTACATACATAACTAATGTATGGGTCTAGTGTAAATTTTACCGACCCCAGTTTCCGTAGAACGAAGTACAATTTTTCCTGAACTTTATAGTTCGACACGATGATAGCGCGAGGTTTGAAATAGGCCTTAATCTCAACTCTCTTTATCTCTCTACTGCGAACACAGAGCACACTGTCTGCGCGCCATTTCTTGGCGTCGATAGCCGCCTCGTGTTGTCTTGATTGTCGTCAAGTTCCTGAATTATTTTTAGCTACAATGCATTCGAAAGCTCTGAAATTAAAAACAAAGTCTTCAAAAAGTACTAAAAATTAAACTACTTACCTATTTTAAGTAGAAAATTTTCAAAATACAAGCACTATCCTCACAAGGGGGTCACAAACACTGCCAATTCGCTTGGTCAGCGATTAAAGTTTCGGTAGCTTTGTACCTCATGTATCTCTACACAAATTACCCAAACATTTTTCGGGGCATGTGTGAACCCTCTTACTTTCCTTGAAATTCCGAAAATGAAGCCTCCAAATGTATAATGGTCTTTAGTCTCACGAAATCAAGCCAGCGAAGTGTATTCAACCACTTTAACTTACTAATCTGTTATCTTTTTATTTGTTGGTGCGCTTGTTTGTAATTGTGCGTTTGT
Source organism: Siderastrea radians (assembly GCA_964017195.1). Lineage (NCBI taxonomy): Eukaryota > Metazoa > Cnidaria > Anthozoa > Scleractinia > Rhizangiidae > Siderastrea > Siderastrea radians. Next base: position 32,117,139 of record OZ024891.1, on the reverse strand, counting down.
TATTTCCTTCGCTTCATAGAGTAAATCAAGTGACAGTTTCGCCATTTTATTTTCGTCTTTGCCCCAGAAGGGTGAATTTTTTTCCATCTAAAATAATTCTGCCTGTTTGACCAAACAGTTTTGGTCAGCGGGTGAAGTACGACAGGTTTTAATTGTTACAGGCTACAACCTTATTCGCCTGCCTTTACCTCAACCTAATAGACCCAGTTGAGTTTCCATGTCTTTTTCTTTTCAATTTTTTTAAAATACGCACACCCTTTTTACATAAGTTAAAAGTATCAAAAACTGAAAGAGTGGTGTGGTCTTGTTCACATTTCACAGAAAATAAAACTGCCGTTTCTCATGTAAGGAAAAAGGAATGGAAATTTCTCGATCATAGAAAAATGAAAAATTATAATGATTTAGATAATTATATATAATGTTTGGTTTTCTTTCTTCAACGACTTAACGTCCGACATAGTCAGATGTTTAAAGATTTTAAAAAGATTTTTAAGAATTTATCAACAGACCTCGATGATATGCGGTGTGTGCGTCCGACATGTCCTATCAACGCCCATGTTGCCATACGTAATGTCCCATGGTCATGTTATAGTTTGTTTTCTTTTTCTTTATTATTATTATTTTTTTATTGAGATACAAACAATGTTTAAAAAACACAGTTACAACCAGAAAGAAAAAAATAGAAAACAGTTATAAACTGCAAAAAAGTTATGATTTATGTTACTTGTAGTACTGTAATGACCTAACCAAGGTAGGACATAACTACTTCAAATGGTCTACCCAGCTTCTAAGTGGAGGTCGTCTCAGCCTTATTCAGTATAAATTTATTTTGTATGCATTTTACTTGAAATGTCTTCAGATAATCGATCTCTCATCAGCATGCCAATCAGAAGTCGTGGACACACTTGTTTTATATCGAGCCACGAAAAGCATTGGTCACATTTGCATATCGAGCTGTGAAAGTGCGCGCATAGATAGTTTTCCATGATCATTTTTAGCAAGCCACATGTTAATGTTCCAGTCCTATGATTTCTACCGACCGGATCTTTGGTAAAGGAGTCTTGGACGAAACTAAGCAAGTAACGACGCTTTCACACGACAAACAAAAGCTCCAAAATTCTTGTTGAAGAATACAAGTTCAGTTTGCGCGAGAAAATTGTCGATGCTGATCAAATCCAATCACTTGTTTGATTTGCCTTTTCAATTCCGTTTGAACTTTTTATCTCACGATACTTAAAAAATATTGCCAATTATTTTGTCTTAAATTTTTCGCAAATGGTTATATAACGTAGCTTAACTTGGACTCTGATTGACATTTACAATCGGCTTTGAGCAACCGAGCTCCGGTTGATCATGGCTGGATTAACAATTCAAATGTTAAGAGAGTCAGGTTTTGTGATGAAGCTCCCTTCAGCCAAACAATCAAAATGCTAGAAATCCAATATAGCTAGTCCAGTGTTTAATTAGACTGCGAGTAGTCTCTATTTTGGCGATGGCGATTGTGGGGCGGGCGAAATACACACACGCACGCGCGCGAAATTTCGAGGCGACGCGACGCGAAGCCTCGCGTCGCCTCGAAATTTCGCGCGCGCGCGTGTGTGTATTCCCGCCCCACAATCGCCATCGCCAAAATTAGAGACTACTCGCAGTCTAGTTTTTAATAAATGGATTTAGTATATACCAAACCAGTGGATAGTGTGTTTTTCGCGCGCTCTGATTGGCTACTCAAACCGTCGGGATAATTTCTTCTATTCATCTCCCGGCATTTGTCTGCATGGATTTCACGCGCGATTTTTGCCTCATTTCTCAGAAAAAAGGAGCAATTTGGTGCTGGCTGTCAACTAGTTTGGAATATACTAAATTAAAGCAATTATTCACCTCATTGCTGGTAAAGAGTGGTGGATATTTATTTAATATCAACCACTTCTCACCTCCACTTCGGTGAATAATTGTTAAATGTGTATTAAACTAAATGTCACGGATTAGCTTTGAATCAACTAGACAACTAATCGTTGAATATTTTTCTCAAAACTGTTACCCTTCATTTTGAACTTTGAATTTTCTTTGCCTGTCAAAAAAATTCATGGAAAATTTTGAATTCTTCAGTTAACTTTTGATATGTGTCCAGGCTTCCTCATTTCTTTCATTTCTCTACGTCACAAGTAAATAAAACGCGCGTTGTCATAACGACTAACCAATTTGGAAAGTTTTTCTCAATTCTGTGCTGAGCGTTTGCGCTGATGTACAGAGAAACAATGGAACAATCTTGGTTATCTTCTACTATTGATTACGTGTGCAATACAGTTTCAGGAGATGAACGCCATCGTTCAAGGACTTCTGATTATCAGAAAGTGTTTTCAAATGGTGTGTGGATTAATGATCTTCCTACCAGCGTCTATGAGCCACTGGAGACTTCATGTTTCGGGGCTCATGCCACGCCTCAACAAGTACGTGTGTTCTTTCCATTTGTCTTTCCTTTATATTGGCTGATATTTACGGCTGTTAATTTACGAGACAGTGGAATATAATCGTATATCAAGAAATAAAAAACGCGCTTTACACGGTGCTCCTATTTTGAACTCGTGGATCTAGTTAATTCACCGAGTTTTTCCTGACAACTTTTCACCAAGATCTTCTTACTTTGCTACCAGTACCCGCTAATCCATTTTGTGACTTGAAGGGTCTTAAAATAATTATACATTTTATCAGTACAGGAATTTTTAATATTTTTTTCTCGCGTAAAATTATTCTTCAAATTGCAGTCCGCGCACCAAAAGCGCGCGCAAAGACATTTTTTGCATTTATGACGCAATTCGTTCTACGTGTTCCATGGAACGAGACAATGTTTCTTCCAACCTCAAATTTATTAAGGCTTGCGCAGAGAAGGACCGATTTTTCGGGAAAATGTGTAAATTTTGATGTTTCCCCTATTTTCGCGCACGCTCACTTGCGACTACAGGAGAATTTTTGCTTCCGTGTGTTCCCGATTTGTTTATGATTTGTTTTTCCACAGTACGAAAAGGAATTAAGCGAGAAGGAGAAGAAAATCGCAGCTCTCAAGGCTGAGTGTGCTGGTAAGTTTATACATATGTATCAAGAAAGTAACGTATTACAGAAAGACAAAAAGGACAGAAAAATGGTACTAAAAAGTAAAACTAACTTGTAATGCTGATTAGTAAAAATATTTTTTCTTGCAGCAAAAAACAAGGAAATTGCTTACCTTAAAGATAAGCTCGACGATCTTGAAGCCAGTAGCCATAAGACAGACAGCAATGCTCGGAACAAACCGAACGAAACTCAACACGAATTAAAGAAAGCAAAAAGAACTGCTTTTGTGGCCAGAGCAAATCTTATAAAGAAGAATTTAGAACTTGATCATTTGAAAAATAAGCTTGAGTCAGCTAAAGGTCAGTATTTCAGTAATGAACTTGGATAATAATATAATATGAGCACGTTTGCTAAGCCACCAAAGTTCTGAAAACATTAACAAAGCTATTTTGCGGGGAAATTGAAGGGCGAGAATATCCTGAGCCTTTAAAATCCAAATTTTAACCGACATTTTTCGTTTTAGCTGAGAAATTTAGCTAGTCCGGGTACGGTTTAGTTAAAGTCAGAGTTAACTTCGCTCAGAAAAGTGAACGTTTAACCAGCTTGGACCAGTGTATCGTGTATTTTGAAGAACCTGCGCATGAAAGTTTTGATATGTGAATAGAAGTTTTGTTATACGCAGCATCAGCTAAATTATTCTGCTGCTTTCAGAACGAGAAAGGCAGTGGAAGGACAGCAACGATTTCCTCAAATCTCAGATTTCTGAACTTCAAAAGGAATTAGCAGACTTCAAAAAGGATGTTTTGGGCGAGATCAAACGTCACCAGCAGCCAACCAATTTTGCTGAACTCGATAGCTTCAAAGGTAGGAAATCCATGTTACTCATTGCGAAAGCAAACGCAAATCCAACGCGCGTGAAATGGGGCGTGGACAGGGCGGAATGGGGGAGGGGGGAGTTGACTCCAAGCGCCTTTTTCTCCGCGTCCTTTTTCTTTATTTCGCAGTTCATACTGCTATCTTTTTAACACGAAGCCATGTACTCTGTATGCCGTCTACAACGAGCGGAGCCCATTACCACACTCACGACGGGAGCCCATTACCCGAAGCGTGCAACTGCCATAAATTCGTGCAACGGCGTTGTTACATGTAGGTTTATTTTTTGATAAGCTTTTCCCGCGAGAATAACTGCTTCCGATGACGTCTGCATTGAATCTAAGTTACCATAATAATAATAATAATAATAATAATAATAATAATAATAATAATAATAATAATAATAATAATAATAATAATAACTTTATTTACGTGACAAAATTGACCTAGCTCCCTGTAAAGACAGGGTGCTAATTGGAGACACACTAAATTATCCCTTGATATTATCCCTTGAGATACTGTCAGAACACTCCGATGAAGATTCCTCACTTGTGTCCGCCATGTTGATGTTTTTTTTTTCCGACGTGGACGAATTGTAGTAGTTTCGTATTAACAGTCTATTTTTAATTGCGCAATCGCTTTTTGATTGGCTATTTCAACCAATTCGCGGGAAAAGCTTATCTAAGAATAAATTGTGAAAACGCCGTTTCACAGACGTAATAACCACGAAGCGAAACGTTTCTGTTGAGATGCTTATGATTCACTGGATTGTCGTTCGTTTTAAAACCTGTATCAGCGGAGTTATCTCGTCTCTTTCAGAACAAGAAAGGCAGTGGAAAGAGAGCAACGATTATCTCAAATTCGAGATTTCTGAGCTTCGACAACAATTACAAGACTTCAAAACGCATGTTTTTAACGAGATCAAACGCTGCCAACAGCCCGCTAGTTTTGCTGAGGAAGCCAGCTTTAAAGGTAGGAAACCATCTGATGTAACTGGTAGCCATTTGTTGGTGCGAAAGCAAACGAGAAGCATGGAAGTTGGCGAGAGTCTACGAGAGTTGGCGAGACTTGAAGAGAGGCGGCGATAGTTGATAAGAGTACATTACGAACACTTACATAGCGCATTAGAGTCTAAGGCAAAACGAGGGAGAGTTTGAAGTCTTTTTAGCTATCAGAAAATCGCATTTTCCTTTGGTCGGCCTTTGATGACTTTCATTATAAACCCAAGCTAAACGACGTTTCAGGCTGTTTGAGAGCACAAGAGAGTCAAAGAGAGTTGAGAGCCAAATGACAATGACGAGAGTGTGAACTTTCATCGAGTCTAATTAAAATGTGAGCAGATTCATTAACTCTTGGAGATCGCACAGGAGTTGCCGACAGCACAAAACAGTAACCGCAAGCGCAACAATGTCACCGAGAGCCGGTACCGAGTCACCTAGAGCGCATGGGAGTTGCCGAGAGCACAAGAGAGCGCACACGTTTGGTCCTGTTGTGTGTGGTACAATAAAGAACGTTGCAGCGTCAAAAGTGTGATTTCAAAAAGGTTATAAATACACCAATGATTCGGTCAGTTAAGATATAGATTTAGGGTTTATAAGAATTAGTAAGGATTCGGTTTTGTTGTGATTTTCGGAAAAGAAACAGGATGTCAGTGGGCGAATTCCACAATTATCAGAGAGGAAGAAAAGGAGCTAAAGGAGAAGATTGAAAATGTACAAGAAAAGATCAGCAACGAGGAAGAAAAATTTGCCAACAAAGAGATCAATTGCACAATCTTTTCCCTACCACAAATACAGAGTTGGCAACGCCCAAAGTTAACTAAAGCAGATGAATTTGTGATGTTACTATTTCGTATCCTCTCGTGTTTCCCCTTTTGCACGCGCAGGAGACAATAGATGAATTGGTGAAATGGAAAAAATTTGCGCCCGAGAAACAAAATAAAAGCACACATATTCTGAAATTTTCAGACTTTTGCCTTCCGTAGCAAATTTCGCGTGCTGGCTTCAATCAGCGGAGGAATAAGTGGAATGCAAGGCTTCAGAAACAATTTGTCCTCGTTTTTTTTCTGTTTTTCCTTACCCGAGAATTTATTAAATGAGTTGGGCTGTTTTAAAATATACTATGTTCTAACATGCTAATAATGAGTTTTTCCTACTCTGTCAGCTTGCCCACCACTACCACCACCGCCGGGTGAAATCCAGCATTCCAATCTTCCATTACCAAGTCAGTCTAGCAACGGAGATGGCATTCGCAAGGACAATCCATACTCTCTCAGGGCAGCCAGAGGTAAGGAAAATGTTTATTAAAGTTTATTATGTTTACATTGATTACGAATGACTTAAAGTGGGACGGGACCATTCGCAACAACGATGCCGTGCAACATGGCTGCGTGGACAATTGTCGCCGCAAGTTTTGCGTTGCAAGTGTTTAAACCAGCTTCAAGGTGACTGAAGCGTCGCTCAATGCACATTTAGACTGAATGAATACAAGTTTGACTAAAATATATTTCAGTGGTCACCAGTGATCAATACATGTGGTCTGGTGACTTAAAAGAATATTTTTGTAAACTGAATGAAATTACGTAGCACTTGTAAGTCTTTTAAATGTCACTTTAAAAACGCAACGTCACTAGGTATACTGTAAATGCGGAGTTTGTAATCAAACGTTTGCAGCAGTTCAATCAATGTTGAATCAACAATGTTGCAGTTCAATCAACCTAGCCTTTTAAGATATATCTTCTAGAAAGCAAAGTCAATGCTTTTATTTAAATAGTATTTTGCTGCTTACTTTGTTTAGCTAAACGAGGTGTGTTGAACACAAGGCCTCTACCGCCAAGTATTGGTGTCGTACAATCGCCAACTGGATATGGCCAATTGATGAACAAACCCTACTCTCAAGTAGACGAGTTCTACCAACCGAGCCCAATCTGGAATCCTTATGCAGGCTCCCAAACAGGTATCGCCGCATTTTAAATTCTTATTTGACGGGGTGGCAACTAAAAAACTAATAATGCTTTCATGTCGAAATCGAGCCCTCATCAGGAATCAGGCTCATGCGCACAGGCATACCATCTAAGATGCCAAGCTACACAGCGCAGCAAGGATACTACGAGTGATAGTTCACAAAGTGGTTTCTTAAGTGAATCCATAGAGATCATGGCAAGATAGAAATCATGAAAAGAGTGATAGAATAGAGTAAGAGAATGAAGCGGAACATGGACAACACAATCCACACAATCTGTACCAAGGCAGGGGGGCGGGACCCCGGAAAGGGGATGGGAGTGTACGGGAGGCGGAAGTAGAGGGGGTGGGAAGTTTAAACCTTCTGTTTTCCCCCCACCCCCAACAGTAGACGACCAGAAGCTGTAATTCTGAGTTAACTTAAACCTTATCTCAAACAGGCTTGGTGTAAAGCTTTTCATTGGAAATTGTTATGTTTCCTGTGAATAAAAACTCTTTTTTGAAAAAGAGGTTAAAGATAATTCGGACGCGGCCCGTTGCAAATATCATGATGCGTACAGCAAACTAGTAACCGCCAAGAAAGGTTTTCATAAATTTAAATGATTAGACTGCAATTCGAGTAGTTAGCGAGAAAACTACGGCGTTAATGGCTTAATCTCCTTTTGGTATACTCTAGTAGGAAGGTTTTTCATTTGAACGCGAAGAACTCAACTGCAATTGAATACAAGATTTAATAATATATTTTGATTCATCCAATGCCTCGCCATATGGCCTCGACCAAGAGGCAATGTTAAAACCTTTACGCCCTGATATTCTCCTCACTGTTCCCCGTACATTTGGTATGGAACTAGTTAGGAAGATTTGTCTAAATATCAAGACATGTTATCCCTGGTGATTGTTTCCTTTATGCTCATCATTTGAATGTTGAATAACACGAGAAATGATGATGTAAAGAGAAATTTTCTTTCCGTCTTTGTTAGGGTTTAAAGGGTTAACTAGACGCATGAAATCCGATTGGTTATAACTGGTACAGCTCATGATTATCCTACCTTATGGACTATGTGATAGAAATGACGAATTTTCTTGTTTTCTTTAGCTAACGGCCATCTGAACTCCCGTCCACTTCCAAGAAATGACGCGCCAGGGTATACATCACATCATGGAATGAATTATTTGAAAGGTGTTGCATATGTGTTACTCTATTATTGCTTTAATATATATCCCTTGAAAGCAACATTTTCTACTGATTTAAAAGAACTTTATCCACCAAGTTTGCCGTTTGAGTTATTCCTATTTTTTCCAACGTTTTTAGGAGAGAAACCCGGATTCTTTACCAGAACATTCAATAATTGGTTTGGATTCTAGTAAGTATATGTAGTTAATCTAAATGATTGTTTTTCTAAGAAACGTTGCAACGAAAGGAAATGTTTTATGACAAGGGAAAAGTCATTTTAGCGTTTCGATAGTTTTACGGTAGAAGCACTCGATTTAAGGGACAGACGGGTGTATTAAATACGATCCTATATTTATTTACACTCTTGTCTGTAAGAAATGGGTAGCACTCTACAACATGTTTTGTAGATGTGCGTGGAGCCGGCACCGATTGTTAGGTTGTTCAAAGGAGGTCTTTGCCTCTTGTCGTTTTGCTTCCGGGTTCAAATCCCGCTGTGGCCACTGGCTGGAGTTGTTTCTCGGTAGTTCCGAGTTCAACTTCTCGGCTGTGTTTGTAGATAGCCAACTGGTTTGCCTCCGGCCAGCTGGGGTTCTTACTTGTTATTTTCAGTTATTATTCGTTTTATTTACCCGCCCCACATGCAAGCCTATGGCTTTAAACACATATCGTGTATAAACAAAAATTATTATTTGCTTTAAGGGACAAAATCCTTGGGATAATTATCCTAGTTTCTCCATGTGACTGAAACCGGAGTCAAGCAGTGACCTTGTGGAAATCTTCAGACTTTACTTTCAGACTACGATGTGCAATAGTTCAAATGCGTTATTGACCGAGCAAACCTGGTCAATAAAGGATTTATTATATGGCCAAAAGAACACCAAAGAATTTGATCTTATGATGAGTTGTTCACGAAAATTGCCAACATCTTGATTTTCTTTGAAGGCTTTACTGTTTTCCGATTCCATCGATGGAAAGAATCTGTGGAAAATCTTTTTGTTGTTTCAAAGCATACTTTTGTGGGAATACAATCAAAAACATTGGTGAGCTGGCTTCACGAGAAAATGTTTCTTACAGAAGCTCAGCGGGCAATCCCGAGCGGGTAAGAGCTCCGGTAGCTAATCAGAGCGCAGGATTTGGTTCATCTCGCCCGCTAAAGGTCTGATCTAGCTACAGGAGACTAAACAGCTGCAGTATATACAGCAAAGATAACAAACGGGGTTGTCGCCCAAGAGGCTGACAACACTTGAAGTGAAGCTCGATATTTAACGGTCATGTTTCTTTCTCTCTGCAGATCTTTTAATACACGGATCCTGGACGCTTTGATAATTACTTTGTTGAAATCACTGTAATTGAAGCAAATAGCTCTGTCACATTTATTGAAATCAATCAAAACACAAGATTGTATCAATGGTATGCAGATATATTTTTATAATGTAAAAGAAAGTAAAGTTGATCAGTGATAGTTTTCATTTATTTGAGTAATGAAAACAAATATAACATTAAAGAAAAGAATTTTTAATCTGCGCAGCTTCTTTTCTTATGGGGGGGGGGGGGTGGGGGACTGGGGTGAGATCGAGTACGTTCCAGTCAACTTGGTAAACAAATCAGTTGGTTTGCTCACGGGTTAGACGTCTGATTGCTAGACAGGTAGGCGTCGAAGTGGACGGCGGTGGGTGTTATACCTCTCTACATCCTCATTCTTGTGAGGCCGAATTTGTAATCTATAAAATTGTTTAAGGTGGTATTATGCCTTGAAAATGGATTTTTTTTTCACATTATTCGAAACATATTCAGTTGTCCCTTCAGTGATAACACCAACTGAGAAAAAAATGTTTGGCAGTGCTATTGCCACTTTTTGTTGCCATAGCAACAGGACCACACCCCTCAAACCCTCATTTTACAGTTAGCATTCCAACATCAATAACTCTGTGATGAAAAACAGTGTAACTGTAGAATTTGCAGGAAATATTATTACCCATGGATAGACCTGTGCCATGATGCTCCAGCAGCATAAGGGATGGTGCATAATTTATGTAGAATGGAGCTATGATGATTTTGAGGGGGGTTCACGATTTTTCAGCAGTAGGTTTTTTTCGCGGGGAGGGTGGGTGGAGGAGGCCTTGGAAACTTTTCCAAAAGTAATACAAGGTATGAGGGAGGCCATGGAAAAGTTTCAGTTTGTACGTCACTTGACAAATCTGTGCACAACGGTTCTTTATACTGTTGTGTGCATTTTCTTGTAACTCAATTTAAAGAGAACAAGAAAGCCCATTGGGCATCTTAACCGGCCATTCTGACCGTCCCCACCCCTAGGTTTCACAAATGTTAGCGCGATCCTCTCTTTTTACGAACCGGCGTGACGAAAAGTGTGATTGTGTGACACAATATTTTGACTATAGCGGTACTGGATGACGTAATGTTTAAACTCTGATGACTCAGCTTAACATGATCTCCGGCACATGACAAAACATGAACAATTTTTTTAAGCGTGTCTCAGATACAGTGATACGGGTTCAACTCAGAACTGACTCAATTCAGTTTTTTATTCCATCCAAGAAATAGAAACAAAAAGGTCCAAAAGCTATAATTGTGGCAAACTGCGCGAACTCTTCTTTGACAGGCAAGACAAGACAAGACTTACACATGCAGGAGGTCATGCCATCGCGTGGGTGAAGTCATCAAGAATCCCTGCATCTTTACCAGTTTAATTTCCCAGCAAAAAAGGGATACTCGAAGAAATAGCATAGACATATGATTTCAACTACACATTCGCCTTTCGACACAGCTTGCTGCCCGGGGCTTGCTGTCTTGACGGCTTAGAGAACTGCTCATGCATTGCGTTACAAAATGTCATTCAAGCAAATCATACCAAATTTGCATACGGCAGATTTGTGTTTACTCAGGTTAGAATTGACGTGTCGAATTTCTTTCGGATCGCGAAGTTTTAGTTTCCTTCAGACTTTTTTGGTTTACTTCGAAGATTTAAAATGTGATATCGACTTCAGCGTAATGAGTGGAACTATTTTTACAAACATAATGCGTTTTTCCAATTAAGACTTCGGGTATTATTTCTTCTCATCTGAGTGACCATGTTCATTTCTCACACGTGTGAGCGCAACTAATTAAAAGTATTTGTCCGAGTTTAATATGTTGGTGGAAGTACAGCAACACAGAACAGGTGAATGTCGGTTCTTTAATAATGTGACTGATGGACTGTGCTTTGCCATTGTTCCTCATTTAAGTGAAATAAAGCGAGCGAAATCTTTCGCGCCGCTAAGCGTGCCGCATGTCTGGGACTCCGGGACACATAAACAATAACATACGCGTGCTTCGTTTGAGTCTCGTTTCTCCCTAGCCGTTAAAAAACAAGACAAATACAAAAAAACCCAATCTTAACAACCCTTCGCCGTTCATATTTAAATACTGTAAATTAAACGACAAAAACATACGAAGGTAACATTCACAAGACTTATATGCGCATGCGTCTTATATAAGACAGTACCGCTCTTGAGTACCCGTACCACAAGCTTTACAGCACTTTCTTCGTATGTTAAGCCAACTTGCTTTCACCAAAAACCGTGTCCATTTTATAAACCGGCGGTCGCCATGGCGACGGCCGGTTAATTAAAAAAACCTTTTCAATAAACAATAAAATCACAGGGATAGTTGCTCGATCGCCCAGAACTGTTTTTGTAAAAGCTTTTAACGATCAGTGTTAGCGAAGCCCGCTTGCGTAGCGCGCCAGCGGAGCACCATTGCTTACCAAATTTGGTCTCACAGCGGTCAAACGCAAGACGCGTGCGCAGTTCCTGCCATAATCCCGACCACTGGTCTAGGGTAACGCGGACTCTGGGAACGAGATTGAAACTACAGACGAATGTTGAAAGTTTTACTTTAACCGCAAAACTTAAACGCCATTTCTGAAAACGTAAGCTTCTTATGTTGAGTACGTGCTGGAAACGAACTGTTATGCACGAGTTTTGCCAGCGTGAAATTCGGTTTGCTGGAACATGTTCTGCATCCTTTTCATATGAACTTCGCGCTCGAAAACTTTGGAACGAAGCGGTACGAAACGCGGGCGACCGCGGGCGAACCCGACTTGGCGACTTGGCAGGCCTGGCGGGCTATTTGAAATGGCCGGTATTTGTGGGATTTTCCCGTACGGTAAACAAACCCGTTGGTTAAGCACAGTATTGCGTGGTTAAGAAAAGACTGTGTGTTTTTGGACAGCCAATACCATACTGTATCTTATTTTAGTGTGAAAAAAGTTTGTTTTCATCGGTAAAATTGTGAAATTTTGGCTTAAACGAGATTTTACGAATTGTGCTTACATGCCCCAGTCGCTTTATTTTATCGCGAAAGTTGCAAGTGGTGTTTCATTGGTTGTGGGACTTTTATTTTTTTCCTCTGTTTTCGCGTCGGCCCAAGAAAATTGTTTCAAATGTGGAAGTCCACGGGCAAGTGAATTCCAAGGCGATTTATAACGACTTTCTCCCAGAAAGCCTGCTACTCAGGCTAGACTTTGTCGGGTTGGTCAAGTAAATGCTGAATCGCTCGCTTCTCAGCGCCACAGAAAACAACTCGAGAAAGACAACAACAGGTGTTCGTGTCATATGCATGGCACCGCTTCAGGCAAGAGTAAACTGTCAAAAATTCCAATAACATTATTATCACTGAGGTAAGTAAAGCTTTCGTTCAATAGAAACATCTTAAATTAAGATTTTGGTTTTTATGGAGCAACACCGCCATTGAACAAAAATTATGGTCGGTGTTAGTTGAATCAAAATTAAGCACATGTTTGTAGTAGTGTAACTTTCAACTTGCTTCATTACAAGCTTAAAAATTCCCAATTATAAAATTTTAAAAGTTCATTGTAAGAGAATAAGGTATCTTTATGAACCGTGACACAGCCGCTTTACGACACTTCGTTGCTGCAATACAGCTTTAAATAAAAAGCTTTTCAACCACAATTTCTATTGAACGAAAACTTTACTTACCTTAATGATATCGCCAAAGACACCGAATTCTTCTTTTAACATCTCCCAGCTCTAAATCGGCATTAAGAACAAAATATTCAACACTTTATTGTCCGTTTCGAACACAAATTTTCCACAATCCAAGAGCTGTGATCCGTGGCGCTGGCCGAAAGGATCGCAGCTCGGGGACGAGAATGGAGGAGAATAGTGACGTAACGAACATGCGCAGTGCGTTATTCAGCTCTGTCAGCCACAATCTCGTCCCCAGAGCCCGCGCGCATTTACGGTCAGCGGGATCGAAATGCCACGGGCTCTGGGATAATCAAAAACCGGATGCCACTTTTTAGGCTTCCGGTTTTTTAAAGCGCATGCTCGACAGTTTGCGAACTGAGCATGCGTTATGGGTCGTGTAAAGACAAAAAGGGCGCGAAATATTACGATGTCCCCTTGTTTTTGGCGCCATTGACATTCACGCGAGACTCGCGTGAAAATGAAAATTATCCCCGCTCGCAGTCTCGCGAAGATGGCTGCACCGGTTTCTATAAATTTATTTCACTTCGCGTTAGAAAATTCAGTTCAGAAAGGAGACCGGACCTCTAATGCAAAGAACGCCAATACGAGGCGCTGAAGACTGTTGTTGTTGATGGTAAAGATACCATTTGTGTACTGCCAGGTGAATATGGAAGATCTCTCAGTGCCTGGCTGCCTCCATACGTTTGTGTCTGACTGTGTGTGTTTTTTAAACAACAGTGGTGAAGAGAAAATTAACTCTTTTATTGTAGCCGTATCCTCATTAAACTTTTTGATAGAAGAACAAATATCAAGCATGAACGTTTTCAAGGGTACTGAAAACGTAGCCATTGTCGAGGAGTTTGAAGTGCCGCCGCAAATTTTATTTCACATCTACGGCCCTTTACAAAATTAACAAATTTTCAGCGACATCTTGAAAGAAAACGATAGTCATGGACGAGGTTCTTTAGCAGCCGAATAGTGTGTAAGCTTACTAATTTGAAAAGTCTAATTGAGCAAGCAATCAACCTTAAATAAACTTGACCTTGTTTTTAGCGCGCGGCATATACGCGTAAAAATTAGCTTAAATTTTTTTACAGAGTGCGACTGCTTATTTATTAAGGAAGACACAGAGCAAATCAACTGTACTGATGCTATTAAACGGTCTTGGACAAAGTAGAGCGGTCATTTATTTATGAAACGTGCCTGAGCAGGCGTTGTGTTATGTTCGCCTTTCGACTGTGCTGGTGTTGTGTTTTCTCCACCACTACGTCGGTAAATATTTTACTACGTTATAAGTTTTGTACGGAAAGCTCGTTTGCCGAAATACTAAAACGCTACATAGAATAAACACAAAAAAATGACTTAGGTACAATTTAACGAGTATCACAGGTCTATAAATAATTCAACTCAATGAATCAAGGCAAACTGAACAGCCACTTTTTAGTACAGCTAGAAACATTAAAAATCTATCACAATCAAGGATGGACGATTTCTTACACAGACAATCAAAGTTGAGAGTGAAAACAATTTAATCTTAATACTAGAGAAAGACCTTTTACCTACACTCGACGAGGTTTATCAGTCTTGCCAGCTGCAAACTGTCAAAGCTTACGTACAAATACGACAGCTACGATGTCCTGCAAAAATAAACAGGATCGCTGTTCTCGTTGTTTTTGTCATTCTGTCCGGTCGCTGCAACAGTTTTTGCACCACTTAATTCAAGAATCCAATCTACCATTCACTTTTCAGCTACAGTGAGATTATCGGCTCCAGTTCAACAAAATAAGCTTAAGCTTAAATTCTGTCTTTGTTCCATCAAACTTGCACATGGCTCCGCGGAGTGAACGGATTTTTAAAACAAAGCCGCTTATTTTAACTTCTCAGTACGGCTGCACTGGAAAGACTGCGAGCTTCCATCCTCTTTAGACAATGTTGAGAACAATTTTCAAGCCATCAGTGTCCATGAACCATACTTTAGAGCTGTAAATTAGAGGAATTAATCCAAAAATTGTACTCCTTCTTCAACCGTCGCGTCGTTTATCTTGCAGCAGGTATTCATTCAGCTTTCTCAAGAACCGCTGCAACATATCACAAGGTTTTGGCGCCTTTTTCGTTTTAATCATGTGATCGACACCAGTTAGCTTTTTGCGTCTTCTCTAACATGAATTTGAATTTGACTGTATTTCGATTCTTTGTTAGTTTGCATCGCCCATTTTCAGATTTCTTTCCCATTGTCCGTCTCTGACGTGATCGAAAACGTCCAGCAAAAGCATTCTAAGTACTTTTATTTCCTGTTTTGACACTTCTTTCTCGTAGACTTCCGGTAAAAAATAGTAGCCAATCAGATTTCGATTCGCCAGCATTTTGACATTGATTATCCCAGAGGTCTTGCATCCTTGGTGCTGACCAAAAGGAATGCAGCCTCTGGGAACGAGATTGTGTCAGCCATGATATTTTGGTAGACACGTAGTAGTCACGTGTCCGTCCGTTTTTGGCGCGAAATCGCATCGTGACCCGCGTTGTAGCAAAACAAGCAAAGACAACAAAAGTCAAAAACAATTTTATTAATGGAAAGAACCCGGAAAGAAGAAGTTCAAAAGAATAGTCAGTTGTCTTTTTGGTGGAAGGCGAAAAGTTCAATTTAAGCGGAAAAATTTAGGCGAAAAAATTCAGGCGAGAAGTTCAATTCTTCATCTTTGTTGTTGGTTCTGCTGCGAACTCGGTCGGCACACCGCTTGAGTTCGCAGCATCTGATTTTGCAGTGGTCTCGACGCCAAATATAGCAGAGCTAGTGCTTTCTGGTTTTTACGTTACCTCCAACAAACATGGCTTTTTGCGGCGGTCTGAACACATTTTGCCAGGAAAAACACCAGCATTTTCAGGCTGACAGGCAGCTTGTCACGGAAAAAGAAATACCGTTAGCGCTCGTGGCCTAGTGGACTGAACGCCGGCTCACGATGCTGCCCAAAAGGGTTCGATACTCAGCGGGGGCATGAGTTTTTAATTTTTTTGTTTTATTTAACGGCTTGAAAGAGAGTATTTTCACAAATAAATAAGTGCCAACAAAAAGAAAGAAAGAAAGAAAAAAAGGGGGGGGGGGCTCCACTTTTACGCTTGGCTAAATCTATATATTACACAAGGAAGCTGTACAAGGCTGGGATTCAGCTGTTGAGAGCAAAACTTGTTGCACCCCATCCACTTTGACAGCAGCACCTTTTCTTTGCTGATGCAAGTTCAACAGTCGCTATCATCACTCTCACTCTTGCTCAGCATTCCCTCACTTTCACACCATGTTTCACCCACAGTGACAGTGTCATCTCCATCACTTTCAGAATCATTGTGGTTTGATGAAGATGAGGATTATTAATCCTCAGTCCCTTTATCAAGCCATGGCATTATCCTCATCAAGGCATTGTATTATAACAGGCCATGCATTCTTCTATTATTACAAGTATTGACCACATTCAAAAATGACCCCATTGATTTTCATCCCCAGAAGAATGACTTTTAAAAGAGAATCTAATTACCTGTAACTTATAGAGAACATATGGACACAATGAGTTTTATAATGATGTGAACATTTTTGAAAAATGGTACAGGCTAGACTATAAAAGATAGCACATTCTCATGAAATATTAAAATGATTCCTTAGCAAACCAAACAGCCATTTTTGAAGGTCATTTTATAGGATAAAATCACCGCATTCTCTACAGTCATGCAGTGAATGTCAGTTATATCCTTTCAAAAAACTTTTTTTGTTTAGGATTTTTGAAAATGAAACTTTTTCTTTAATTAAGGACAGTGCCACCTAATACAGATGTATTTTTGCAAAGGTTATGACTACGGGGAAAAAGTAGATCTTAGCAAGGGTTATTGGAATCCAAAAAGAAAAATGTGGGTAAACACGCATTTTTCAGAGATAATTGAGCAACCATAATTCTCAAAAAGCGTTAAAATACAAAGAATGTATGGCAATTTCTTTCCAAATTTAAGCTCAATTATCTCTGAAAAATGCGTGGTTACCCCCAGTTTTCTTTTTGGATTCTGATAGCTCTTGCTAAGGTCTGCTTTTTCCACATAGTCATAAACCGCACAAAAATGTTGTTGTATTAGGGGGCAAATTCCTTAAGAAACCCAAATATCCCAAGATGCGCAAAACGTACGCGCAGTAACAAAAGGAGGTACTGTCCTTAAAAAGCAAACGTTATGAAATGTCAAATGTTGAGACTCAAAAAGTACTTGTATCAGCCATTTTAGAGTTACATGTATGACAGTTAAACATGGTATGGTGGTCACAGAACAGGGAGGCATGTTATTTACCTTGGTTTGCAGGTTGTCTCATGACAGGGTGGGGGGGGGCAGAAATAATTCACTTATACAATCGGAGGGGGGGCTTCCAGAAAATGTAAGGGAAAAAATTAGAAATCATCATATCCCCCTTCTTCATATCCCTTCCTTCTTCCTCTCATCGCTTTCCTTATACTCAGCACCATGAATGTGATCCTCATCAAGGTGCCTACATGCCTCTTCAGAGACTGCTCCTAGTTTACAGTCCCTTTTTCTATGCAGAATTTCAATAGACATCAACTGAATCCCATGTCAAGGCTCTTTTCTTTGGAATTTGTTTAGGCTCTGTCGATACCTCATTCCCTCACAGTCTCCTTAATATTTCAAAGCAAAAGCCACTTTCATTCACTATTACAGTGTTTAATTTTGAGGCAACAATTAATGTTCAAGGTAACAGAATTGTTAATTCTCCCTGTTAACAAGGGCCTGAAAACTCGACAACTTATATTCAATAAAACCCTTAATACAACACAAAGTTCTTGGTGAACGTATAATTTTTTTCATCCAGCATGTCCAAGATCTGAATCGAGTCTCCAAATGGACATGTCAAATTGTATGAATAACTCAAAATTGCAAAGAATCCAAACAGCAGATGCAAGTTTCCAAATTTCCATGAGTTTCCTGAGTTTAAAATTGAACATTAAAATATATGAAATGTAATAATGCAAGGTATAATTCTTTGTTTAAACTGTTGAAGACTAGATTCAAATCTTCAAAATTAGCAGGCGAGCATAACAATATAACTTACATTCCTTAAAACACTGTTCATATAAATAATCATAAATAAAGACTGATGAATTAAAGTTTCAAAGTGTGCTGTTTGGAAGAAAGTTAACAGTATTTACATGTACCTGACCTGCACTAAATGAAAACACTTCTCATCATTTCTTTTTCCCAATAACTTATTTAACCTCCTCAGAATACCAAAACGTGTTTCCTGCTTTTTTTATTTGATAAGAATGAAAAAAAGAAAAGAAAATGCTGTAGCAGAGAGAAAAGAGGAGGAAATTTTGAAAACTGAAGATGAGTGCTGGATTCTATAACTAAGGGTAACTGATCAGACAATCTATTAAGAACTGGAGAAACAACACTGCAAGAGACCCAGAGAAATGACTCACATACTGCATTATAAAGTAATGGTGAAGCCGTTTGTTGAGTTACAGAAAAAGGCAATTTCTGAGTTGTCATGTGCCTCTTTTTAAAGCGAGGCCTGGTGCATAGCATTTCACATGAAAATGAGTTTTATTTGCACGTGAATGAAAACTCATTTCCCTATGAAAGGCTGAGCACCAAGATTTGCTTTGAAAAAGAGGCTCAAGATAACTTGGAAAATATGGCTTATTCTTACAAGTACAATTGTGGTTGGTTTATGTGCCAACAATTTTCAGTTTTTATCCCAGAAGGTACTCGGAAAATTATTGTATAAAACGAGAGCAGCGTCGAACCACAAAATTAATGTTAACTCCCCAGAAGTACAACAAAGACCTGTCCCTTTTATATCCCTTGCTTCCCAAACCCAGGGCATAACATTCCTTAGCTTTCAACTAATGTATCCTTGCAAAGTGAGCACAAAAAAAGTTTTCGTATCTCAGACAATAAGTCATTAAAGGATAGCCACAACAAGGATATCTGCTGAATTATTCTCTGCCACATGCTGTTCTGATTCAGAAGGCATTGTCTCACTATTCAGACTTGATCTTTCATGAACCAATCCATCTTTGCATAAATCTGACTGGCCAGAGAATGTCTTGTCACAACTAAATGATGTGTCACTGCATCTGAATGACTTGTCACTGTTGTGACTCTGAAGATGTCTTTTAAGATAATAGGTACTTTTAAAACACTTGCCACAATGATCACATCTGTAAGGTGTCACTTCACCATGCACCCTTACTATGTGACCCTTACGAGAGGAGTAATGTGTAAATTTCTCATCACAATAAGGACATGCAAACAGCTTCTCTCCTGTATGTATTGTTTCATGCACTTTTAGATCAAACACCTTTGAAAAACTCTTCTTGCAGTGGGAACATTTGTGCAGCTTGTCTCCATTGTGTACACTCATGTGCTCATTAAGATCTGTCACATCTCTAAACTGCATCTCACACTGTGAACATTTGAAATTCTTCTCTGCAGTGTGAACCCTTGCATGCTTTCTACATTCTGCTGATGATACAAAAGTCTTGTTGCAGTGAGGACATGTGTAAGATCTGGCAGATGCATGCTTTTCCTGTAGATTATTACATTCTACGGAAGGCTGATCCACTACAGGATGCTTCTGTTTACTATGAAAATTCAGACTTGACCTCTTTCTGTATTCCTGTCCACACACTGTACACTTGTAAGGTTTCTCACCACTGTGAACCAACCTATGTCTGCATAATTCTGACTGGTAAGGAAACGTCTTGTCACATTCAGTACACGCCCATAGTTTGTCATCCTTATGTCTTCTAAGACTGTTGTGGCTTCCAAGATGTCTTTTGAGATAATAGCTACTAGAGAAAGACTTGCCACACTTAACACATCTGTGAGGTGTTGTTTGACTGTGAACCCTTATCAAGTGACTCTGATATGTTGATTTGTGTGTAAACCTTTCCTCACAATGAGGACAGCCAAATAACTTATCACCAGTGTGTATTGTTTTATGCACTTGGAGGTAATACAGCTTTGCAAAACTCTTGTCGCAATGAGGACACTTGTAAGGTTTGGCGCCTGTGTGAACTCTCATGTGCTTTCTAAGATTTGACATATCTCTAAACTGCTTCTCACAATGTGAAGATTTAATATTCTTTTCTGCAGTATGATTTCTAGTATGATTTCTAGTATGCTTTCTGCATTGTTTCTCTGATCCAAAAGATTTGCTACAGTGAGAGCACTTGTAAGGTTTTGCATCTGGATGTTTTGCTTCATGCTCTCTAAGTTGTGATTTCCACATAAAACTCTCTTCACAGGACAAGCATTTATGGGGCATAACACCAGCATGTTTTTGTTGATGACTCTTAAACGAAGTCGAGCTCGAATACCTCTTATTGCATTGAAGACATTCATATGGCTTCACACCTGTGTGTACCTTCTCATGGTTGTTACGGTGTGACAACAGTCTAAAACTCATGTCACAATGATTGCACTTGTACGGTTTGACTCCAGTGTGTATTTTTTCATGCTGCTTAAGAGAAACTTTTGTCATAAAACTCTTATCACAGTGAATACATTTAAAAGGTGTCATGGCAGTATGAGTTCTCTTGTGCTCTTCAAGGTCCAATTCATCTTTGAAACTCTTCTTAAAAACTGCACAGGTTTGAGGCTCTGGGGCAGGGTCACCCATCACAAACCTATTTGAAAAAACAAAACATTCACATATCAGATGCACAAAATAAAGAAATAAAAATATTTATTGTTCATGAATCACAACAGTTTGTGGAGGCATGTTAGGGAGGTGATTAGAGTCTGAGTTGCAGAATATTGATTTGTACATGGTAGGTTGGTAGGCTTTGAACCCTTGACCCTGGGGTTTCCTTTTTGTGCGTGCTCTGGGCACACTTAGTCATCAGCTTTCAGGATACACTTCCTATTTCACATCCTATTTGTGCATCAAAAAAATCAAGTGAAATTCACAGAGAGAGAGAGAGAGAGAGAGAGAGAGAGAGAGAGAATAATAAAGAGAGGAGAAGAGAAAACTGAATATAATTTAGCAGACTTTCTATAAATTACCAATATGAATACAAAATAATGTGAGCACATTTTAGTCAGTCTTTTTAATGAAATTTTATTCACCATACACAGAGCTCGTATAATGGCTCTGTCGTGCAGATGTTTGAGGGGAGGAACGCACGATCAACCCAAAGAATGTTTGCATTGGAAGCTTATTACTGTCTGGCTACTCGAACTGGGCCAGTTGGAAGAAAAGTGACCAATAATTATTGCATTACTAGTTGAGAACAAAAGATGGCAAAGTTTTCTCCTAAACAACCAATAACGCTGAAGCATCCAGGCAATACATGTTCGAAAAAATTTGAAACCGTCTAATTCTGTGGACCTCTTGGGAAATAGTCTAATATTTTTAATGTGATTTTTTTAACATTTTACAAATGGTCCAGCGCTCCAAGCTGCGACCGTTTTGGTCGCCATGGCGAGTACAAAAAAAATTTGGCGACTAACATTTCCGCAAAGGTCGCCAATTTGGCGACTCCTGTTCTAGCGTTAAGGAGATAAGATGTTCTCTTTCTTTTTTAATTGTTAATACAGACAAAATGAAGCTTGACCATGTAAACACATTTTTTTCAGTATCAGTTTCCCTCATTTTTTCCTCAGGTCACTTGTTTTTCTGGTTGCGTGAAGTGTTGACCGGACGCGTAATGCACCGATCAATTCGAAACTTCAACACCCCCCCCCCCCCCCCCCCCGGGCATACCCCGGGCATTTGACTGTGCATCGTGCCCGGGGAGGGGGGAATTTGAACGTTGCGTTGAAAGGGTGGGGAATTTGAACCGGATTTATCTCTTGTTCTGACGTAACACGCCTGTGAGTTTTTTCGGTTTTTACAGGGTTTGACGGATTTACAAGATACAATTTCGCTTTGGTTAGTGAATAACTCTTTCAAATGCGTCTTTAAAAGAAGTTTGAAGGCATCATTACGGCATATCTCTCTCTGAAAAACGTGTAAAGTGTTTGATTGAAGACGTAATTGGCTTGGTGGAGAGGTATTTCAGTACTAATTGGTGGGGCATTTGAACGGCCTTTTTGCCCCGAGGGGAGGGAATTTGAACAAGCCAATCTTCAAAAGTTCAAATGCCCGGGGGGTTGCCCGGGGGGGGGGGGGGGATGTTGAACTTTCGAATTGATCGGCACATAAGAATCACAATTTGATTTGGCTATTCGTGAAAACTAAAACGTACAGAAGTAGATAGATCTAGAAATCTATAGACTGCAAGGTACAAATTCAACTTTTCTCTAGCCCTAGCCCCTAGCAGCTAGATAGTGCAAAGTTGTCTTGTATCAACATGGAGAAAAAGTCTTCTTTGCAAGATTATTTTCCTTGTTGATCGGGTTTCAAGTGACAAGAAAACGAAACGGTATGATATCAAGTTTCACTCCACAGAAAATTTGCATGAGTCTCAGCTTTGAAGTGACCGGCCGAATAAAATCAGTCAGCCTGCTAAAATTGACAGAACACTGAAAAACAACATGTAATTCTGTTCAGGTTTGTTTTTTCTTTTCAAATGAAAGATATTTTCATTCATGAAAAAGAATTTTCTTTCAAGGCATAATGCAGTTTTTCTGAAGTTGAAAAACAAGTGCTTAATTAAATTACATTACAGACGCATTAAGCGCACACGCAACAGTTTTGTAGAAAGTTTCAATAATTTTTGCAGGACAAGTATTTACATTAAAGATCCATGTATGAGGAAAATGGTAATGATTTTCACTTAGGAATACTTTGTCCACTTCCTAGTTTGATTTCCACTTGATTTAAAACCTCAGAGAACAGTGAGACTGCTCAGGCGATCTGTATCGCTACAAATTTGTTGGATACAAGAAAAGGTATCTTGTTTTTCAAGGCATTTAAAAGAGCTCTTTTATACGAATGTTTACTTGTCCAGAAACACTAGCATTTAAACAACTGCTGAAAATAAACATTGTGGATCGCAGAATACAAGAAAAATGCTTGTGTTATGGGTGCTGGGCCACAATTTCAGCGGGGGCCTGAACTCAACATGTGTTTTTCCGTTTGCATCGTCTTTTATTATTGTTTTTGTTTTGTTTGTTTGTTTTTGGATAAATTAAAAGCTCTTCTGAAAGACCACTTGTACTGAAAAAGTGTTTGGACCGGAGTTTGTTTACCTTCAAACCTACCAGAATTGAGAAGAAGTTATTCATAGTAAATAAATTCGGGAATCGAGTCTCAACTACACACACTCTATTACTTAAATTAAACTTCTCTGGGACATCTTTCAGTATTAAAAATAGAATGCAACGAAGACTTTTGGTTACTTGGGTTACCACTTTTGCAACAAACTTGGGCGTAATTTCTTGCCCTGTTATGCCATAAAGACTCCATATTTGTTAGAAAAACATGGTGATTGAAAAAAGAATGTTATTAGCATATTAATTAAATGTATATCAATGAGGAAAAAAACGTTTTTTGGTGACCCAAATTTTGTATCTGGCGACCTTTTTACCGGTATGAGTTGACAAAAGGCGACCTGGCAAAAAATGCAGCTTGGAGCACTGTGGTCTGGTGTTGACTTGATGTAAGTAAAGGACAAAGGTCGATCCAAGTAGCCGCATTTTGTGCCTAATATACAGACAACAGAATACAAGTTTGATGGAAAATTTGGTCACTGTTACATAGTAGTAATAGACAAGCTTCCTTTCACTTGTGTATTACTACGATGTAAAACCTAAATCAACGATCTTTGTACGTTAGTTTAGCCGGCTGATGATGGTATAGAGTAGTACCAAAATATAACCAAATTTTCCATCAAACTTGTGTTCTGTTGTCTATATATTAGGCACAAAATGCGGTTACCAGTACTTGGATTTACCTTTTGTTTACTCAAATTAACAGCGGGTAATGGGCTTTGACTTGATGTGATTGAAATCCTGTGGATTGTATGTGTCACATAAGTAAAAGCTTACAGTTAATATAAATGTTTCCAAAATGGGTTTTGTCCAGAAAAATAGACTGAATCGAGAAGGCGTCATAGACATGGCAGTTTCCTGAGTGGTCATGATCAGAGGTCACGGTGTCAAATTTTCTCAAACAAGTATTGTCTGTATACGTCAAAGTTATTGGTTGTTTTTGAAAAAACTTTGCTATTTCTTTATCTCAATAAGCGTTGTGATTGGTCACTTTTCTTCCAACTGGCCTGGGTCGAGTAGCCAGACAGTAAGTTCAGGGCCCGCGCAGCAAGTTTTTGAGTGGGGGGGGGGGGGGGTTAAAGACGAACGCGTGAGCCAAATTGGGGGGTGGGGGCATGCTGGAAAATATTGAGTTTACTTCCTCTAAAATGACGGGAAATGCATTTGTAAATAGCAAACTAAATTTTTGTTTCCAAATTGTGAGTGCTGTTGCTATCGGATCCTTAAATTCACTATCACTAAATTGAAATATCCTTGACTGTAGTACTACTGATATCCGGAAAACCTTTTATTACTATAAATAACCCAAAAATCCAACGATTTTGCCTGAGCTGCCGTCAACTCAACGGTGTATAAAAAATATAACAAAACTGGTAAAGTAATAAGACAGTGGCTGATATTTACTGTACCTCAGATGCTTTAAAGATACTAAAAGTTCGCTTTCTATTACTGTTGCGATCTGTTAATTCGTTTGCAATATCAAGAAGGGAAAGTGTCTGTTCTTCCTTTCATATGACTATTTAAAATTGTCTAAATTCAAACGAAGAAGACGTCAAAAGTGTTAATATGTGCTTGGCATCCAGTGATCCTTCCACGTATAACGGACTGGTGTTTCTCATCAAGGGAAATTATACACTCCTAAAGAAGAGCTGCGTAATTGTCCAGGATTCACTAAAAACAGCTTGCGCATACTGTCCATCTAGTAGGGCAAAGACCTATTATGCCCTTGGCTTCAGATTCAAGTTTCTCAAGGTTTTCTTTTATTTCCCCTAGTAGATTTTCTCATTTTGGAGAGATCTTTATGAGGGAAACGATTTCTTTTGCTGTGTCCATAGTATCTGATAACAACTTATAGTTTGCATGGCATCCTTCACACTTGGACTTGGCGAGTGTCCATGACAGTGAGTAGAAGAAGCCTTTGTTTGAAGGCCTGGATTCTTTTTGCCACACCAGTTTTATGTCCAAGCATGTTGCTGGCTCCATTATAGCATTGTCCTCTACATTTAGCTAATGATAACTGTAGTTTCAATAACACACCTTTTATAGTCGACACTATTATCTCCGCGTCGATGTCAGGTATATTGAGCACAATTTTTCGTTTATTAAAGTATTTATGATGACAAAATGTTGCCATAAAGAAACCTTGCTCAACAAAATTTGCGATACAACCGCTCAACCGATCCTTGAAACCTTATATTAAAAGACGGACTTTTCGCTGATTGGGCCAAAACCAGGACGAAAAAAAAAGACAAACAATAACTTCATGCTCATTATTAAAAGATCAAGGTTGAGACTGTAATTATCGTACTTTTATCAACTGGACTCGACAATCAACCGAACAATTTGTTTGGAATCGCCTTATAAACTTAACCCAGTCATGAGTTCGGATGAAAGGTTTGCTTGCAGAAAGAAGCCATTTAAAATACAAAAACCTGTACTAGCACAAGGTTAAAACTGAAAAAATTATTTGATAATTATCGCCATTTACATCCTAATTCTTTATGACGATGTCTGTTTGTTAACTCATCTGTGTGTCCACTTTGCCAGTAACTTTTATTCCTTACGAACTAAAGATTTTTTTGCAATTTTTTGCTTCTTTACTTTTATTATTTTTGTTTTATTTTATTTATTTTTGCACAAAAGTAGGGGGGTTAAAGCCCCCCCTCCCAGCCCACCTCCCTCTGTGCAGTCCCTGAAGTTGTTTACAACTGTTGGAGCTCTGTTTGAGCCTAACTCCAGGGTAAATTTTCTGCACAACCCATACATTCATTATGCACTGTCATATTTTCTGACTCAGGTCTACTTGTGATTGCTCTTTGTTTTTGAGAAAAAATATGAAAGAAGTTACATGCATAATTGCTCAGGCAACGCATGAGCTTAGTTCTGCAGTTTGGGCAGAAAATTGCATTGCCCGTAATGCACAGGTCAAAACGAAGTGTCTCAGATTTTCCTTGTTCTGACGAACACCAGCGAACTGTCAGCGAAGGGACACATAGCTGTGCCGAGGTCATGTCGTTTGTAATCTTGGATTGGAAAAGCCCATACGATTTGACACGTTACATGTTTGGACAATTTTTGGGCAATCGGTCAACGCATGTGCAAATTGACAAACAACTTTTTCAGCAACACTCCAGCTTGGGGCATTCCTTGTCAAATTGTGTGTAATTTAGCAGATAACAAATTGTGTGTAAAAAACTATTTAGATGAAGCAAATACAGGCGAACCTTGTCTCATAAGCAACTAGATCTGAATAACGCTAAATGTACCTCCGGTTTCAAATTATACAATGAATCTGGAGAATTTTGACACCAAATTTGTCAGGATTTGCAAAGATTTCTCAGCAAATTGGCCCTAAAGTGTTTCTTTGAGGCGAAAGTATTCTGTCATTAACTATTCAGTTTGAGGTTGATTGTGGAAAGGAATACATGTAAGCAGAAACCTTTATCTAGAATGCCATCGCTGTCTAAAACCAGTTCCAAGGGAGCAAAGGTGTAAGTCAGTACTTGGCAATAAAACCAGCATGTTGGAGTAATTTTGTGTTCTTGCTGACCGAAAATTTATGAAAACAGTTTATCCTACCTTGCGTGATGTCTTCTCTGTAATATTTTCTGTAGCGTAATCTTCAAAACATACTTTCAGCCGCCTTTAGTCTCTCGATTTAGTCTGGAAATTTATGTATTCCTATATTTTCCGTGTTCTGTTTAGCTAAAACATCATTACGACCATTGTTTAGGTTTTGTGGTTGAATTGGAGTTAATGTTAACATCCATTTTGGCAAAGGGAAGAGAGTTTGATCTTTATCCCGTGGTTAGTTTTCAACTGAGGAAATTTTCCTTTACTGTCTGGACTCTTGGACTTGACTTGAGAGTAAGTGTGAAGTTTTGTATTACATGACAATCAACCATTTGCTTACCCAATATAGCCCAATGTTTTGAAATAAATACGTTTTGCTTAGCCCAACTTTTTGAAATAAAAGATGTTGAAGTCATGGGAAAAGATTGAAGTCTAGTCTATCTCTTTTCTTTCAACTTTAATTCGTGGCAATATAAACACATCACATACATTTTTTGCCCCAGCTAAAAGCCACTGAGGCTATGTTTACACGGGACCGGTCCGGAACGGATCCGGTCCGATTTTCGGACCGGATAGGCCTTCTGTTTACACGGGACCGTTCTGGAACCGGTCCGGAACGGATCCAAAACTGGACCTGCTGTTTTGCAGGTCCAGTATCGGATCCGATCCGGACCGGTTCCAGAAAGGTCCCGTGTAAACTCCTGGACCGGTTCCAAACAGTTCCATGTAAACAGAAGCCGATCCGGTCCGGTTCAGTTCGGAACGGTTCCGGACCGGTCCCGTGTAAACGTAGCCTGAGCGTGGCTCTTGTTATAAAATTATGTATGGGGTTATGGGGGGTAAATTTTACCAACTCCAGTTTCTATAGCACGAAGTAAAATTTTTTCTGAACTTTTACAGCTCGACATGGTAATAGCACGAGGTTTGAAATAGGCCTTAAATCTCAACTCTCTTTATCTCTCTTACTGCGATCACACAGCACACTGTTTCTTGGCGTCGATAGCCGCCTCGTGTTGTCTTGATTATTGTCAAGTTCCTAGATTATTTTTAGCTACAATGCATTCGAAAGCTCTCAAATTAAGAACAAAGTCTTTAAAAAGTACAATAAATTAAACCACTTACCTATGTTAAGTGGAAATGTTTCAAAATACAAGCACTATGTCAACACAAGCACCAAAAGACAAAAGGCCAATTCGCTTGGTCAGCGATTGAAGTTTTGGTGGCTTTGTACGTCATGTATCTCTACATAAATTAACCCAAGCATTTTTCACGGGCAGAATTGAAAGGCGAACCATAGGAAGCCCAAGCATAATATTTGAATATCATTAATAATGGCGTTTCAAAATATAAGTCTTTGTATGGGATTTCGAAGCGAACATTTTGAGCAATACATAACAACGAACTAACTGAATAAAGTTCATGAAATATTACATGGTGTTGTTTGCTATCCTTACATAGCATTTTGAGCAATTTTAGGTCCATTTACTTAACTGTGTTAGTACGTGTATAATACATTGACAAGGAAGGAGTCATTTGGCCCGATTTAGCCACTATCACCGCTCGACACGTCTCGGAATTCGCTCGAATTTACCCACAAATCTAGTTCAGGCTCCCATTCTGACTTAGCGACGTGACAAAAGGAAGACATACAAGTGATTTTCTCAAAACCAATTGCACATACCTCGTGTCCCAAAAAAATTATTCACTGCACAAAATCATAATAGGATCTCAAAATAGGCCGCCAGGGATGCGTGAGGATCCCGATAGCCCCGTTTGACCGCGGTCGGCACTGGACACCAGTCAAATCATGCCCTTATCGGGAGGGCCACGCTCGTTTTGGTCGTGTTACAATTGTAGTAACTATGACCCGGTACGGACACAAAATTGTCGCTCCAACGTAGTCTGGTTCGCGCGAGAAAGGTGGAATCGCTGCGCGGGACTCCGTGACCTTATGGAGAGAATTAAGTTATCGAAAGAAATTAAAACGGTCTTGGCTGTTAGAAACTGAAAACGAGTCAAGAAAAAGAGAAAGTGAACCGTGTTTCTCCTTCCTCCTATGTTTCTATTCATGCGTGGTAAACTGAACATATTTGCGTTGGTGTACAAAACGTTTGTAATACAGGTCAGTCTACTGCGTTAATTTTAAATACGTACTCTGCGTGAATTGAATGTGTTCAATTTTTTGGAATCCTCGATAGGTTTTATATACCAGGTATATTTTTTCGAACCGAAGTTGGCAAATTCATTTAAATTCATATCCTCACGCGCGTGAAAATGTTATTTTAAAATTGTTATAATTGTATGTACAATATCTATTTCTATATTTGCATGAAGCCGGTCAGGTAACCTACTTATTAGAAAAAACAAGAAAATATACACCCTGAAAATGGATATAAATTCAGAAATGGGAATGATTTATTTTTGCTATCCGCTTGTAACACGCAGCGATTTTCTCACGCGAACCAGACTACGTTGGAGCGACAATTTTGTGTCCGTACCGGGTCATAGTTACTACAATTGTAACACGACCAAAACGAGCGTGTCCCTCCCGATAAGGGCATGATTTGACTGGTGTCCAGTGCCGACCGCGGTCAAACGGGGCTATCGGGTTCCTCACGCATCCCTGGCGGCCTATTTTGAGATGCTATTATGATTTTGTGCAGTGGATAATTCTTTTGGGACACGAGGTATGTGCAATTGGTTTTGAGAAAATCACTTGTATGTCTTCCTTTTGTCACGTCGCTAAGTCAGAATGGGAACCTGAACTATATTTGTGGGTAAATTCGAGCGAATTCCGAAACGTGTCGAGCGGTGATAGTGGCTAAATTGGGCCAAATGACTCCTTCCTTGTCAATGTATTATACACGTACTAACACAGTTCAGTAAATGGACCTAAAATTGCCCAAAATGCTTTGTAAGGATAGCAAACAACACCATGTAATGTTTCATGAACTTAATTCAGTTAGTTCGTTGTTATGTATTGCTCAAAATGTTCGCTTCGAAATCCCATACAAAGTCTTATATTTTGAAATGCCATTTTTAATAATATTCAAATATTATGCTTGGGTGTATGTCCTGTGGGCGAACCGGGTAAAGGCCATACTCGCAAATGTTTGAAACCTTTGACGTCTTATTTTCCTTGCCGAAACTAAAACATCAAAATAAATAAGAGTCTTCAATCTCTCAGGAAATCTCGTGAAATAAAGACCAAGAGAATGAATGGTTAAATAAATGTAAAGAAGATCCTCGCAGTTATTAACGCAACTTATGCAGCTGCGAAAAGAAAGCCTGAAAAAATCAGGCTTGCCGGGATTCGAACCCTGACCTCTGCGATACCGGTGCAGCGCTCTAACCAATTGAGCTAACAAGCCAACTGGGAGCTGGTCATTAAATTGGTTCGTAATATACCCGGAAATAGGTCAGGGTTCGAATCTCGGCAAGCCTGATTTTTTCAGGCTTTCTTTTCGCAGCTGCATAAGTTGCGTTAATAACTGCGAGGATCTTCTTTACATTTATTTCTTCATTCCGCAGTTCAAATATATGAGTTTCATATATTCATAATTTCATCTTCATCATTTCCGGTTATATTACGAACCAATTTAATGACCAGCTCCCAGTTGGCTTGTTAGCTCAATTGGTTAGAGCGCTGCACCGGTATCGCAGAGGTCAGGGTTCGAATCCCGGCAAGCCTGATTTTTTCAGGCTTTCTTTTCGCAGCTGCATAAGTTGCGTAAATAACTGCGAGGATCTTCTTTACATTTATTTCTTCATTCCGCAGTTCAAATATATGAGTTTCATATATTCATAATTTCAGAATGAATGGTATTGGCCAGTCGAAATATCGCAACTCAAGTCTCTTTCACGACACGTTTAATTGAGAAGTTCACATTTTTATCTATTTTGACTGATCACGATCTCTTTTGATGCGACGTTGAGCAAGATTGAGCGCACGCGGTTTTTGCAGTGGTGTCATACCTTAACTTTGCATTTGTAACGGGATTGTGGGGGGGGGGGGGGAGCCAGTAAAGTGCACTCAACTCCCCCGGGACTCGACTATCTTTACTTACTAATTTATTACCTTTTTATTTATTTGTCTGTCCGTTTGTTTGCAATTCCTTCGCTTCTAAGTCAGCTGACAGTTTTTTCATTTAATTTTCGTCTTTGCCCTAAAAGGCTAAAATTTTCTCTTTCAAGTAATTGCGCTTGTTTTGCCTACCAGTTTTGATCGGCGGGTGAAATACCAACCTCGTTGCCAGAACTTACTCCCTTCTTTATTGCCAGCACAACGCTTGAGTTTGCAGCATTTGGCAGTGGTCCCGACGCCAAATATAGCAGAGCTAGTGCCTTCGGTTTTTTCCGCCTTTCCCCAGCCATGTGTTTTGCAGCGGTCCGAACACATACTCACCGGAAAAAACCCTCGTGTTTATCTCGATCGAGCTGCAACCGATAAACAGCTGGTTAAGTACAGAAATTATCGCAAATCATTAGTTTTCGTTGTTGTAACCTAATGGTCATCGTGCGCATCTATGGCGAGTGTGGTGCGGAGTTCGGTTCTCAGAGAGAAAAAAGTCTTTTCTTTTAAAGACTTCAATGAGAGTATTTTCAAAAATTCATAAGTACCAGCGAAAAAAAATTAAAGTGGAGCTTCACTTTTAGGCTTGCATTTTGGCTAAATCTATAAATCATGTATTTTAAGCGCGCGCGTTGATAGCGCGTATATACATTTTAGTAACGGATAAAAATTCGAATTTCTTGATCGCTTTCTTGGATATTTTCCATGATCGTTTTAGTAAGCCACATGTTCCAGTCCTATTTCTACCGACTGGATCTTCGTTGAAGGAGTCCTGGACGACACTGAGTAAGTAACGACGCTTTCATACGACAAAAAAGTTCCAAAATTGTTTTTTGAAAAATACAATTTTGCGCGAGTTAACGTCAAAACAACGCTGAAGGTCACTGAAATGGCAGAAATTTCAACGCAGAACTACCAATATGTTAGAAAATTGTTTTTGCTAAATACAACGACGCCAAATTGTGTTCAACACGAGTTTTTAAACTTTGGTGGCCGATCGGCCTGTAGTTAAAACCAATCACTTGTCTTAATTGCCTTTTCAATTCTGTTTCGAAATTTAAATCTCAAAGTATAAATGACAAAACCTGATTTTTAAAATCATATTTGAACTATTAATACTGCCTTGGTCAACCGGCCAGAAAGCTCGGTGGCTAAAAGCCTATTAACGCCAATCAGAGTCCAAGTTAAGCTAGGTTACATGGGGTTTTGCGAAGGATTTAAGGGGAAGTCTGGTGAGATGCCCGTTTTCCCAACGTTTTAGCCCTTTTTCTTAATCATCCCCCTGAAATTTCATTCAATCCAAAAACGCTTCAATATGTTTATAGTGCTTGTTCCCATAAATCTGTAAGAATTTTTTCGCAATTTTTAAAGTGAACGTAAAGAAAAAATTGGGGGGGGGGATTGATGAATTTTAAGAAAATTAAAAATTGATTTAAAAAAAGGTGAGTAAAAATTAAAATTGAAAGTTGATAATTAATAGACGGATACCAAAACAGGCCTCAATCAACCCCAAGAGCTCTTGCGTGGGGGTGGCCGGTCTGGGGGTGTGTACAAAAATCTTAACCCTCTTTTATTTCTCTCTTAAATCTTATCCTATTTCCTAAAAATGTAACCAGACTCCCCCCTTAAGACAAACCGAACGATTTGCGATATCTTGAAATATATGACATAACTAAATGTCACGAATTATCTTTGAATACGGTTAGATAACTAATCAGTGAAAATTTTTCTTCAACCTATCACCCTTCATTTTGAACTTTGACTTTTCTTTGCATTTTCATAAAAATTTTAATTGAGAAATTTGAAATCTTACCGGGCCCAGGCTTCCTCATTTCTTTCCTTTCTTCCTCTCTCTACGTCACAAGTAAATAAAACGCACGTTGTCATAACGACTATAATCACTTTGGAAATTTTTTCTCAATTCTGTGGTGAGCGTTTGTGCTGATGTACAGAGAAACAATGGAGCAGTCTTGGTTATCATCTACTATTGATTACGTGTACAATACAGTTTCAGGAGATGAACGCGATCGTTCAGGGACTTCTGATTATCAGAAAGTGTTTTCAAATGGTGTGTGGATTAATGATCTTCCGACCAGCGTCTATGAGCCGCTGGAGACTTCATGTGTCGAGACACAGGCCACGCCCAAACAAGTACGTATTTCATTTCCATTTCCATTTTTCTTTTCCTTAAATTGGCTGATATTAACGCATGTTTACGAGACAGTGGAATATAATCGCAGATGTCAAGAAAAATAAAATGCGCTTTACACGGTACTCCTAATTTGAACTCGTGGATCTAGCTAATTCGCCGAGTTTTTCTTAACAATCTTTTCCCAAAATCTGAGGTGCAAAATCTTGTAACTTTATGCCACCAGCTTATCCATTTTGTGACTTGAAGATTCTTAACTTAATTATGCATTTCATCAGTACAGGAATTTTTGATATTTTTTCTCGCGTGAAGTTTTTCTTCAAATTGCTGTTCGCACACAAAAAGCGCGCGCGAAGACATTTTTGCATTTATGACGCAAATTCAATTTAAGTGTTCCGTGGAACGAGAAGAAATTTCTTCCAACTACAAAGTTATCAAGGCTTGCGCAGAGAAGGGTAGGTTTTGTGCACAAAAATTTGAATGTTAATGCTTCTCCTATTTTCACGCACGCGTCATTTGCGACTACAGGGCAGGCTTTGCTTCCTTAATGATTTTTACCGATTTAATTTGTTTATGATTTGTTTTTCCACAGTACGAAAAGGAACTAAAAGAGATGGAGCAAAAAATCGCCGCGCTCAAGGCCGAATGTGCTGGTAAGTTAAACATATTTATCAAGAAAGCAAAGTATTTACAGAAAGACAAAAAGGACAGAAAAACCACAAAACGGCAATAAAAAGTAAAACTGACTTGAACTACTGATTTAAAAAAAATTTTCTTTCAGAAAAGAACAAGGAAATTGCTTCTCTTAAAGATAAGCTCGAAGATCTTGAAGCCAGTAGCCGTAAGACAGACAGCAATGCCGAGACCAAACCAGACGAAACCCAACAAGAATTAAAGAAAGCGAAAAGAACTGCTTTTGTGGCCAGAGCAAATCTTATAAAGAAGAATTTAGAACTTGACCATTTGAAAAATGAGCTTGAGTCGGCTAAAGGTCAGTATTTCAGAAACGAACTTGAATGATAATATACCCTTGTTTGCTAAGTCACCAAAGACCTGGAGCTTTCACACACCTATTTTGCGGGGAAATCGAGGTGAGAATATCCTGAGCCGTTTTACTCTATTTTAACCGATGCCTTTATTTTTCGCAATTTTAGCTTAGAAATTTAGCTTGACTGGGATCAGTTACACTGAGTTGGAGTTGACTTCGCTTAAGCTTGAATCAAGCAAAGAACCGTGAAACATGGAATCAACTAAGTGAAAGTTTAACCAGCCTGGACCAGCGTATCGTGTTTTTTTAAACAACCTATCTATTATATTTTTGATACTTGAATAGACGTTTTGTTGTATTGAGTGTCAGCTGTTATTCTGTTGCTTTCAGAACGAGAAAGGCAGTGGAAAGACAGCAACGATTCTCTCAAATCACAGATCTTTGAACTTCGACAGCAATTAGCGGACTTCAAAAAGGATGTTTTTGACGAGATCAAACGTCACCAGCTGCCCACCGATTTTGCTGAGCTCGATAGCTTCAAAGGTAAGAAATCCATGTTACTTATTGCCTGTTGGAGACTCTCAGATGGTGCGAAACGGCAAACGCGGAAACGATGCGCGTGAAATCTAAGTGGGAAAGGAAGGGTGGTCTATGGAAGCCTCCAAGCGTTTTCTTTTCCGCGTCCGTTTTCTTTATTTCGAGGTTCCTGCCGTCTCGAACCTAGACTTGTACCCAGTCACCTATTATTTATTCCTCTTCGCATTGGAATATGGGAAGGCGATCAATGCGCCCAAACCCTTTTGGGAAAGAGGGAGAAAAGTGACTCCGTCCTTTCCTTGATGCACCGCGAACTCATTAAATCCTACCCATAAACAAGCGCGGACAAGAGAAACGACTGGATACGAGTCTGTCTCGAACCCTGGAACAGGCTTTATTATATGGCTGGCTGTGTGAGCGGGAAGAGGAACCAAATCCTGAGCTTTGATTGGCTACCTGAGCGGGCAAAACCGCTTGCGATAGCCTGCTGTGTTTCCATTCTTTTCGACTCGTCTCCGTCCATAAAAAACGTAATAACACTTGGCGAATATCCAACAAACTTAACCTCACCACGGCTTGGTCAATAACGCATATATTTTGCTAATAAAGCTGCTGTACCATGTCTACCGTCCAGCAAGAAGCTAGACGGTAGACTGTTAAGAAGATTGAAAACATTAACGAGGCTATGGTTTAATTTTTGACATGTACAGAGACGAGTTTTTAAATCCTGTATCAGCTAAGTTATTTTGTTGCTTTTAGAACGAGAAAGACAGTGGAAAGAGAGGAACGATTTCCTCACATCCCAGATTTCTGAACTTCAACAACAATTAGCAGACTTCAAAAAGGATGTTTTCGACGAGATCAAACGTTGCCAGCTGCCCGCCGGTTTTGCTGAGCTTGGCAGCTCAAAAGGTAGGAAATCCAAGTTATATTACTGATAGCCTTCTGTAGGCTCTCTGACATAAGTGTGAAATCATACGTAACCTGGTAACGCGTGGAAGCTGGTGTGAGTCCACCAGTGTGAGTGTGAGTGGTTTTCCCGTGGTGGGCGATTATTATAGACAACTAAACGAGATTTCAGACTGTTTCAGAGCACGAGAGAGTCTATGAGAGTTGAAGGCCAAATGACAGCGAGAGTTTGAACTATCATCGATACTAATTAAAACTTGAGCAGATTCATTAACCCTTGGAGATTGAACCGGGGAGTTGCCGACAGTGGAGGACAGTTATTGCGACCGCAAGAGGGTCACCGAGAGCACACAGGTAGAGCCACCGAGCGCACACGACTGTTTAATGGCAAACTCTCATTCCTCAGTGGTCCTGGTTTTATACGTGGCCGCTTAACCGAGTTATTTTTCAAATACGTTTGTAAAGATGGCTGTGCTAAAGTCAGAGGACGTTGCGACGTCTCTAGCATCATATGCAGAAATATTATAAATATACTAGTGATTCAGTTAGGGTATACACTGTGGACTTAGAAAAGGATTAGTAAGGATTCTGTTTTGATGTGATTTTAGAAAAAGAAACAGGATGTCACCGGACGAATTCCACAGTTATCAGGGAGGAAGCTAAGGAGCTAAAGGAGAAGATTGAAAAAGTACAGGAAAAAATCTATGAACAGGAACAAAATATCTGCCAACAAAACCATCAATTGCAAAATCTTTTGCCTCCCACAAATGTAGAGCAGGCAATGCCCAAAGGTAACTGAAGCAAACAAATTTGTGATGTCATTCCATTATCTACTCATGCTTTCCCTTTTGCGCTCGCAGAAAACAATAGATGAATTGATAAAATGGAAAAAAAATTCCGTCCGAGAAGCAAGGGTAAAATATATTCATTCTGAGGTTTTCAGAATTCATTTCCTTCCGCAGCAAATAGTTTCGCGCACCCTTAAGCCGGCAGGGAAGCGTTTTGAAAAGCAATGCCTCAGCAAAAATGTGTCCTCGATTGTTTGTCCTCAACAACATATTCAAATATAAAACTTTGGATTTATCAACTGAGTTGATACGGTAAATTGGCCACCGTAAAGAGATTGAAAGCTGGCGTTTCGCTCTGACGAAAGGCTAACGCTCAAACGTCAGCTTTCAATCTCTATACAGTGGCCAATTTGCCTTTCAAATCAGTTGACAAAATCCAAAGATTTGTGTCTCACTTCCCCACCGACGCAAAACCACAGTTTCTTTAGACACTAACCCCTTTGTTTATTTTGAATATATTATGTTCTAACGTGCTACTTATGAAATTCTTTCTTTAATTTGTCAGCTTGCCCGCCACCACCACCACCACCGCCGGGTGTAATCCAACATTCCAATCTGCCATTACCAAGTCAGTCTAGCAACGGAGATGGCATTCGCAAGGACAATCCATACTCTCTCAGGGCAGTCAGAGGTAACGAAAATGTTTATTATGTCCATGTTCTGAATTGCAGTGTGTTTAGATTGACTATGACTGAATGACGTAAGGTTAATACAATATGCTGTTATCGACTTCACAACTACCAAACACTTACTCTAGAAAGGGGTATCTACTTATACAAAGGGAGTTTGCACAGTTTATGACTGAAAAAAAAAAAACTGGGGCAGCCATGCATTTTTCGGGGATGACTGAGCTTAAATTTGGAAAGAAAATGCCACACATTGTTACCTATTTAAAAGCTTTTTAGAATTATGGTTGCTTACTCACTTCTAAAAAAATACGTGGTAATCCACAATTAATAGAATTTTAAAAAAACACTATTTACAAGGCCAAAAAACGTTAAAAAAAGTTTTTTCTTCCTTTCTAAACGTGTTTTAGCCTTGTAAATAGTGTTTTTTAAATCACAAGCGAATATTATGGATAATAAAATTTTGTTGTTTGCTTTGTTCAGCAAAGCGAAGTGTCTTGAACGCAAGGCCTCTACCGCCAAGCATTGGTGCCGTTCAAACGCCAGCTGGATATGGACAATTGATGAACAATCCCTATTCTAAAGTGAACGAGGTCTACCAGCCGAACCCAATCTGGAATCCGTATGCAGGTTCTCATTCAGGTATCGCTGCATTTAAAGTCTTTATTGACAGGGTCTGGCAAATAAAAAGGGAGAGAAAACGAG
This sequence comes from Siderastrea radians, assembly GCA_964017195.1. NCBI lineage: Eukaryota > Metazoa > Cnidaria > Anthozoa > Scleractinia > Rhizangiidae > Siderastrea > Siderastrea radians. The sequence goes on along the minus strand of OZ024891.1, from coordinate 32,079,480 downwards.
GCATTTTGCAAATATGCTTTTATGTCGAATCGAATCCTCATGAACCAGGCTCATGCGCACAGGCATGCCATCTACGATGCCTAGCTACGCTTCGCAACAACGATACTACGAGTGATATTTCACAAAGTGATTTCTTAAGTGAACCCATAGAGATCATGGCAAGATAGAAATCATTGAAAGAGTGATAGAATAGGGTAAATGAATCAAGCGCAAACGTGGACAACACAATCTGTACTAACAGTAGAGTGAAGCGGGACAGGGAGACGGGAGCCCGGGAAAAGGGGGGCGGGAGGTGTATGGGAGGCGGGAGTAGAGGTGGCGGGAACGGGAAGTTTAAATCGTACAGTTCCCCCTTCCCACAGTAGACGACCAGAAACTGTAATTCTTAGTTATCTTAAGCCTTACCTCAAACAGGCTTTGTACACAGCTTTTCACTTGAAATAGTTTTGTTTCACGTGAATAAAAAGTCTATTTATATGAAAGGTTGTGTAACAGGCCTCGCTTTGAAAGCGAGGATGAAGACAATTCAGACGCGGCCTTTTTCATATGTCATGTTTACAGGAAACAAGTTACCTTCAAGATAGTTCTTCATAAGTTTAGCTAAATTTAGACGATTGGACTTGAATTTGAGTAGACAGCGACCATAATACGGCGTTTATGACTTGAAATGGCAGTTATTCCACGAAATCTCGAAAATCAGTGGGTCAAAAAAAATTTCTTTTTTTGTTATACACCAGTCGGAAGCTTTTCGATTTAAAAGCCTAAGAAATTTACTGCAATACATGCAAGATTTAATAATATTTTGATTCACTCAATGCCTTACCTTACGGTTTCGACCAACAGTCAATGTATAACTGGATGCTTGTAACCCGATTGGTTACAATTGGTACGGTTCATGTTCATCCTACCTATTGGCGAATTAAAAGCGATTTCCATGACGAAATGGAAATTTTCTTGTTTTCTTTAGCTAATGGCCATCTGAATTCCCGTCCACTCCCAAGAAATGTCGCGCCAGGGTATACATCGCAGCAAGGAATGAGTTATATGAAAGGTAAGACATACGCACTTTAACAGTACAGTACTCTATTATTGCGCTAGGTATACGTTCCCTCAAAACAACATTTTCCACACTCTTTTAAAAGACCTTTATCCAACAAGTTTGCTTTTGAGTTATTCCCATTTCGTTCCAATGTTTTTCAGGAGAAGAGACCGGATTCTTTACCAGAACAATCAATAAATGGTTTGGATTCTAGTAAGTATAAGCCGTTAATCTAAATTATATTATTCTAAAAACGTTGCAACACAAGGGAAAGTTTCATGATAAGGGAGAAGTTTTACTTTTTTACGAGAAAGGTCAGCGTTTTAGCGTTGTGCTTGTTTTACGGCAGAAGCAGTAGGTAAGAGGGAAAGAGACGGGTGTAATGCGATACCATATTTCCACTCTCGTTGGTAAGAAATGGCCGGCACTCTGTAAAATGCTATCTTGATGTACGTGGAGACGGGATGGATTGTTAGGTTTTCGCATCTTGTCGTTTTGCTTCTAGCAAATAGTAATTGTGGTAATAGTCCTAGTTGCTTCATGCGACAAAAAGCAAAGGTAAGCAGCGGCCTCGTGGACAACTTCCGACTTTACTATGATGTGCAGTACTACAAATGGGTTTTTGACTGAGCAAGCTTGATCAATAAAGGATTTATTATTTGGCCAAGAGAATACCAAAGAATTTGATTGCGTTCATGAAACTCGTCAACATCTTAGGTTTCTTTGAAGGTGCAGCTGTTTTGTTTTCCGACTCCATCTATAGAAAGAAACTGCGGAAAATCTCTTGTTTCAAAACATACTTTTGCAGAAATTACAAACGAACACCTTGTTGAGCTGGCTTCAGAGAAAAAATTTCTTGCGGAAACACAGCGGGCAATCCCGTGCAGGCAAGAAAGCTCCAGGCATCTTGCCCGCTCAGATAGCCAATCAGAGCGCAGGATATGGTTCATCTTGCCCACTTGCACAGCCACCCACATAATAAGTAGAGGGCTTATATCAGTTCGTAAGGGGTTTTGGGTGGGCTTATAAACGGGGGTGGGAAGCTCATATCCGGGGGGAGGGGGGCTTATAAGCCCTATAAAAGTATTGTTTCGGAATGAACAGATAAGAAATAAATTAATACTAATATATAGCGCTATCCAAATTAATACGTTCTCCATTTACTTACGTTTAAAGGCTTTGAAGAGTCACAATAAATCGGGAATTTAGTTCAATATCATTATTTGGAACAAATTTAGTTCAGTACTATTAGGAACAAAAACAACTGTAAAAACTCTAACAGTGCCAATGCAACTAGAAGACAACAAAACGGAAGACAATTTGAAGTTGTCCTCTGTTCTGTAAAAGTACTTCTGTTAAAGTACTTCTGTTAATGGGAATATAATTTTTGTTAACAGGTAGATGAGCCTATAACGGAAGGAGGGGGGGACGGGGGGGGGGGGCTTTAAACCGGGATTTTACAGTAAGTGGTCTAGCTAAAGGAGGCTCATCACCTGCAATATATAATGCAGAGATAATCGTCCGGGGTATCACCCTGACGAGAGTTTACGTGACGCTCGATATTTAACGGCCATGTTTCTTTCTCTCTTCAGATCTTTTCACGCATGGATCCCGGAAGCCTCTTTAATTATTTTGTTGAAATCACTGTAATGAACGGAAATGTTTTTGCCGTTTTTGATTGACATCACTCGAACCACAAACTGCGAAATAAGGCTTTTCCTTCTTATGTTTGTGAACTGAGTAATTGATTGTATCAATCGTATGTAAAATTAATATATTTTTGTATTGTAAAAGAAAGTAAAGTTCATTTGATATTTTCATTTATTTGATTAATGAAAACAAATATAACATAAAGTTCTCGATTAACGAGGATTGGCGAGTGAGTGAGAAATCTCCTACCAACTGCAGTAAGTAGTTTATTGCGGAAGCGCATTTGCGACTACACGAAAAGGTAATCAAGTACAGTAAAAATTCCACAGAAGTTGTCTCTTTATTAACGATAAAAAACATTCAGTTTTTTTAACAATCATTCTTTCTTTAAAAGTGGCTCAATGCGAAACTAGAACATCGCAGCAAATTGAAAAGACAGAGGAAAATCCGTCTTTATTGCGGATTCGCTACAAAAATTGTCCTTTAAATAAATTGTCAAATCTTAACTGCCACATGTACGGTAACATTATACTCAAGCGTTGGGTGAATCTTCATGAAAAGTCTGGCTACTCATGAATGATCCATTTCTCTTGCTGCATCAAGCGCAATTTAGAAGTGAAAATGACACAGAACAAAGAATAATTTGAATTCGGTTGAAGATGTGCTACTTTCCGGACACTTCTGCCATTCTATTGAGTGCGGAGCCGGCTCTAAACCACTCAATCTGCGTCTCGTTCATGGTGTGATTCAAGGAAAACTCATCTTGACTTCCATTCGAGTGTTTCACAACACACTTAACAGGCTGAAAAGAAGGACGTTTGGTTAACATTTTAAAAGCAAGTTTTTTAAGGACTGTCTGTAGCAAAAACAATAGAGCGTTTATATGACGTCAGACGGCCATATTGGTGTACCAAGCCAATCCCGTGGGAGTTGGTGTAAACACTTTCTTTTGTTCCAATAAATTTACATAGCTGCTAGTCACGTGATTGAAAACGCTCTATACCGTAACAATGCCATCTGACCAATCACGACAAACATTAGTAATGGAATGAATGTACCAGGGTCTGGCTTTTCAAAGCAGGGTTGCTAGCCCAGGTTTAAGGTAAGTTTTGTGTTCGCTTTTATTGCTCAACAATGAGAAATCCTGAACTTATCTTCGCACTGCAATTTGGCTTTGGAAACGCTGTTAAATAAGACAAATAGGAGAAGCCTTGGACGACATTAACGAGGGGTTGGAGTTAATTGACTTTCGAACAACTGGAGAAAGAACGCCAAGTACGGGAAAAAATGATCACCATACCAAGCGCGGGAAATCTGCAACAGATGCCAATCACAGGAAAGGCGAAACCGGACAGTGCAGGAAATGTACAACCGGTCCCAGGCGGGGGAAAAACAAATGGGTTTTTGACCGAGCAAGCTTGATCAATAAAGGATTTATTATTTGGCCAAGAGAACACCAAAGAATTTGATTGTCTTCATGAAACTCGTCAACATCTTAGGTTTCTTTGAAGGTTCAGCTGTTTTGTTTTCCGACTCCATCTATAGAAAGAAACTGCGGAAAACCTCTTGTTTCAAAACATACTTTTGCAGAAATTACAAACGAACACCTTGGTGAGCTGGCTTCAGAGAAAAACTTTCTTGCAGAAACACAGCGGGCAATCCCGTGCAGGCAAGAAAGCTCCAGGCATCTTGCCCGCTCAGATAGCCAAACAGAGTTTGGGAAAGCGCGGGAAATCTGCAACAGGTGCCAATCACAGGAAAGGCGAAACCGGACAGTGCAGGAAATGTACAACCGGTCCCAGGCGGGGGAAAAACGTATAATGGGTGCCAATTGCCAAGAGCAGGAAACATTCAACTAGTGCCAAGCACAGGCAAACCACGGATGTAACCGAGTCATGGCTGGGTGTGGTTTTGTCCTTGCTTTAAAATAAGTAGCTTTGAAATAAAACAGCGGCCAACTAGTCCTACTATTCTTTCGTCGACCTTACTACGATTTGCAGTTGAGTAAGGCACGAGGGAAGTTTGGTGACAAAGTTTTAACGTTCAAGTTACCACGTTGTCAAGGGCAACTTGCTCTGTTTCAAGGGGAGACTATGCAATTCAGCGATAAAGCCGGCGAGAAATTGTCAGAGGTGATCGAATAATGCAACCTCCCTTGAAAACGGAGCAAGTTGCCCCTGACAACATGGTAATTGATCGTTAAAACTTTGTGACCAAACTTCTCTCGTGCCTTACTCAACTGAAAATCGTAGTTATAATAACTGGTTGGTGAAGAAACAACAGCAATAAGAGTTTACCTTCCCAGGAGCAAGTTCATTCAGACCCAGCAGAGAGAGCTTGTCTTCAGGCTGAATCTTGTCATAATCTGACGGATTAGCAAAAGTCAGGGGCAGGAGACCTGGCCAAGGAAATCAGACTGTGTTACTGTGGAGTTATGTTGAGGGGTGAGCAATCCTTCCTAAATTTGTAGACATGTTACACAAAACCATCAAGATTCTACTAAAGATACTGCAAAACTTACCCTGCTTCTTCAAATTTGTTTCCGAAAGAAAACAACAACAGTTAGTCGTGAAGATTTTAACAGCATTCAAGTCTCCAGCGAACGTATTTGGTACCCACGAACAGAAAAATTTTCCAGTTAAGTGATTAACTAAATTTCATTGATTCACTTCTTGAAGGTTTCAAGGGAGGAACACATAAGCCGTCCCCCTGTCTACCACGCCCTCCACTATTCAGGGATTATTAATAAAGTGGTGCTTAAACGTAAGAAAGATACAATTCATGCCGTCAAAACGTCAAAACGTGATTTCAGGCGGGCAGATAGAAAGTCAGATTTCATTCAGTTTGTAGGAAAACTTACTCTTTACATTTCAAATTGGTTAGTGGCATAATAAGTAAAGGTGAAGGAGGAACCAAGGAGGACCACATGGCTGGAGCTTATTCAGCTTCTCACGGTAGCATGAAGCAACTGAGAGTATTGCTACTCTCCCGTAGATGGGATGCTAGTCCATAGCAGGGTTACCCCCAGCAGTGCGTCGCCGGTATCCATTTTATACACCAGGGTGAAGAGATAAAAAGCGGGGTAACGTCTAAGGAGACAACACCATGGCAGGGACTGGGCCTCGAACTACCGACCTTCAAACCAGGGCCCGGTTGTTCGAAACAGGATTAAGGTAACCCAGGATTAGAGTCAATTTTCAATTCAGTTTTATAGCCAAACGATGCGGATTTCTGCAAATCCTTTTTGCCCTAAATTCTAACTTTGGTTGCTTTCAAAAAGCACTTGTAATTTGCTGTGAAAACTCTTTTGAATAAGTGAAATAGGGACCTTGATTAAATTTTAATCCCAGGTTAGCGTTAACCAGCTTTCGAACAACCGGGCTCTGAAGTCCAACGTGCTAGGCACTACACCACTGCGCCTCCACAGTGGCGTAATAGAGTTTCTAGCTTGAGAAAATTAAATATCGGTAGGGGGCATAATTGAGCTTTTATGGGTACACAGGCCACCTACTGTGGATAGGCAGGTAGACAGCTACAAAACCTACCGTGGATTCGTGCAAAGCTCTTGACGATGATTGCTCGTCCTCCAAGATAAGATGTCTTGGTTCAAGAGCAGCGTGCTCTCTACTGCTGCCTTCACCGTAATTCTCATCTCCAACCACAACCCACTTGACACCATTCGCCTGGAGAGAAGTGAAGAAAATTTGAAAAAGAACTCATGTGGGTGTGACTGTTTTCACAGTCCACCCAGGCAAAAAAATGTTGTTAGTCCATCGTAGAACATTGCGTTTTATTGATTGTACTGTCCTGCATTGTGTTTCACTAAAATTTTACTGCATTGCACTTTAAGGTAAAGCAATTTTATGACTGTGGTTACAACCTGAATAACTCGTTGTGCTGTATTTTGACCCGCCCTGTGGGCTCGCCAAAATACAGCAAAACTCGTAAAAATATACGGCGATACTTCACACTAAAACATTTAATAAGATATATATCCTATTGAAATACTAGTAAATGACCTCGCTCGCCACGAGTCTCCCAGTAGCTCAGTAGTAAGAGTACCCGACCGGTGTATGGAAGGTCATGAGTTCGATTCATGTCAGGGACCAGGATTTTTCCTCTGACCCACACTCGTGACATGTTGAATATTACACCGTAAGTTACTATTTCTACCTCGTAATATCGTGCATTGTCGAGGACTGCTCCGTAATCTCCAGTCAGCTGATTCTTGACATGGTTTGCCTTCCCATTCTCACTGTTGATGGCTCTGCGGATGAAAGATTCTTCAGATAAATAATCGATCACACAACACACTGTCCGCGCGCCAGTTTCTTGGCGTTGATAGCCGCCTCGTGTTGTCTTGATTATCGTCTTGAAAGTTCCTAGATTATTTTTAGCTACAATACATTCGAAAGCTCTCAAATTAAGAACAAAGTCTTTAAAAAGTACAATAAATTAAACCACTTACCTATTTTAAGTGGAAATGTTTCAAAATACAAGCACTATGTCAACACAAGCACCAAAAGACAAAAGGCCAATTCGCTTGGTCAGCGATTGAAGTTTTGGTGGCTTTGTACGTCATGTATCTCTACATAAATTAACCCAAGCATTTTTCACGGGCAGAATTGAAAGGCGAACATAAAGGCCATACTCGCAAATGTTTGAAACCTTTGACGTCTTATTTTCCTTGCCGAAACTAAAACTTCAAAATAAATAAGAGTCTTCAATCTCTCAGGAAATCTCGTGAAATAAAGACCAAGAGAATGAATGGTATTGGGCAGTCGAAATATCGCACCTCAAGTCTCTTTCACGGCACGTTTAATTGAGAAGTCCTTGCGAAGTCTGACAAACGTTCACATTTTTTATCTATTTTGACTGATCACGATCTCTTTTGATGCGACGTTGAGCAAGATTGAGCGTACGCGGTTTTTGTAGTGGTGTTATACCTTAACTTTGCATTTGCAACGGGATTGTGGGGGGGGGGGGGGAGCCAGTAAAGTGCACTCAACTCCCCCGGGACTCGACTATCTTTACTTACTAATTTATTACCTTTTTATTTATTTGCTTGTCCGTTTGTATGCAATTCGTTCGCTTCTAAGTCAGCTCAGTTTTTTCATTTAATTTTCGTCTTTGCCCTAAAAGGCTAAAATTTTCTCTTTCAAGTAATTGCGCTTGTTTTGCCTACCAGTTTTGATCGGCGGGTGAAATACCAACCTCGTTGCCAGAACTTACTCCCTTTTTTATTGCCAGCACAACGCTTGAGTTTGCAGCATTTGGCAGCGGTCCCGACGCCAAATATAGCAGAGCTAGTGCCTTTCCTCAGCCATGTGTTTTGCAGTGGTCCGAACACATACTCACCGGAAAAAACCCTCGTGTTTATCTCGATCGAGCTGCAACCGATAAACAGCTGGTTAAGTACAGAAATTATCACAAATCATTAGTTTTCGTTGTTGTAACCTAATGGTCATCGTGCGCATCTATGGCGCGTGTGGTGCGGAGTTCGGTTCTCAGAGAGAAAAAAGTCTTTTCTTTTAAAGACTTCAATGAGAGTATTTTCAAAAATTCATAAGTACCAGCGAAAAAAAATTAAAGTGGAGCTTCACTCTTAAGCTTGCATTTTGGCTAAATCTATAAATCATGTATTTTAAGCGCGCGCGTTGATAGCGCGTATATACATTTTAGTAACGGATAAAAATTCGATTTTTTTGATCGCTTTCTTGGATATTTTCCATGATCGTTTTAGTAAGCCACATGTTCCAGTCCTATTTCTACCGACTGGATCTTCGTTGAAGGAGTCCTGGACGACACTGAGTAAGTAACGACGCTTTCATACGACAAAAAAGTTCCAAAATTCTTTTTTGAAAAATACAAGTTTGCGCGAGTTAACGTCAAAACAACACTGAAGGTCACTGAATTGGCAGAAATTTCAACGCAGAACTACCAATATGTTAGAAAATTGTTTTTGCGACATACAACGACGCCAAATTGTATTCAATACGAGTTTTTAAACTTTGGTGGCCGATCGGCCTGGACTTAAAACCAATCACTTGTCTTAATTGCCTTTTCAATTCTGTTTCGAAATTTAAATCTCAAAGTATAAATGGCAAAACCTGATTTTTTAAATCATATTTGAATTATTAATACTGCCGTGGTCAACCGGCCAAAAAGCTCGGTGGCTAAAAGCCTATTAATGCCAATCAGAGTCCAAGTTAAGCTAGGTTACATGGGGTTTTGCGAAGGATTTAAGGGGAAGTCTGGTGAGATGCCCTGTTTTCCCAACGTTTTAGCCCTTTTTCTTAATCATCCCCATGAAATTTCATTCAATCCAAAAACGCTTCAATAGGTTTATAGTGCTTGTTCCCATAAATCTGTAAGAATTTTTTCGCAATTTTTAAAGTGAACGTAAAGAAAAAATTTGGGGGGGAGGGATTGATGAATTTTAAGAAAATTAAAAATTGATTTAAAAAAAGGTGAGTAAAAATTAAAATTGAAAGTTGATAATTAATAGACGGATACCAAAACAGGCCACAAACAACCCCAAGAGCTCTTGCGTGGGGGTGGCCTGTCTGGGGGTGTGTACAAAAATCTTAACCCTCTTTTATTTCTCTCTTAAATCTTATCCTATTTCCTAAAAATGTAACCAGACTCCCCCTTAAGACAAACCGAACGATTTGCGATATCTTGAAATATATGACATAACTAAATGTCACGAATTATCTTTGAATACGGTTAGATAACTAATCAGTGAAAATTTTTCTTCAACCTATCACCCTTCATTTTGAACTTTGACTTTTCTTTGCATTTTCACAAAAATTTTAATTGAGAAATTTGAAATCTTACCGGGCCCAGGCTTCCTCATTTCTTTCCTTTCTTCCTCTCTCTACGTCACAAGTAAATAAAACGCACGTTGTCATAACGACTATAATCACTTTGGAAATTTTTTCTGAATTCTGTGCTGAGCGTTTGTGCTGATGTACAGAGAAACAATGGAGCAGTCTTGGTTATCATCTACTACTGATTACGTGTACAATACAGTTTCAGGAGATGAACGCGATCGTTCAGGGACTTCTGATTATCAGAAAGTGTTTTCAAATGGTGTGTGGATTAATGATCTTCCAACCAGCGTCTATGAGCCGCTGGAGACTTCATGTGTCGGGACACAGGCCACGCCCAAACAAGTACGTATTTCCTTCCATTTCCATTTTTCTTTTCCTTAAATTGGCTGATATTAACGCATGTTTACGATACAGTGGAATATAATCGCAGATGTCAAGAAAAATAAATTGCGCTTTACACGGTACTCCTATTTTGAACTCGTGGATCTAGCTAATTCGCCGAGTTTTTCTTAACAATCTTTTCCCAAAATCTTGTAACTTTATGCTACCAGCTTATCCATTTTGTGACTTGAAGATTCTTAACATAATTATGCATTTCATCAGTACAGGAATTTTTGATATTTTTTCTCGCGTTAAGTTTTTCTTCAAATTGCAGTTCGCGCACAAAAAGCGCGCGCGAAGACATTTTTGCATTTATGACGCAAATTCGATTTAAGTGTTCCGTGGAACGAGAAGAAATTTCTTCCAACTACAAAGTTATCAAGGCTTGCGCAGAGAAGGGTAGGTTTTGTGCACAAAAATTTGAATGTTAATGCTTCTCCTATTTTCGCGCACGCGTCATTTGCGACTACAGGGTAGGCTTTGCTCCCTTAATGATTTTTACCGATTTAATTCGTTTATGATTTGTTTTTCCACAGTACGAAAAGGAACTAAAAGAGATGGAGCAAAAAATTGCCGCGCTCAAGGCCGAATGTGCTGGTAAGTTAAACATATTTATCAAGAAAGCAAAGTATTTTACAGAAAGACAAAAAGGACAGAAAAACCACAAAATGGCAATAAAAAGTAAAACTGACTTGAAATGCTGATTTAAAAAAAATTTTCTTTCAGAAAAGAACAAGGAAATTGCTTCTCTTAAAGATAAGCTCGAAGATCTTGAAGCCAGTAGCCGTAAGACAGACAGCAATGCCGAGACCAAACCAGACGAAACCCAACAAGAATTAAAGAAAGCGAAAAGAACTGCTTTTGTGGCCAGAGCAAATCTTATAAAGAAGAATTTAGAACTTGACCATTTGAAAAATGAGCTTGAGTCGGCTAAAGGTCAGTATTTCCGAAACGAACTTGAATGATAATATACCCTTGTTTGCTAAGTCACCAAAGACCTGGAGCTTTCACACACCTATTTTGTGGGGAAATCGAGGCGAGAATATTCTGAGCCGTTTTACTCTATTTTAACCGATGCCTTTATTTTTCGCAATTTTAGCTTAGCAATTTAGCTTGACGGGGATCAGTTACACTGAGTTGGAGTTGACTTCGCTTAAGCTTGAATCAAGCAAAGAACCGTGAAACATGGAATCATCTAAGTGAAAGTTTAACCAGCCTGGACCAGCGTATCGTGTTTTTTTAAACAACCTATCTATTATATTTTTGATACTTGAATAGACGTTTTGTTGTATTGAGTGTTACCTGTTATTCTGTTGCTTTCAGAACGAGAAAGTCAGTGGAAAGACAGCAACGATTCTCTCAAATCACAGATCTTTGAACTTCGACAGCAATTAGCGGACTTCAAAAAGGATGTTTTTGACGAGATCAAACGTCACCAGCTGCCCACCGATTTTGCTGAGCTCGATAGCCTCAAAGGTAAGAAATCCATGTTACTTATTGCCTGTTGGAGACTCTCAGATGGTGTGAAACGGCAAACGCGGAAACGATGCGCGTGAAATCTAAGTGGGAAAGGAAGGGTGGTCTATGGAAGCCTCCAAGCGATTTCTTTTCCGCGTCCGTTTTCTTTATTTCGAGGTTCCTACCGTCTCGAACCTAGACTTGTACCCAGTCACCTCTTATTTATTCCTCTTCGCATTGGAATATGGGAAGGCGATCAATGCGCGCAAACCCTTTTGGGAAAGAGGGAGAAAAGTGACTCCGTCCTTTCCTTGATGCACCGCGAACTCATTAAATCCTGCCCATAAACAAGCGCGGACAAGAGAAGCGACTGGATACGAGTCTGTCTCGAACCCTGTAACAGGCTTTATTATATGGCTGGCTGTGTGAGCGATAAGAGGGACCAAATCCTGAGCTTTGATTGGCTACCTGAGCGGGCAAAACCGCTTGGGTTAGCCTGCTGTGTTTCCATTCTTTTCGACTCGTCTCCGTCCATAAAAAACGCAAAAACACTTGGCGAATATCCAACAAACTTGACCTCACCACGGCTTGGTCAATAACGCATATATTTTGCTAATAAAGCTGCTGTACCATGTCTACCGTCCAGTAAGAAGCTAGACGGTAGAGTGTTAAGAAGATTGAAAATATTAACGAGCTATGGTTTAATTTTTGACATGTACAGAGACGAGTTTTTAAACCCTGTATCAGCTAAGCTATTTTGTTGGTTTTAGAACGAGAAAGACAGTGGAAAGAGAGGAACGATTTCCTGGCATCCCAGATTTCTGAACTTCAACAACAATTAGCAGACTTCAAAAGGGATGTGTTCGACGAGATCAAACGTTGCCAGCCGCCCGCCGGTTTTGCTGAGCTCGGCAGCTCAAAAGGTAGGAAATCCAAGTTATATTACTGATAACCTTCTGTAGGCTCTCTAACATAAGTGTGAAATCATACGTAACCTGGTAATGCGTGGAAGTTGGTGTGAGTCCTCCAGTGTGAGTGTGAGTGGTTTTCCCGTGGTGGGCGATTATTATAGACCCAAGCTAAACGAGATTTCAGACTGTTTCAGAGCACGGGTGACTCTATGAGAGTTGAAGGCCAAACGACAGCGAGAGTTTGAATTATCATCGATACTAATTAAAACTTGAGCAGATTCATTAACCCTTGGAGATTGAACCGGGGAGTTGCCGACAGTGGAGGACAGTTATTGCGACCGCAAGAGGGTCACCGAGAGTACACAGGTAGAGCCACCGAGCGCACACGACTGTTTAATGGCAAACTCTCATTCCTCAGTGGTCCTGGTTTTATACGTGGCCGCTTAACCGAGTTATTTTTCAAATACGTTTGTAAAGATGGCTGTGCTAAAGTGAGAGGACGTTGCGACCTCTCTAGCATCATATGCAGAAATATTATAAATATACTAGTGATTCAGTTAGGGTATACACTGTGGGCTTATAAAAGGATTAGTAAGGATTTGGTTTTGATGTGATTTTAGAAAAAGAAACAAGATGTCACCGGACGAATTCCACAGTTATCAGGGAGGAAGCTAAGGAGCTAAAGGAGAAGATTGAAAGAGTACAGGAAAGAATCTATGAACAGGAGCAAAATATCTGCCAACAAAACCATCAATTGCAAAATCTTTTGCCTCCCACAAATGTAGAGCAGGCAATGCCCAAAGGTAACTGAAGGAGACAAATTTGTGATGTCATTCCATTATCTACTCATGCTTTCCCTTTTGCGCTCGCAGAAAACAATAGATGAATTGATAAAATGGAAAAAAAATTCCGTCCGAGAAGCAAGGGTAAAATATATTCATTCTGAGGTTTTCAGAATTCATTTCCTTCCGCAGCAAATAGTTTCGCGCACCCTTAAGCCGGCAGGGAAGCGTTTCGAAAAGCAATGCATCAGCAAAAATGTGTCCTCGATTGTTTGTCCTCAACAACATATTCAAATATATAACTTTGGATTTATCAACTGAATTGATAAAGTAAATTGGCCACCGTAAAGAGATTGAAAGCTGGCGTTTCGCTCTGACGAAAGGCTAACGCTCGAACGTCAGCTTTCAATCTCTATACGGTGGCCAATTTGCCTTTCAAATCAGTTGACAAATCCAAAGATTTGTGTTTCACTTCCCCACCGACGCAAAACCACAGTTTCTTTAGACACTAACCCCTTTGTTTATTTTGAGTATACGATGTTCTAACGTGCTACTTATGAAATTCTTTCTTTAATTTGTCAGCTTGCCCACCACCACCACCACCACCACCGCCGGGTGTAATCGAACACTCCAATCTTCTATTACCAAGTCAGTCTAGCAACGGAGATGGCATTCGCAAGGACAATCCATACTCTCTGAGGGCAGTCAGAGGTAACGAAAATGTTTATTATGTCCATGTTCTGAATTGCAGTGTGTTTAGATTGACTATGACTGAATGACGTAAGGTTAATACAATGTGCTGTTATCGACTTCACAACTACCAAACACTTACTCTAGAAAGGGGTATCTACTTATACAAAGGGAGTTTGCACAGTTTATGACCTAAAAAAAAAAACTGGGGTAGCCATGCATTTTTCGGGGATGACTGAGCTTAAATTTGGAAAGAAAATGCCACACATTGTTACCTATTTAAAAGCTTTTTAGAATTATGGTTGCTTACTCAGTTCTAAAAAAATACGTGGTAATCCACAATTAACGGAATTTTAAAAAAACACTATTTACAAGGCAAAAAAACGTTAAAAAAGTTTTTTCTTCCTTTTTAAACGTGTTTTAGCCTTGTAAATAGTGTTTTTTAAATCATGAGCGAATATTATGGATAATAAAATTTTGTTGTTTGCTTTGTTCAGCAAAGCGAAGTGTCTTGAACGCAAGGCCTCTACCGCCAAGCATTGGTGCCGTACAAACGCCAGCTGGATATGGACAATTGATGAACAATCCCTATTCTAAAGTGAACGAGGTCTACCAGCCGAGCCCAGTGTGGAATCCGTATGCAGGTTCTCATTCAGGTATCGCTGCATTTAAAGTCTTTATTGACAGGCTCTGGCAACTAAAAAGGGAGAGAAAACGAGGCATTTTGCAAATATGCTTTTATGTCGAATCGAATCTTCATGAAAAAGGCTCTTGCGCACAGGCATGCCATCTACGATGCCTAGCTACGCTTCGCAACAACGATACTAGGAGTGATAGTTCACGAAGTGATTTCTTAAGTGAATCCATAGAGACCGTGGCAAGATAGAAATCATTGAAAGAGTGATAGAATAGAGTAAATGAATCAAGCGCAAACATGAACAACACAATCTGTACCAACAGTAGAGTGAAGCGGGACGGGGGGACGGGAGCCCGGGAAAAGGGGGGCGGGAGGTGTATGGGAGGCGGGAGTAGAGGTGGCGGGAACGGGAAGTTTAAATCGTACAGTTCCCCCTTCCCACAGTAGACGACCAGAAACTGTAATTCTTAGTTATCTTAAGCCTTATCTCAAACAGGCTTTGTACACAGCTTTTCACTTGAAATAGTTTTGTTTCACGTGAATAAAAAGTCTATTTATATGAAAGGTTGTGTAACAGGCCTCGCTTTGAAAGCGAGGATGAAGACAATTCAGACGCGGCCTTTTGCATATGTCATGTTTACAGGAAACAAGTTACCTTCAAGATAGTTCTTCATAAGTTTAGCTAAATTTAGACGACTGGACTTGAATTTGAGTAGACAGCAACCATAATACGGCGTTTATGACTTGAAATGGCAGTTATTCCACGAAATCTCGAAAATCAGTGGGTCAAAAAAAAATTCTTTTTTTGTTATACACCAGTCGGAAGCTTTTCGATTTAAAAGCCTAAGAAATTCACTGCAATACATGCAAGATTTAATAATATTTTGATTCATTCAATGCCTTACCTTACGGCTTCGACCAACAGCCAATGTATAACTGGATGCTCGTAACCCCAGTGGTTACAATTGGTACGGTTCATGTTCATCCTACCTTTTGGCGAATTAAAAGCGATTTCCATGACGAAATGGAATTTTCTTGTTTTCTTTAGCTAATGGCCATCTGAATTCCCGTCCACTCCCAAGGAATGTCGCGCCAGGGTATACATCGCAGCAAGGAATGAGTTATATGAAAGGTAAGACATATGCACTTTAACAGTACAGTACTCTATTATTGCGTTAGGTATACGTTCCTTCAAAGCAACATTTTCCACACTCTTTTAAAAGACCTTTATCCAACAAGTTTGCTTTTGAGTTATTCCCATTTCGTTTCAATGTTTTTCAGGAGAAGAGACCGGATTCTTTACCAGAACATTCAATAAATGGTTTGGATTCTAGTAAGTATAAGCCGTTAATCTAAATTATATTATTCTAAAAACGTTGCAACACAAGGGAAAGTTTCATGATAAGGGAGAAGTTTTACTTTATTACGAGAAAGGTCAGCGTTTTAGCGTTATGCTCGTTTTACGGCAGAAGCAGTAGGTAAGAGGAAAGAGACGGGTGTAATGCGATACCATATTTCCACTCTTGTTGGTAAGAAATGGCCGGCGCTATGTAAAATGCTATGTTGATGTGCGTGGAGACGGGATGGATTGTTAGGTTTTCGCATCTTGTCGTTTTGCTCCTAGCAAATAGTAATTGTGGTAATAGTCCTAGTTGCTTCATGCGACAAAAAGCAAAGGTAAGCAGCGGCCTTGTGGACAACTTCCGACTTTACTATAACTTAACTACGATGTGCAATACTACAAATGGGTTTTTGACCGAGCAAGCTTGATCAATAAAGGATTTATTATTTGGCCAAGAGAACACCAAAGAATTTGATTGTGTTCATGAAACTCGTCAACATCTTAGGTTTCCTTGAAGGTTCAGCTGTTTTGTTTTCCGAGTCCATCTATAGAAAGAAACTGCGGAAAATCTCTTGTTTCAAAACATACTTTTGCAGGAATTACAAACGAACACCTTGGTGAGCTGGCTTCAGAGAAAAACTTTCTTGCAGAAACACAGCGGGCAATCCCGTGCAGGCAAGAAAGCTCCAGGCATCTTGCCCGCTCAGATAGCCAATCAGAGCGCAGGATATGGTTCATCTTGCCCACTTGCACAGCCACCCACATAATAAGTAGAGGGCTTATATCAGCTCGTAAGGGGTTTTGGGTGGGCTTATAAACGGGGGTGGGAGGCCCATATCCGCGGGGAGGGGGGCTTGTAAGCCATATAAAAGTATTGTTTCGGAATGAGCAGTTAAGAAATAAAAACGTTCTCCATTTACTTACGTTTATAGGCTTTGAAGAGTTACAATAAATCGGGAATTTAGTTCAATATCATTATTTGGAACAAATTTAGTTCAATACTATTAGGAACAATAACAACTGTAAAAACTCTAACAATGCCAATGCAACTAGAAGACAACAAAACAGAAGACAATTTGAAGTTGTCCTCTGTTCTGTAAAAGTACTTCTGTTAAAGGAACAAGGATAAATGGAGGGAGGGGCTTAAAATCGGAATATAATTTTTGTTAACAGGTAGATGAGCATATAACGGAAGGGTGGGGGGGGGGGGTGGGCTTTAAACCGGGATTTTACAGTAACTGGTCTAGCAAAAGGAGGCTCATCACCTGCAATATATAATGCAGAGATAATCGTCAGGGGTATCACCCTGACGAGAGTTTACGTAAAGCTCGAAATTTAACGCTCATGTTTCTTTCTCTCTTCAGATCTTTTCACGCATGGATCCCGGAAAACTCTATAATTATTTTGTTGAAATCACTGTAATGAACGTAAATGTTTTTGCCGTTTTTGATTGACATCACTCGAACCACAAACTGCGAAATAAGGCTTTTCCTTCTTCTGTTTGTGAAGTGAGTAATTGATTGTATCAATCGTATGTAAAATTAATATATTTTTGTATTGTAAAAGAGTAAAGTTGATTTGATATTTTCATTTATTTGATTAATGAAAACAAATATAACATAAAGTTCTCGATTAACGAGGATTAGCGAGTGAGTGAGAAATTTTCTACCAACTGCAGTAAGTAGTTTATTGCGCAAGCGCATTCGCGACTACACGAAAAGGTAATCAAGCACAGTAAAAATTCCACAGAAGTTCTCTCTTTATTAAAGATAAAAAATACATTCAGTTTTTTTTAACAATCATTCTTTCTCTAAAAGTGGCACAATGCGAAGCCAGAACATCGCAGCAAATTGAAAACACAGAGGAAAATCCGTCTTTATTGCGGACTCGCTACAAAAATTGTCCTTTAAATAAATTGTCAAATCTTAACTGCCACATGTACGGTAATATTATACCCAAGCGTTGGGTTAATCTTCATGAAAAGTCTGGCTACTCATGAATGATCCATTTCTCTTGCTGCATCAAGCGCAATTTAGAAGTGAAAATGACACAGAACAAAGAATAATTTGAACTCGGTTGAAGATGTGCTACTTTCCTGACACTTCTGCCATTCTATTGAGTGCGGAGCCGGCTTTAAACCACTCAATCTGCGTCTCGTTCATGGTGTGATTCAAGGAAAACTCATCTTGACTTCCATTCGAGTGTTTCACAACACACTTAACAGGCTGAAAAGAAGGGCGTTTGGTTAACATTTTAAAGCAAGTTTTTTAAGGACTGTCAGTAGCAAAAACAATAGAGCGTTTATATGACGTCAGACGGCCATATTGGTGTACCAAGCCAATCCCGTGGGAGTTGGTGTAAACACTTTCTTTTGTTCCAATAAATTTACATAGCTGCTAGTCACGTGATTGAAAACGCTCTATACCGTAACAATGCCATCTGACCAATCACGACAAACATTAGTAATGAAATGTACCAGGGCCATGGCTTTTCAAAGCAGGGTTGCTAGCCCAGGTTCAAGGTAAGTTTTGTGTTCGCTTTTATTGCTCAACAATGAGAAATCCTGAACTTCTCTTCGCACTGCAATTTGGCTTTGGTGACTATAAACTTTGTAAAATTAGCAGTGGAAACGCTTTTACATAAGACAAATAGGAGAAACCTTGGACGACATTAACGAGGGGTTGGAGTTAACTGACTTTCGAACAACCGGAGAAAGAACGTCAAGTACGGGAAAAAATGATCACCATACCAAGCGCGGGAAATCTGCAACAGGTGCCAATCACAGGAAAGGCGAAACCGGACAGTGCAGGAAATGTACAACCGGTTCCAGGCGGGGGAAAAACATATAATGGGTGCCAATTGCCAAGAGCAGGAAACATTCAACTAGTGCCAAGCACAGGCAAACCACGGGTGTAACCAAGTCATGGCTGGATGTGGTTTTGTCCTTGCTTTAAAATAAGTAGCTTTAAAATAAAACAGCGGCCAACTAGTCCTACTATTCTTTCGTCGACCTTACTACGATTTTCAGTTGAGTAAGGCACGAGGGAAGTTTGGTGACAAAGTTTTAACGTTCAAGTTACCACGTTGTCAAGGGCAACTTGTTCTGTTTCCAAGGGAGACTATGCAATTCAGCGATAAAGCCGGCGAGAAATTGTCAGACGTGATCGAATAATGCAATCTCCCTTGAAAACGGAGCAAGTTGCCCCTGACAACATGGTAACTTGATCGTTAAAACTTTGTGACCAAACTTCTCTCGTGCCTTACTCAACTGAAAATCGTAGTTATAATAACTGGTTGGTGAAGAAAAGAGCAATAAGAGTTTACCTTCCCAGGAGCAAGTTCATTCAGACCCAGCAGAGAGAGCTTGTCTTCAGGCTGAATCTTGTCATAATCTGACGGATTAGCAAAAGTCAGGGGCAGGAGACCTGGCCAAAGAAATCAGACTGTGTTACTGTGGAGTTATGTTGAGGGGTCTGCAATCCTTCCTAAATTTGTAGACATGTTACACAAAACCATCAAGATTCTACTAAAGATACTGCAAAACTTACCCTGCTTCTTCAAATTTGTTTCTGAAAGAAAACAACAACAGTTAGTCGTGAAGATTTTAACAGCATAATATTCAAGTCTCCAGTGAACGTATTTGGTACCCACGAACAGAAAAATTTTCCATTTAAGTGATTAACTAAGTTTCATTGATTCACTTCTTGAAGGTTTCAAGGGAGGAACACATAAGCCTTCCCCCTGTCTACCATGCCCTCCACTATTCAGGGATTATTAATAAAGTGATGCTTAAACGTAAGAGGGATACAATTCATGTCGGCAAAACGTCAAAACGTGATTTCAGGCGGGCAGATAGAAAGTCAGGTTTCATTCAGTTTGTAGGAAAACTTACTCTTTACATTTCAAATTGGTTAGTGGCGTAATAACTAAAGGTGAAGGTGAAATCGCACACGAACCAAGGAGGGCCACATGGCTGGAGCTTATTCAGCTTCTCACGGTAGCATGAAGCAACTGAGAGTATTGCTACTCTCCCGTAGATGGGATGCTAGTCCATAGCAGGGTTACCCCCAGCAGTACGTTGCCGGTATCCATTTTATACACCAGGGTGAAGAGATAAAAAGCGGGGTAACGTCTAAGGAGAGAACACGACGGCAGGGACTGGGCCTTCAATCCAGGACCCGGTTGTTCGAAACAGGATTAAGCTAACCCAGGATTAGAGTCAATTTTCAATTCAGTTTTATAGCCAAACGATGCGGATTTCTGCAAATCCTTTTTGCCCTAAATTCTAACTTTGGTTGCTTTCAAAAAGCCCTTGTAATTTGCTGTGAACACGCTTTTGAATAAGTGAAATAGGGACCTTGATTAAACTTTAATCCCAGGTTAGCGTTAACCAGCTTTCGAACAACCGGGCTCTGAAGTCCAACGTGCTAGCCACTAAACCACTGCGCCTCCACAGTGGCGTAATAGAGTTTCTAGCTTGAGAAAATTAAATATCGGTAGGGGGCATAATTGAGCTTTTACGGGTACACAGGCCACCTACTGTGGATAGGCAGGTAGACAGCTACAAAACCTACCGTGGATTCGTGCAAAGCTCTTGACGATGATTGCTCGTCCTCCAAGATGTCTTGGTTCAAGAGCAGCGTGCTCTCTACTGCTGCCTTCACCGTAATTCTCATCTCCAACCACAACCCACTTGACACCATTCGCCTGGAGAGAAGTGAAGAAAATTTGAAAAGAACTCATGTGGGTGTGACTGTTTTCACAGTCCACCCAGGCAAAAAAATGTTGTTAGTCCATCGTAGTACATTGCGTTTTATTGATTGTACTGTCTTGCATTGTGTTTCACTAAAATTTTACTGCATTGCACTTTAAGGTAAAGCAATTTTATGACTGTGGTTACAGCCTGAATAACTCGTTGTGCTGTATTTTGACCCGCCCTGTGGGCTCGTCAAAATACAGCAAAACTCGTAAAAATATACGGCGATACTTCACACTAAAACATTTAATAAGATATATCCTATTGAAATACTAGTAAATGACCTCGCTCGCCACGAGTCTCCCAGTAGCTCAGTAGTAAGAGTACCCGACCGGTGTATGGAAGGTCATGAGTTCGATTCATGTCAGGGACCAGGATTTTTCCTCTGACCCACACTCGTGACATGTTGAATATTACACCGTAAGTTACTATTTCTACCTTGTAATATCGTGCAGTGTCGGGGACTGCTCCGTAATCTCCAGTCAGCTGATCATGATTCTTGACATGGTTTGCCTTCCCATGCTCACTGTTGATGGCTCTGCGGATGAAAGATTCTTCAGATAAATAATCGATCAGGGTCTGGAAGGGTATTCTCGGGATCCGGGATTTGACCACAATACGGTGCGGGATTCGGGAAAACGAAAAATATCTCGACGGGATTCGGGATTTGACTGCTACCAAGGAAGCGGGATTCACCAAAATTTGGGTATGGGATGCGGGATTTTGTTGCCTGTCTGTCGGGAATTCGGGAAATCGTCACGACCCAAAAAAACCGTTATAGCGGCAAAAGCGAATCAACCAGGCAAGCGCAAAATATCAATCGAAAGGGCCAATCTACATCTTAAATTTATTAGCTTTTGCAGAAATAAGTCTTTTTAATGTATTTTTGGGAAAGAAGTTACGAAATTCGGGATAGCGATGGAAAAAGTGCGGGATGCGGGATTCTCGTGAAAAAGGAGCTGGAATGCGGGATCAGGACCCCCCTTCCAGACCCTGATCGATCACACAGCACACTGTCCGCGCGCCAGTTTCTTGGCGTCGATAGCCGCCTCGTGTTGTCTTGATTATCGTCTTGAAAGTTCCTAGATTATTTTTAGCTACAATGCATTCGAAAGCTCTCAAATTAAGAACAAAGTCTTTAAAAAGTACAATAAATTAAACCCCTTGCCTATTTTAAGTGGAAATGTTTCAAAATACAAGCACTATGTCAACACAAGCACCAAAAGACAAAAGGCCAATTCGCTTGGTCAGCGATTGAAGTTTTGGTGGCTTTGTACGTCATGTATCTCTACATAAATTAACCCAAGCATTTTTCACGGGCAGAATTGAAAGGCGAACATAAAGGCCATACTCGCAAATGTTTGAAACCTTTGACGTCTTATTTTCCTTGCCGAAACTAAAACTTGAAAATAAATAAGAGTCTTCAATCTCTCAGGAAATCTCGTGAAATAAAGACCAAGAGAATGAATGGTATTGGCCAGTCGAAATATCGCAACTCAAGTCTCTTTCACAACACGTTGCTTGAACAGTCCTTGCGGAAGTCTTTCTGACCGGCAAACACTCACATTTTTATCTATTTGACTGATCACGATCTCTTTTGATGCGACATTGAGCAAGATTGAGCGTACACGGTTCTTGCAGTGGTGTTATACTTAACTTTGCATTTGCAACGGGATTTTGGGGGGGGGGGGGGAAGCCAGCAAAATGCACTGAAGTCCCCAGAACGTACTCCCTTTTTTAGGCCGCGGCTACACGAGCGATTTTTTGCTTGCGATGGTGATGCGATTTTTTTGAAAATTGTCGCGTCACCAGCGCGCGGAGAAAATCGCATGTGTAGCCACCCTCGCACAGGTGATGCGACAGATGAAAAAATCGCAGAAAAAAAATCGCGAGAAATTCAATGAGTTGAAATTTTTGCGACAAAATCACGGACTTCGTCAGAGGGTGGCTACACATGCGATTTTCTCCGCGCGCTGGTAACGCGACAATTTTCAAAAAAATCGCATCACCATCGCAAGCAAAAAATCGCTCGTGTAGCCGCGGCTTTATTGTCAGCACAACGCTTGAGTTTGCAGCATTTGGCAGCGGTCCCGACGCCAAATATAGCAGAGCTAGTGCCTTCTGTTTTTTCTTTCCCCAGCCATGTGTTTTGCAGCGGTCCGAACACATACTCACCGGAAAATACCCTCGTGTTTATCTCGATCGAGCTGCAACCGATAAACAGCTGGTTAAGTACAAAAGTTATCGCAAATCATTAGTTTTCGTTGTTGTAACCTAATGGTCATCGTG
This sequence comes from Siderastrea radians, assembly GCA_964017195.1. Taxonomy (NCBI): domain Eukaryota; kingdom Metazoa; phylum Cnidaria; class Anthozoa; order Scleractinia; family Rhizangiidae; genus Siderastrea; species Siderastrea radians. The sequence goes on along the minus strand of OZ024891.1, from coordinate 32,056,709 downwards.
CGCATCTATGGCGCGCGTGGTGCGGAGTTCGGTTCTCAGAGAGAAAAAAGTCTTTTCTTTTAAAGACTTCAATGAGAGTATTTTCAAAAATTCATAAGTACCAGCGAAAAAAAAATTAAAGTGGAGCTTCACTTTTAGGCTTGCATTTTGGCTAAATCTATATATCATGTATTTTAAGCGCGCGCGTTGATAGCGCGTATATACATTTTAGTAACGGATAAAAATTCGAATTTTTTGAGTTGGATAGTTTTCCATGATCGTTTTAGTAAGCCACATGTTCCAGTCCTATTTCTACCGACTGGATCTTCGTTGAAGGAGTCCTGGACGACACTGAGTAAGTAACGACGCTTTCATACGACAATAAAGTTCCAAAATTCTTTTTTGAAAAATACAAGTTTGCGCGAGTTAACGTCAAAACAACAGTGAAATGGCAGAAATTTCAACGGAAAACTACCAATATGTTAGAAAATTGTTTTTGCGACATACAACCACGCCAAATTGTATTTTCCAACACGAGTTTTTAAACTTTGGTGGCCGATCGGCCTGTACTTAAAACCAATCATTTGTCTTAATTGCCTTTTCAATTCTGTTTTGAAATTTAAATCTCAAAGTATAAATGGCAAAACCTGATTTTTAAAATCATATTTGAATTATTAATCCTGCCTTGGTCAACCGGCCCAAAAGCTCGGTGGCTGAAAGCCTATTAATGCCAATCAGAGTCCAAGTTAAGCTAGGTTACATGGGGTTTTGCGAAGGATTTAAGGGGGAGGTCTGGTGAGATGCCCTGTTTTCCCAACATTTTAGCACTTTTTCTTAATTATCCCCATGAAATTTCATTCAATCCAAAAACGCTTCAATCGGTTTATAGTGCTTGCTCCCATAAATCTGTAAGAATTTTTTCGCAATTTTTAAAGTGAACGTAAAGAAAAAATTGGGGGGGGGGGGAGGGATTGAGGAATTTTAAGAAAATTAAAAATTGATTAAGAAAAAAGGTGAGTAAAAATAAAGATTGAAAGTTAATAATTAATAGACAGATAACAAAACAGGCCACAAACAACCCCAAGAGCTCTTGCGTGGGGGTGGCCTGTCTGGGGGTGTGTACAAAAATCTTATCCCTCTTTTATTTCTCTCTTAAATCTTATCCTATTTCCTAAAAATGTAACCAGACTCTCCCTTAAGACAAACCGAACGATTTGCGATATCTTGAAATATATGACATAACTAAATGTCACGAATTATCTTTGAATACGGTTAGATAACTAATCAGTGAAAATTTTTCTTCAACCTATCACCCTTCATTTTGAACTTTGACTTTTCTTTGCATTTTCACAAAAATTTTAATTGAGAAATTTGAAATCTTACCGGGCCCAGGCTTCCTCTTTTCTTTCCTTTCTTCCTCTCTCTACGTCACAAATAAATAAAACGCACGTTGTCATAACGACTATAATCACTTTGGAAATTTTTTCTGAATTCTGTGCTGAGCGTTTGTGCTGATGTACAGAGAAACAATGGAGCAGTCTTGGTTATCATCTACTATTGATTACGTGTACAATACAGTTTCAGGAGATGAACGCGATCGTTCAGGGACTTCTGATTATCAGAAAGTGTTTTCAAATGGTGTGTGGATTGATGATCTTCCGACCAGCGTCTATGAGCCGCTGGAGACTTCATGTGTCGGGACACGGGCCACGCCCAAACAAGTACGTATTTCCTTTCCATTTCCATTTTTCGTTTTCTTAAATTGGCTGATATTAACGCATGTTTAAGAGACAGTGGAATATAATCGTAGATATCAAGGAAAATAAATTGCGCTTTACACGGTACTCCTATTTTGAACTCGTGGATCTAGCGAATTCACCGAGTTTTTCTTAACAATCTTTTCCCAAAATCTTGTAACTTTATGCTACCAGCTTATTCATTTTGTGACTTGAAGATTCTTAACATAATTATGCATTTCATCAGTACAGGAATTTTTGATATTTTTTCTGGCGTGAAGTTTTTCTTCAAATTGCAGTTCGCGCACAAAAAGCGCGCGCGAAGACATTTTTGCATTTATGACGCAAATTCGATTTAAGTGTTCCATGGAGCGAGAAGAAATTTCTTCCAACTGCAAAGTTATCAAGGCTTGCGCAGAGAAGGGTAGCTTTTGTGCAAAAAATGGGAATGTTAATGCTTCTCCTATTTTCGCGCACGCGTCATTTGCGACTACAGGGCAGGCTTTGCTCCATTAACGATTTTTACCGATTTAATTTGTTTTTGATTTGTTTTTCCACAGTACGAAAAGGAACTAAAAGAGATGGAGGAAAAAATCGCCGCGCTTAAGGTCGAATGTGCTGGTAAGTTAAACATATTTATCAAGAAAGCAAAGTATTCACAGAAAGGCAAAAGAGGACAGAAAAACCACAAAACGGTACTAAAAAGTAAAACTGACTTGAAATACTGATTTTAAAAAATTCTTCTTTCAGAAAAGAACAAGGAAATTGCTTCTCTTAAAGATAAGCTCGAAGATCTTGAAGCCAGTAGCCGTAAGACAGACAGCAATGCCGAGACCAAACCAGACGAAACCCAACAAGAATTAAAGAAAGCGAAAAGAACTGCTTTTGTGGCCAGAGCAAATCTTATAAAGAAGAATTTAGAACTTGACCATTTGAAAAATGAGCTTGAGTCGGCTAAAGGTCAGTATTTCCGAAACGAACTTGAATGATAATATACCCTTGTTTGCTAAGTCACCAAAGACCTGGAGCTTTCACACACCTATTTTGCGGGGAAATCGAGGCGAGAATATCCTGAGCCGTTTTACTCTATTTTAACCGATGCCTTTATTTTTCGCAATTTTAGCTTAGAAATTTAGCTTGACGGGAATCAGTTACACTGAGTTGGAGTTGACTTCGCTTAAGCTTGAATCAAGCAAAGAACCGTGAAACATGGAATCAACTAAGTGAAAGTTTAACCAGCCTGGACCAGCGTATCGTGTGTTTTTAAACAACCTATCTATTATATTTTTGATACTTGAATAGACGTTTTGTGGTATTGTGTGTCAGCTGTTATTCTGTTGCTTTCAGAACGAGAAAGGCAGTGGAAAGACAGCAACGGTTCTCTCAAATCACAGATCTTTGAACTTCGACAGCAATTAGCGGACTTCAAAAAGGATGTTTTTGACGAGATCAAACGTCACCAGCTGCCCACTGATTTTGCTGAGCTCGATAGCTTCAAAGGTAAGAAATCCATGTTACTTATTGCCTGTTGGAGACTCTCAGATGGTGCGAAACGGCAAACGTGGAAACGATGCGCGTGAAATCTAAGTGGGAAAGGAAGGGTGGTCTATGGAAGCCTCCAAGCGTTTTCTTTTCCGCGTCCGTTTTCTTTATTTCGCGGTTCCTACCGTCTCGAACTTAGACTTGTACCCAGTCACCTCTTATTTATTCCTCTTCGCATTGGAATATGGGAAGGCGATCAATGCGTGCAAACCCTTTTGGGAAAGAGGGAGAAAAGTGACTCCGTCCTTTCCTTGATGCACCGCGAACTCATTAAATCCTACCCATAAACAAGCGCGGACAAGAGAAGCGACTGGACACGAGTCTGTCTCGAATCCTGGAACAGGCTTTATTATATGGCTGGCTGTGTGAGCGGGAAGAGGAACCAAATCCTGAGCTTTGATTGGCTACCTGAGCGGGGAAAACCGCTTGGGTTAGCCTTCTGTGTTTCAATTCTTTTCGACTCGTCTCCGTCCAAAAACAACGCAAAAACACTTGGCGAATATCCAAAAAACTTGACCTCACCACGGCTTGGTCAATAACACATATATTTTGCTCATAAAGCTGCTGTACCATGTCTACCGTCCAGCAAGAAGCTAGACGGTAGACTGTTAAGAAGATTGAAAACATTAACGCGAGCTATGGTTTAATTTTTGACATGTACAGAGACGAGTTTTTAAATCCTGTATCAGCTAAGTTATTTTGTTGCTTTTAGAACGAGAAAGACAGTGGAAAGAGAGGAACAATTTCCTGGCATCCCAGATTTCTGAACTTCAACAACAATTAGCAGACTTCAAAAAGGATGTTTTCGACGAGATCAAACGTTGCCAGCCGCCCGCCGGTTTTGCTGAGCTCGGCAGCTCAAAAGGTAAGAAATCCAAGTTATATTACTGATAGCCTTCTGTAGGCTCTCTAACATGAGTGTGAAATCATACGTAACCTGGTAACGCGTGGAAGTTGGTGTGAGTCCACCAGTATGAGTGTGAGTGGTTTTCCCGTGGTGGGCGATTATTATAGACCCAAGCTAAACGAGATTTCAGAATGTTTCAGAGCACGAGAGAGTCTATGAGAGTTGAAAGCCAAATGACAGCGAGAGTTTGAACTATCATCGATACTAATTAAAACTTGAGCAGATTCATTAACACTTGGAGATTGAACCGGGGAGTTGCCGACAGTGGAGGACAGTTATTGCGACCGCAAGAGGGTCACCGAGAGCACACGGGTAGAGCCACCGAGCGCACACGACTGTTTAATGGCAAACTCTCATTCCTCAGTGGTCCTGTTTTTATACGTGGCCGCTTAACCGGGTTATTTTTCAAATACGTTTGTAAAGATGGCTGTGCTAAAGTCAGAGGACGTTGCGACGTCTCTAGCATCACATGCAGAAATATTATAAATACACCAGTGATTCAGTTAGGATATACACTGTGGGTTTATAAAAGGATTAGTAAGGATTCGGTTTTGATGTGATTTTAGAAAAAGAAACAGGATGTCACTGGACGAATTCCACAGTTATCAGGGAGGAAGCTAAGGAGCTAAAGGAGAAGATTGAAAAAGTACAGGAAAAAATCTATGAACAGGAACAAAATGTCTGCCAACAAAACCATCAATTACAAAATCTTTTGCCTCCCACAAATGTAGAGCAGGCAACGCCCAAAGGTAACTGAAGCAGACAAATTTGTGATGTCATTCCATTATCTACTCATGCTTTCCCTTTTACGCTCGCAGGAAACAATAGATGAATTGATAAAATGAAAAAAAAAAAAATTCCGTCCGAGAAGCAAGGGTAAAATATATTCATTCTGTTGTTTTCAGAATTCATTTCTTTCCGCAGCTAATAGTTTCGCGCACCCTTAAGCCGGCAGGGAAGCGTTTTGAAAAGCAATGCCTCAGCAAAAATGTGTCCTCGATTGTTTGTCCTCAACAACATATTCAAATATAAAACTTTGGATTTATCAACTGAGTTGATAAGGTAAATTGGCCACTGTAAAGAGATTGAAAGCTGGCGTTTTGCTCTGACGAAAGGCTAACGCTCAAACGTCAGCTCTCAATCTCTATACGGTGGCCAATTTGCCTTTCAAATCAGTTGACAAATCCAAAGATTGGTGTTTCACTTCCCCACCGACGCAAAACCACAGTTTCTTTAGACACTAACCCCTTTGTTTATTTTGAATATACCATGTTCTAACGTGCTACTTATGAAATTCTTTCTTTAATTTGTCAGCTTGCCCACCACCACCACCACCACCGCCGGGTGTAATCCAACACTCCAATCTGCCATTACCGAGTCAGTCTAGCAACGGAGATGGCATTCGCAAGGACAATCCATACTCTCTGAGGGTAGTCACAGGTAACGAAAATGTTTATTATGTCCATGTTCTGAATTGCAGTGTGTTTAGATTGAGTATGACTGAATGACGTAAGGTTAATACAATGTGCTGTTATCGACTTCACAACTACCAAACACTTACTCTAGAATGTGGAATTCGTATGCAGGTTCTCATTCAGGTATCGCTGCATTTAAAGTCTTTATTGACAGGGTCTGGCAAATAAAAAGGGAGAGAAAACGAGGCATTTTGCAAATATGCTTTTATGTTGAATCGAATCCTCATGAACCAGGCTCTTGCGCACAGGCATGCCATCTACGATGCCTAGCTACGCTTCGCAACAACGATACTACGAGTGATAGTTCACGAAGTGATTTCTTAAGAGGCTCTGACTGTAAATATCGAGAATCGGCGGACAAGCTCAAAAAATCGAAAATCCTGATAACTTGCCAGAAGAACACTTTTGGGGAGCTCTCTTCGAAAATATTACTTAAACCTTCTGGAATTCTATTGTTTTCGGGAAATTCGGAAAAACGGTTTTGCTTAATTTATTACACAATAATCAGGCTTAAAATTAAACAAATTGAAAGCTCTTCCTTTTAAACAATTTGCAACGCCAGAAAACAATTTTAATTTTAAATGATAGCAATACTCTTCTACTTTCTATCAATAGGAATTGCATGGAGTTTTGCTTTATTTCTGTGGTTTGGTGGTTCTTTGAAACAAAGCCATTTTGCGCACTTCGGAAAAAGGCAAAAATTGGTAAGCTTTAGAGGCTTAAAATGGGTCTTGGTATGTCTAATATCGAATTGAAATAAACACTGTGATAAGGTTTGGCCCTACTTCTATTATAATATGAAATAAAAAATCTGGGCAATTCAGGCTCACGCTGACAAAAACACAAATTCGCGAACCAGTGTTGCCAAAATGTGCATAATTTGGATAATAGAAAAAAACTGTAATGAAAGGACGACTTGAAATATGACAAATCGTTTACTGTAACTGTAACTATTTTCGGATGGTCTTTTCACTAGATGATGCATTCGCTGATATCTTCATTTGTCTTTCTGAAGAACTACGAACAAATTTGGAAAATTGTTGGTGAAACTAGAGTGCAGTGGGTTATCATTTTTTGTCAGATGTCTATACTCTGCAGCACCAATGGCCTTTCTTTGTTATTTGCAGTTTTGCGGGGGGTGGAAACTAATGTTCTCGAAAATCCAAACGGTTCCTTTTGCAAGTCATTAAAGTTGACGTACGCGTATAAATTGAGAGCTCAGTTTGGCTGTGTAAAGTAAGGAACACAAAAGTATCACTCAAAATAATCCAGTCACGCAACCGATCACTGCGCGTTCATGCAAACGTGAAAATATTCTTCAATGAAAATTTTATCCTCTAAAACCGTGAAAGAGTTCTCAGCGATCTTGCAAAGTAAAACCAAACAAGCTGTGTATTAATATCTCTTAGATGTACAGCAGCATTTAGAACTCGTAAATACCGATCCCGCTGCCAGAACGTCCGTGGTTTGGGTTTTTTTAAACATATTTATACAAGTGTAATAATATCGATAGGAACAGCACAATTTTTGACAAATGCGTATAAATCATAATAATAATGATGCACTTTTGCTCCTGGCCAAAATAGTGTCATTTCAGAAAGTCGCCCAAAATCTTAGTAGCCGTTTGAAAAGAGCGATCGCGTCACGTACACAACAACATACTACACTTTGCAGTTTTCTTCTCTCGAAGAGAAAGGTGTCATATGTATACGAAACTAATTCTAGACTTGCCTGTAGCAATTTTCGTCCCAGTGGAATATCAGCTACACATGACAGTATGCCCCAAACACAGGGATGCGTACGGTATTCGCTGGAGAACTAGCCATGCATAAAACAGCGGCCAATGTAAGAAGAGACCGCATTTAAAAACTGCCATAAGGAGGTTGACAAATTGACAAAAAATATTCACGTGACTCGGGTCACGCAACAGCTGTGTAGAACTTTTAAAACTTTTTCTCCTTCTCTTTCGTTTTACGTAGAAATAGTATAAGCCCAAAACAATGCAAGAATAGATTGAAGGAATGTTTTGGTTCATTCTTTGTGTGTCTTCAGTAAATAAAATCCTCTAAATTGAGCTCACCCAAACTACTACTTTTCATTTCATTCATTTCATTGTTCAATTTTTGGCAACACTGGTTCGCGATTTTGTGTTTTTGTCAGCGCGACCCTGAATTGCCCAGATTTTTTATTTCATATTATAATAGAAGTAGGGCCAAACTTTATCAGAGTGTTTATTTCAATTCGATATTAGACATACCAAGACCCATTTTAAGCCTCTAAAGTTTACCAATTTTTGCCTTTTTCCGAAGTGCGCAAAATGGCTTTGTTTCAAAGAACCACCAAACCACAGAAATAAAGCAAAACTCCATGCAATTCCTATTGATAGAAAGTAGAAGAGTATTGCTATCATTTAAAATTAAAATTGTTTTCTGGCGTTGCAAATTGTTTAAAAGCAAGAGCTTTCAATTTGTTTAATTTTAAGCCTGATTATTGCGTAATAAATTAAGCAAAACCGTTTTTCCGAATTTCCCGAAAACAATAGAATTCCAGAAGGTTTAAGTAATATTTTCGAAGAGAGCTCCCCAAAAGTGTTCTTCTGGCAAGTTATCAGGATTTTCGATTTTTTGAGCTTGTCCGCCGATTCTCGATATTTACAGTCAGAGCCTCTTAAGTGAACCCATAGAGACCGTGGCAAGATAGAAATCATTGAAAGAGTGATAGAATAGAGTAAATGAATCAAGCGCAAACATGAACAACACAATCTGTACCAACAGTAGAGTGAAGCGGGACGGGGGGACGGGAGCCCGGGGAAAGGGGGGGCGGGAGGTGTATGGGAGGCGGGAGTAGAGGTGGCGGGAACGCGAAATTTAAACCGTACGGTCCCCGCCCCCCACCACAGTAGACGACCAGAAACTGTAATTCTTAGTTATCTTAAGCCTTACCTCAAACAGGCTTTGTACACAGCTTTTCACTTGAAATAGTTTTGTTTCACGTGAATGAAAAGTCTTTTTATATGAAAGGTTGTGCAACAGGCCTCGCTTTGAAAACGAGGATGAAGACAATTTGGATGCGGCCTTTTTCATATGTCATGTTTACAGGAAACAAGTTACCTTCAAGATAGTTCTTCATAAGCTTAGCTAAATTTAGACGATTGGACTTGAATTTGAGTAGACAGCGACCATAATACGGCGTTTATGACTTGAAATGGCAGTTATTCCACGAAATCTCGAAAATCAGTGGGTCAAAATAAATTTCTTTTTTTGTTATACACCAGTCGGAAGCTTTTCGATTTAAAAGCCTAAGAAATTTACTGCAATACATGCAAGATTTAATAATATTTTGATTCACTCAATGCCTTACCTTACGGCTTCGACCAACAGCCAATGTATAACTGGATGCTCGTAACCCCATTGGTTACAATTGGTACGGTTCATGTTCATCCTACCTTTTGGCGAATTAAAAGCGATTTCCATGACGAAATGGAATTTTCTTGTTTTCTTTAGCTAATGGCCATCTGAATTCCCGTCCACTCCCAAGAAATGTCGCGCCAGGGTATACATCGCAGCAAGGAATGAGTTATGTGAAAGGTAAGACATACGCACTTTAACAGCACAGTACTCTATTATTGCGTTAGCTATACGTTCCCTCAAAGCAACATTTTCCACACTCTTTTAAAAGACCTTTATCCAACAAGTTTGCTTTTGAGTTATTCCCATTTCGTTTCAATGTTTTTCAGGAGAAGAGACCGGATTCTTTACCAGAACATTCAATAAATGGTTTGGATTCTAGTAAGTATAAGCCGTTAATCTAAATTATATTATTCTAAAAACGTTGCAACACAAGGGAAAGTTTCATGATAAGGGAGAAGTTTTACTTTATTACGAGAAAGGTCAGCGTTTTAGCGTTATGCTCGTTTTACGGCAGAAGCAGTAGGTAAGAGGGAAAGAGACGGGTGTAATGCGATACCATATTTCCACTCTTGTTGGTAAGAAATGGCCGGCACTATGTAAAATGCTATGTTGATGTGCGTGGAGACGGGATGGATTGTTAGGTTTTCGCATCTTGTCGTTTTGCTTCTAGCAAATAGTAATTGTGGTAATAGTCCTAGTTGCTTCATGCGACAAAAAGCAAAGGTAAGCAGCGGCCTTGTGGACAACTTCCGACTTAGCTGTAACTTAACTACGATGTGCAATACTACAAATGGGTTTTTGACCGAGCAAGCTTGATCAATAAAGGATTTATTATTTGGCCAAGAGAACACCAAAGAATTTGATTGTGTTCATGAAACTCGTCGACATCTTAGGTTTCTTTGAAGGTTCAGCTGTTTTCTTTTCCAACTTCATCTATAGAAAGAAACTGCGAAAAATCTCTTGTTTCAAAACATACTTTTCCAGAAATTACTAACGAACACCTTGGTGAGCTGGCTTCAGAGAAAAACTTTCTTGCAGAAACACAGCGGGCAATCCCGTGCAGGCAAGAAAGCTCCTGGCATCTTGCCCGCTCAAATAGCCAATCAGAGCGCAGGATATAGTTCATCTTACCCACTAGCACAGCCACCCACATAATAAGTAGAGGGCTTACATCAGTTCGTAAGGGGTTTTGGGTGGGCTTATAAACGGGGGTGGGAGGCTCATATCCGGGGGGAGGGGGGCTTATAAGCCGTATAAAAGTATTGTTTCGGAATGAGCAGATAAGAAATAAAAACATTCTCCATTTACTTACGTTTATAGGCTTTGAAGAGTCACAATAAATCGGGAATTTAGTTCAATATCATTATTTGGAACAAATTTAGTTCAATACTATTACGAACAAAAAGCAACTGTAAAAACTCTAACAACGCCAGTGGAACTAGAAGACAACAAAACGGAAGACAATTTGAAGCTGTCCTCTGTTCTGTAAAAGTACTTCTGTTAAAGGAACAAGGATAAATGGAGGGAGGGGCTTAAAATCGGAATATAATTTTTGTTAACAGGTAGATGAGCCTATAACGGAAGGGGGGGGAGGGGCTTTAAACCGGGAATTTACAGTAACTGGTCTAGCTAAAGGAGGCTCGTCACCTAGGATATATATTGTAGATATAATCGTCCGGGGTGTCACCCTGACGAGAGTTTACGTGAAGCTCGATATTTAACGGCCATGTTTCTTTCTCTCTTCAGATCTTTTCACGCATGGATCCCGGAAGCCTCTTTCATTATTTTGTTGAAATCACTGTAATGAACGTAAATGTTTTTGCCGTTTTTGATTGACATCACTCGAACCAAAATCTGCGAAATAAGGCTTTCCTTCTTCTGTTTGTGAACTGAGTAATTGATTGTATCAATCGTATGTAAAATTAATATAGTTTTGTATTGTAAAAGAAAGTAAAGTTGATTTGATATTTTCAATTATTTGATTAATGAAAACAAATATAACATAAAGTTCTCGATTAACGAGGATTAGCGAGTGAGTGAGAAATCTCCTACCAACTGCAGTAAGTAGTTTATTGCGCAAGCGCATTCGCGACTAAACGAAAAGGTAATCAAGCACCGTAAAATTCTACAGAAGTTCTATCTTTATTAACGATAAAAAAAAACATCAGTTTTTGTTAACAATCATTCTTTCTATAAAAGTGGCTCAGTGCGAAACTAGAAAATCGCAGCAAATTGAAAAGACAGAGGAAAATCCGTCTTTATTGCGGACTCGCTACAAAAATTGTCCTTTAAATAAATTGTCAAATCTTAACTGCCACCTGTACGGTAACATTATACTCGAGCGTTGGGTGAATCTTCATGAAAAGTCTGGCTACTCATGAATTATCCATTTCTCTTGCTGCATCAAGCGCTATTTAGAAGTGAAAATGATACAGAACAGAGAATAAGTTGAACTCGGTTGAAGATGTGCTACTTTCCGGACACTTCTGCCATTCTATTGAGTGCGGAGCCGGCTCTAAACCACTCAATCTGCGTCTCGTTCATGGTGTGATTCAAGGAAAACTCATCTTGACTTCCATTCGAGTGTTTCACAACACACTTGACAGGCTGAAAAGAAGGACGTTTGGTTAACATTTTAAAAGCAAGTTTTTTAAGGACTGTCTCTAGCAAAACCAATAGAGCGTTTATATGACGTCACAGCGGCCATATTGGTGTACCAGGCCAATCCCGTGGGAGTTGAAGTCTCTTCTTATGTAAACACTTTCTTTTGTTCCAATAAATTTACATAGCTGCTAGTCACGTGACTGAAAACGCTCTATACCGTAACAATGCCATCTGACCAATCACGACAAACATTAGTAATGGAATGAATGTACCAGGGCCTGGCTTTTCAAAGCAGGGTTGCTAGCCCAGGTTCGAGGTAAGTTTTGTGTTCGCTGTTATTGCTCAACAATGAGAAATCCTGAACTTATCTTCGCACTGCAATTTGGCTTTGGTGACTATCAACTTTGTAAAATTAGCAGTGGAAACGCTTTTAAATAAGACAAATAGGAGAAACCTTGGACGACATTAACGAGGGGTTGGAGTTAATTGACTTTCGAACAACCGGAGAAAGAACGTCAAGTACGGGAAAAAATGATCACCATACCAAGCGCGGGAAATCTGCAACAGGTGCCAATCACAGGAAAGGCGAAACCGGACAGTGCAGGAAATGTGCAACCGGTCCCAGGCGGGGGAAAAACATATAATGGGTGCCAATTGCCACGAGCAGGAAACATTCAACTAGTGCCAAGCACAGGCAAACCACGGATGTAACCGAGTCATGGCTGGGTGTGGTTTTGTCCTTGCTTTAAAATAAGTAGCTTTAAAATAAAACAGCGGCCAACTAGTCCTACTATTCTTTCGTCGACCTTACTACGATTTGCAGTTGAGTAAGGCACGAGGGAAGTTTGGTGAGAAAGTTTTAACGTTCAAGTTACCACGTTGTCAAGGGCAACTTGCTCCGTTTCCAAGGGAGACTATGCAATTCAGCGATAAAGCCGGCGAGAAATTGTCAGACGTGATCGAATAATGCAATCTCCCTTGAAAACGGAGCAAGTTGCCCCTGACAACATGGTAACTTGATCGTTAAAACTTTGTGACCAAACTTCTCTCGTGCCTTACTCAACTGAAAATCGTAGTTATAATAACTGGTTGGTGAAGAAAACAGCAATAAGAGTTTACTTTCCCAGGAGCAAGTTCATTCAGACCCAGCAGAGAGAGCTTGTCTTCAGGCTGAATCTTGTCATAATCTGACGGATTAGCAAAAGTCAGGGGCAGGAGACCTGGCCAAGGAAATCAGACTGTGTCACTGTGGAGTTATGTTGAGGGGTGGGCAATCCTTCCTAAATTTGTAGACATTTTACACAAAACCATCAAGATTCTACCAAAGATACTGCAAAACTTACCCTGCTTCTTCAAATTTGTTTCTGAAAGAAAACAACAACAGTCGTGAAGATTTTAACAGCATTTAAGTCTCCAGCGAACGTATTTGGTAGCCACGAACAGAAAAATTTTCCAGTTAAGTGATTAACTAAATTTCATTGATTCACTTCTTGAAGGTTTCAAGGGAGGAACACATAAGCCGTCCCCCTGTCTACCACGCCCTCCACTATTCAGGGATTATTAATAAAGTGATGCTTAAACGTAAGAGAGATACAATTCATGCCGTCAAAACGTCAAAACGTGATTTCAGGCAGGCAGATAGAAAGTCAGGTTTCACTCAGTTTGTAGGAAAACTTACTCTTTACATTTCAAATTGGTTAGTGGCGTAATAAGTAAAGGTGAACGTGAAATCGCACATGAACCAAGGAGGGCAACATGGCCGGAGCTTATTCAGCTTCTCACGGTAGCATGAAGCAACTGAGAGTATTGCTACTCTCCCGTAGATGGGATGCTAGTCCATAGCAGGGTTACCCCCAGCAGTACGTTGCCGGTATCCATTTTATACACCAGGGTGAAGAGATAAAAAGCGGGGTAACGTCTAAGGAGACAACACTATGGCAGGGACTGGGCCACGAACTACCGATCTTCAAACCAGGGCCCGGTTGTTCGAAACAGGATTAAGGTAACCCAGGATTAGAGTCAATTTTCAATTCAGTTTTATAGCCAAACGATGCGGATTTCTGCAAATCCTTTTTGCCCTAAATTCTAACTTTGGTTGCTTTCAAAAAGCCCTTGTAATTTGCTGTGAAAACTCTTTTGAATAAGTGAAATAGGGACCTGGATTAAATTTTAATCCCAGGTTAGCGTTAACCAGCTTTCGAACAACCCGGCTCTGAAGTCCAACGGGCTAGCCACTAAACCACCGCGCCTCCACAGTGGCGTAATAGAGTTTCTAGCTTGAGAAAATTAAATATCAGTAGGGGGCATAATTGAGCTTTTACGGGTACACAGGCCACCTACTGTGGATAGGCAGGTAGACAGCTACAAAACCTACCGTGGATTCGTGCAAAGCTCTTGACGATGATTGCTCGTCCTCCAAGATGTCTTGGTTCAAGAGCAGCGTGCTCTCTACTGCTGCCTTCACCGTAATTCTCATCTCCAATCACAACCCACTTGACACCATTCGCCTGGAGAGAAGTGAAGAAAATTTGAAAAGAACTCATGTGGGTGTGACTGTTTTCACAGTCCACCCAGGCAAAAAATTGTTGTTAGTCCATCGTAGTACATTGCGTTTTATTGATTGTACTGTCTTGCATTGTGTTTCACTAAAATTTTACTGCATTGCACTTTAAGGTAAAGTAATTTTATGACTGTGGTTACAACCTGAATAACTCGTTGTGCTGTGTTTTGACCCGCCCTGTGGGCTTGTCAAAATACAGCAAAACTCGTAAAAATATACGGCGATACTTCACACTAAAACATTTAATAAGATATATATCCTATTGAAATACTAGTAAATGACCTCGCTCGCCACGAGTCTCCCAGTAGCTCAGTAGTAAGAGTACCCGACCGGTGTATGGAAGGTCATGAGCTCGATTCATGTCAGGGACCAGGATTTTTCCTCTGACCCACACTCGTGACATGTTGAATATTACACCATAAGTTACTATTTCTACCTTGTAATATCGTGCAGTGTCGGGGACTGCTCCGTAATCTCCAGTCAGCTGATTCTTGACATGGTTTGCCTTCCCATTCTCACTGTTGATGGCTCTGCGGATGAAAGATTCTTCAGATAAATAATCGATCACACAGCACACTGTCCGCGCGCCAGTTTCTTGGCGTCGATAGCCGCCTCGTGTTGTCTTGATTATTGTCTTGAAAGTTCCTAGATTATTTTTAGCTACAATGCATTCGAGAGCTCTCAAATTAAGAACAAAGTCTTTAAAAAGTACAATAAATTAAACCACTTGCCTATTTTAAGTGGAAATGTTTCAAAATACAAGCACTATATCAACACAAGCACCAAAAGACAAAAGGCCAATTCGCTTGGTCAGCGATTGAAGTTTTGGTGGCTTTGTACGTCATGTATCTCTACATAAATTAACCCAAGCATTTTTCACGGGCAGAATTGAAAGGCGAACATAAAGGCCATACTCGCAAATGTTTGAAACCTTTGGCGTCATATTTTCCTTGCCGAAACTAAAACTTGAAAATAAATAAGAGTCTTCAATCTCTCAGGAAATCTCGTGAAATAAAGACCAAGAGAATGAATGGTATTGGCCAGTCGAAATATCGCAACTCAAGTCTCTTTCACAACACGTTGCTTGAACAGTCCTTGCGGAAGTCTTTCTGACCGGCAAACGCTCACATTTTTATCTATTTTGAGTGATCACGATCTCTTTTGATGCGACGTTGAGCAAGATTGAGCGTACACGGTTCTTGCAGTGGTGTTATACTTAACTTTGCATTTGTAACGGGATTGTGGGGGGGGGGGGGGGAAGCCTGCAAAATGCACTCAAGTCCCCAGAACGTACTTCCTTTTTTATTGTCAGCACAACGCTTGAGTTTGCAGCAGTTGGCAGCGGTCCCGACGCCAAATATAGCAGAGCTAGTGCCTTCTGTTTTTTTCTTTCCCCAGCCATGTGTTTAGCAGCGGTCCGAACACATACTCACCGGAAAATACCCTCGTGTTTATCTCGATCGAGCTGCAACCGATAAACAGCTGGTTAAGTACAAAAGTTATCGCAAATCATTAGTTTTCGTTGTTGTAACCTAATGGTCATCGTGCGCATCTATGGCGCTCTTGGTGCAGAGTTCGGTTCTCAGAGAGAAAAAAGTCTTTTCTTTTAAAGACTTCAATGAGAGTATTTTCAAAAATTCATAAGTACCAGCGAAAAAAAAATTAAAGTGGAGCTTCACTTTTAGGCTTGCATTTTGGCTAAATCTATATATCATGTATTTTAAGCGCGCGCGTTGATAGCGCGTATATACATTTTAGTAACGGATAAAATTCGAATTTTTTGATCGCTTTCTTGGATAGTTTTCCATGATCGTTTTAGTAAGCCACATGTTCCAGTCCTATTTCTACCGACTGGATCTTCGTTGAAGGGGTCCTGGACGACACTGAGTAAGTAACGACGCTTTCATACGACAATAAAGTTCCAAAATTGTTTTTTGAAAAATATAAGTTTGCGCGAGTTAACGTCAAAACAACAGTGAAATGGCAGAAATTTCAACGGAAAACTACCAATATGTTAGAAAATTGTTTTTGCGACATACAACCACGCCAAATTGTATTTTCCAAAACGAGTTTTTAAACTTTGGTGGCCGATCGGCCTGTACTTAAAACCAATCACTTTTCTTAATTGCCTTTTCAATTCTGTTTTGAAATTTAAATCTCAAAGTATAAATGGCAAAACCTGATTTTTTAAATCATATTTGAACTATTAATCCTGCCTTGGTCAACCGGCCCAAAAGCTCGGTGGCTGAAAGCCTATTGATGCCAATCAGAGTCCAAGTTAAGCTAGGTTACATGGGGTTTTGCGAAGGATTTAAGGGGGAGGTCTGGTGAGATGCCCTGTTTTCCCAACGTTTTAGCACTTTTTCTTAATTATCCCCATGAAATTTCATTCAATCCAAAAACGCTTCAATCGGTTTATAGTGCTTGCTCCCATAAATCTGTAAGAATTTTTTCGCAATTTTTAAAGTGAACGTAAAGAAAAAATTGGGGGGGGGGGGGGATTGAGGAGTTTTAAGAAAATTAATAATTGATTAAAAAAAAGGGTGAGTGAAAATATAAATTGAAAGTTAATAATAAATAGACGGATACCAAAACAAGCCACAAACAACCCCAAGAGCTCTAGCGTGGGGGTGGCCTGTCTGGGGGTGTGTACAAAAATCTTATCCCTCTTTTATTTCTCTCTTAAATCTTATCCTATTTCCTAAAAATGTAACCAGACTCCCCCTTAAGACAAACCGAACGATTTGCGATATCTTGAAATATATGACATAACTAAATGTCACGAATTATCTTTGAATACGGTTAGATAACTACCGGTAATCAGTGAAAATTTTTCTTCAACCTATCACCCTTCATTTTGAACTTTGACTTTTCTTTGCATTTTCACAAAAATTTTAATTGAGAAATTTGAAATCTTACCGGGCCCAGGCTTCCTCATTTCTTTCCTTTTTTCCTCTCTCTACGTCACAAGTAATAAAACGCGTGTTGTTATAACGACTATAATCACTTTGGAAATTTTTTCTGAATTCTGTGGTGAGCGTTTGTGCTGATGTACAGAGAAACAATGGAGCAGTCTTGGTTATCATCTACTATTGATTACGTGTACAATACAGTTTCAGGAGATGAACGCGATCGTTCAGGGACTTCTGATTATCAGAAAGTGTTTTCAAATGGTGTGTGGATTAATGATCTTCCGACCAGCGTCCCTGAGCCGCTGGAGACTTCATGTGTCGGGACACGGGCCACGCCCAAACAAGTACGTATTTCCTTTCCATTTCCATTTTTCGTTTTCTTAAATTGGCTGATATTAACGCATGTTTAAGAGACAGTGGAATATAATCGTAGATATCAAGAAAAATAAATTGCGCTTTACACGGTACTCCTATTTTGAACTCGTGGATCTAGCTAATTCACCGAGTTTTTCTTAACAATCTTTTCCCAAAATCTTGTAACTTTATGCTACCAGCTTATTCATTTTGTGACTTGAAGATTCCTAACATAATTATGCATTTCATCAGTACAGGAATTTTTGATATTTTTTCTCGCGTGAAGTTTTTCTTCAAATTGCAGTTCGCGCACAAAAAGCGCGCGCGAAGACATTTTTGCATTTATGACGCAAATTCGATTTAAGTGTTCCATGGAACGAGAAGAAATTTCTTTCAACTACAAAGTTATCAAGGCTTGCGCAGAGAAGGGTAGCTTTTGTGCAAAAAATTGGAATGTTAATGCTTCTCCTATTTTCGCGCAAGCGTCACTTGCGACTACAGGGCAGGCTTTGCTCCATTAACCGTTTTTACCGATTTAATTTGTTTTTGATTTGTTTTTCCACAGAACGAAAAGGAACTAAAAGAGATGGAGCAAAAAATCGCCGCGCTTAAGGTCGAATGTGCAGGTAAGTTAAACATATTTATCAAGAAAGCAAAGTATTTACAGAAAGACAAAAAGGCAGAAAAACCACAAAACGGCAATAAAAAGTAAAACTGACTTGAAATGCTGATTTAAAAAAAATTTTCTTTCAGAAAAGAACAAGGAAATTGCTTCTCTTAAAGATAAGCTCGAAGATCTTGAAGCCAGTAGCCGTAAGACAGACAGCAATGCCGAGACCAAACCAGACGAAACCCAACAAGAATTAAAGAAAGCGAAAAGAACTGCTTTTGTGGCCAGAGCAAATCTTATAAAGAAGAATTTAGAACTTGACCATTTGAAAAATGAGCTTGAGTCGGCTAAAGGTCAGTATTTCCGAAAGGAACTTGAATGATAATATACCCTTGTTTGCTAAGTCACCAAAGACCTGGAGCTTTCACACACCTATTTTGTGGGGAAATCAAGGCGAGAATATCCTGAGCCGTTTTACTCTATTTTAACCGATGCCTTTATTTTTCGCAATTTTAGCTTAGAAATTTAGCTTGACGGGGATCAGTTACACTGAGTTGGAGTTGACTTCGCTTAAGCTTGAATCAAGCAAAGAATCGTGAAACATGGAATCAACTAAGTGAAAGTTTAACCAGCCTGGACCAGCGTATCGTGTTTTTTTAAACAACCTACCTATTATATTTTTGATACTTGAATAGACGTTTTGTTGTATTGAGTGTCAGCTGTTATTCTGTTGTTTTCAGAACGAGAAAGGCAGTGGAAAGACAGCAACGATTCTCTCAAATCACAGATCTTTGAACTTCGACAGCAATTAGCGGACTTCAAAAAGGATGTTTTTGACGAGATCAAACGTCACCAGCTGCCCACCGATTTTGCTGAGCTCGATAGCTTCAAAGGTAAGAAATCCATGTTATTTATTGCCTGTTGGAGACTCTCAGATGGTGCGAAACGGCAAACGCGGAAACGACGCGCGTGAAATCTAAGTGGGAAAGGAAGGATGGTCTATGGAAGCCTACAAGCGTTTTCTTTTCCGCGTCCGTTTTCTTTATTTCGCGGTTCCTACCGTCTCGAACCTAGACTTGTGCCCAGTCGCCTCTTATTTATTTATTCCTCTTCGCATTGGAATATGGGAAGGCGATGAATGCGCGCAAACCCTTTTGGGAAGGAGGGAGAAAAGTGACTCCGTCCTTTCCTTTATGCACCGCGAACTCATTAAATCCTACTCATAAACCACAGCGCGGACAAGAGAAGCGACTGGATACGAGTCTGTCTCGAACCCTGGAACAGGCTTTATTATATGGCTGGCTGTGTGAACGGGAAGAGGAACCAAATCCTGAGCTTTGATTGGTTACCTGAGTGGACAAAACCGCTTGGGATAGCCTGCTGTGTTTCCATTCTTTTCGACTCGTCTCCGTCCATAAAAAACGCAAAAACCCTTATCGAATATCCAACAAACTTGACCTCACCACGGCTTGGTCAATAACGCATATATTTTGCTCATAAAGCTGCTGTACCATGTCTACCGTCCAGCAAGAAGCTAGACGGTAGACTGTTAAGAAGATTGAAAACATTAACGAGCTATGGTTTAATTTTTGACATGTACAGAGACGATTTTTTAAATCCTGTATCAGCTAAGTTATTTTGTTGCTGTTAGAACGAGAAAGACAGTGGAAAGAGAGGAACGATTTCCTCGCATCCCAGATTTCTGAACTTCAACAACAATTAGCAGACTTCAAAAAGGATGTTTTCGACGAGATCAAACGTTGCCAGCCGCTCGCCGGTTTTGCTGAGCTCGGCAGCTCAAAAGGTAGGAAATCCAAGTTATATTACTGATAGCCTTCTGTAGGCTCTCTGACATAAGTGTGAAATCATATGTAACCTGGTAACGCGTGGAAGTTGGTGTGAGTCCACCAGTGTGAGTGTGAGTGGTTTTCCCGTGGTGGGCGATTATTATAGACCCAAGCTAAACGAGATTTCAGACTGTTTCAGAGCACGGGAGAGTCTATGAGAGTTGAAGGCCAAACGACAGCGAGAGTTTGAACTATCATCGATACTAATTAAAACTTGAGCAGATTCATTAACCCTTGGAGATTGAACCGGGGAGTTGCCGACAGTGGAGGACAGTTATTGCGACCGCAAGAGGGTTACCGAGAGCACACAGGTAGAGCCACCGAGCGCACACGACTGTTTAATGGCAAACTCTCATTCCTCAGTGGTCCTGGTTTTATACGTGGCCGTTTAACTGGGTTATTTTTCAAATACGTTGGTAAAGATGGCTGTGCTAAAGTCAGAAGACGTTGCGACGTCTCTAGCATCATATGCAGAAATATTATAAATACACCAGTGATTCAGTTAGGATATACACTGTGGGTTTATAAAAGGATTAGTAAGGATTCGGTTTTGATGTGATTTTAGAAAAAGAAACAAGATGTCACTGGTCGAATTCCACAGTTATCAGGGAGGAAGCTAAGGAGCTAAAGGAGAAGATTGAAAAAGTACAGGAAAAAATCTATGAACAGGAACAAAATATCTGCCAACAAAACCATCAATTGCAAAATCTTTTGCCTCCCACAAATGCAGAGCAGGCAATGCCCAAAGGTAACTGAAGCAGACAAATTTGTGATGTCATTCCATTATCTGCTCATGCTTTCCCTTTTGCGCTCGCAGGAAACAATAGATGAATTGATAAAATGAAAAAAAAAATTCCGTCCGAGAAGCAAGGGTAAAATATATTCATTCTGAGGTTTTCAGAATTCATTTCCTTCCGCAGCAAATAGTTTCGCGCACCCTTAAGCCGGCAGGGAAGCGTTTTGAAAAGCAATGCCTCAGCAAAAATGTGTCCTCGATTGTTTGTCCTCAACAACATATTCAAATATAAAAGTTTGGATTTATCAACTGAGTTGATAAGGTAAATTGGCCACTGTAAAGAGATTGAAAGCTGGCGTTTTGCTCTGACGAAAGGCTAACGCTCAAACGTCAGCTTTCAATCTCTATACGGTGGCCAATTTGCCTTTCAAATCAGTTGACAAATCCAAAGATTGGTGTTTCACTTCCCCACCGACGCAAAACCACAGTTTCTTTAGACACTAATCCCTTTGTTTATTTTGAATATACTATGTTCTAACGTGCTACTTATGAAATTCTTTCTTTAATTTGTCAGCTTGCCCACCACCACCACCACCACCGCCGGGTGTAATCCAACACTCCAATCTGCCATTACCAAGTCAGTCTAGCAACGGAGATGGCATTCGCAAGGACAATCCATACTCTCTGAGGGCAGTCAGAGGTAACGAAAATGTTTATTATGTCCATGTTCTGAATTGCAGTGTGTTTAGATTGACTATGACTGAATGACGTAAGGTTAATACAATGTGCTGTTATCGACTTCACAACTACCAAACACTTACTCTAGAAAGGGGTATCTACTTATACAAAGGGAGTTTGCACAGTTTATGACCTAAAAAAAAAACTGGGGTAGCCATGCATTTTTCGGGGATGACTGAGCTTAAATTTGGAAAGAAAATGCCACACATTGTTACCTATTTAAAAGCTTTTTAGAATTATGGTTGCTTTCTCAGTTCCAAAAAAAACGTGGTAATCCACAATTAATAGAATTTTAAAAAAACACTATTTACAAGGCAAAAAAACGTTAAAAAAGTTTTTTCTTCCTTTTTAAACGTATTTTAGCCTTGTAAATAGTGTTTTTTAAATCATAATCGAATATTATGGATAATAAAATTTTGTTGTTTGCTTTGTTCAGCAAAGCGAAGTGTCTTGAACGCAAGGCCTCTACCGCCAAGCATTGGTGCCGTACAAAGGCCAGCTGGATATGGACAATTGATGAACAATCCCTATTCTAAAGTGAACGAGGTCTACCAGCCGAGCCCAGTGTGGAATCCGTATGCAGGTTCTCATTCAGGTATCGCTGCATTTAAAGTCTTTATTGACAGGCTCTGGCAACTAAAAAGGGAGAGAAAACGAGGCATTTTGCAAATATGCTTTTATGTCGAATCGAATCTTCATGAACCAGGCTCTTGCGCACAGGCATGCCATCTACGATGCCTAGCTACGCTTCGCAACAACGATACTAGGAGTGATAGTTCACGAAGTGATTTCTTAAGTGAACCCATAGAGACCGTGGCAAGATAGAAATCATTGAAAGAGTGATAGAATAGAGTAAATGAATCAAGCGCAAACATGAACAACACAATCTGTACCAACAGTAGAGTGAAGCGGGACGGGGGGACGGGAGCCCGGGGAAAGGGGGGCGGGAGGTGTATGGGAGGCGGGAGTAGAGGTGGCGGGAACGCGAAATTTAAACCGTACGGTCCCCCCCCCCCCACCACAGTAGACGACCAGAAACTGTAATTCTTAGTTATCTTAAGCCTTACCTCAAACAGGCTTTGTACACAGCTTTTCACTTGAAATAGTTTTGTTTCACGTGAATGAAAAGTCTTTTTATATGAAAGGTTGTGCAACAGGCCTCGCTTTGAAAACGAGGATGAAGACAATTTGGATGCGGCCTTTTTCATATGTCATGTTTACAGGAAACAAGTTACCTTCAAGATAGTTCTTCATAAGCTTAGCTAAATTTAGACGATTGGACTTGAATTTGAGTAGACAGCGACCATAATACGGCGTTTATGACTTGAAATGGCAGTTATTCCACGAAATCTCGAAAATCAGTGGGTCAAAATAAATTTCTTTTTTTGTTATACACCAGTCGGAAGCTTTTCGATTTAAAAGCCTAAGAAATTTACTGCAATACATGCAAGATTTAATAATATTTTGATTCACTCAATGCCTTACCTTACGGCTTCGACCAACAGCCAATGTATAACTGGATGCTCGTAACCCCATTGGTTACAATTGGTACGGTTCATGTTCATCCTACCTTTTGGCGAATTAAAAGCGATTTCCATGACGAAATGGAAATTTTCTTGTTTTCTTTAGCTAATGGCCATCTGAATTCCCGTCCACTCCCAAGAAATGTCGCGCCAGGGTATACATCGCAGCAAGGAATGAGTTATATGAAAGGTAAGAAATACGCACTTTAACAGTACAGTACTCTATTATTGCGCTAGGTATACGTTCCCTCAAAACAACATTTTCCACACTCTTTTAAAAGACCTTTATCCAACAAGTTTGCTTTTGAGTTATTCCCATTTCGTTCCAATGTTTTTCAGGAGAAGAGACCGGATTCTTTACCAGAACAATCAATAAATGGTTTGGATTCTAGTAAGTATAAGCCGTTAATCTAAATTATATTATTCTAAAAACGTTGCAACACAAGGGAAAGTTTCATGATAAGGGAGTATTACTTTTTTACGAGAAAGGTCAGCGTTTTAGTGTTATGCTCGTTTTACGGCAGAAGCAGTAGGTAAGAGGGAAAGAGACGGGTGTAATGCGATACCATATTTCCACTCTCGTTGGTAAGAAATGGCCGGCACTCTGTAAAATGCTATGTTGATGTGCGTGGAGACGGGATGGATTGTTAGGTTTTCGCATCTTGTCGTTTTGCTTCTAGCAAATAGTAATTGTGGTAATAGTCCTAGTTGCTTCATGCGACAAAAAGCAAAGGTAAGCAGCGGCCTCGTGGACAACTTCCGACTTTACTATGATGTGCAGTACTACAAATGGGTTTTTGACTGAGCAAGCTTGATCAATAAAGGATTTATTATTTGGCCAAGAGAATACCAAAGAATTTGATTGCGTTCATGAAACTCGTCAACATCTTAGGTTTCTTTGAAGGTGCAGCTGTTTTGTTTTCCGACTCCATCTATAGAAAGAAACTGCGGAAAATCTCTTGTTTCAAAACATACTTCTGCAGAAATTACAAACGAACACCTTGTTGAGCTGGCTTCAGAGAAAAACTTTCTTGCGGAAACACAGCGGGCAATCCCGTGCAGGCAAGAAAGCTCCAGGCATCTTGCCCGCTCAGATAGCCAATCAGAGCGCAGGATATAGTTCATCTTGCCCACTTGCACAGCCACCCACATAATAAGTAGAGGGCTTATATCAGTTCGTAAGGGGTTTTGGGTGGGCTTATAAACGGGGGTGGGAGGCTCATATCCGGGGGGAGGGGGGCTTATAAGCCCTATAAAAGTATTGTTTCGGAATGAGCAGATAAGAAATAAATTAATACTAATATATAGCGCTATCCAAATTAATACGTTCTCCATTTACTTACGTTTAAAGGCTTTGAAGAGTCACAATAAATCGGGAATTTCGTTCAATATCATTATTTGGAACAAATTTAGTTCAGTACTATTAGGAACAAAAACAACTGTAAAAACTCTAACAGTGCCAATGCAACTAGAAGACAACAAAACGGAAGACAATTTGAAGTTGTCCTCTGTTCTGTAAAAGTACTTCTGTTAAAGTACTTCTGTTAATGGGAATAATTTTTGTTAACAGGTAGATGAGCCTATAACGGAAGGAGGGGGGGAGGGGGGGGGGGGCTTTAAACCGGGATTTTACAGTAAGTGGTCTAGCTAAAGGAGGCTCATCACCTGCAATATATAATGCAGAGATAATCGTCCGGGGTATCACCCTGACGAGAGTTTACGTGACGCTCGATATTTAACGGCCATGTTTCTTTCTCTCTTCAGATCTTTTCACGCATGGATCCCGGAAGCCTCTTTAATTATTTTGTTGAAATCACTGTAATGAACGGAAATGTTTTTGCCGTTTTTGATTGACATCACTCGAACCACAAACTGCGAAATAAGGCTTTTCCTTCTTATGTTTGTGAACTGAGTAATTGATTGTATCAATCGTATGTAAAATTAATATATTTTTGTATTGTAAAAGAAAGTAAAGTTCATTTGATATTTTCATTTATTTGATTAATGAAAACAAATATAACATAAAGTTCTCGATTAACGAGGATTGGCGAGTGAGTGAGAAATCTCCTACCAACTGCAGTAAGTAGTTTATTGCGGAAGCGCATTTGCGACTACACGAAAAGGTAATCAAGCACAGTAAAAATTCCACAGAAGTTGTCTCTTTATTAACGATAAAAAACATTCAGTTTTTTTAACAATCATTCTTTCTTTAAAAGTGGCTCAATGCGAAACTAGAACATCGCAGCAAATTGAAAAGACAGAGGAAAATCCGTCTTTATTGCGGATTCGCTACAAAAATTGTCCTTTAAATAAATTGTCAAATCTTAACTGCCACATGTACGGTAACATTATACTCAAGCGTTGGGTGAATCTTCATGAAAAGTCTGGCTACTCATGAATGATCCATTTCTCTTGCTGCATCAAGCGCAATTTAGAAGTGAAAATGACACAGAACAAAGAATAATTTGAACTCGGTTGAAGATGTGCTACTTTCCTGACACTTCTGCCATTCTATTGAGTGCGGAGCCGGCTCTAAACCACTCAATCTGCGTCTCGTTCATGGTGTGATTCAAGGAAAACTCATCTTGACTTCCATTCGAGTGTTTCACAACACACTTGACAGGCTGAAAAGAAGGACGTTCGGTTAACATTTTAAAAGCAAGTTTTCTAAGGACTGTCTGTAGCAAAAACAATAGAGCGTTTATATGACGTCAGACGGCCATATTGGTGTACCAACCCAATCCTGGAGAGTTGAAGTCTCTTCTTATGTAAACACTTTCTTTTGATCCAATAAATTTACGTAGCTGCGAGTCACGTGATTGAAAACGCTCTATACCGTAACAATGCCATCTGACCAATCACGACAGACATTAGTAATGAAATGTACCAGGGCCTGGCTTTTCAAAGCAGGGTTGCTAGCCCAGGTTCAAGGTAAGTTTTGTGTTCGCTTTTATTGCTCAACAATGAGAAATCCTGAACTCATCTTTGCACTGCAATTTGGCTTTGGTGACTATCAACTTTGTAAAATTAGCAGTGGAAACGCTATTAAATAAGACAAATAGGAGAAACCTTGGACGACATTAACGAGGGGTTGGAGTTCACTGACTTTCGAACAACTGGAGAAAGAAAGCCAAGTATGGGAAAAAATGATCATCATACCAAGCGTGGGAAATCTGCAACAGGTGCCAATCACAGGAAAGGTGAAACCGGACAGTGCAGGAAATGTACAACCGGTCCCAGGCGGGGGAAAAACATATAATGGGTGCCAACTGCCAAGAGCAGGAAACATTCAACTAGTGCCAAGCACAGGCAAACCACGGGTGTAACCGAGTCATGGCTGGGTGTGGTTTTGTCCTTGCTTTAAAATAAGTAGCTTTAAAATAAAACAGCGGCCAACTAGTCCTACTATTCTTTCGTCGACCTTACTAAGATTTTCAGTTGAGTAAGGCACGAGGGAAGTTTGGTGACAAAGTTTTAACGTTCAAGTTACCACGTTGTCAAGGGCAACTTGCTCCGTTTCCAAGGGAGACTATGCAATTCAGCGATAAAGCCGGCGAGAAATTGTCAGACGTGATCGAATAATGCAATCTCCCTTGAAAACGGAGCAAGTTGCCCCTGACAACATGGTAACTTGATCGTTAAAACTTTGTGACCAAACTTCTCTTGTGCCTTACTCAAATGAAAATCGTAGTTATAATAACTGGTTGGTGAAGAAACAACAGCAATAAGAGTTTACCTTCCCAGGAGCAAGTTCATTCAGACCCAGCAGAGAGAGCTTGTCTTCAGGCTGAATCTTGTCATAATCTGAGGGGCAGGAGACCTGGCCAAGGAAATCAGACTGTGTTACTGTGGAGTTATGTTGGAGGCCTTCCTCAATTTTTAGACATGTTACAAAACCATCAAGATTCTACTATAGATACTGCAAAACTTACCCTGCTTCTTCAAATTTGTTTCTGAAAGAAAACAACAACAGTTAGTCGTGAAGATTTTAACAGCATAATATTCAAGTCTCCAGCGAACGTATTTGGTACCCATGAACAGAAAAATTTTCCAGTTAAGTGATCAACTAAATTTCATTGATTCACTTCTTGAAGGTTTCAAGGGAGGAACACGCCCTCCACTATTTAGGGATATTCAGGGATTATTAATAAAGTGATGCTTAAGTGTAAGAGGGATACAATTCATGCCGGCAAAACGTCAAAACGTGATTTCAGGCGGGCAGATAGAAAGTCAGGTTTCATTCAGTTTGTAGGAAAACTTACTCTTTACATTTCAAATTGGTTAGTGGCGTAATAAGTAAAGGTGAAGGTAAAATTGCACACGAGCCAAGGAGGGCCACATGGCCGGAGCTTATTCAGCTTCTCACGGTAGCATGAAGCAACTGAGAGTATTGCTACTCTCCCGTAGATGGGATGCTAGTCCATAGCAGGGTTACCCCCAGCAGTACGTCGCCGGTATCCATTTTATACACCAGGGTGAAGAGATAAAAAGCGGGGTAACGTCTAAGGAGACAACACCATGGCAGGGACTGAGCCACGAACCACCGATCTTCAAACCAGGGCCCGGTTGTTCGAAACAGGATTAAGCTAACCCAGGATTAGAGTCAATTTTCAATTCAGTTTTATAGCCAAACAATGCGGATTTCTGCAAATCCTTTTTGCCCTAAATTCTAACTTTGGTTGCTTTCAAAAAGCCCTTGTAATTTGCTGTGAAAACTCTTTTGAATAAGTGAAATAGGGACCTGGATTAAATTTTAATCCCAGGTTAGCGTTAACCAGCTTTCGAACAACCGGGCTCTGAAGTCCAACGTGCTAGCCACTACACCACCGCGCCTCCACAGTGGCGTAATAGAGTTTCTAGCTTGAGAAAATTAAATATCGGTAGGGGGCATAATTGAGCTTTTATGGGTACACAGGCCACCTACTGTGGATAGGCAGGTAGACAGCTACAAAACCTACCGTGGATTCGTGCAAAGCTCTTGACGATGATTGCTCGTCCTCCAAGATGTCTTGGTTCAAGAGCAGCGTGCTCTCTACTGCTGCCTTCACCGTAATTCTCATCTCCAACCACAACCCACTTGACACCATTCGCCTGGAGAGAAGTGAAGAAAATTTGAAAAGAACTCATGTGGGTGTGACTGTTTTCACAGTCCACCCAGGCAAAAAAATGTTGGTAGTCCATCGTAGTACATTGCGTTTTATTGATTGTACTGTCTTGCATTGTGTTTCACTAAACTTTTACTGCATTGCACCTTAAGGTAAAGGAATTTTATGACTGTGGTTACAACCTGAATAACTCGTTGTGCTGTATTTTGACCCGCCCTGTAGGCTCGTCAAAATACAGCAAAACTCGTAAAAATATACGGCGATACTTCACACTAAGGGTGCGTTTCTTTGGGAGAATCCGAAAACGGATTTGTGATCCCAGATCATATGGATTCTTCGACACCAAAGAAACGCAAAATCCGAAAAAGGATTATTTTGTCATGACAAGACAGGCTGGAGGCACGTAATATATATATCAGAACGATATTTCTCTCCTACTGCCCTAGAATTCAACTAGATGGAATACAAATAATTTATAAACAAGGACAGTATCTGCAGTAGTTCAAGTGAACTCGCTATTTGCGTTCACAATTAGCAAAATCTGGTCCCTGAATTACAAAAATGGTACACAAATAAAGTTATCCTGACGTGTCAATGCTTCTGTCTGTACTTTTGGAGAATACTTTTCAAATATACGGAACGGAAAAATCACCTGAATTTTCTTTTTCACGATCGAATGTTTTGTCACGCAAGATCGAGAGAAAATATGGCGAGACAAGTAAATTTGCATGGAAGACCGCTTGACAGATGTACTATTTTCGGATCCGTCCCCCAAAGAAACGCACGGATCATGAATCCTAAAAATCCGGATTTAGATTTGATCTGATGTATCCACTCGGAGGGTGGATTCTTCAGATCACTAATCCGTGATTAATCCATTTTCGGATATAGGTAAAGAAACGCAAAATCCGTTTTTGGATACAAGAATCCGGATTTGGATTTTCCCAAAGAAACGCACCCTAAAACATTTAATAAGATATATATCCTATTGAAATACTAGTAAATGACCTCGCTCGCCACGAGTCTCCCAGTAGCTCAGTAGTAAGAGTACCCGACCGGTGTATGGAAGGTCATGAGTTCGATTCATGTCAGGGACCAGGATTTTTCCTCTGACCCACACTCGTGACATGTTGAATATTACACCGTAAGTTACTATTTCTACCTCGTAATATCGTGCAGTGTCGGGGACTGCTCCATAATCTCCAGTCAGCTGATTCTTGACATGGTTTGCCTTCCCATTCTCACTGTTGATGGCTCTGCGGATGAAAGATTCTTCAGATAAATAATCGATCACACAGCACACTGTCCGCGCGCCAGTTTCTTGGCGTCGATAGCCGCCTCGGGTCGTCTTGATTATCGTCTTGAAAGTTCCTAGATTATTTTTAGCTACAATGCATTCGAAAGCTCTCAAATTAAGAAGAAAGTCTTTAAAAAGTACAATAAATTAAACCACTTACCTATTTTAAGTGGAAATGTTTCAAAATACAAGCACTATGTCAACACAAGCGCCAAAAGACAAAAGGCCAATTCGCTTGGTCAGCGATTGAAGTTTTGGTGGCTCTGTACGTCATGTATCTCTACATAAATTAACCCAAGCATTTTTCACGGGCAGAATTGAAAGGCGAACATAAAGGCCATACTCGCAAATGTTTGAAACCTTTGACGTCTTATTTTCCTTGCCGAAACTAAAACTTCAAAATAAATAAGAGTCTTCAATCTCTCAGGAAATCTCGTGAAATAAAGACCAAGAGAATGAATGGTATTGGCCAGTCGAAATATCGCAACTCAAGTCTCTTTCACAACACGTTGCTTGAACAGTCCTTGCGGAAGTCTTTCTGACCGGCAAACGCTCACATTTTTATCTATTTTGAGTGATCACGATCTCTTTTGATGCGACGTTGAGCAAGATTGAGCGTACACGGTTCTTGCAGTGGTGTTATACTTAACTTTGCATTTGTAACGGGATTGTGGGGGGGGGGGGGGGGGAAGCCAGCAAAGCGCACTCAAGTCCCCAGAACGTACTTCCTTTTTTATTGTCAGCACAACGCTTGAGTTTGCAGCAGTTGGCAGCGGTCCCGACGCCAAATATAGCAGAGCTAGTGCCTTCTGTTTTTTTCTTTCCCCAGCCATGTGTTTTGCAGCGGTCCGAACACATACTCACCGGAAAATACCCTCGTGTTTATCTCGATCGAGCTGCAACCGATAAACAGCTGGTTAAGTACAAAAGTTATCGCAAATCATTAGTTTTCGTTGTTGTAACCTAATGGTCATCGTGCGCATCTATGGCCCGCGTGGTGCGGAGTTCGGTTCTCAGAGAGAAAAAAGTCTTTTCTTTTAAAGACTTCAATGAGAGTATTTTCAAAAATTCATAAGTACCAGCGAAAAAAAATTAAAGTGGAGCTTCACTTTTAGGCTTGCATTTTGGCTAAATCTATATATCATGTATTTTAAGCGCGCGCGTTGATAGCGCGTATATACATTTAGTAACGGATAAAAATTCGAAGTTTTTGATCGCTTTCTTGGATAGTTTTCCATGATCGTTTTAGTAAGCCACATGTTGCAGTCCCATTTCTACCGACTGGATCTTCGTTGAAGGAGTCCTGGACGACACTGAGTAAGTAACGACGCTTTCATGCGACAAAAAAGTTCCAAAATTGTTTTTTGAAAAATACAAGTTTGCGCGAGTTAACGTCAAAACAACACTGAAATGGCAGAAATTTCAACGGAAAACTACCAATATGTTAGAAAATTGTTTTTGCGACATACAGCCACGCCAAATTGTATTTTCCAACACAAGTTTTTAAACTTTGGTAGCCGATCGGCCTGTACTTAAAAACAATCACTTGTCTTAATTGCCTTTTCAATTCTGTTTTGAAATTTAAATCTCAAAGTATAAATGGCAAAACCTGATTTTTTAAATCATATTTGAATTATTAATCCTGCCTTGGTCAACCGGCCCAAAAGCTCGGTGGCTAAAAGCCTATTAATGCCAATCAGAGTCCAAGTTAAGCTAGGTTACATGGGGTTTTGCGAAGGATTTAAGGGGGAAGTCTGGTGAGATGCCCTGTTTTCCCAACGTTTTAACCCGTTTTCTTAATTATCCCCATGAAATTTCATTCAATCCAAAAACGCTTCAATAGGTTTTTAGTGCTTGCTCCCATAAATCTGTAAGAAGTTTTTCGCAATTTTTAAAGTGAACGTAAAGAAAAAATTGGCGGGGGGGGGGGGGGAGGAGATTGATGAATTTTAAGAAAATTAAAAATTGATTAAAAAAAAGGTGAGTAAGAATTAAAATTGAAAGTTAATAATTAATAGACGGATACCAAAACAGGCCATAAACAACCCCAAGAGCTCTTGCGTGGGGGTGGCCTGTCTGGGGGTGTGTACAAAAATCTTATCCCTCTTTTATTTCTCTCTTAAATCTTATCCTATTTCCTAAAAATGTAACCAGACTCCCCCCTTAAGACAAACCGAACGATTTGCGATATCTTGAAATATATGACATAACTAAATGTCACGAATTATCTTTGAATACGGTTAGATAACTAATCAGTGAAAATTTTTCTTCAACCTATCACCCTTCATTTTGAACTTTGACTTTTCTTTGCATTTTCACAAAAATTTTAATTGAGAAATTTGAAATCTTACCGGGCCCAGGCTTCCTCATTTCTTTCCTTTCTTCCTCTCTCTACGTCACAAGTAAATAAAAACGCACGTTGTCATGACGACTATAATCACTTTGGAAATTTTTTCTGAATTCTGTGCTGAGCGTTTGTGCTGATGTACAGAGAAACAATGGAGCAGTCTTGGTTATCATCTACTATTGATTACGTGTACAATACAGTTTCAGGAGATGAACGCTATCGTTCAGGGACTTCTGATTATCAGAAAGTGTTTTCAAATGGTGTGTGGATTAATGATCTTCCGACCAGCGTCTATGAGCCGCTGGAGACTTCATGTGTCGGGACACCGGCCACGCCCAAACAAGTACGTATTTCCTTTCCATTTCCATTTTTCTTTTCCTTAAATTGGCTGATATTAACGCATGTTTACGAGACAGTGGAATATAATCGCAGATATCAAGAAAAATAAAATGCGCTTTACACGGTACTCCTATTTTGAACTCGTGGATCTAGCTAATTCGCCGAGTTTTTCTTAACAATCTTTTCCCAACATCTTGTAACTTTATGCTACCAGCTCATCCATTTTGTGACTTGAACGTTCTTAACATAATTATGCATTTCATCAGTAAAGGAATTTTTGGTATTTTTTCTGGCGTGAAGTTTTTCTTCAAATTGCAGTTCGAGCACAAAAAGCGCGTGCGAAGACATTTTTGCATTTATGACGCAAATTCGATTTAGTGTTCCGTGGAAGGAGAAGAAATTTCTTCCAACTACAAAGTTATCAAGGCTTGCGCAGAGAAGGGTAGGTTTTGTGCACAAAAATTTGAATGTTAATGCTTCTCCTATTTTCGTGCAAGCGTCATTTGCGACTACAGGGCAGGCTTTGCTCCCTTAATGATTTTTACCGATTTAATTTGTTTATGATTTGTTTTTCTACAGTACGAAAAGGAACTAAAAGAGATGGAGCAAAAAATCGCCGCGTTCAAGGCCGAATGTGCTGGTAAGTTAAACATATTTATCAAGAAAGCAAAGTATTTACAGAAAGACAAAAAGGCAGAAAAACCACAAAACGGCAATAAAAAGTAAAACTGACTTGAAATGCTGATTTAAAAAAAATTTTCTTTCAGAAAAGAACAAGGAAATTGCTTCTCTTAAAGATAAGCTCGAAGATCTTGAAGCCAGTAGCCGTAAGACAGACAGCAATGCCGAGACCAAACCAGACGAAACCCAACAAGAATTAAAGAAAGCGAAAAGAACTGCTTTTGTGGCCAGAGCAAATCTTATAAAGAAGAATTTAGAACTTGACCATTTGAAAAATGAGCTTGAGTCGGCTAAAGGTCAGTATTTCCGAAACGAACTTGAATGATAATATACCCTTGTTTGCTAGGTCACCAAAGACCTGGAGCTTTCACACACCTATTTTGCGGGGAATTCGAGGCGAGAATATCCTGTGCCGTTTTACTCAATTTTAACCGATGCCTTTATTTTTCGCAATTTTAGCTTAGAAATTTAGCTTGACGGGGATCAGTTACACTGAGCTTTAGTTGACTTCCCTTAAGCTTGAATCAAGCAAAGAACCGTGAAACATGGAATCAACTAAGTGAAAGTTTAACCAGCCTGGACCAGCGTAGCGTGTTTTTTTAAACAACCTATCTATTATATTTTTGATACTTGAATAGACGTTTTGTTGTATTGAGTGTCAGCTGTTATTCTGTTGTTTTCAGAACGAGAAAGGCAGTGGAAAGACAGCAACGGTTCTCTCAAATCACAGATCTTTGAACTTCGACAGCAATTAGCGGACTTCAAAAAGGATGTTTTTGACGAGATCAAACGTCACCAGCTGCCCACCGATTTTGCTGAGCTCGATAGCTTCAAAGGTAAGAAATCCATGTTACTTATTGCCTGTTGGAGACTCTCAGATGGTGTGAAACGGCAAACGCGGAAACGATGGGCGTGAAATCTAAGTGGGAAAGGAAAGGTGGTCTATGGAAGCCTCCAAGCGTTTTTTTTTCCGCGTCCGTTTTCTTTATTTCGCGGTTCCTGCCGTCTCGAACCTAGACTTGTACCCAGTCACCTCCTATTTATTCCTCTTCGCATTGGAATATGGGAAGGCGATCAATGCGCGCAAACCCTTTTGGGAAAGAGGGAGAAAAGTGACTCCGACCTTTCCTTGATGCACCGCGAACTCATTAAATCCTACCCATAAACAAGCGCGGACAAGAGAAGCGACTGGATACGAGTCTGTCTCGAACCCTGGAACAGGCTTTATTATATGGCTGGCTGTGTGAGCGGGAAGAGGAACCAAATCCTGAGCTTTGATTGGCTACCTGAGCGGGCAAAACCGCTTGGGATAGGCTGCTGTGTTTCCATTCTTTTCGACTCGTCTCCGTCCATAAAAAACGCAAAAACACTTGGCGAATATCCAACAAACTTAACCTCACCACGGCTTGGTCAATAACACATATATTTTGCTAATAAAGCTGCTGTACCATGTCTACCGTCCAGCAAGAAGCTAGACGGTAGACTGTTAAGAAGATTGAAAACATTAACGAGCTATGGTTTAATATTTGACATGTACAGAGACGAGTTTTTAAAACCTGTATCAGCAAAGTTATTTTGTTGCTTTTAGAACGAGAAAGACAGTGGAAAGAGAGGAATGATTTCCTCACATCCCAGATTTCTGAACTTCAACAACAATTAGCAGACTTCAAAAGGGATGTTTTCGATGAGATCAAACGTTGCCAGCTGCCCGCCGGTTTTGCTGAGCTCGGCAGCTCAAAAGGTAGGAAATCCAAGTTATATTACTGATAGCCTTCTGTAGGCTCTCTGACATAAGTGTGAAATCATATGTAACCCGGTAACGCGTGGAAGTTGGTGTGAGTCCACCAGTGTGAGTGTGAGTGGTTTTCCCGTGGTGGGCGATTATTATAGACAACTAAACGAGATTTCAGACTGTTTCAGAGCACGAGAGAGTCTATGAGAGTTAAGGCCAAATGACAGCGAGAGTTTGAACTATCATCGATACTTATTAAAACTTGAGCAGATTCATTAACTCTTGGGAGATTGAACCGGGGAGTTGCCGACAGTGGAGGACAGTTATTGCGACCGCAAGAGGGTCAAGGAGCACACGAGTAGAGCCACCGAGCGCACACGACTGTTTAATGGCAAACTCTCATTCCTGGTCCTGGTTTTATACGTGGCCGCTTAACCGGGTTATTTTTCAAATACGGTTGTAAAGATGGCTGTGCTAAAGTCAGAGGACGTTGCGACGTCTCTAGCATCATATGCAGAAATATTATAAATACACCAGTGATTCAGTTAGGATATACACTGTGGGTTCATAAAAGGATTAGTAAGGATTCGGTTTTGATGTGATTTTAGAAAAAGAAACAGGATGTCACCGGACGAATTCCAAAGTTATCAGGGAGGAAGCTAAGGAGCTAAAGGAGAAGATTGAAAAAGTACAGGAAAAAATCTATGAACAGGAACAAAATATCTGCCAACAAAACCATCAATTGAAAAATCTTTTGCCTCCCACAAATGGAGAGCAGGCAATACCCAAAGGTAACTGAAGCAGACAAATTTGTGATGTCATTCCATTATCTACTCATGCTTTCCCTTTTGCGCTCGCAGGAAACAATAGATGAATTGATAAAATGGAAAAAAAATTGCGTCCGAGAAGCAAGGGTAAAATATATTCATTCTGAGGTTTTCAGAATTCATTTCCTTCCGCAGCAAATAGTTTCGCGCACCCTTAAGCCGGCAGGGAAGCGTTTTGAAAAGCAATGCCTCAGCAAAAATGTGTCTTCGATTGTTTGTCCTCAACAACATATTCAAATATAAAACTTTGGATTTATCAACTGAGTTGATAAGGTAAATTGGCCACCGTAAAGAGATTGAAAGCTGGCGTTTCGCTCTGACGAAAGGCTAACGCTCAAACGTCAGCTTTCAATCTCTATACGGTGGCCAATTTGCCTTTCAAATCAGTTGACAAATCCAAAGATTTGTGTTTCACTTCCCCACCGACGCAAAACCACAGTTTCTTTAGAGACTAACCCCTTTATTTATTTTGAGTATACGATGTTCTAACGTGCTACTTATGAAATTCTTTCTTTAATTTGTCAGCTTGCCCACCACCACCACCACCGCCGCCGGGTGTAATCCAACAGTCCAATCTGCCATTACCAAGTCAGTCTAGCAACGGAGATGGCATTCGCAAGGACAATCCATACTCTCTGAGGGCAGTCAGAGGTAACGAAAATGTTTATTATGTCCATGTTCTGAATTGCAGTGTGTTTAGATTGACTATGACTGAATGACGTAAGGTTAATACAATGTGCTGTTATCGACTTCACAACTACCAAACACTTACTCTAGAAAGGGGTATCTACTTATACAAAGGGAGTTTGCACAGTTTATGACCGAAAAAAAAAAATGGGGTAGCCATGCATTTTTCGGGGATGACTGAGCTTAAATTTGGAAAGAAAATGCCACACATTGTTACCTATTTAAAAGCCTTTTAGAATTATGGTTGCTTACTCAGTTCTAAAAAAATACGTGGTAATCCACAATTAACGGAATTTTTAAAAAACACTATTTACAAGGCAAAAAAACGTTAAAAAAGTTTTTTCTTCCTTTTTAAACGTGTTTTAGCCTTGTAAATAGTGTTTTTTAAATCATAAGCGAATATTATGGATAATAAAATTTTGTTGTTTGCTTTGTTCAGCAAAGCGAAGTGTCTTGAACGCAAGGCCTCTACCGCCAAGCATTGGTGCCGTACAAACGCCAGCTGGATATGGACAATTGATGCACAATCCCTATTCTAAAGTGAACGAGGTCTACCAGCCGAGCCCAATCTGGAATCCGTCTGCAGGTTCTCATTCAGGTATCGCTGCATTTAAAGTCTTTATTGACAGGGTCTGGCAACTAAAAAGGGAGAGAAAACGAGGCATTTTGCAAATATGCTTTTATGTCGAATCGAATCCTCATGAACCAGGCTCTTGCGCACAGGCATGCCATCTACGATGCCTAGCTACGCTTCGCAACAACGATACTACGAGTGATAGTTCACGAAGTGATTTCTTAAGTGAACCCATAGAGATCGTGGCAAGATAGAAATCATTGAAATAGTGATAGAATAGAGTAAATGAAATTCAATCAAGCGCAAACATGAACAACACAATCTGTACCAACAGTAGAGTGAAGCGGGACGGGGGGACGGGAGACCGGGGAAAGGGGGGCGGGAGGTGTATGGGAGGCGGGAGTAGAGGTGGCGGGAACGCGAAGTTTAAACCGTACGGTCCCCCCCCCCACCACAGTAGACGACCAGAAACTGTAATTCTTAGTTATCTTAAGCCTTATCTCAAACAGGCTTTGTACACAGCTTTTCACTTGAAATAGTTTTGTTTCACGGAATGAAAAGTCTTTTTATATGAAAGGTTGTGCAACAGGCCTCGCTTTGAAAACAAGGATGAAGACAATTCGGACGCGGCCTTTTTCATATGTCATGTTTACAGGAAACAAGTTACCTTCAAGATAGTTCTTCATAAGTTTAGCTAAATTTAGACGATTGGACTTGAATTTGAGTAGACAGCGACCTTAATACGGCGTTTATGACTTGAAATGGCAGTTATTCCACGAAATCTCGAGAATCAGTGGGTCAAAAAAATTTCTGTTTTTGTTATACACCAGTCGGAAGCTTTTCGATTTAAAAGCCTAAGAAATTTACTGCAATACATGCAAGATTTAATAATATTTTAATATTTTAATATTTTGATGCCTTACCTTACGGCTTCGACCAACAGCCAATGTATAACTGGATGCTAGTAACCCCATTGGTTACAATTGGTACGGTTCATGTTCACCCTACCTTTTGGCGAATTAAAAGCGATTTCCATGACGAAATGGAATTTTCTTGTTTTCTTTAGCTAATGGCCATCTGAATTCCCGCCCACTCCCAAGAAATGTCGCGCCAGGGTATACATCACAGCAAGGAATGAGTTACATGAAAGGTAAGACATATGCACTTTAACAGCACAGAACTCTATTATTGCGCTAGGTATACGTTCCCTCAAAGCAACATTTTCCACACTCTTTTAAAAGACCTTTATCCAACAAGTTTGCTTTTGAGTTATTCCCATTTCGTTTCAATGATTTTCAGGAGAAGAGACCGGATTTTTTACCAGAACATTCAATAAATGGTTTGGATTCTGGTAAGTATAAGCCGTTAATCTAAATTATATTATTCTAAAAACGTTGCAACACAAGGGAAAGGTTCATGATAAGGGAGAAGTTTTACTTTTTTACGAGAAAGGTCAGCGTTTTAGCGTTATGCTCGTTTTACGGCAGAAGCAGTAGGTAAGAGGGAAAGAGACGGGTGTAATGCGATACCATATTTCCACTCTTGTTGGTAAGAAATGGCCGGCACTATGTAAAATGCTATGTTGATGTGCGTGGAGACGGGATGGATTGTTAGGTTTTCGCATCTTGTCGTTTTGCTTCTAGCAAATAGTAATTGTGGTAATAGTCCTAGTTGCTTCATGCGACAAAAAGCAAAGGTAAGCAGCGGCCTTGTGGACCTAACCCTAAAAATTTTTCCCCGTCAAATAAATTCTGTTATCATTTGGAGCATTTCGTCACAAAAAGCTTTGGATTTGGTTTAATCCCTGATTTTCTGTGCGCGGTTGAAGTACGGAAAATCGGCCGAAAATAGACACCATTTTGGTTCAGGGTCGAGCAGTGGGGGCATGGGACTAGTCACCTTGTGACGTCAAATCAAGAACCCGCAGTCTAGCGCTATCTCTATCGGAGTTATATTTCTCTTGAGCACTCGAAGATGTACAGAAAAGTGTCGACCGTTCGTATTACTCTGAGACATAGTAACCAAAGAAACGAATCACAAGACGTATCACTACAAAAATACAGCATTTTTTGACGACGAGCGACCAGAGGCGAAGGGACGAAATGAGTGGATTTTGTAAAGCAATAGCGAGCAAAGCGGCAGCCTTCCAAGCACTCGATACTACGCTCGATGCATTTTAAGCAAAGATTTGTTGTCGCAGAAGAAGGTATGAATGAATGAACAACTTTAGTATCCGATCAAACGATAGCTTTTTGTGTATTTCCAATGATTCAACGGCCGATTAACCACAGAATACCCGCGATACGCGGTACGCAGAAAATTATTACCTTTGCGAATCGATTCAAGTTGGTTACACGGTAAGCGCTAAATAATTACATGTAAGCGGTGCCCAAAACAGCGAAGGGTTTAAAATTAAAGACCGTATTTATAGAAAGTCCTCCTTCAGCAGAACCGAACGCGCTTTCTCCACAATAACAAACCATTGCCATTATTCCTTATTCTAGTCTATGAACGTGCCTCGCAATGAGAATTTTATCGTGAGTCATATCAAATCACTCGAGCATAACAAAACATTACTGTGCAGAGATCCTTGGTCATATCCTCCGTTGAAGTAGAGGACAAGCAGTCTCTTTCTTAATTCTTTTATTACCATTTTTTGTGCGAAGAAAGGTCGCAAGAAGATCGAAGTGTGAGCGATGAGCGGCAAAGCCTCGAGTCGCGAGTTAAGCGAGGGCCGGTTGATTTACCTAATTTGTACATTTCCGCTCGCGCTGGGATCTGAGGAAACTGCTTGCACGTTGACGCAAGAAAAATGATTGGTAAGGTAATCGCAGTTGAACCGATACTAACAAACTCTCGTGCTTATAATTCTCGTCAATGTCCTTTAGAAAATAATTGCGCTCCTGATTCACTAGTGTTATAAATTGTTGTTATTGTTAATGCTGGTTACAGAAATGGACGAGAAGTAAGTAATATCGCAGTTTCCACATTTACTTCTATGTAAAATAAATAAATGAAGAAAGGAATCCTTTATTAAAATCTCCATTTCTATAAGAGGTTCCCTCAGCTTGAACATAAATCTCAAATACGAGAAGCGGAGAGCACGAAAACCAAGACCAAAATAAACTGTAAACACCCACGGGCGAAGCTCAGCATTCCGGCTTCTTCGCGGCCCTCCAAGGCCAATCGTGAGTTGCTTTATTTGCTGTTCCAGTTCTTAGTTTGCCTTTATTTCCTTTTTGCATTGAGCAATTCATTCTTCGTTGGTTAGCGGCTTTTTAGCAGATATGGGCAGGACGACACTTTCTCCATCCTTTGGCGGTGTACTGTCGACTTCGTGTTCCGCATCTATCTCGTATTCAGAGCTAAAATTCATCTACAAATCAGCAGAATCCGCGTAGCTTGTCTCAGTATCTGCTTTGGATTACAACATTAGAATTTTAGTCATACTATGACTTTGTTCGAATTAGCTAGAAGGTCAGAAGGCTTCGATGAACAAATAAAGTCAGAGAAACACAGCGAAAAACTAAGCGGCGTGGAATTCTTGGTTCTTGATCTGACGTCACAACTACGGTTCGCCCCAGGTTCCTCTTACTCGGACGTGAACCAAATTTTTCTTGAATTTAACAGGGCACAGAAATCGAGAATTTAACCAAATCAAAAAAGTTTTGCAAAGAAATGTTCCAGATGATAACAGAATTTATTTAGCCGAAAAAACATTTTTGGGGTTAGGTGCACTTTAACTATAACTTAACTACGATGTGCAATACTACAAATGGGTTTTGGACCGAGCAAGCTTGATCAATAAAGGATTTATTATTTGGCCAAGAGAACACCAAAGAATTTGATTGTGTTCATGAAACTCGTCAACATCTTAGGTTTCTTTGAAGGTTCAGCTGTTTTGTTTTCCAACTCCATCTATAGAAAGAAACTGCGAAAAATCTCTTGTTTCAAAACATACTTTTGCAGAAATTACAAACGAACACCTTGGTGAGCTTGGTGAACACAGCGGGCAATATCGTGCAGGCAAGAAAGCTCCAGGCATCTTGCCCGCTCAGATAGCCAATCAGAGCGCAGGATATAGTTCATCTTGCCCACTAGCACAGCCACCCACATAATAAGTAGAGGGCTTATATCAGTTCGTAAGGGGTTTTGGGTGGGCTTATAAACGGGGGTGGGAGGCTCATATCCGGGGGGAGGGGGGCTTATAAGCCGTATAAAAGTATTGTTTCGGAATGAGCAGATAAGAAATAAAAACGTTCTCCATTTACTTACGTTTATAGGCTTTGAAGAGTCACAATAAATCGGGAATTTAGTTCAATATCATTATTTGGAACAAATTTAGTTCAATACTATTACGAACAAAAACAACTGTAAAAACTCTAACAATGCCAGTGCAACTAGAAGACAACAAAACGGAAGACAATTTGAAGTTGTCCTCTGTTCTGTAAAAGTACTTCTGTTAAAGGAACAAGGATAAATGGAGGGAGGGGCTTAAAATCGGAATATAATTTTTGTTAACAGGTAGATGAGCCTATAACGGAAGGGGGGGGGGGGGTGGCTTTAAACCGGGATTTTACAGTAACTGGTCTAGCTAAAGGAGGCTCATCACCTACAATATATATTGTAGATGTAATCGTCCGGGGTATCACCCTGACGAGAGTTTACGTGAAGC
The DNA here is from genome assembly GCA_964017195.1 of Siderastrea radians. Taxonomy (NCBI): domain Eukaryota; kingdom Metazoa; phylum Cnidaria; class Anthozoa; order Scleractinia; family Rhizangiidae; genus Siderastrea; species Siderastrea radians. The sequence continues at coordinate 32,015,512 of OZ024891.1, read as the reverse complement.
TCGATATTTAACGGCCATGTTTCTTTCTCTCTTCAGATCTTTTCACGCATGGATCCCGGAAGCCTCTTTAATTATTTTGTTGAAATCACTGTAATGAACGTAAATGTTTTTGCCGTTTTTGATTGACATCACTCGAACCAAAATCTGCGAAATAAGGCTTTCCTTCTTCTGTTTGTGAACTGAGTAATTGATTGTATCAATCGTATGTAAAACTAATATAGTTTTGTATTGTAAAAGAAAGTAAAGTTGATTTGATATTTTCATTTATTTGATTAATGAAAACAAATATAACATAAAGTTCTCGATTAACGAGGATAAGCGAGTGAGTGAGAAATCTCCTACCAACTGCAGTAAGTAGTTTATTGCGCAAGCGCATTCGCGACTAAACGAAAAGGTAATCAAGCACCGTAAAATTCTACAGAAGTTCTATCTTTATTAACGATAAAAAAACATCAGTGTTTGTTAACAATCATTCTTTCTTTAAAGTGGCTCAGTGCGAAACTAGAAAATCGCAGCAAATTGAAAAGACAGAGGAAAATCCGTCTTTATTGCGGACTCGCTACAAAAATTGTCCTTTAAATAAATTGTCAAATCTTAACTGCCACATGTACGGTCACATTATACTCAAGCGTTGGGTGAATCTTCATGAAAAGTCTGGCTACTCGTGAATTATCCATTTCTCTTGCTGCATCAAGCGCAATTTAGAAGTGAAAATGATACAGAACAAAGAATAATTTGAACTCGGTTGAATATGTGCTACTTTCCGGACACTTCTGCCATTCTATTGAGTGCGGAGCCGGCTCTAAACCACTCAATCTGCGTCTCGTTCATGGTGTGATTCAAGGAAAACTCATCTTGACTTCCATTCGAGTGTTTCACAAGACACTTAACAGGCTGAAAAGAAGGACGTTTGGTTAACATTTTAAAAGCAAGTTTTTAAGGACTGTCTGTAGCAAAACCAATAGAGCGTTCATATGACGTCACAGCGGCCATATTGGTGTACCAACCCAATCCCGTGGGAGTTGAAGTCTCTTCTTATGTAAACACTTTCTTTTGATCCAATAAATTTACATAGCTGCTAGTCACGTGATTGAAAACGCTCTATACCGTGACAATGCCATCTGACCAATCACGACAAACATTAGTAATGAAATGTACCAGGGCCTGGCTTTTCAAAGCAGGGTTGCTAGCCCAGGTTCAAGGTAAGTTTTGTGTTCGCTTTTATTGCTCAACAATGAGAAATCCTGAACTTATCTTTGCACTGCAATTTGGCTTTGGTGACTATCAACTTTGTAAAATTAGCAGTGGAAACGCTATTAAATAAGACAAATAGGAGAAACCTTGGACGACATTAACGAGGGGTTGGAGTTCACTGACTTTCGAACAACCAGAGAAAGAACGCCAAGTACGGGAAAAATGATCACCATACCAAGCGCGGGAAATCTGCAACAGGTGCCAATCACAGGAAAGGTGAAAACGGACAGTACAGGAAATCTGCAACCGGTCCCAGGCGGGGGAAAAACATATAATGGGTGCCAATTGCCAAGAGCAGGAAACATTCAACTAGTGCCAGGCACAGGCAAACCACGGGTGTAACCGAGTCATGGCTGGGTGTGGTTTTGTCCTTGCTTTAAAATAAGTAGCTTCAAAATAAAACAGCGGCCAACTAGTCCTACTATTCTTTCGTCGACCTTACTAAGATTTTCAGTTGAGTAAGGCACGAGGGAAGTTTGGTGAGAAAGTTTTAACGTTCAAGTTACCACGTTGTCAAGGGCAACTTGCTCCGTTTCCAAGGGAGACTATGCAATTCAGCGATAAAGCCGGCGAGAAATTGTCAGACGTGATCGAATAATGCAATCTCCCTTGAAAACGGAGCAAGTTGCCCCTGACAACATGGTAACTTGATCGTTAAAACTTTGTGACCAAACTTCTCTCGTGCCTTACTCAACTGAAAATCGTAGTTATAATAACTAGTTGGTGAAGAAACAACAGCAATAAGAGTTTACCTTCCCAGGAGCAAGTTCATTCAGACCCAGCAGAGAGAGCTTGTCTTCAGGCTGAATCTTGTCATAATCTGACGGATTAGCAAAAGTCAGGGGCAGGAGACCTGGCCAAGGAAATCAGACTGTGTTACTGTGGAGTTATGTTGGATGCCTTCCTAAATTTTTAGACATGTTACAAAACCATCAAGATTCTACTAAAGATACTGCAAAACTTACCCTGCTTCTTCAAATTTGTTTCTGAAAGAAAACAACAACAGTTAGTCGTGAAGATTTTAACAGCATAATATTCAAGTCTCCAGCAAACGCATTTGGTACCCATGAACAGAAAAATTTTCCAGTTAAGTGATTAACTAAATTTGATTGATTCACTTCTTGAAGGTTTCAAGGGAGGAACACGCCCTCCACTATTCAGGGATATTCAGGGATATTCAGGGATTATTAATAAAGTGATGCTTTAGTGTAAGAGGGATACAGCTCATGTCGGCAAAACGTCAAAACGTGATTTCAGGCGGGCAGATAGAAAGTCAGGTTTCATTCAGTTTGTAGGAAAACTTACTCTTTACATTTCAAATTGGTTAGTGGCGTAATAAGTAAAGGTGAAGGTAAAATCGCACACGAGCGAAGGAGGGCCACATGGCCGGAGCTTATTCAGCTTCTCACGGTAGCATGAAGCAACTGAGAGTATTGCTACTCTCCCGTAGATGGGATGCTAGTCCATAGCAGGGTTACCCCCAGCAGTACGTCGCCGGTATCCATTTTATACACCAGGGTGAAGAGAGAAAAAGCGGGGTAACGTCTAAGGAGACAACACCATGGCAGGGACTGGGCCTCGAACTACTGACCTTCAAACCAGGGCCTGGTTGTTCGAAACAGGATTAAGCTAACCCAGGATTAGAGTTAATTTTCAATTCAGTTTTATAGCCAAACGATGCGGATTTCTGCAAATCCTTTTTGCCCTAAATTCTAACTTTGGTTGCTTTCAAAAAGCCCTTGTAATTTGCTGTGAAAACTCTTTTGAATAAGTGAAATACGGACCTTGATTAAATTTTAATCCCAGGTTAGCGTTAACCAGCTTTCGAACAACCGGGCTCTGAAGTCCAACGTGCTAGCCACTACACCACCGCGCCTCCACAGTGGCGTAATAGAGTTTCTAGCCTGAGAAAATTAAATATCGGTAGGGGGCATAATTGAGCTTTTACGGGTACACAGGCCACCTACTGTGGATAGGGAGGTAGACAGCTACAAAACCTACCGTGGATTCATGCAAAGCTCTTGACGATGATTGCTCGTCCTCCAAGATGTCTTGGTTCAAGAGCAGCGTGCTCTCTACTGCTGCCTTCACCGTAATTCTCATCTCCAACCACAACCCACTTGACACCATTCGCCTGGAGAGAAGTGAAGAAAATTTGAAAAGAACTCATGTGGGTGTGACTGTTTTCACAGTCCACCCAGGCAAAAAAATGTTGTTAGTCCATCGTAGTACATTGCATTTTATTGATTGTACTGTCTTGCATTGTGTTTCACTAAAATTTTACTGCATTGCACTTTAAGGTAAAGCAATTTTATGACTGTGGTTACAACCTGAATAACTCGTTGTGCTGTATTTTGACCCGCCCTGTGGGCTCGTCAAAATACAGCAAAACTCGTAAAAATATACGGCGATACTTCACACTAAAACATTTAATAAGATATATATCCTATTGAAATACTAGTAAATGACCTCGCTCGCCACGAGTCTCCCAGTAGCTCAGTAGTAAGAGTACCCGACCGGTGCATGGAAGGTCATGAGTTCGATTCATGTCAGGGACCAGGATTTTTCCTCTGACCCACACTCGTGACATGTTGAATATTACACCGTAAGTTACTATTTCTACCTTGTAATATCGTGCAGTGTCGGGGACTGCTCCGTAATCTCCAGTCAGCTGATTCTTGACATGGTTTGCCTTCCCATTCTCACTGTTGATGGCTCTGCAGATGAAAGATTCTTCAGATAAATAATCGATCACACAGCACACTGTCTGCGCGCCAGTTTCTTGGCGTCGATAGCCGCCTCGTGTTGTCTTGATTATCGTCTTGAAAGTTCCTAGATTATTTTTAGCTACAATGCATTCGAAAGCTCTCAAATTAAGAAGAAAGTCTTTAAAAAGTACAATAAATTAAACCACTTACCTATTTTAAGTGGAAATGTTTCAAAATACAAGCACTATGTCAACACAAGCACCAAAAGACAAAAGGCCAATTCACCTGGTCAGCGATTGAAGTTTTGGTGGCTTTGTACGTCATGTATCTCTACATAAATTAACCCAAGCATTTTTCACGGGCAGAATTGAAAGGCGAACATAAAGGCCATACTCGGAAATGTTTGAAACCTTTGACGTCTTATTTTCCTTGCCGAAACTAAAACTTCAAAATAAATAAGAGTCTTCAATCTCTCAGGAAATCTCGTGAAATAAAGACCAAGAGAATGAATGGTATTGGGCAGTCGAAATATCGCACCTCAAGTCTCTTTCACGGCACGTTTAATTGAGAAGTCCTTGCGGAAGTCTGACAAACGTTCACATTTTTTATCTATTTTGACTGATCACGATCTCTTTTGATGCGACGTTGAGCAAGATTGAGCGTACGCGGTTTTTGTAGTGGTGTTATACCTTAACTTTGCATTTGCAACGGGATTGTGGGGGGGGGGGGAGCCAGTAAAGTGCACTCAACTCCCCCGGGACTCGACTATCTTTACTTACTAATTTATTACCTTTTTATTTATTTGTTTGTCCGTTTGTATGCAATTCGTTCGCTTCTAAGTCAGCTGACAGTTTTTTCATTTAATTTTCGTCTTTGCCCGTTAAAAGGCTAAAATTTTCTCTTTCAAGTAATTGCGCTTGTTTTGCCTACCAGTTTTGATCGGCGGGTGAAATACCAACCTCGTTGCCAGAACTTACTCCCTTTTTTATTGCCAGCACAACGCTTGAGTTTGCAGCATTTGGCAGCGGTCCCGACGCCAAATATAGCAGAGCTAGTGCCTTCGGTTTTTTCCGCCTTTCCCCAGCCATGTGTTTTGCAGTGGTCCGAAGACATACTCACCGGAAAAAACCCTCGTGTTTATCTCGATCGAGCTGCAACCGATAAACAGCTGGTTAAGTACAGAAATTATCACAAATCATTAGTTTTCGTTGTTGTAACCTAATGGTCATCGTGCGCATCTATGGCGCGTGTGGTGCGGAGTTCGGTTCTCAGAGAGAAAAAAGTCTTTTCTTTTAAAGACTTCAATGAGAGTATTTTCAAAAATTCATAAGTACCAGCGAAAAAAAATTAAAGTGGAGCTTCACTCTTAGGCTTGCATTTTGGCTAAATCTATAAATCATGTATTTTAAGCGCGCGCGTTGATAGCGCGTATATACATTTTAGTAACGGATAAAAATTCGATTTTTTTGATCGCTTTCTTGGATATTTTCCATGATCGTTTTAGTAAGCCACATGTTCCAGTCCTATTTCTACCGACTGGATCTTCGTTGAAGGAGTCCTGGACGACACTGAGTAAGTAACGACGCTTTCATACGACAAAAAAGTTCCAAAATTGTTTTTTGAAAAATACAAGTTTGCGCGAGTTAACGTCAAAACAACACTGAAGGTCACTGAATTGGCAGAAATTTCAACGCAGAACTACCAATATGTTAGAAAATTGTTTTTGCGACATACAACCACGCCAAATTGTATTCAATACGAGTTTTTAAACTTTGGTGGCCGATCGGCCTGTACTTAAAACCAATCACTTGTCTTAATTGCCTTTTCAATTCTGTTTCGAAATTTAAATCTCAAAGTATAAATGGCAAAACCTGATTTTTTAAATCATATTTGAATTATTAATACTGCCTTGGTCAACCGGCCAAAAAGCTCGGTGGCTAAAAGCCTATTAATGCCAATCAGAGTCCAAGTTAAGCTTGGTTACATGGGGTTTTGCGAAGGATTTAAGGGGAAGTCTGGTGAGATGCCCTGTTTTCCCAACGTTTTAGCCCTTTTTCTTAATCATCCCCATGAAATTTCATTCAATCCAAAAACGCTTCAATAGGTTTATAGTGCTTGTTCCCATAAATCTGTAAGAATTTTTTCGCAATTTTTAAAGTGAACGTAAAGAAAAAATTTGGGGGGAGGGATTGATGAATTTTAAGAAAATTAAAAATTGATTTAAAAAAAGGTGAGTAAAAATTAAAATTGAAAGTTGATAATTAATAGACGGATACCAAAACAGGCCACAAACAACCCCAAGAGCTCTTGCGTGGGGGTGGCCTGTCTGGGGGTGTGTACAAAAATCTTAACCCTCTTTTATTTCTCTCTTAAATCTTATCCTATTTCCTAAAAATGTAACCAGACTCCCCCTTAAGACAAACCGAACGATTTGCGATATCTTGAAATATATGACATAACTAAATGTCACGAATTATCTTTGAATACGGTTAGATAACTAATCAGTGAAAATTTTTCTTCAACCTATCACCCTTCATTTTGAACTTTGACTTTTCTTTGCATTTTCACAAAAATTTTAATTGAGAAATTTGAAATCTTACCGGGCCCAGGCTTCCTCATTTCTTTCCTTTCTTCCTCTCTCTACGTCACAAATAAATAAAACGCACGTTGTCATAACGACTATAATCACTTTGGAAATTTTTTCTGAATTCTGTGCTGAGCGTTTGTGCTGATGTACAGAGAAACAATGGAGCAGTCTTGGTTATCATCTACTATTGATTACGTGTACAATACAGTTTCAGGAGATGAACGCGATCGTTCAGGGACTTCTGATTATCAGAAAGTGTTTTCAAATGGTGTGTGGATTAATGATCTTCCAACCAGCGTCTATGAGCCGCTGGAGACTTCATGTGTCGGGACACAGGCCACGCCCAAACAAGTACGTATTTCCTTTCCATTTCCATTTTTCTTTTCCTTAAATTGGCTGATATTAACGCATGTTTACGAGACAGTGGAATATAATCGCAGATGTCAAGAAAAATAAATTGCGCTTTACACGGTACTCCTATTTTGAACTCGTGGATCTAGCTAATTCGCCGAGTTTTTCTTAACAATCTTTTCCCAAAATCTTGTAACTTTATGCTACCAGCTCATCCATTTTGTGACTTGAAGATTCTTAACATAATTATGCATTTCATCAGTACAGGAATTTTTGATATTTTTTCTCGCGTGAAGTTTTTCTTCAAATTGCAGTTCGCGCACAAAAAGCGCGCGCGAAGACATTTTTGCATTTATGACGCAAATTCGATTTAAGTGTTCCGTGGAACGAGAAGAAATTTCTTCCAACTACAAAGTTATCAAAGCTTGCGCAGAGAAGGGTAGGTTTTGTGCACAAAAATTTGAATGTTAATGCTTCTCCTATTTTCGCGCACGCGTCATTTGCGACTACAGGGTAGGCTTTGCTCCCTTAATGATTTTTACCGATTTAATTCGTTTATGATTTGTTTTTCCACAGTACGAAAAGGAACTAAAAGAGATGGAGCAAAAAATTGCCGCGCTCAAGGCCGAATGTGCTGGTAAGTTAAACATATTTATCAAGAAAGCAAAGTATTTTACAGAAAGACAAAAAGGACAGAAAAACCACAAAATGGCAATAAAAAGTAAAACTGACTTGAAATGCTGATTTAAAAAAAATTTTCTTTCAGAAAAGAACAAGGAAATTGCTTCTCTTAAAGATAAGCTCGAAGATCTTGAAGCCAGTAGCCGTAAGACAGACAGCAATGCCGAGACCAAACCAGACGAAACCCAACAAGAATTAAAGAAAGCGAAAAGAACTGCTTTTGTGGCCAGAGCAAATCTTATAAAGAAGAATTTAGAACTTGACCATTTGAAAAATGAGCTTGAGTCGGCTAAAGGTCAGTATTTCCGAAACGAACTTGAATGATAATATACCCTTGTTTGCTAAGTCACCAAAGACCTGGAGCTTTCACACACCTATTTTGTGGGGAAATCGAGGCGAGAATATTCTGAGCCGTTTTACTCTATTTTAACCGATGCCTTTATTTTTCGCAATTTTAGCTTAGAAATTTAGCTTGACGGGGATCAGTTACACTGAGTTGGAGTTGACTTCGCTTAAGCTTGAATCAAGCAAAGAACCGTGAAACATGGAATCATCTAAGTGAAAGTTTAACCGGCCTGGACCAGCGTATCGTGTTTTTTTAAACAACCTATCTATTATATTTTTGATACTTGAATAGACGTTTTGTTGTATTGAGTGTTACCTGTTATTCTGTTGCTTTCAGAACGAGAAAGTCAGTGGAAAGACAGCAACGATTCTCTCAAATCACAGATCTTTGAACTTCGACAGCAATTAGCGGACTTCAAAAAGGATGTTTTTGACGAGATCAAACGTCACCAGCTGCCCACCGATTTTGCTGAGCTCGATAGCTTCAAAGGTAAGAAATCCATGTTACTTATTGCCTGTTGGAGACTCTCAGATGGTGTGAAACGGCAAACGCGGAAACGATGCGCGTGAAATCTAAGTGGGAAAGGAAGGGTGGTCTATGGAAGCCTCCAAGCGTTTTCTTTTCCGCGTCCGTTTTCTTTATTTCGAGGTTCCTACCGTCTCGAACCTAGACTTGTACCCAGTCACCTCTTATTTATTCCTCTTCGCATTGGAATATGGGAAGGCGATCAATGCGCGCAAACCCTTTTGGGAAAGAGGGAGAAAAGTGACTCCGTCCTTTCCTTGATGCACCGCGAACTCATTAAATCCTGCCCATAAACAAGCGCGGACAAGAGAAGCGACTGGATACGAGTCTGTCTCGAACCCTGTAACAGGCTTTATTATATGGCTGGCTGTGTGAGCGATAAGAGGAACCAAATCCTGAGCTTTGATTGGTTACCTGAGCGGGCAAAACCGCTTGGGTTAGCCTGCTGTGTTTCCATTCTTTTCGACTCGTCTCCGTCCATAAAAAACGCAAAAACACTTGGCGAATATCCAACAAACTTGACCTCACCACGGCTTGGTCAATAACGCATATATTTTGCTAATAAAGCTGCTGTACCATGTCTACCGTCCAGTAAGAAGATTGAAAACATTAACGAGCTATGGTTTAATTTTTGACATGTACAGAGACGAGTTTTTAAACCCGGTATCAGCTAAGCTATTTTGTTGCTTTTAGAACGAGAAAGACAGTGGAAAGAGAGGAACGATTTCCTGGCATCCCAGATTTCTGAACTTCAACAACAATTAGCAGACTTCAAAAGGGATGTGTTCGACGAGAGCAAACGTTGCCAGCCGCCCGCCGGTTTTGCTGAGCTCGGCAGCTCAAAAGGTAGGAAATCCAAGTTATATTACTGATAACCTTCTGTAGGCTCTCTAACATAAGTGTGAAATCATACGTAACCTGGTAATGCGTGGAAGTTGGTGTGAGTCCTCCAGTGTGAGTGTGAGTGGTTTTCCCGTGGTGGGCGATTATTATAGACCCAAGCTAAACGAGATTTCAGACTGTTTCAGAGCACGGGTGAGTCTATGAGAGTTGAAGGCCAAACGACAGCGAGAGTTTGAATTATCATCGATACTAATTAAAACTTGAGCAGATTCATTAACCCTTGGAGATTGAACCGGGGAGTTGCCGACAGTGGAGGACAGTTATTGCGACCGCAAGAGGGTCACCGAGAGTACACAGGTAAAGCCACCGAGCGCACACGACTGTTTAATGGCAAACTCTCATTCCTCAGTGGTCCTGGTTTTATACGTGGCCGCTTAACCGAGTTATTTTTCAAATACGTTTGTAAAGATGGCTGTGCTAAAGTGAGAGGACGTTGCGACGTCTCTAGCATCATATGCAGAAATATTATAAATATACTGGTGATTCAGTTAGGGTATACACTGTGGGCTTATAAAAGGATTAGTAAGGATTTGGTTTTGATGTGATTTTAGAAAAAGAAACAAGATGTCACCGGACGAATTCCACAGTTCTCAGGGAGGAAGCTAAGGAGCTAAAGGAGAAGATTGAAAGAGTACAGGAAAGAATCTATGAACAGGAGCAAAATATCTGCCAACAAAACCATCAATTGCAAAATCTTTTGCCTCCCACAAATGTAGAGCAGGCAATGCCCAAAGGTAACTGAAGCAGACAAATTTGTGATGTCATTCCATTATCTACTCATGCTTTCCCTTTTGCGCTCGCAGAAAACAATAGATGAATTGATAAAATGGAAAAAAAATTGCGTCCGAGAAGCAAGGGTAAAATATATTCATTCTGAGGTTTTCAGAATTCATTTCCTTCCGCAGCAAATAGTTTCGCGCACCCTTAAGCCGGCAGGGAAGCGTTTCGAAAAGCAATGCCTCAGCAAAAATGTGTCCTCGATTGTTTGTCCTCAACAACATATTCAAATATATAACTTTGGATTTATCAACTGAATTGATAAAGTAAATTGGCCACCGTAAAGAGATTGAAAGCTGGCGTTTCGCTCTGACGAAAGGCTAACGCTCGAACGTCAGCTTTCAATCTCTATACGGTGGCCAATTTGCCTTTCAAATCAGTTGACAAATCCAAAGATTTGTGTTTCACTTCCCCACCGACGCAAAACCACAGTTTCTTTAGACACTAACCCCTTTGTTTATTTTGAGTATACGATGTTCTAACGTGCTACTTATGAAATTCTTTCTTTAATTTGTCAGCTTGCCCACCACCACCAACACCACCACCGCCGGGTGTAATCGAACACTCCAATCGTCTATTACCAAGTCAGTCTAGCAACGGAGATGGCATTCGCAAGGACAATCCATACTCTCTGAGGGCAGTCAGAGGTAACGAAAATGTTTATTATGTCCATGTTCTGAATTGCAGTGTGTTTAGATTGACTATGACTGAATGACGTAAGGTTAATACAATGTGCTGTTATCGACTTCACAACTACCAAACACTTACTCTAGAAAGGGGTATCTACTTATACAAAGGGAGTTTGCACAGTTTATGACCTAAAAAAAAAAACTGGGGTAGCCATGCATTATTCGGGGATGACTGAGCTTAAATTTGGAAAGAAAATGCCACACATTGTTACCTATTTAAAAGCTTTTTAGAATTATGGTTGCTTACTCAGTTCTAAAAAAATACGTGGTAATCCACAATTAACGGAATTTTTAAAAAACACTATTTACAAGGCAAAAAAACGTTAAAAAAGTTTTTTCTTCCTTTTTAAACGTGTTTTAGCCTTGTAAATAGTGTTTTTTAAATCATAAGCGAATATTATGGATAATAAAATTTTGTTGTTTGCTTTGTTCAGCAAAGCGAAGTGTCTTGAACGCAAGGCCTCTACCGCCAAGCATTGGTGCCGTACAAACGCCAGCTGGATATGGACAATTGATGCACAATCCCTATTCTAAAGTGAACGAGGTCTACCAGCCGAACCCAATCTGGAATCCGTATGCAGGTTCTTATTCAGGTATCGCTACATTTAAAGTCTTTATTGACAGGGTCTGGCAAATAAAAAGGGAGAGAAAACGAGGCATTTTGCAAATATGCTTTTATGTCGAGTTGAATCCTCATGAGCCAGGCTCTTGCGCACAGGCATGCCATCTACGATGCCTAGCTACGCTTCGCAACAACGATACTACGAGTGATAGTTCACGAAGTGATTTCTTAAGTGAACCCATAGAGATCGTGGCAAAGATAGAAATCATTGAAAGAGTGATAGAATAGAGTAAATGAATCAAGCGCAAACATGAACAACACAATTTGTACCAACAGTAGAGTGAAGCGGGTCGGGGGGACGGGAGCCCGGGGAAAGGGGGCCGGGAGGTGTATGGGAGGCGGGAGTAGAGGTGGCGGGAACGCGAAGTTTAAACCGTACGGTCCCCCCCCCCCCACCACAGTAGACGACCAGAGACTGTAATTCTTAGTTATCTTAAGCCTTATCTCAAACAGGCTTTGTACACAGCTTTTCACTTGAAATAGTTTTGTTTCACGTGAATGAAAAGTCTTTTTATATGAAAGGTTGTGCAACAGGCCTCGCTTTGAAAACGAGGATGAAGACAATTCGGACGCGGCCTTTTTCATGTCATGTTTACAGGAAACAAGTTACCGTCAAGATAGTTCTTCATAAGTTTAGCTAAATTTAGACGATTGGACTTGAATTTGAGTAGACAGCGAGCATAATACGGCGTTTATGACTTGAAATGGCAGTTATTCCACGAAATCTCGAAAATCAGTGGGTCAAAAAAAATTTCTTTTTTTGTTATACACTAGCCTGCGTTGCAGCCGGCCCGCACGTTGTCGAAACTCGAAACCGTCGATATAATACAGGCGGTGTAGGGTGTCTGCGACGCAGGCTAGTTATACACCAGTCGGAAGCTTTTCGATTTAAAAGCCTAAGAAATTTACTGCAATACATGCAAGATTTAATAATATTTTGATTCACTCAATGCCTTACCTTACGGCTTCGACCAACAACCAATGTATAACTGGATGCTCGTAACCCCATTGGTTACAATTGGTACGGTTCATGTTCATCCTACCTTTTGGCGAATTAAAAGCGATTTCCATGACGAAATGGAATTTTCTTGTTTTCTTTAGCTAATGGCCATCTGAATTCCCGTCCACTCCCAAGAAATGTCGCGCCAGGGTATACATCGCAGCAAGGAATGAGTTATGTGAAAGGTAAGACATATGCACTTTAACAGTACAGTACTCTATTATTGCGCTAGGTATACGTTCCCTCAAAGCAACATTTTCCACACTCTTTTAAAAGACCTTTATCCAACAAGTTTGCTTTTGAGTTATTCCCATTTCCTTTCAATTTTTTTCAGGAGAAGAGACCGGATTCTTTACCAGAACATTCAATAAATGGTTTGGATTCTAGTAAGTATAAGCCGTTAATCTAAATTATATTATTCTAAAAACGTTGCAACACAAGGGAAAGTTTCCTGATAAGGGAGACGTTTTACTTTATTACGAGAAAGGTCAGCGTTTTAGCGTTATGCTCGTTTTACGGCAGAAGCAGTAGGTAAGAGGAAAGAGACGGGTGTAATGCGATAAACAATTAGATTTTTTATATTTTTAGAAATTGTATTTAGCAGGGCCCCTCTGGAGACCAGCCACTGTGCTGAATGGGCCACCCTGTATAAATAAAGTTTTACCTTACCTTACCTTACCATATTTCCACTCTTGTTGGTAAGAAATGGCCGGCGCTATGTAAAATGCTATGTTGATGTGCGTGGAGACGGGATGGATTGTTAGGTTTTCGCATCTTGTCGTTTTGCTCCTAGCAAATAGTAATTGTGGTAATAGTCCTAGTTGCTTCATGCGACAAAAAGCAAAGGTAAGCAGCGGCCTTGTGGACAACTTCCGACTTTACTATAACTTAACTACGATGTGCAATACTACAAATGGGTTTTTGACCGAGCAAGCTTGATCAATAGAGGATTTATTATTTGGCCAAGAGAACACCAAAGAATTTGATTGTGTTCATGAAACTCGTCAACATCTTAGGTTTCCTTGAAGGTTCAGCTGTTTTGTTTTCCGACTCCGTCTATAGAAAGAAACTGCGGAAATTCTCTTGTTTCAAAACATACTTTTGCAGGAATTACAAACGAACACCTTGGTGAGCTGGCTTCAGAGAAAAACTTTCTTGCAGAAACACAGCGGGCAATCCCGTGCAGGCAAGAAAGCTCCAGGCATCTTGCCCGCTCAGATAGCCAATCAGAGCGCAGGATATGGTTCATCTTGCCCACTTGCACAGCCACCCACATAATAAGTAGAGGGCTTATATCAGCTCGTAAGGGGTTTTGGGTGGGCTTATAAACGGGGGTGGGAGGCTCATATCCGGGGGGAGGGGGGCTTGTAAGCCGTATAAAAGTATTGTTTCGGAATGAGCAGATAAGAAATAAAAACGTTCTCCATTTACTTACGTTTATAGGCTTTGAAGAGTTACAATAAATCGGGAATTTAGTTCAATATCATTATTTGGAACAAATTTAGTTCAATACTATTAGGAACAAAAACAACTGTAAAAACTCTAACAATGCCAATGCAACTAGAAGACAACAAAACGGAAGACAATTTGAAGTTGTCCTCTGTTCTGTAAAAGTACTTCTGTTAAAGGAACAAGGATAAATGGAGGGAGGGGCTTAAAATCGGAATATAATTTTTGTTAACAGGTAGATGAGCAGATAACGGAAGGGTGGGGGGGGGGGGGGGCTTTAAACCGGGATTTTACAGTAACTGGTCTAGCAAAAGGAGGCTCATCACCTGCAATATATAATGCAGAGATAATCGTCAGGGGTATCACCCTGACGAGAGTTTACGTAAAGCTCGAAATTTAACGCTCATGTTTCTTTCTCTCTTCAGATCTTTTCACGCATGGATCCCGGAAACCTCTTTAATTATTTTGTTGAAATCACTGTAATGAACGTAAATGTTTTTGCCGTTTTTGATTGACATCACTCGAACCACAAACTGCGAAATAAGGCTTTTCCTTCTTCTGTTTGTGAACTGAGTAATTGATTGTATCAATCGTATGTAAAATTAATATATTTTTGTATTGTAAAAGAGTAAAGTTGATTTGATATTTTCATTTATTTGATTAATGAAAACAAATATAACATAAAGTTCTCGATTAACGAGGATTAGCGAGTGAGTGAGAAATTTCCTACCAACTGCAGTAAGTAGTTTATTGCGCAAGCGCATTCGCGACTACACGAAAAGGTAATCAAGCACAGTAAAAATTCCACAGAAGTTCTCTCTTTATTAAAGATAAAAAATACATTCAGTTTTTTTTAACAATCATTCTTTCTCTAAAAGTGGCACAATGCGAAGCCAGAACATCGCAGCAAATTGAAAACACAGAGGAAAATCCGTCTTTATTGCGGACTCGCTACAAAAATTGTCCTTTAAATAAATTGTCAAATCTTAACTGCCACATGTACGGTAATATTATACCCAAGCGTTGGGTTAATCTTCATGAAAAGTCTGGCTACTCATGAATGATCCATTTCTCTTGCTGCATCAAGCGCAATTTAGAAGTGAAAATGACACAGAACAAAGAATAATTTGAACTCGGTTGAAGATGTGCTACTTTCCTGACACTTCTGCCATTCTATTGAGTGCGGAGCCGGCTCTAAACCACTCAATCTGCGTCTCGTTCATGGTGTGATTCAAGGAAAACTCATCTTGACTTCCATTCGAGTGTTTCACAAGACACTTAACAGGCTGAAAAGAAGGACGTTTGGTTAACATTTTAAAAGCAAGTTTTTTAAGGACTGTCTGTAGCAAAAACAATAGAGCGTTTATATGACGTCAGACGGCCATATTGGTGTACCAAGCCAATCCCGTGGGAGTTGGTGTAAACACTTTCTTTTGTTCCAATAAATTTACATAGCTGCTAGTCACGTGATTGAAAACGCTCTATACCGTAACAATGCCATCTGACCAATCACGACAAACATTAGTAATGGAATGAATGTACCAGGGTCTGGCTTTTCAAAGCAGGGTTGCTAGCCCAGGTTCAAGGTAAGTTTTGTGTTCGCTTTTATTGCTCAACAATGAGAAATCCTGAACTTATCTTCGCACTGCAATTTGGCTTTGGAAACGCTATTAAATAAGACAAATAGGAGAAGCCTTGGACGACATTAACGAGGGGTTGGAGTTAATTGACTTTCGAACAACTGGAGAAAGAACGCCAAGTACGGGGAAAAATGATCACCATACCAAGCGCGGGAAATCTGCAACAGGTGCCAATCACAGGAAAGGCGAAACCAGACAGTGCAGGAAATGTACAACCGGTTCCAGGCGGGGGAAAAACATATAATGGGTGCCAATTGCCAAGAGCAGGAAACATTCAACTAGTGCCAAGCACAGGCAAACCACGGATGTAACCGAGTCATGGCTGGATGTGGTTTTGTCCTTGCTTTAAAATAAGTAGCTTTAAAATAAAACAGCGGCCAACTAGTCCTACTATTCTTTCGTCGACCTTACGAAGATTTTCAGTTGAGTAAGGCACGAGGGAAGTTTGGAGACAAAGTTTTAATGTTCAAGTTACCACGTTGTCAAGGGCAACTTGCTCTGTTTCCAAGGGAGACTATGCAATTCAGCAATAAAGCCGGCGAGAAATTGTCAGACGTGATCGAATAATGCAATCTCCCTTGAAAACGGAGCAAGTTGCCCCTGACAACATGGTAACTTGATCGTTAAAACTTTGTGACCAAACTTCTCTCGTGCCTTACTCAACTGAAAATCGTAGTTATAATAACTGGTTGGTGAAGAAAATAGCAATAAGAGTTTACCTTCCCAGGAGCAAGTTCATTCAGACCCAGCAGAGAGAGCTTGTCTTCAGGCTGAATCTTGTCATAATCTGACTGATTAGCAAAAGTCAGGGGCAGGAGACCTGGCCAAGGAAATCAGACTGTGTTACTGTGGAGTTATGTTGAGGGGTGGGCAATCCTTCCTAAATTTGTAGACATGTTACACAAAACCATCAAGATTCTACTAAAGATACTGCAAAACTTACCCTGCTTCTTCAAATTTGTTTCTGAAAGAAAACAACAACAGTTAGTCGTGAAGATTTTAACAGCATTCAAGTCTCCAGCGAACGTATTTGGTACCCACGAACAGAAAAATTTTCCAGTTAAGTGATTAACTAAATTTCATTGATTCACTTCTTGAAGGTTTCAAGGGAGGAACACATAAGCCGTCCCCCTGTCTACCATGCCCTCCACTATTCAGGGATTATTAATAAAGTGATGCTTAAACGTAAGAGGGATACAATTCATGTCGGCAAAACGTCAAAACGTGATTTCAGGCGGGCAGATAGAAAGTCAGGTTTCATTCAGTTTGTAGGAAAACTTACTCTTTACATTTCAAATTGGTTAGTGGCGTAATAAGTAAAGGTGAACGTGAAATCGCACACGAACCAAGGAGGGCCACATGGCCGGAGCTTATTCAGCTTCTCACGGTAGCATGAAGCAACTGAGAGTATTGCTACTCTCCCGTAGATGGGATGCTAGTCCATAGCAGGGTTACCCCCAGCAGTACGTTGCCGGTATCCATTTTATACACCAGGGTGAAGAGATAAAAAGCGGGGTAACGTCTAAGGAGACAACACCATGGCAGGGACTGGGCCACGAACCACCGATCTTCAAACCAGGGCCCGGTTGTTCGAAACAGGATTAAGCTAACCCAGGATTAGAGTCAATTTTCAATTCAGTTTTCTAGCCAAACGATGCGGATTTCTGCAAATCCTTTTTGCCCTAAATTCTAACTTTGGTTGCATTCAAAAAGTCACTTGTAATTTGCTGTGAAAACTCTTTTGAATAAGTGAAACAGGGACCTTGATTAAATTTTAATCCCAGGTTAGGGTTAACCAGCTTTCGAACAACCGGGCTCTGAAGTCCAACGTGCTAGCCACTACACCACTGCGCCTCCACAGTGGCGTAATAGAGTTTCTAGCTTGAGAAAATTAAATATCGGTAGGGGGCATAATTGAGCTTTACGGGTACACAGGCCAACTACTGTGGATAGGCAGGTAGACAGCTACAAAACCTACCGTGGATTCGTGCAAAGCTCTTGACGATGATTGCTCGTCCTCCAAGATGTCTTGGTTCAAGAGCAGCGTGCTCTCTACTGCTGCCTTCACCGTAATTCTCATCTCCAATTACAACCCACTTGACACCATTCGCCTGGAGAGAAGTGAAGAAAATTTGAAAAGAACTCATGTGGGTGTGACTGTTTTCACAGTCCACCCAGGCAAAAAAATGTTGGTAGTCCATCGTAGTACATTGCGTTTTATTGATTGTACTGTCTTGCATTGTGTTTCACTAAAGTTTCACTGGATTGCACTGTAAGGTAAAGCAATTTTATGACTGTCGCAACCTGAATAACTCGTTGTGCTGTATTTTGACTCGCCCTGTGGGCTTGTCAAAATACAACAAAACTCGTAAAAATATACGGCGATACTTCACACTGAAACATTTAATGAGATATATATCCTATTAAAATATTAGTAAATGACCTCGCTCGCCACGAGTCTCCCAGTAGCTCAGTAGTTAGAGTACCCGACCAGTGTAAGGAAGGACATGAGTTTGATTCATGTCAGGGACCAGGATTTTTCCTCTGACCCACACTCGTGACATGTTGAATGTTACACCGTAAGTTACTATTTCTACCTTGTAATATCGTGCAGTGTCGGGGACTGCTCCGTAATCTCCAGTCAGCTGATTCTTGACATGGTTTGCCTTCTCATTCTCACTGTTGATGGCTCTGCAGATGAAAGCTTCTTCAGATAAATAATCGAAAAAATGAAATCAAGCCAACGCAAAACAAAGCAACACCTGCCAACAGTCATGAGGTATCAGACAAGGAACATGAGAAGCATAAAACATTTTTAAGAGGTTCAATGAATAAATGAACTTTATTAACGTGTCTAGCAGGGGACACCTAAATAACAATGACAAGGTAAATATGAGATAACTATATATGATAACAGTGAAATAACAATGACTTGTCTTTGTAGTAAACCGAACCCAACGGTTGTGTGAGAGTTGTATCCAACTGGCCATGTGAGCTGAATTTTTAATACCTCTTATTATCTGCATAAGTGTAAGAGCACTAAGACTCTGTTTAAGTGCTCCTAAAGCCGAAATATTTTTATTATTATTATTGTTATTATTATTATTATTATTATTATTATTATTATTATTATTATTATTATTATAATTATTATTATTAGCTAGCCGAGTTCGAGGTCCGTACTGTAAGTTATGGACCAAGTTTCTCCCCCTCTATTTATGACCCAAGCGCGAAGCGCGCGGACCATAAATTTATTGGTGAAAGCTTTCAGAGAGTTTCTGTAAACTAAAAAGTTTTTCATCTAGCTTTTACTCGCTTTTATATACCGCGCCTAAGAGATTAGCCTACTATTTCTTTAATGTATAAAACCAGTGCCGCAGAATAGATTCAAGGGCTTTAAATTTTGCGGGCCGTACAGTAAAATACGGCACGCAAAATTGACCAATCGCAGCGCGCGTACTAACTGAGAGATATAATAAGCACATTTATTGATATTGCCGTAGAAGATTAACTAAAACCACTTACAGATGCCACATACTGACTATGGTAACTTCGCTGACAGAAGCCACACAGTAACTAAGGATAGCTAATACAATAATACAGCCAATCTACTAATTCCTACATCACTTCTTCGATTTGTGAACTCACCCAATAAACATGTTGTTGGAAATATTATCCAAATGTCCTCTGTACTTGAGCCATGGCCCTGCAGCACTGACAAGCAGAAACAACAAATTAATTTACAAACAGTCAAACTGAAACACCGACTATTTTTCCCCCACAAAAATATGGATCCACTCCTGTTGTAAACAGAAACCAGTAAATCACACCGATACAGTGGTACTTCGCTCAACCACCAACAGGATGACTTATAAAAACCTACATGAAGCAATAAGGATAAGCACAACAGATAAAGACAGAATCAATAAGAAGGCGAAACGACTTTGATACTGGTTACAATTACAACTTAAAGATAAATATTTTGATTTTTTTGCTTGCTTTTGTCATTTAAAGCCATCAAACACTTCGAGTAGTTGTATTAAGGAAGCACAGTAGAACCCTTATGTAACGAAGACTCCGGTATAACGAACCACATTCTTGAGCCCAGGAGTGGTAATGTGTAGAAAAGAGCCCCGATATACCGGACCTCGTTAAAACGAACACATCTTGCGACTCCCATGGCACTTTGACATATCGGGGTTCCACTGCAAATTTAAATAGAAGACAAGACTTTGGGAATTTTTCTTGTGCTGGTTGCATAACGATGTGGCGGATTAACAGTGCAGAACTGAAATAGCTGAGCCCTCGTTTGGGCCCCAAAAATGTTACTCTAATAACGAGGTGGTAGCCGGCGTAAGCGCTTCCGTAGGCTACTCGTCACGTTTGAAGCGTTTTTCACTTTTTGGCCGGCCGAAAATTGGGGCAAGGGCGTTGCAACGCAGGCTTCGAGGGGGTGGTACTATAGTGTAAGGGGAGTTGAGCTGCATTGCTGTATTACTCTACCAGCCTCACTCGCCAGCCACTGGATGCTTTAAAGTCAACATTACACACTGAGTGACTCTATTAGACTCTACCTGATGTGGTCCGTGGTACACTTGCCTTTTACCTGTGAAAGAAACAATGCATATTTATTACAAAAACGAGATCAATTCTGGACCACGAGAGGCACCTCACATGAAACAGGCACAATGTGATGAAAGATGCTTACAAATCTCGTTTGTCTTACTCTGAGAGTAGGTATCTAAAGTTATTAGGTTAAAGTGGTAGCATTAATGGCTTTCCGGAGTTCAAAATCCCATGCAATCTTTTCGCTACAATAGGGAAAATTTTTGATGGTTACCTTGATCAAAACTGTCATATCCTCAAGGTCTTTGCCATCCCACTTGTCAAACGAAGAAAGAAGTTGAAGTCGGTTGCTAAGGGTAAAGGAATGTCAGCTACTTAGAAAGAAAAACAACATTTTCAAAACAAACAAACAAACAAACAAACAAACAAACAAAAAACAAACAAACAACAACATGGAAAAGAGAAACAAACTAGATATTTCAAACAGCACAAGATAGTTAAATGTGTCTCTACGTAGCTCTGTGGCTACAGCATCCAACCTTTGAGACGGGTTCAAGTCCCATCAGTTGCTCGTAAAAACCGAATCGTTCACTTATTACATAGTCAAACATTAATTCCTGATACCAGCAGAGTGCAGAATGCGTGTAGCCTGTTCCAGGCATTCAGATGTCTACGGGTGAAAGAGGAGTAAATTGTTTATCTTTCAACGTGACTCCGACTTCCTTGGTGGCTTTTGTTACTATCCCAACTCGCAGTCCCTCTAATCCAAAGTGGCGGCTTGAAAAACAGTACAGACATCAGTGCTTGGTCGCTTGAAATACGCCTGCACTGATACTCTCCTACGCCATGTTTGGGAGGAGCGTTGCGTGGCAAACCAAAAAACGGTTGCGTAAGAGTCTACTGCAAAGAAGCTAAAATACAACAGAAAAACCAAACAAAAGCAGAGGGGGGGGGGGGGGGGGAGAAGAGACGCTTTTTCCCGATCACATCACCGCATAGGCTCAGTCTCCAGCCGTGAGTCTCGATGCGCCCGCGATTCTCGCCACCTTCACGGCTGGGCGCACGGGTTTGGTTGCATGTCCATGACTTCATTAAAATTTTAATAATTATGCAGACAATCCACACGTCATTTGCTTAAATTTTGTTTTTTTTTTATCGTCTTGAAAAAAAGCGAAATGCGAAAAGTATGCCTGAAACGTCCTCCTAAAAGTGTGAAATTTCAAGAGAAAGACGAAATCCCGCTAAATTATGCCACGCATCCTTCCCCTCAGATTTCAGGGGGCTTGTCTCTGATTGGTCAGTCTAAACAATAACCAAACCCGTGCGCCCAGCCGTGAAGGTGGCGAAAATCGCGGGCGCATCGAGACACTCTCGGCTGGAGACTGAGCCTAATCACCGCACCCCACAGGAAAAGAACAGGAACGTGGGTTTGAAATCAAGAACTAATAACTTTCTATGCAACCATGCTCGTGACAGAGGAACATTGCTAACGTGCCTAATAGACTTCCAGACTCACCTTTGAGGGCTTACGTCTACCGACATGGAGGAGCTGTCAGCTGGTGGCGCCTGTAGAGAGAGATGAATATGGTCCATCAATCCATAGCCTGCGTAGCTGGCGGTGTGGTCTGCGAAGGTGAAGTTTCGCGCAAACAATCCCGCCAGCTACGAAGGCTAATCAATCCACCGTATAGGCTACTTTGAACACAATATGTAAAAAAGTCTTCCCCCCCCCCGATAAAAAAAAATTATGTCCACGAAACCGGAATCATAAACCAATCCTCAGTAAAATTCCCCATTTTAAACATTTCAAACGAAGATTTTTCCAGTAGTATCGATTTGTCTACTTTTGAAGTTGAATACAAAATTTAGAACCACGAGATGCAGCTTACAGGGACCCAGTACTACAGACAGTTCGCTTAATTCCGCATACAGCGAAATTTATGTGAACTATAGTTAGACAAATAAAGACAAATAAAATGTTTCGTCCCCCACCGCCTTAACGACACAATGTTTGGTTGGACTCATTCATGTTTTTTGTGTCGATATAATTATATATATTTTTTTACCTCATCGACTAACACATGAATTTCAGAAGAGATGTAACATGAAAATCTTCATAATACAGACACTCAACTCTGACAAAGTAAAGAGGGTTAACTTTGTTGGAAGCTCTGTGTGCCACTCAGCATGGATAGGATCAATGATGATGCATTATAGCAAATGACTTATAAACGAACCTGGTACGTGTCCTCACCAGGATCAAAACCCTGAAAAAGGAAACACAGTGGCAGTGAAAACAGCGGCGTCACACATGATTAATGGTGATCAACAAGAAATTTCTCGTCAAAAGATCAAATTATAAGAAGACATGACACTTTTTACCGTCAAAGGAGGATTACCTTGTCAGGCAGCTCATCTCCATAAGGACTTTCCAATTCGAATGATTCACCTAACAATGCAAAGATGTACAACAACATTGCATACAATTATAGCACATCAAACTATGCGCATCAGCATTACTGATCATAGCAGTATGTAGTACATGAGTCACACGTGAACCCTACTGAAATGACCTAACGTGTGGCACTAAATTTTTGCGACTTTTGCGGTTCACGATCCGCAAAAATGAGTTCCCACAAAATGAAATTTCCGCATTTTTTATTTCCGCAAAAATTTACTCCACTGTAGAAATTATGTACAAAAATACTGGCTTGAAGGAGAAGATGCCACAGGTAACTCGGTGGATAACACATTGAGTGGCACCCTAGTTATTGTCGATCCATTGCAGTGTAATCTTTCTTACATCCCCATGTTGTTTATCTGCATTTCGATTGCATGTACTCAAATAATAAGTGAAAATGTTTTCAGTTCCGTTTGAACGCGACTTCCAGAAAATCGCAAAAATTAATTCCCAGCAAGAAAAACCAGTCTTTTCCAATTGCAAGAATTAGTTCCCGCAAAACACAAAAAATCACCAATCCGAAAAATTAAACTCCCGCAAAAATTTAGTGCCACACGGTAGCTAATTGTAATTGTCCTTGTACTTCAGTGATAAGCCCATTGTTGACTTGAATTTGCGGCGGTGCCCCCTTTCCCTTCCTCAAAGACTAAATTGGATTTCAAATGCCTATTCGAACTAAAAAGAATAAAAAGGAAGGAAACAGTATAGACCAGTTGACAAAGGTTAACAGAAAATCTTACTATAAGTCAGTAAATTGTGATCGTCCGGGTGAGTGTAGTCCTGAGAAGGACTGTTTGTGGTGACATTGACTGAGGTTTCGACAACCTGAACGGAAGTCATCATCAGAGTCAAGAAATGTCAGTCAGTGTCATTTCAAACAGCCCCTCCTTCAGGACTACACTCACCGGGACGATCATCATTCACTGACTTACGACGTGACTCCTGGGTTCAAACCATTTTCGTAAAATCTCACTGATTGTTTTAAATTTAAGTTGAGCTATCATTCATTGGCTTTTAAAGCAATAAGGGGAATATGTCATTTTGAGCCATCCTATTGAAAATTCCTAAATAAGCCTCTGGTATTAGCCTCTGAGCTGGATGGGCCGCCCTGTTGAACGTAAGTTTACTTATTGATCTTGCGTAAAATTTGCATTATCTACGGTTATTGCTAACTGCAGAAAAATCCTCATTTCTCACCATTTTTGCCAGTTAAAGAATCTGTTTCAGGGTTAAAACTCAAATCGCCTGCTATGGACAATGCTGTCACCATCTGTAGATCAACAAAACCATACCATGATGAACAACCCATTTCTCCATTAAACCAGGGTGGTATTTCTCTGCTAAATATCACCACTGATAGCAAAAAAAGAAAAAATAATAAAAAAATAAAAAAACAT
This sequence comes from Siderastrea radians, assembly GCA_964017195.1. Taxonomy (NCBI): domain Eukaryota; kingdom Metazoa; phylum Cnidaria; class Anthozoa; order Scleractinia; family Rhizangiidae; genus Siderastrea; species Siderastrea radians. The sequence goes on along the minus strand of OZ024891.1, from coordinate 31,991,556 downwards.
AAAAAAATTGGGTTGTTTCAGTGGGGTGATTGTATTAACTGGGTATGGTCAAATTATAATAGGCTACAAAAAGGAAGAAGAGGCAAAGAGAACAACAACAGAGAAAGGAAGGAAGGAAGGATATAATTTAGAGGCAATTTAAAAATCATTTTGTAACTACTTGTAGCTTATTGTCCTTGTTGTCCCAAAACCCACCAGACATTTTGAGTGGTCATACTGTATGAACAGGTTCGGGATTTCAACAAACGGGAATAGTTTGGGATTCCAAGTTTCCAACAGAGGCGTAGGTTGCACTGACATGCTCGTTGGATTAATAAGGGTCTTCAGATAAGAAATGACTGAGCTTTTATTTATACCAGAACAAAGTTGTGGTACTTATCGAGTTAGGTGTTAGATGGGTTCCTAAGTGTATGATCAAGCAAACTATTGAAAGAGAATAAGAAAAACAATCAGCTAGAGGATATTTTTTATATATCAAGGGATGGGAGGAGACTGGACAGTCGATATATGGAACACCCTGCCATGTATACGACACCTAATGTTCAAGCTTTTAATCCATGACACCTGCATAATGTTAAAGCTTTTAGATGATAAGTTCTACATTACTTGGTTGGTATTTGAATTACGTAGTTTTATAATTACTTTCTTAGTTTGTAATGAATGAATGCCTGACTGACTGGCTGACTGACTGGCTGACTGACTGAACGGATGAATGAACGAATGAAGACGGTCCTTTTATCTCCACAGATTTAAGCTGCACAATATAAACTATTTATTACGGGGTAATACCTTTAATAATAAGAAGCCACTAACACTAAGTCAAGGAAGCACTAAGTCAGGAAGCAATGTGATCAGACAACCAGTACATCAGCTTTAGTAGGTAACGTTTTTCTCACCTCTGGTGAAGTAACAAAAGCGTGTGTTGCAGGATTGGCATCATTACGTCCTGTAAAATTCCTGTTGTATGATGTTACTATCGTGTTAGCTTCTCCTTTCTTAACATCTTGTCTACAAGGACAAAATAGAAGCAACTTTTAGCCTACATGACAGTGTGTTCAGTAGCAGGGTTCGACATCTGTTGAGTTGAGTCACTAGCCACCGAGCAAGTGAGCTTCAAAAATCTACTAGCCCACGGCACATTTTAGTCGCCCAGGTTCCTTACCAATGTCTTTCTTCACCCATATTATATAGACCCTGGCAGTAGAGATTAAGACTGTGAAGGACCTTAATAGCTTAAATAGTTAAGCGACAGCTGTGTATCAGTTGCCGCAAGCTTTAAGCCCATTGTTGTAAAACAAGTCGAAGGAACAAAATTATATTTATCTCGATCAAGTGGCAAATGTTGTGCAAACGTTTACGAGAGTTAGGTAAGACAGGTCTGAAATTCGTAGCTCGCCTTTCGAAACGTTTGAATTTTAACAAACCTTGTACGGTGGAACCTCGATTTAACGAAGCCCTCGGTATAACGAACGATATTTTCCAGCCCAGTAAGCCCAGTAATAGTGTAGCGTATGGCAAAGAACCTCAATATAACAAACCCTCGATATCACGAACCAATTTCCCCAGTCCTTTGGCACTTCATTAAATCGAGGTTGCACTGTAACTTTAAGGTTACTTTTAGAGGCTTTTTGTGCGACCCTAAATCCCAATTTACTTGAAAGAGACGAACGTAAATGACGCAGTTTATCTTGCTATCTTGCCTAACTTAGTAACCTGGTAATAAAAGCCGGAGGTTTTGTGGTTACGAAGTCATGTACGTGCAGTAAGACACTTGCGAGACTGAGTGAAATACACCACCGTTCTTCGGTTGTTTTGTTTTAGAACAGTTTCCAGCAAGAATGACGACAACTTCACAATGTGGTTCTAATGTGTTTCAGTGAGTTTTTACGGTATTTGTGGGAGCAGTGCATGTATGTCCCCAGTCCAGTGTCACCTAGGAACAAACTACTCAGGATTGAGCCAACTGGCACTATTCTGTTCTCAAAGGCTTCACAACTTGCAAGGCCAACATAGTTGCAGCTGAGCAGGGGAATGGGCCAGGATAGCTTGTCCAAGTGATTCTCTACCAGACATTCTGGATGATCCCTACCTGCACCTCCCACAGAACCTTTCAGGCACAGGTTGGTCTTGATAGCCATCTCTGCACCCAAAGACTGACCCAACCCCCATGACTTACAGATCACTGATGTGGCCCTTGTCGCATCACGATGGACAACAAGGCCTTCCAGAAACTGCTTCCAAAAGCTCTGAAGGCCTTATACAAACTTTGAGCTGCACCTTCTTTTCCAACATTTTCAATCCAAATTAAATCAAGGCCTGTAACATGTACGTGAAGGATTCTAATAACTACGCTTTCTCCGGTTTGAACAATGGTGCAATCATATGAACAAGAAATACACATTTCCAGTAGCATTTTTACAATACACGATGCCTTGCCAAGTAGGTCTCCCATATCATTTGATACAATTCATACTGATAAAGTTCCAAGGAGATGTTGTAGGTTAAAATGAATTTCAGGTCAAAATGATTTCAAACTAGTTTGATTTGTATTTTCTTTTGTTTCAGTTTGATGATATAATGACTATAAAACAAAGGGAAATACAAATCAAACTAGTTTGAGATCATTTTGACCTGAAATTCATTTTAACCTACAACAGAGACATCAGAAATTAAGCTATTTTTTACAAACCTGTTCCACTGTCCAATGCAAGGCCCACAAGCATTTGCTAACACAGTTCCTCCAAATTCCCTCAATGTTTCAGCCTGACAAAAAATGTAATTATTGTACAAATCATACAGTTGTAAGTCAGTAAAGTATGATCGTCCGGGTGAGTGTAGTCTAGAGAGGGTCTGTTTGGGGTCATGCAGACTGATGTATTGACAACCTGAGTGGAAGTCATCATGAGATTATCAAAACCTATGATGTCACTCCTGGGTTCAAAACATTGATTATATTAAACAGATGTTCAGGACACCAGCTAACTACTGCAAGGAACAAACAGGATGAACTAGGGGACTCACTTGGAGTTCTAGTTCACAGATATAGTGGGGAGCTAAATTAATACTAAAATTAATAAAAAAGAGAAAGAAAAAGAAAGCAGAACTTACTATTCCATCCCTTTCAATTGTTGCACGAATTTGTTCAGATCCTGGAGTAACTGTATACAACGACCTTGGAGGTAATTTTCAAATTACAGTGTCTTCAATGCATTTAAAGTTTAAATTAATTTGCAACAACACACAAGCTACATCTATAAATCACAATTTTTTTGTTGACAGTAACATTAAGAAGCATTCTAGTTTGTCAGGTTCAAAAGGTAAAAGGTTGTTGATGCTTTCAGCGTACAGTCAAGGACGGACCGATAGTCAGAATATTATCAATGGTTATAAGTTCTCATCACGTACCTGGCCTTGAGTCCATGCTTGAGAGCTTGGTTTGCAATACTAGCCGCTCTGGTCATATCTTCATAACTACTGTTGGTACAGCTACCAATCAGGCCTAAAGAGAAACAATATAAACAAAATTGAATGAAAAGCGTTTCTTGACACTTTGAAAAATGAATTTTTGTTCTAGATTTTTTTCGGCTTTGGGTCACTGTTGCTCTGGTGTAGGAAAAGACATAGTTGCGTGAACACAGATTTACAGTGTAATAATTATACTGTGTCCAATCTAACAAATTGAGTAAGCTACATAGGTGGTTACTTTAGAATGAAGGAACTATGAGCATCACTACTCCCCTCCTGGATGGAATGCTGGTCCATCACAGGATACCCAGTATAAAGTGACTAGGAGCATCACTACTCCCCCCTGGATGGAATGCTGGTCCATCACAGGATACCCAGTATAAAGTGACTAGGAGCATCACTACTCCCCCCTGGATGGAATGCTGGTCCATCACAGGATACCCAGTATAAAGTGACTAGGAGTATTACTACTCCCCCCTGGATGACACACCAGTCCATCACAGGAAACGCAGTATAAAGTGACTAGGAGCATCACTACTCCCCCCTGGATGGATTAATTTTGTAGCAAGAATAATGTTTTATTCATTGCAAATAAAATACAATCTAGCAAACTTATAGATACCCTGGGTTGACAGCAACTGTGCGATTTGGTAACAGGAGATATTCCACCCCTTTTGAAAAACATCAAATTAACAGAGTTGTTGTAAGATAAACAATTTGGTAAACTCTTTCTTCTTTCAAATGTATGATATCTGTTATGTTTTTGTGATACTTCAACGCAAAATGTAAACAAGGACATAAGCAAAGACTGCCCTTTTGTGATGTCTCTGTGTTCATACTCAGCCCTCTCTAAATGTGCTGGCAGCTGGCAACTTTGCTCCTACAGTTGATTAGTTGCTACTTAGTCTACACTTTATTTTCTCTGGAACCCCCTAGCTGGCAAGACATCTCAGCCCTTACTACTTCCGACTCCTGTTATGCTGTCTAGTACTACAGAACATTTTAAGACGACTGCACAGTAACAATGCACTAGTCCAGAATGCCATTTAGGAGGGAGAAGTAGTATTCCTTGTTCCTTCCTTTTACAGAAACTGGAGTTCTGCACCAGCCCTTGCTTTTTAACTTTGCTACCCACCAACTCTAATGTCCATTGGCCAGCCCTTCTCTTTTGCTGCTGCACCCAGCTTGGAGATAGGATGGGCCAGATCTGGGGTAAATGGACCATTCACATGGGGCTCAAGCTAGAAAGAAAAGCAAATATAGCATTTATTTCCTAGAAAGGAAAAGGAATGCTTAAATTGCAAGAAAAGCACTGTCTCATTTCTTTCCTGAATCACCCACTAAGGAAAACATATAATTATATAATTACTGGTTATTACACATACTTAAGTGATCTCGTCTTCTTTTCTACATTGTACTAACTCAGAGGCAAATGTAACTGAGGAATTTCTGGAATTATTGGCTATGTTTTAGAGTTGGCACCTCTATAATCATTATTTTTGTGCACAGAACCATGCATGGTTACAGTGTAGGTCTGAAATTCATTCAAATAGCAAGGCACAGCTTAAGTGAAAACCCCTAATAGGCAAATGTTCTTCATGATGGATCCACATTTCTGTCTTACTACATGTAAATTTAGCCTGAATTATAAAATAAATGTTTGATTCAACAGCAGTGAACTTGATCTTGCGATAGCAAGATAGTGTACAACACTCACCTCACTAAGATTGATCTCAATAACCTGATCATAGTCTGCTCCACTGTCCGACTGAAGCAAAGTGGCATGCTTGTTAGCAAGCTCGGCAATCTGCTCCCTTCCTGTTGCTTTGAGGTATTTCTCCATCCTGTGATTGTATGGGAAGACTGACGTGGTGGCGCCAATCTCAGCACCCATATTGCAGATGGTCCCCATTCCTGTTGAATCAACGATCACAAGCTCATTTACCATTGTAACAGGGCTGCAACGATACACCGATGCATCCGCGAACTACAATATTTTTTCCAACGATACGAACTTTGATATTTAAATAAGATATTGCGATATTATGATACAATAAAACATATCAACAAATTTGGGAAATCACTGTCTTTAATATTCCTTACCCAAGCTCTACATTTTAGCCCTTGTATGGCAATTTGATGTTGTGTTATTACTGTGTTAAATTTATTATTATGGAAATAAATTATTTTAAAGTAGTGTAAGTTGTTGGTAACTAGTTTTGTCGCGCAGAGTAATGTATTGTATCGTGTATCGTATCATGGCCCTTGTATTGAGATATGTATCGTATCATGGGAAAATGAATCATTGCAGCCCTACATTGTAAGAAGACAATATAAATTGTTAATACATAGGGCCCTGCAGTACCAGAAGAAATATGAAATTTTAAAGATAGCTTTTGTCTAATAAACTACATTTGTACTTTTCAGTGGAATTGTTTGTTATACCATACAAAGTTCTTCTCACTTTGAAACTCAGGATGAAATATCAAGTGCAATCACTTTTTCGAATGAAAGCTTTCAAAGTGTCCTGAACTTGTCCTTAGCATGTTGAAGGGATACATGTAATTAATATTATACAAAATTGAAATGCAAAGAATACAAGATAGAATACCTGTACAGGAAATGGAATCTACTCCAGGCCCAAAATATTCTACAATAGCACCAGTTCCTCCTTTTACTGTTAAAATGCCTGCCACTTTAAGGATCACGTCTGACAAAGCAAAATAAAAGCATCAAATGATGCCATATTTGGCATATGTACATCATCTACGTATTAAACAATGACACTGAAATCAAGAGAAAAGCCCAATTTTACATTCCTCTTGAGACAGACAGACTAAACTCAGACTGAATTAAAAGAAAAGTGTAATTGAGTGGTACCTTTTGGTGATGTCCACCCCTTTAGCTCTCCAGTCAGTTTCACTCCTATCACCTGTTCACATGAATGAGACATTGCATTACTTGATATAAAAAGTTATATTCTCCTTACTGTTCTCCATACATTCCATATGGAACTAGTAAGGAGAATTTGTCTCAATATCAAGACATCTTCTCCTGGTGATCATTTCCTTTATTCTCAGTACTTGAGCGGTTAAACAAGTAGTGAGAATGTAAAGAGAAAATTCATTTTTGTCACTGTTAGGGCTTAAAGAGTTAAACAATATTATTGATGAACGTGCAGGAGTTGATTAAAGGCGATAAGGTGCAAGAACGCTTCCAAAGGGGAAAAAAAAGCGGCTAGGGTGGGGCACTTGGAACCCACGCATAGAGATCTACCACTGATATAACACAAACCTTGGGACATTTGAGTTCCCAGGGAATATCAGCCATGACATCAACAGCATCTGCTCCACCAACACCAATACACAGACCACCAAGACCACCTACAGGAGCAAAAAAAGGTCACAAGTGTTAATATGAAGAAATTGCTGAAGACAATAAAATTGCTACTTTTGCTAGACCCTTACTGTTGATTAACAGGGTGGGTCCATTGGTCAGTGTGTTGTACTTTTAGTTAGAGTTACATGTTTTCATTGGAGATGAAGCTTTGTTTATGTTATCTCCCTCTACAGAGCAGAGCTGTCACTTTGAGAAGTTGTATCCATACAGTAAGTTGATGCCAGCTGCATCTTAGTCATTTGTAAACTCTGAGTTAGCTGGTCTTCTCCACTGTACATGTAGTTGCCCAACCATAACATAGCCAGCTGCCTGCTTGTAATGAAAGCCCTACTCTACCCAGTGGCCTAACTTCTTGAAACTCCCGATAACTGTCTTACTATGCATGACAAGTATTTTTCCAATCCTTTTTTCCTCTGTTGGTGGTAAGTATTGGTGTAAACTTGTCAAAGGTGTATAAAAACTGGCAATCCAATGAGGAAAGCTTACAAATGCTGAAAGTAACCCTACAATGAACGAGCATACATGTACCATCAAGGGAGAAGCAGAATACTCCATGCTACACAAACAGGGTTAAGCTCAAGCCATGCGTTATGTTGTCTTTTTTTTTTAAATATTGTGACAGTTTGACATATTACTTCACTAACCTCCATTTGGAGTGTGACTGTCAGTGCCAATCAACAGTACACCAGGAAACGCATAGTTCTCCAGCACTATTTGATGAATGATTCCACTGCCAGGCTTCCAAAATCCAACGCCATACTTAGCAGAAGCTGTTGCTAAGAAGTTGTACACTTCTTCGTTGACTTCCTTGGCTTTTTTCAAATCCTGAACTCCTCCGACCTGGGCTTCTATCAAGTGATCACAGTGGATGGTTGTAGGAACAGCAACCTATACGTGCAAGTAATGTAATAAACACACGTAAGGCTGATTTTCTACATCAGATTTAAATGTTTTCTACCAGTTAGTTTTTATTCAATGTTGTGGGATGCAAAATTGTTGCAAAAAAGCATACATCTTGTAAGATTTCTCATCCTCTATACCCACAGCTGTGGGGGCATGGTGGTGTAGCGGTTAGCGCGTTGGACTTCAGATCTGAAGGTTGGTGGTTCAATGCCCAGTCCCCGTCATTGTGTTGTTTCTTTAGACAAGATACTTTGCCTCACATTGTCTCTCTCCACCCAGGTGATGGGTACCGCTGACATATTGCTTGGGGATAACCCTGCGATGGACTAGCATCCCGTCCAGGGGGGAGTAGCAATACTCTCAGTTGCTTCATGCTACTGAAACAAGGACAAGCTCTGGCCGTGTGGGCCTCCTTGGCCCGAGTGCAACTTAATGCTTTATCCTTTCATATCCACAGCTGAGTGGCTTTCTTGAGTTTCAGTCTGTGATTCTCATGCTTTCCAAAAACACTCACCTTGGGAAGTCCACTGGAAATAAATTGAAGCATTGCCATCTACAAAAAGATAAATACATTAATTCTAAGACCTAATATCGCAACTGAGGGGATAATTTCAAGCTGGGACAAGAAAAGGAGATAAATTAAATTATGTGGATCCAGGTCAATTCTTGCTACGTTACAGGATATTGACTTGTGTTTGTCCCATCACTTTGTGCTCCAGGATTTACTCCTTTCCTGTGAGCGGAGATTACATGTAAGTAAACATTAAAGAAATACAGTAGTCAAATTGCAATGTTCCATAGACTTCCAAATGTAATGAGCCCTGTCACATAGGAATTAGCAGGCCTTGAAGGCTGCATCTTTTGGATGTCTGTTACTTTGAGTAGCTTCAAACAAGAAACTCACTGAAACTCAAAGGTAAACATAACCACATACTTATGTGTAAATGTTACTTTGATCCCTAAAAGCTATTCTCATCGCTTTTCACATGAACATGCATAAAAGGCAGTAGTGTACATTCTACGTCACTCAGACCACTAACTAGATTTCTAACATGGTTGTGCTGTGTTCAAATCCTTGGCCATGCCCTGTACATGTAAATAGGCCACTAGACAACATTCTACCAGCTGGGATTCTTTGCAAAAGTTTTATTTAGTTTGCGAGATTTCTTTTTGCAGTTTAAAGAGTCTCCCATTAGCAATGAAGTGGTAAGATAATGCTCCAACACTCAACTTAGCTTTTTAGCTTACAAGTTGGTAAAAATCAAAGTTTTGTCACCTGAGCTGTAGCATCTTGCATGGCAACCCGATCAGGTCTCAGCTTTAAGTATGACACACCCCGCTGTATATCCTGTTTGCATTAAAGAAGACAAAGCAAAATTTTTTCTATGTGGTACAGAACTAAACACAGTCATTTTTCTCTTTCTTTCCTACAGTACATCTTACGGATCACAGACGTCATCTGAAATGGCTTGAAAATCAGCCCATTAGTATTACTCCATTGTTAATTTATATTATTTCTTTTTATTCTGTGGTTTGCCAAAATGTGACTAGTTCATGATGATAAGTTTGTTGACCCCAAAATGCATAATAGATGAGTCAAAAGAAGTACCGTATTTACCCGCGTATAGGCCGCACCCGCGTATAGGCCGCACCCCAAACTTGTGACCTAATCTTGGGGAAAAATAATTTCTTAACTATACAAGAAGAGGAATCGAGTTTCGAGTCGAGAAACTAATGAGCTTGTTGCTTAAGTGATCTAGCGAGAAATGAATGGGACAAACGGACCGAACTTGATCGCGAGCGTTATTGTTTACAGATCCAACAAGTGTGTCGAAAAATGAGGTGCAAGCGTCGCCGTTTTGTGCGATCAAATAATGACAAATGATACACATGTGTTTAGAATTCGCTGCTCCTTTCCCCATAGGGTAAATTATCCACTTTAAGTTTTTAATGTTACGGAAATTGTTGTGATAATTCTCAAAACGGCTATTTGACAAAATGCTCTAACGTAAAGTTGCTCGAAACTCAAGTTTTTCCCTGTTGTCGCGTACAACAGGCATTTCATGGGTTCAGCGTAGTGAGAAGCTTTGTATAAGGGATGCTAAATTTCCGATTGTTTAAGAATTCACACATTTACAGGTGAAACAGTAAGGCAAAACGTCTGTCAAGAGTGAGAGTTGTATCAAAAGCATCGTTGCATTACGCATTGTGTACTAAAAGGTTTCAAATTTCACTTTTGATGTATGCAAATTAACGTGCGTAGGGTAAAAATAAATCACCTCTTATTTATCGCTGAAGACATGACAATCTGCATTAACCTTCAAAACTGAGATATTTTATATCAGTTTCATGACTTTTTCTTTTTATGACGGGTTCTGTGTATTTTTCGTGTAGTTCGGCAATAAACAAATGCAGTTTCAGATGAATGGCATCGAAAGGTCTTCGCGGCTTGACATGCAAACTTCTTTGGACTTCATTCAATAACAAACATTCGGAAACTAGATACACTCATTGCAGCAGTTAATGAACCCTTTTTCGATAGAGAGTTGGTTTGGCAGCGATAATATAAATAAAAGACACAACAAGAGAGTAATGGGCAAAATTTTGGGTGGCAGGGAAGCGCACTACTCTAGGGGTTGGGGGACCAGGAGAGGAGCTCTCCTGGGGGGAGACAAGATCGGGTGGTACCGGGGGTAGCCATCCTGGACAGAGGTCCTGATCAGTCTCCAGTAGGGTGAGGCCCATATCCCCTAGTCACTGGGAACTAAGGGGAACCAGGAGGGGGGCCCTCCTGGGTGGAGTACAGATCAGGTGGGACCGGGGGTCCACACCCTGGAATGGATATTTTTCCGGACCTGTCTCCAAGGGCTAAGCCTTACTGTGGGGTAAAGTGCAGCCAAGGGTTGCACTTCCCTGCCACCATTGTTTATTTGAAGCTAGGACAGGAAAACTATGTTACAGAGCCACTCAGATTCTGTCAAGGTAATATTCGATATAAAAACTATATATATATAGAAATAAATGTCACTAGAACAATATAAAGTCCTTATGCATACTAAGGAAATGAAAAGTTAGAGTAAATAAGAGTACAAAGTCTTTTCACTGTGAACCTATGTATATATGAATTGCTTTTCATGTGTACCTTTGGAACTTTGATATGTAGCAATTATAAGTGTCAGCAGCCTATTAAAGGTCGTTGCTGTGTTTTTTTTTTTTTTTTTTTTTTACTAAACCATACATATAGAGTTGTTACATCTAAAGCTCCTTCTCTAGTAGCCATAGAGGGCCATACTAATGGCATTGTACACTGTTAGGTGTCACCCTCTGAAATAATGAATCTCCTTTTTATTTATAACAGAGCAAGACAAAGGTTCCATCCAGAAAAAAAAGGGGGGGGTGGGAGGGAAAAACAGTTGTGACAGAACCAAAGCCCTGAAGGAATAGGCTGAGAAAGGCAGTGGATATCGTTTTTAGGGGAGCACATGAGCATGGTGAACATGTGATAGCGTAAATGGAACCTTTGTAGAACCTAGTAAATGCAAGGTAAATTACTGTGGACTTTGCCTAGGAATAAGGCTGCCTTGTACTACAAACAGGTAGCAATTGATGCTGCTATTCTTGCACTTTGGACTGGATGTCTACAGTTACTTAACGATACAGGGGCTCATTGAAACGATTGACATTGGTTGACATAGAATAAAGGTACTTTGTAATGAGTACTGTAGCACTCCTTTGTACAGCTTGAACATAGTAGATCTCAAGGTTCATTAACCTCAGTTTACATGGTAATAAACTTGAACAGAGAAGCAAAATTCTTCGAAGACATGGATTAACTTGACCTCATACGATACATTCAATCAAACTGTTAAGCATTCAGGAACTTTGTTTACTCTGTGTGTGTCGGGAAATTTTGCATATTTAAAATGAGCTCAAAACTCTTGTACCCGCGTATAAGCCGCACCCCAAATTTCGAACGTTTTTTTCCTTGAAAAAAGTGCGGCCTATACGCGGGTAAATACGGTAATGCTCAACATGCCCTCCCCATGAAAAAAGTTTTAGCTTGAAGTTGCTTCTCTTGCTATCAGATACAGTAGTACTTTCACTAAAGCAAAAACAGTATGTTGGCAGTATAGATGAGCTGTTTTTCCAGGAACGAATTGAAAAGTGAACCCATGAGATGACAGTGAGTCAAAAATTCATCCAGCACAAGTTCAATGTTACCAATCTTATCCCTTTCACTCCCAAGAGTGCCTAAAATCAAAATTCAAGACAGATCCCAAATTTCTTTATGTAAAATACTTAGACATAAATAGTGCCATGTAACAGTACTGCTGACAAGGTTTCGTTTGAATGGTCACACCATAAGATTTCATCCACAGACTCGAAAGTTAGAACCACCTTAAGTGTTTCTATAACTGACTCTGGGAGTAAAAGGGTCAAGGTGAACAACATGTCATCATTTGATCACTTTTTCAAATTGCTCTAGTGAAGCTACATGTAAGCATGTTCAAGTGAAAAATCACTGGCTAATTTTCAAGTCACTTCAAGGGCCATCTGGGGTCAATAGTAATAATATTATATTTTAATAGTTTGGGTTGCACAGAATGAAGTAAAGCACAGGAAGTTGACCATTATTAATGAACTTCTTTAATTAAAAAAAACAATAATGCCACATGCCAAGCGATAGTTTCCAAGGTATTGCCAAATTTCCATTTATTTCAAAACAAAAACAATAACTAAATAGAAAAGTTAAACTCTGAAAAGACCATCACATTTGTCAATTCTCTTAAATAAGGCCTAGTTTAAACACCAAACTTCGCATGTGCCCAACCTAATGCAAATGAGCAAAAGCTATTGTTTTTGCTCATTTGCATTAGATTTGGCACATGTGAAGATGTTTAAACCGGGCCTAAAGTCTATTTGAAAAGGTAACTATTTAATGCTGAAATAGTGCAATCTGGCTGGCCAGAAGTACATTGTACCAGGTAAGCAATTTTGCTCAAACTGCTCAATTGAAAAATATTTTTTAAAATGTGCCCTGGTAATTTTATTTTAGAAACAAAAATGGCAACATCATAGAAATAGAGAGAACACAGAGTTGGTATACTAAATACCTGATTCACTGGGTCATCCAAATGAGAGTAAAGAATTTTTTCAGAAAGAGTCAATGGCCTGTTAAGCCTGCAAGAAAATCATTTTTACTAAAAAAATTAACAACTGAGAGTGATCTGAGTACCGTAATTCAATTCCTGATCTGACTGCTGGCTGGAGTTTTTTCATGGAATTCCCAAGTTCAATACTTTAGCCATACAGTGGACCCCCCGATACAACAAAGTGCCAAGGAACCAGGAAATATGTTTGTTATAACAGGGGTTCGTTGTATGGATTTTTACCATATACATTTTACTACTACTGGGCTGAAAAATATTTAACAATTATTGAATTGAGTATGATATGAAGAATTATGCAGATTGAGGAGAGATACCATCCTCTGAGATCTGCATAATTCTTCATATCATACGAAAACCGAATTCAATAATTGCTTCATTATTCATTCAAACTATTTCCAGAGCTCTAAAAAGGACAAAATTACTTTATTGAGTTCTGTAACAAAATTCCTTGGCTGTTGAAGGATTGCGGATATTTTTCTCCTGAAGATATGCTTCAAAATTCAAGCGACTTTCCTTCTTGGCTTTCTGTGTGTTATCACTATCTTTATCATTTAATAATTCAGCCATTTTTTCCTTGTTCAACGTTGCAAACCCATCAGCCATTTTTTCCACTCTGTAGCTCTGCAGCACCAAAGCCGTCGTTGTGTGACGTCAATCGTCCAACAACTTTTCTATTACTTGACGATTAGCCGGAAATTGTAAGCCAATCAGAAACGGAGAAATATTTTGAATAAAAAATAATGTTTTTTATGCTAGGGTCTTTGTTACATAGCAGGGTTCCACTATACATGTACTTGTACATAGCCAATTAGTCTACCTCCTACCAGTTGGAATTTCTTCCAACTATTTGACTGGAATTATTTAAGTGGGTTTTCTTGTAGGCTAACTACATGTAGCTAAGTGTACATCCACTGTAAACAAAACAATTACTGGCATTTTGTTTTTCACTGCCAGCAATAATTTTTCTGACCTTCCACAACGGGATGGTTGAGTGTAGTTCCATGGGTGTCCTAGTATGCAAGGTTTGACTGTACACAAACTCACCTATCTCGGACAACTTTTAAGTTATCTTCCAGATGTTGGTAGTTAAGATGCTGGCTGGGTTCAAATCTACTCAAAGCCACCTTGAGGGAGAAACAGGATTTTATTTTCAGAACAACTAACTGTAAACGTGACTGACAATAATCAGAGAGCACCACAAGGAATATGTTAAGATGTACAGTCATGTAAAATTAGTGAAATCATTGGGCTTTAAATATTCTGGTAACACTTCAGTCTGTAAATGCCCCACACTTACCAGCACTATTAAAAAACAGAAGTCAGTATTATTATTTTGACACTTAGTCTAACCATTACACAGGCCATGGTTGTTCAAAGAGCGGATAACTCTATCCACTGGATAAATCACTATCCAGTGGATAGTGTACAGGTACTTTGTTTTCTTATCACTTATCCGTTTGATAGCGATTTATCTGGTGGATAGCATTATTCACCCTTTGAACAACCGGGCCCAGCTCTTTAGGCATAATAAATGTCCAGATATCAGGTCTGTAGATGTTACTAGATAGGGCAACAGGCTTCTCAAAAGTAATTTCATATACAGTACCGCTCTAAAGTATTGGTGCATAAGCACGCGGCAAAACCTCGTCCACCGCCATTTTGTTTTCCTTGAATTTGCCGTGGTGGGACGGAAACCACAACCTCGGTAAGGACAAAAGCGACCGAACACCGTGGCTGACTTGATGTGGCAATGCCTCGGTAACCAAACAATAGTGACTAATTTCTATTGTTTTGGCTTTGTTTATACTTTATCTCACTTATATTCTCAAAGGAGCAAACAGACAAAAGGTTAGCGGTATGACTTCACAAGATTCTGCATCATGATGAAACCAATTTCGGTCTCTGGAATCAAGTGGCTGCCTTTGGTGTCACTGAGCATATTTTATGTTTTTGGGAATGGGGACAGAAGATGAGACAGTTTCTTACCATCTTTTGCTGATAACAAGCTAGGGAAGTTTTACACTGTACACGGAAGTTACGTCTATTTACGCCATCGCAACAACCATCGATCGTGTGCTGTCACGTCGGCTTGGCGTTGCATGTTTTTCCCACGAGTAAATAAAGAACTTTAAAGATCGTGTTTTTATTGGTTTTAGATCAAGGGAGGAGAGCTACAAGCAAGCCAATGTATTTAATTGTTTTTCGAGCAAGTCGGTAGTCCGTGCAATACAAAACGAGAGGTTCTCGTTTCAGACCTTGCAAGACGGCGGGACAAGGCTCCACAATCATGCACAGTCACAATAGAATGGATTGTCGGGCGGACAAGCAAAATTCGAGCGAACGAGCAGAAGCTGACACGTTCAATAGTAAAGTAAAATGTTCTTTATTAAAAAAAACAGTTTTAGTCGGCAAACACATGACTATTTGGTGCCAAGGGTTGTGTGAATAATTTGCGTGCCGAATGCAAAGCTAAAATTTTCAGAATATAAATACGCCTTCGCCATACTTAAACGTGCTGTCAAAAGCGAAACTTTTGAACGTGATTTATACTAAAAAGTGAAAGTTATGATGTTAGAAAGAGAATTAGAGTAAAATAGCAAGTTTTCTTTTTAACTCACAGTGCATTGTACTGAATTTCCATACTGTGAGGGGTGACCCAAAAACACTGACCCCTGGTCCGTGGACCAATCCAACGGACGGGGTCCACAGACCACTTCACTGACCAGTCCATGGACCACCTATACGGACCACCCCTAATGACCCCCTCAAAAAATTCAACAGAAAATAAAAATGAAAATATAAATTCTTTCCCATAGTTGAACCTCAATCGCGTTGCGCGCGGTGAGATCGCGAACTCCACTCTTTATTGTACATTGTCGGTATTGCGTCAATTTAGCAGGCTTAAGCAAATCCAAACAGTCGTTCATCTGTTGTACGAAATGTGAACGGGAAGAGGATAAAGACAAGTGGAGAAGTTTTGCTGTTTTGTCGGTGTTTCTTGCCTCCGCCATTTTGTGTGGCCCATTCTCCCACGGGTTCCAAGATCCACAATAGCCCCAGGCTTCAAAAAGGAAAATACCATTGTGAAAATTGTCATTTTTTTTGAAAAATTACTGCTGGGTTGTATGGTTGGCCAACGGCATTGTGTTCCACCATATTCCCTTAATGTCACCCTTGGCTACAGGCCATTTACAGTATATTTTGACAACAAACATCCTGCCTGAGATGAGTAGGGCGAAGGTTGGTGGTAGAATTAGGAGATTCCCCTCCCCCCAAGCCTCCACTATATCCCAAGGTAAACAGTAATAAAAACCTAATCAACTCAACAGGCGTGTGAAGTTCGTGGCCACTTGTCTTTATTCTCTTCCTGTTCGCATTTTGCAATACCAACAATGTACAATATAGAGTGGACTTTCTGTTGAACTTTTTGAGGGGGTCAGTTGGGGTGGTCCGCATAGGTGGTCCATGGACTGGTCCGTGAGGTGGTCCATGGACCCCGTCCATTGGACTGGTCCACAGACCGGGGGTCAGTGTTTTCAGGTCACCCTACTGTGAGTCTCAAAATAAATTTCGTGCATGATGTGGATACAAATCGAATCTTTCTATTATAATTGAAATAGTAAATGAAACACTTGTTGAAACTCAAAGTCAATGCCAACTGTAAAAGAATTTGTAAGAAATAGCGACATATAGCCCGGAGTTAGTTTCAGTTTAAAAGCAGATCAAATTTGCATAACCCGTGAAATCTGACCTTTTCAATGAACGTCAGACGGTATGTAATGCAACAATTCTATCTCGATGATATCCGTTTTATTTCTTCTAGCTGTTGCAAATGACACAAATTTCCACTTCTTTCTTCCATTAACGTCAGCGTTCGGCAAAAATGCTTAAAAGTCAAGGTTTGTGAATCACAGTAAAAGCAATAATCATGTGAACTGTATCACATCATAAAATCGACGCGCGAGGTCTCACTTATTTAAGTTGATTAATCTTTGAAACAAAGGAAACAAAAGGCTATTCAAACACCACCGCATCCTACTCTTTACCACGGTATTTTTGACCGCAAAAAAACCAAGGTAAAACCGGAGTTTTCAAAGAAGTCAGACGAGGTTTTGCCGAGGTCAAACCGGAGATACAAACTGTGATTCCACCGCGGCAGTATCGCGGAAAATGCACCAATACTTTCGAGTGGTACTGTAGTGACAATATATTGGTATTGATGCTTATATATAGCCAGTTTTTGCCACTTATTTTACACTGGAATTTACCAGAATTCATAGCAGGTATTTGGGGACTGCCCTCACTATCTAATGCTCTAGTGTTATGCTTCAAATTATTTTGAGAAGGCTGGATGAAGTGCCATTTACACTGACGTTAACACTAATAAAGCAGGTCTGAAGGTCAACATGTGAATACATTTAAAGCTCAAAACATGCAGGTACTAAGACTAAAAACAAATGTGTATAGTCTGAGTGGTGTACACACAGTGTACTACATAGTGTACACATGTACATTTGTCTTAATTATACCATGAATATATTGGTTATGATATTGGACACACTGTATACACCTATTTCATTAAGGTTGCTTCAGTGATACATGATGTATGATCCTTGTTCCATAGACCGCAAAGCATCATGTTTGCTATAAATAAATGTACTAATCACTTTTCTCGCTGGAGGCACTCCAGGAGTAAAACCAAATCATAAAAAATATATATTTGCTCTTGTGTTAGGACTAATAGCTAGAGAAAAGCAGACATAAATTTAATGAGCATGATGCACTGTGGTCTATGAAACATGCATCTCTAAAGCAACCTTTTTTGAAATAGGTCTATTCATTCAAAAGTAGAACGTGAATCTAGTTTACCTGTTGAGCTGCCACAATTGAGGTAGAGAAGAGTCGGCCATGATAGACTGCTGCCCGGACAGAAACCAGAGCCTGTAATGGGATTGAAAACAAGCAGAAAAGACACTTCCTCGACATGAAATTAGCTCCACCTTAGTAAATTGTAGCCTGTAAAGGTACAGGTGTACATTTCTCGAAAGTCCCTAAAACCTCACAGCTCAGTAAAGCCATTAATTTTGTAAACACGTGAACCACTCACCCTACAAAGCTGTTGTTTTAACAGTTCTTTAAGATAAGATGTGTCCATCTTATACATTTATTTTGCAAATCTCATTCTTAGAAGAGCTTTAAAAACTTGGTTGAAAAAATTGTGTCTGAAATAGGCCAAAAAGTTTTGGGACTTTCCAGAAATGTACTAAGCAGTATATGCCAGGTATGGTATTCTAGTGGTCAGTGTGTTGGACTTATTTTAAGATCTGCATTAGGAGCCTTGGGAGTCTCTGTCTCTGGGAAGTCTCTGGCCCTAAGAAAGGATTTAACTGTTCTATCCACTCTTTCTCTTCATCCAGCTCTATAAGTTAGTCCCAGAGAACTGTTAGGAAAATGTAGTAGCTTCATTTTACAAAGACTGGGTCAAACTTGGGTGGCCTGTGGCCCAGCTGTGAGTGGAACTCTGCAAATAGCAGTGGTATGGACATTTTATGGTAAGCAGCCTTTAGTGTGATGCAAATTAATAATTATTAATAATGGTCTTTATTGTTCCACAAAATAACAATAAATATCTTATGTTAAATGATGTAGAAGCAAATAATGAACATTACATGAAATGTGAGAGAAAGAAACTCTATCTATAATCTTCTGTTCTGCAACGATTTTGCTTTGTTTTCAAAATTCATGAATACAGTTAATTAGACTTGCTGGTATTAATTACTCAAGATCACATGCCACTGAGTGATCCTTGATGTGCACTGAATTCTCCATCTGTAAAAAGAGCTGTTTTCTGGTTTGTACTTGGTTCCAAGTGAGTGCATGGTTAACCTAAGAAATTAGGGGTAGCACTGGACTAAATGTCTAGTGCTACCCCCACTCCCCCTTTCCAGGTATTAGAGGACCTATTTTCACAAAATGGAGCTCATGAAATTTGAACTGCTTATACATAGCATGTTAAGATGGATTCCCCTCAACATTTGAGCAATAAGTGCAAAACTTATTTACTAAAAAAACTACTCATAGCACGGTAACATTTTGAATACTATTTGAAACATCTCACTTTAATTTGCTTCTCCGAGTTACCTCGCGATTAAATTCTCAAGCATTCTTGAGAAAATTAATGTCAAATCCTGTAAAAATATGCTAAAAATGGGCACCATTTTGTTTTGAACTGACATGAAGTGTCTTTTCAATTATAATATGGATAACTTCAAATTCAATTTTTTCTTGCAGGGTCAGCTTGGAACCATAACTATTGATAATTTCTTCTTTTTTTATTCAAAATGTTACCATGCACTGAGTGTTTTTTTGGTACTTTTTTTGCACTTATTGCTCAAACATTCAGCGGGAATCGTCTTAAGCTTTAATGATAAATTTGTAGTGTTAACTTCTTATAATAAAGTTACTCCGATAACAGATTTGTAGTTTAGGTTATTAAGCTATTCAAATGTTTCTGATCCAAGTTTTCCTTGAGAAAATAATTTTAAGTGTGCTTCATTCCACACACTAGTGCAAATGTTACAAGACCAGTAAAGATTTTATAAATAGTCCCACAATGTCATTGATTGGCCACCAATACAAACCGTGGAGTGAACAAAGTTGAACATTTTTCCCAAGAAAACAGTGGTGTCTTCAGGCCGTCCCAGCTAATAATAATCACCTTAACTTGACAGAGGGAATAGGGGTGGGGGGGGGGGGGTGGGTGGAAAGAACTATGACATATATCTTATCTGTTACAGCCTCCTTTCAAAAGTTCAAGACATAGCTACTGTTAATCTAAAGCAAATGAGCTCATTGAATGCCACCTTGAGTGATAAGAATATGAGAGGTGAGCACACACTCTGTACTATCACTATATATAAGCTTTATATTGAAAATGGGAGATACACGTGATTATTAAACTTTTACATTAAGACCACCGTTTTTACAATACTCAGAAATTGCCTCGTGTGGAGGAAGAAGAAATTTAAAAGCAAACTATCTGAGTGTAATTCTCGTTGGCTGCCACAAAATTTAAAAGGACTTTCAGTATAACGCCTGTTCTTTAGTCGCTCAGTAATTTGACGTCCTTGAAGAGGCCGGTTCATATTAGATCACGATCGATCACGATATGTTCAACGCTCCACTACAGTGATTTTACGACGTTTTCGGATTTTTATCCTAGCTTAAATCAAATCAACCTTACCTTTCTGGCAAAAACTCGTTGCATCTTTGCAGACAGAGGCAAATACCAGGCAAAAAGGCAGAAAATAGATCCACTTCCACACTCCTCTTCCCTCTATAAACACAAACCCTCGTAATGTTTCTATTCAAAGCGCATGATCAGACGAGTAGACGCCGTCAAATATCGCGGGCTACTGTGCAAGACACGGAAACAGTTGCTGAAAATTACACGTTGACTTCTTGTGTTAAAACCTGCATTCTGGTGTTGTTTTCTTGTGTGAGATTGCAAAAAAAGGTAAGTATCGTCATCTTTAAAAATAGATTTACAGACAGGAGATCTCTTTCGCATTTTGTGAAAATTGTTCAGTGGACTGACTGTTGCATGTTGATGCTTAAAAAATCTTAGAAAGTACGGAAAGTATAAACTTCACTCCAAGTTGAGTGTATAATTAATTCAAGGGTTATTTTTAATTCAAAGGGCCAAAAAAAGTTAAAATATTGTTCTTAATCAAACTTTCAAGGGGGGATATTAATTATTGGGTTTGGCAAGGTTGGGGGGGGGGGACCAACCATATCTCTTTAATTCGTTGAACTCCTGTTACTGCGGCTTGTGGAGAATGGGAATGCAAACTCCTAGACAGCTTCTATCCCAGCCTTTATTCTGTTTGCCAATCCTTTGAATAATTATTATTTCTCCAGAATCAGTGGACATTGTCGGCAGTATGAAAGATGGAATTATACTCAGAATGCTGTGGCATACTGAGAAAGAAGATATCTGAGTCCCGGACAGGAATCGAACCCATGCCTTTCCATACACCAGTCAGATGTTCTAACCACTGAGCTACTGGAGGACTACATTCATTACGACACGTGTCTTGCATACTGCTCTACCAGATTCATTATGAAATACATCCTGCATGCTGCTGGCATTCTACCAGTATGCAAGATGCACGCCATATATTAAAGCTAGTAAATATGACCTCACTCATTACTGCGAGATAGCTCAGTGGGTAGAGCATCCAGCTGATGGACAAAAGGTCATGCGTTCGATTCCCATCAGGGAAACAGATTTCTGTTGTCTTTTTTCTTTGCATGTCATGCTTGTGGCATACTGAATATTCCATCTGTCTTATTTCTTCACCGAACTTAAAATTTGCCATCTTTCTTTATTTATTGTTGCCATTAAACCTAATTTTCAAGTTTAAGGGATATATGTTATCAGCGCACATGAATAATTTACAGGGTTCGTACAGAGACTTGAATTCTTGAAAAAGTCTTGAAATTTGCAAACTAGTTCTCCAGACCTGGAAAAAGTCTGGAAAATAAAGATAAAGTCTGGAAAAAATGGTAAGAAGTCTGGATTTTTTTGATTTGAAAACTGCAGCAAACGCTTAATTGCTAAGTGAATTTTTTTCAGGCGGTCAAATCTTATTTAATTTTGTCTTTAGCGAAAACATTCAATCGTAGACTGAGAAGTCTCAGAACTCTCTTATGCCGGCATTGCATCATGGTTACGGTACGTTTACAGTGCATCATGGTCACTGTACGTTCACAGGGCATCATGGGACAAACATAGTTCCTGCGTTTGTGGAGGTTTTCATCGATCCAGTATTTCCCTTTCATTGTGAAAATGGGGAAGTGTGTTTTCTCTGACAAGTGGAAAGCTAATGAAAGATTTACAACTGTAAGGCTTGGATTGCAGCCGACCCTAAATCAAGAACAAAAGTGAAGTGTACTGTTTGTGACAAGGCAATCGATATTTCAAGCATGGGCGGAGCTGCATGGGTCAGCCACATGGTTGGCAATAAACACAAGAATCTTATGCAAATCAAACGGTTGTCATCTTCTGTCACGCATTTCGTATCCACTAGCACGGAAAATGAAAGGTAAGAATTAAAATGCCTGTTATTCAGAGTCAAACGTGAATGCTTTGAACCCTCGATTGAGCTCTGTGGCTTTTGATACAAGGCGATCCCAAGTTTTATACATTCACTTTCATGCTTACTAAAAATATAAAAAAGCTGTTTCAATAGGCAAGTTAAAACAGGTAAGCAGACTGCTTACGTTTTGGAGTGATTTTGCAAGAGTCAGTGGCGTGATTGCTATAAAAAAAGGAATGTTTTTTTTTTCATGTATGATACAAATTATTTATTAAGCTGTATGATATTGTACAGGAGTAGTGGTATTACCAGAGCTGAAACTGTGCCTCCACCTGCATCCAATCCGTCCATTGGGAACTTCTTAAGTGGGAAGAGGTTCTTTCAGCTGAAGTTTATTGGGCTCTTCACCTTGCAGACAAGCATTACTCCTTCAAAAGCTGTGAGACAGTGGGAGATTTGTTCCGCAAGATGTTTCCAGACAGTGAGGTGGCATCCAAATTTTCATGTGGTGAAAAGAAGTGTGCTTATCTTTCTACCTTTGGCATTGCTCCTTATTTACAGACTCTCTTGTTGTCCAAAGTTAAGTCAGCAAATGGGTATGTATTTCTCTTTGATGAAAGTCTTAACTCCAACCTTCAATCCAAACAACTGGACATTCACATCCGCTTTTGGGAGGGCAGTCAGGTGTCCAGCCATTTTTATACATCTGAATTCCTGGGACATGCTGATGCAGACAGCTTACATGAAAAGCTCATTGACTGTTGTGCCACTATTGGTAAGCAAGGTCTGCTTCAGATTTCAGTGGATGGCCCCAATGTGAACTGGAAAAACTAGGACTTACTTTCTACAAGCATTGAGGAAGAAATTCATAAGTCAATGCTGAACATTGGTTCTTGTGGACTACATATAGTTCACAATGCCTTCCGCTCTGGCAGTATGGAAACCAATTGGGGAGTTGGACAAACCTTGAGCTCACTTTACTGGTTATTGAAGGACTCACCCGCGCGGCGTGACAACTTTATGGCAATCACTGGATCATCTCTCTTCCCAAAACAATTTTGCTCACATAGATGGGTAGAAAATGTGACTGTTGTTGAAAGAGCTCTGGAGATGTGGCCACATGTAAAGCAGTATGTGACAAGTGTGAAAAAAGGAAA
This sequence comes from Siderastrea radians, assembly GCA_964017195.1. Lineage (NCBI taxonomy): Eukaryota > Metazoa > Cnidaria > Anthozoa > Scleractinia > Rhizangiidae > Siderastrea > Siderastrea radians. The sequence goes on along the minus strand of OZ024891.1, from coordinate 31,968,360 downwards.
GGTGGCAAACCCCAAAAATACATCTTTCAGTGTTGTTGCAGCAAGTTGTGGGGATGCATTATTTAAAGTGAAGGCCAACATTTTTCTGTCCATAGCTAATGATGTGGCCCATTTTATCACACGATATCAGACTGACATGCCAATGTTGCCATTCTTGGCACGAGATATGTTTGACCTTGTGTTCAATCTGGTAGAAAAATTTGTGAAAGAAGATGTCTTAAAGAAAGTGATATCAACAGTTAAGCTGGTCCAGCTGGATTTGACAAATTCATCTTTGCACAAAGATACTTTGGCTGTGGACATTGGGTTTGTTGCCAACACACTTCTTAACAATTTAAAGCACAAAAATAGAAATCTGACAAAGATTTCTATTCAGTGAAAGCTGATACCAAGACATTCCTCATTGCTGTTGTCAAGAAGCTCTTATTAAAAGCACCAATCAGGTATGGACTGGTGAGGAACTTGGCAAGGCTACACCCTTTGGAGATCTGTGGTAATCAAGACAGGTGTCTTCAGCATCTCAGTTGGTGTCCTAAGATTGTTACTGATGCTCAACAGGTTAATCTTTCCAATTGTGATAAAATCATCAGGCAATATAAGGAGTTTGCCAGAGAGAACTCAGCCAATCCCAATTTTCAGTCCTTCGTTGTTGGTGAGTCATGCCTGGATGAGCTTCTTTATGACAGCATGGCCAATACTACTGAGTGGACTGATTTGTGGGATTTAACTAGAAGGCTTCTGCTTCTATTGCATGGTCAAGCATCAGTTGAATGTGGATTTTCAGTCAACAAGGAAATCTCTGTTGAAAATATGGCTGAACAAACTTTGGTTTCCCAGAGAGTGATCAAAGACCATCTCTTCAATGTTGGAGGGATCACTAAAGTATTGTTGAGTAAAGAGCTCCTGGCCAGTGCATGTTCTGCAAGACAGAGGTACCAAACAAAGCTGGATGAAGAGAAAAGAAAGAACGTGGAGCAAAGAAGAGGGCAGAAAAGGACAGCAGTCCTTGATGAACTGAATGATTTGAAAGAACAAAAGAAAAGGATGAAATCAAACATTGAGGCACTGTTCAAGTCAGCTGATGACCTTGCAGAAAAGGCAGAGTCAACTGGGAAAGTTACTTTTATTTCCAAGTCAAATGCAATGAGGCGAAGTGCCAAGGAGAAAGAAGGAGAGCTGAAGTCCATAGAGGAAGAAATAAATGAGAAACTTGAAGCACTGAAGAATTAGTTCTCTATGCCATGGAATGTTATTAAGAGATTAGGTGCAGGTGTTGATACACCTGTGATACTTTGTATCTTACGAGGACTAAAACGGCAAAAGATCTGCTGCCTGCCATAATATTGGGTTGCCACTTTGTTTTGATTGTGTTACTCAAAGTTCTTAATAGAAAAAAAAACAGTGTAAACTGATTTTTTCTAGGGTGTTTATATTTATTAAGAAAAATTATTATACTGTCTGATGAGATCATTTGCCTTATAGTCTAAACAATTAATGGCATGGTTTCTGCAGGATAATTGGGATAAATACTGCTAGTTATATTATGTCCAAATTCCCTGAATTTCACTCGCTGCTTTACCGCTCATTATTTTAAGGACAGTTTGGATTAACTCGTGGGTTTTTTCTCAAATATCCCTTAAAATCATGCTATGACCTATACTAACCTTGAGTCTGGAAAAAGAAACTATTGTTTTGGAAAAAGTCTGGAATTTTGCATCCAAAAATCTGTACGAACCCTGAATTTAGTCATACCCCTCTGAAAGGTTTTGAGATTAAAACAACAAACAAACAACACTTGACTTAGTTACTTTCTTTCTTATTTTCATAAATTAAACTCTTACCAATTACAATCATAATAAATTGAGAATTTCAGCACATCATTCCACTTTTATGCTTTTATTAAGGTGTATTTGAAAACTCTGATGGCAATTCCTGTCAGCATTTAGCCTGCAGTGGTTCAATTTTAGTTTTGGTTCAGTTTTCATTTTCCATTGTTCTTTTGTTTGACATTGTGATCATTTATGATAACAAGCATATTAGACAGTGAAAAATAAAAATAGAATCACAAAACAAATGCAATGCACAACATATACATATTGCCAGTGTAAAATGTACACTGCATCTTCTACTGTAAACTGAGTGCAAAATACAGAATAGGGGTAAAATGCAGTCTATACAAACTGCACACTTAGCTGAATATTAGACTAGGTTGGACCTTATTAGGTAGTGTGCACTTCCCTCAGCTCTGCAGTCTGCAAATTTTACACTGAGTGATCCACACATTCCTCACATTTTATCGAGCAGTCTTCATGAAATTATATCTCTTGTTTGTACAGATGTCGTGAGATGATGTCCTTGCAGTGGCTTTGCAGAGAGGACATATCCCAAGTGGCTAAGAAGTAGCCCCACAGTACAAACGGGATTACAGAAATGGCAGTTGTGACAGTCCAAAGATAAGATGTTGTTCCACCAGAGCTGGAAAGTAAAAACAAGGATTTTATGACCTATAACAGTAGAATCTCAGTAACTCTAACCCCTTTAACTCGAACTTAGGGCTAACTTACTGTAGGTGTACAGCAGTTGGCCCGAGTTTTTGATAATGATTTGGGTTAGTCATGGATTCTCTTTGTACTCTTAGAGGGCTCAATGAGGCAGCTTGAGTTTATGTGAGATCCTTGAATGCTATCTTGACTGGGGAATATTTCCCGTCATGGTTCAAGACCAGCCATAGCCAACTGTCCTAAGACTATAAAAGTAAGTAGATTTGACCAGTAGATTTTGCATTTTTAGGTATTGAAAAACAGAAAATACTAAAGTATTTTTGTTTTGAAATTGAACTATATATCAGTGTCGTGAATGGAATTTATAAAAGACAAAAAGTTGAGTTCGAAGGGAACACCAGATGAAGGAGGATGGTTACATCAAGCTGTTTATAGTAGTATGGACAGATTTAAGAGTGCCCTGAAAGCACTGAATAATGCAAGACAATATGTTTTTGTCAGTAAAGTGAACAAAAAGTGAATCATCAGGTTTACTTGCAGCTTGACCACTACTTCACTGGCCAGGAGATGTGGACACCACACACTGAGAACATGTTTCATGGCCACAAAAAGTAACTAGATTAATTTCGTAACTGTCCAAATGTAGCCTAAGTTGGTGTCCCTAAAACCACCTGACTAGATTGTCCTTAATAAGGAGGCATCTTCATTATGAAGTTGCCTCAGCTACATGTAGGAACAGAGGTAGAACTTTAAGTAAATATATGTTTAAAAACTGTAATAATTACTGTAGACATCTCGTTTTCACAGACAGTATTCTTGGTCCTGTTTTTTCTTTATGGTGAACTCTCTTAGTACAAGCTATTAAAAAAGATATGGATAGTTCTTCTGGTCCCAAACCAGCTGGGACAGATCCAGGATTTTTTTAAAGGGGGAGGGGGGTGCAAGTATAAAACAATAATATGCTATTATTTTTGTGATGAAAAAGTGATAAACATGAGGGGTCAGACAAGTTCCGAAACTTCCCAAAGGGGGATTGTGACCCCCTCAACCCTCCCTCTGGATCCGCCCCTGACCAGGCTTTGACTTTATTACCTTTTTTGTCTTGTCACTTGGCAGAGAGCCAACCAAAATACAATAATTAATAGTCCTGCAATTTCCCTGATAAAGGAATAAAATAATACCAAAAGTTAATTCCCTAGTGATACTTTCTCCATTATTTTGTATAAAGGGTGCCCAGTATGAGTGATGACTTTTTGGCTTTTTGTTAAAATTCTGCCCACCTACACCAGGAAAAGAACTTTCTTTACTGTTTTAGGCTGATGTGACCTATAAAATGTCCAATTGGCCACCCAAAACCTGGATAGTTTTAATCTATTTTTTGGCCTGAAAACTAGCTGTGGAGATGAAGGCTTTTGCCTCCAGCTTCTTGACTGCACTTGCAGTGCTCATGGGAGGCACGTTGAAAAAAAAAGAGTTGAAGCTTTCTAGACTGCTAGCAGTCCCTTTCTGGACAGCCGAGAGGGCGCGACATAGCCAAGAGCATGAGCTGTTAACAGCGCGGCGAGGAGAAAAAACGAGAAGGGACTCCTCCACATGTTCGATCCAGGTTTCGACTTTTTCGCTCAGCTATCTTGTGTGCCCTCTTGATTATCCAGAAAGGGACTGCTAGCAGTCTAGAAGCTTTTTTTTTTTTTCCAATCAGTACTGTTTGTGCTAGTAGATTGTAGCTTGTTGGACAGAAACCAAGTAGATTATGAGGAAAATGTTAATAATTAAGCAACAAAGACTTAAAAAAGTACATGGGTAAGTTCATCAGTTAGGTATTAATATCCTGTATAATCAAAAACATTTATTTTATTGGAGCAATATTTCATCCTCACCGTCCCTCTTCATAATTCAGTGGGTTTTTGGACGTAGTCTCGGTCCTAAATAAGACACTTAGCAAGTAAAGCACACCAAAGATGCATGCACCAAGATGAGTGGCAGCTGTCAGTTTCCAAAGGAAGTGATCTTCAAAGTAAAAAGTACAACACTATTACATTCAAGGAAACAGCAACACACAGGATATTTTATTTACAGTTTACTGCAAGACAGCAAGTAGTTTTGTTACAACTCCAAATAGACTGTGAGTAGTCACTAATTTTGGCGATGGTGATTGTGGGGCAGATGAAATACATATTCGGGCACGAAATTTTGAGGAGACGTGACACACCTCAAAATTTTGCATGAGCGTGTGTGTATATTTTGCTCGCCCCACTGTCACCATCGCCAAAATTAGGGAGTACTTACCGTCTAAACTCCAAAACTCATCTTGAACATTTCTAAACATTTTAGACCTAGATTGCTAGAGAAAGGTAATGACTCTTTGGTAGGGTATTAGCACTTATGATTAGATTAGGCCTCTTAATAAGCTCTAGATTAAAGCCTCACAAGGCCAAAGGGAAACAAGAGTCACTAAGAGTTAATGAAAGTGTAAACTCTGACTTTTGCTTGGCATGAAACTCTTCGTGCTCATGGCCACCCTTGTGCACTCTCACAGCCAGAGTTTGAATGTGTTCATATTAATGGGTATGAACTGCCTGTAAATGGTAGCCTATATAAAATTATACTGTTGTATTCCAATATTCTACTTGTGTTGGTGATAAAAAGTAACTATGTAATGGTGAAAATGTTTAAAAAAAAAAAAATAAGCTCATTATCCTAGACTACTGTAGTGAAGTCGGACTAAAATCAACGATGGCTGTTGGAAACTTGACTTGTCACTGTCTCACACAATGATCCCATAGCCATTCATGTGATTGCTTATTTCTGAAAGCTCATGCCATTTGGCTCACCCCTTAATACTAGTTACCTTGCAGTGATGAACTAGTGTCTATTAATTTAAAAGCAATGTATTAGTTACCTTGTAACGATGAGTTAACGACTAAGGCAACGCAGAGAAGACAAGGAATCCCATAAATTAACTGGAACAAAAACACAGCCAATAAGTCCATCGAATAAAATTGCTCATACCTTCTTTCCTTTACCAGTGTTCCAGAATGGCTGTTGGAGTTAGAAGTGGGAGGGGGTGATGGGGCTTATAGCCCCAAAATGACCCCTTAAGTTACATTTGAGATTCTGAGTGGGGAAGTTACTATAAATTATAAGGAAAATGCTTTCAGCTTCCCCCCCTCCCTACCCCCCCACTTGGCATTATTGGTTTTTAGCCCCCCTTACTTGAAATTATGGTCCACCATCCTTGAGTTATCAAACTTGTACCTGCTTTTAATATTGAATCCACTTTGAATGTACTGACACCATGCTTTCTTGAACTTCTTTGTTTTAACCATGTAAAACCAACATTTGTTTTTTTGAATCCACGATCAACACTTCAAGTGTCTCAAGAGGGTTATACCCTGGAATATTGGCCAGCTCTGTAATTTTGCCACGAGTAATAAATGGATTATATGCATGAAGACTAAAGCAAAAGTGGAAACACCCTGATTGATCAAGTGACCAACTCTCGTAAGTGACAACATCTCTAGGCAACCAACCACCCACAAGGTCACTAATGAGAGGTTTGACCTGGGTTTGATCACAAAGCTAGCTGATAAAAACACGCATCAACAGTACTATAGGAGTTCACCACCTGTAACTGGGAATTGCTCTCAGCCTTAGGGCCTGGTTACATGTTGAGATTCAACTTGGGCTGAAAATTTGGCCCGCCCACTGGGCTGAAATATTTTTGTTGTAATTACTTAACGAATTTCAGGGCCAGGCCCAATGTTTAAAACTGGACAGGGAAATTAGCAGGAAGGCATTTTAAATTGAAAACATTGTGCACTCACAGTCGTGCACATGCACAAGTTCTTGTTTCAACCTGGGTGGATACTTTGACTGTAATTAGATGAGTTTTTTTCAACCTGTTTGGCTGGGCTGAAAATTCCAGCCCCATTAGCTCAAAGCAGGCTTGAATTTTCAGCCGGGGTTGAATTTCAGCCCCGGCTGAAACTTCCTTCATGTTATCACAAACTTGTTATCAGCGGAATTAGTTCAGGATTCGCTATGTAACTGGCCCCTTGATTCTTGGGGACCTCAGCCTGGTCACCGCAACTCAGAGAATATTCTATTACTAAAGAAAGAACTTACCACCCATATGACAGGATCAGGGTCATTGATCTGTATAGTATAGAAAAGAAATGTGAAATTTGATATTCACCAATACAACCCTCTGTAATCTGTAGCTAGGGGATTGCGGTCGATCGCCACTTACATGACTGTGCAAAGTTTGCCATGTTTTCAAAGTGGCTTGTTTAGTTGCTACTTCCTGTTCGCTTGATTTTCAATAATTATACGTATATACCAAACAACGACAGTATTTGATACCCGATACCAATTTTAATTTGTTCCGATCTGAGAATGTTATCCATCTCACACAAAGACACTTCATAGCAAGAATCGATGGAAATTTGAGACCTAGAGCCAAATATAAAATCGACTGTTGGAATCATGAGGGAAACAACTTTAAGTACGATGCTTGCCATAATTCAAGCAAATTTCACGGTTCTATACATCTAAAGGGAACAAAATCCTCACTTACCTGAACATAAGCAGCTAAAGCGAAGAACAACGCCATGACGCAATTAGCAAGTCGCCACGTCCAAGGAGAGCACATTTTCAAAGCCGGATATTGTGAGTTGTCCTGAACAGGTATTGTGCTCCATTCGGCCATTATTTGCGTATTATTTCCCTTATTCCGTATTCTGGCAAGAACAGAGAAGCTTTAGTTCACTGTGTAAAAGAACAACAGAATATTGAGCAATCAGAAGCTATAAATACTGTGAATCCACATTATAAACAGAGATGACAAAATTAATACATACGCTTTTATCAGCTTTAATTTTATGATGACGTGACATGAAACTTACATGTACAAGCGCGTTGATTGAACATCAACAGAAAGATTCTCGTTTTAACGTGCTGGAAAAGAAATCATAAATCTGAAACCCAGAAAACAGTAACTCCAGCCTTCAGCAAAACACAAATTTAACATACTATCGTGCTTCTTCCGTTGCCTAGTTATCGAGTGAGTAATTTGTCATTTGATCATTTGGATGACCTGTCACGCATTTGTAAATGTTAATTATTTATTTGTAATTAAATCAATTGCAAAAATTACACAATTTCCCTGAACTCCTTTCAATTTGCTCAGTTAACTCAAACTCTCTGGTCTGTTTTTGAACCACTTCATACAAACCGCTACTAAACGGATGTGGCCGTCCGTGGCTGTCACACGCCTTCAGCATCAGCTATGAGGATCATTTAACAGAAGATGATCCGCAATTTCATCTTTTATTTACCGTGTTATTTAGGCATCCACAACATTGCTTACGACAAAGAAGTAGAGAGGAAGAATAAAACTACAACAACAACAACAACAACAACAACAACAACAACAACAACAACAGCAACAACAACAACAACAACAAAAACAACAACAAACGATAAACTATGTTGTCGGTTATTGTTTGTCCATCTTTTCTCCTGACTTTTCCTGCCGTGAGAAAGCCTTGCATACACAAGTTATATGGGAGTAAACATAATATGCTATTATCGCAGTATATACACTGCACATTTTTAAGCCATTAACGCAGTGTGCATTACTAAATATAATAACATAATAGCCATATATACGGTGCACGTAGTGTGCATTAATCATTGTTTATTACATTATACAGACTGTTAGAACGCCCGGGGTGGGGAGGGGGTACTCCCTATAATGGCCTATACGGGGAGGCTCCGCCCGAAAGGGGTACCTTTTTCAGGCTTCAGGTATATAAAAGGGTAGCGATTTCACGAGCTGAAGTATATGAAAGGGTAGGGAAATCTGTCATTTAGGTATTTAAAAGGGCCTTTAATTAATTAAAATATTTCGAGTAGATAATAATATTGTTTTTCTGGTTAACATCTCTTCCGGTAATACCTTTCTTCCCTAATATCGTTCATTAACTGCATTCCAAGGGTTTAGAAAAGGGATGCAGCGTTCTTAAGGTATGTGAAAGGGGTACCATTTTTCAATGGAAGGTATAAAAAAGGGGTACCTTTTCTGTCAAAAATGGTCTATAAAAGGGTAAGGGGTTGGACCCCGGGGCGGAGCCTCCCCGCATAAAACTTTGTTGAGTAGCCCCCCCGGGTTAGAACGCCGTTAGTTATTGGCCTAAAATGTTGCAGTATCAATAGAAGCAGATCCGAATTAAGCCGGTAGTTATTGGCCTAAAATGTTACAGTATTAATAGAAGCAGATCTGAGTTAAGCCGGTAGTTACTGGCATAAAATGTTACAGTGTTAATAGAAGCAGATCCGAATTAAGGCGGTAGTTATTGGCCTAAAATGTTACAGTATTAATAGAAGCAGATCTGAGTTAAGCCAGTAGTTACTGGCATAAAATGTTACAGTGTTAATAGAAGCAGGTCCGAATTAAGCCGTTAGCTATTGGCCTAAAATGTTGCAGTATCAATAGAAGCAGATCCGAGTTAAGTCAGTAGTTATTGGCCTAAATGCTGCAGTATCAATAGCAGCAGGTCCAAATTAAGCCGATAGTTACTGGCCTGAAATGTTGCAGTAACAGTAGAAGCAGATCCGAATTAAGCCGATAGTTACTGGCCTAAAATGTTGCAGTATCAATAGAAGCAGGTCCGAATTAAGCCGATAGTTATTGGCCTAAAATGTTACGGAATTAATGTAAGCAGATCTGAATTAAGCCGGTAGTTACTGGCCTAAAATGTTACAGTATAAATAGAGGCGGTCTGAATTAAGCCAGTAGTTACTGGCCTAAAATGTTACAGTATTGATAGGTCTGATAGAAGCAGGTCCGAATTAAGCCGATAGTTATTGGCCTAAAATGTTGCAGTATTAATGTAAGCAGATCTGAATTAAGCCGGTAGTTACTGGCCTAAAATGTTGCAGTATAAATAGAAGCAGGTCCGAAATTAAGCCGATAGTTACTGGCCTAAAATGTTACAGTATTAATGCAAGCAGATCTGAATTAAGCCGTTAGTTACTGGCCTAAAATGTTACAGTAAAATAGAGGCCGTCCCAATTAAGCCAGTAGTTACTGGCCTAAAATGCTACAGTATCAATGTAAGAAGATCTGAAGTAAGCCGGTAGTTACTCGCCTAAAATGTTGCAGTATCAATAGAAGCAGGTCCCAATTAAGCCGGTAGTTACTGGCCTAAAATGTTACATCGTTCCAAGTTAAGCAGTTAGTTGACGGCCTTTGTGTCAGAGTATCAAGGATTGTCAAATTGAGCCGTTGCATGGTTAATGGCCTCAAATATTATAGGACGGACATGAGAGGTACTGCCATAAATTATGAATATGAATGTTCAATTGTCCCTAATTATGCAGTGTGTAAGTCCCGAATAAGGCCGCTGGTTTTTGCCTAAAATGTCACTGTACGTATATCACAGAGTACAAATTAAGCCGCTAGTCACTGGACCAAAATTGTCCAATATTTAAGTTATTTTCAGCCAGATTGACAGATCGACGTTGTTTACAAGTTCGGAGCAAAAGAATCAAGTTGACCTCGACGGTTTTTTTTTTAATTTTGGAAGGTACGCAAAAATGGATTGTAATTTGAGGATATACGATGAAAGGACTTTCCTCCATGTTGACTTTTTTTTTACCAATAACTCTTCTCGGTAACTTATGGCAACACGCTTGAAAGCGGGAACAGACAGCAGAAGAGAACGTCCGCAACTCCAGGTGTACCACTAAGGGGCCGATTACATGAGGCGGGCTGGCCCGGTTAACCGGGCTGGTTCGGTTTGCCGGGATCTCGACACGTCTGTGAAACACGCTAAAAATCAACTTCGCGATTACATGAAAAAATTTCAGCCCGGCTAGCTGGGATCCCGGCATCGCGATCCCAAGATCTCGGCTAGCCGGGATGAAAATTTACCACGTAATCGCGATTGCCGGACCAACACTTTCTCGTCACTAAATTTCGCTTCAGAGCAAAATGGCTCAGCAGAAGATCGATATTTCTCTTCCTATATAACCCATAAAGGTTTATCAGACCATAAAGCTACGTAAAACCGAAAATAATACGCCAAAATAATGGATTAGCGAAAATAAAAACACTTGATTCATGCTCTTCGATGTAGCCATCTTTTTACACGACAGCTTCTAAATTTACCCGCAGGCGGGCTGGCCCGCCTCATGTAATACCGGGCTAAACAGTCATCTCGGCAAACAGAGCCAGCCCTTCTACCGAACCAGCCCGGCTCATGTAATCGGCCCCTAAGTGCAACAACAACAACAACAACAACAACAACAACAACAACAACAACAACAACACAGACAGGCTTTGATGCGCATAATTTAATCTTGAGAAGTCACAAAAAGGCCGACAGCATAACTTGGTTACCGAGCTGACCCAGGAAATCACAAAAGTAGCAAATATACGGAATACAGAAACGGTTACCTCAGGGTTGTCCCTAACAGCCGGCAGCCGGCAGAATTAATCGGTTACTTGGGTCCTTTGTGCCGGCTACTTTTGTGATTTATATATATATTTTTTAAGACAAATTATTTGTTCCTTTACTGGCGCAGATATATAAAAATGAAACTTATTTCTCATTGCAATTTATTGACTTAAAACCATTAGTTCACTACATTGAGTTCTGAGAATTACATGCATGCAGTAATTCAGGGCTCGAGACCAACAGTAGCCAACTAGTCCGCAGACTAGTAGAAATTCCATTTTGGCTAGTAAAGTCGTGCGCTTTCACTAGCCATTTTGGCCAATGAAAATTTCAAAGCACTAAAGTACCGGATGGAAACCAAACTTAATATTGCTTCTGATGATTGGATCCCAAAAGCAAATTGAGTGAGCAGAATTTTAAAACTTATTCCGTAGAAGGATATCATAATGTTCGTATCATACTTGTTTTGTCCTCTCAACGCTTTTCCCTACTAATTCTCGTCTCAGATGGCAACGTTTTCTCCGTCATTTCTACGTTCGAACGAAATTAGCCGTCTTCAGAACGTTTCACCATACGTTTCCTTGAAAGGTTTAGTATTGCGTTCATATGATACTTGTCTACACGTTAGTAGGTTCACACAATTCTTTAGTCTTCTGTTATCAACCTTTTTTCCATTAATTGCTACGCTCGTACAATAGTTCCTCTTCCCAGCATTTCTCTCTATGTAACGTCTTCACAACTTTTCTCCGTACGTAAGTAGGTTCGTCGATTTATTAGTCTAGCCTTCGCAACGTTTCTTTGTACGTTAGCACGTTCGCACGACAATGTTCTGCACTTCCTAAGGTTTTCAGTGTGTTAGTACATTCGTACGATAAGTCGACACTGCTTAGCGTTTCTCTGTACGTTAGTATGTTCATACGGTATTAGTCTTGTCTTCTCAACGTTTATCCGTACATTTGTGCGATTTTAGTTGTCTCATTTGCATTTCTTCGTAATTTATTGTCCCACTGTTCCAGTCTGTCCGTTCGGCGTTCTTCCGTACGTCACACACGTTCTTACTGTGTGGAATACGTTTTGCCTGATAACGTTTCTCCGAAGTTAGTAGTTGCATATTTTGTTAGTCTCTGTATCTTGGTACGTTGGCAGCATTTCTCCCTACTGTAGTGCATTTCCAACCAACGTGTTTGATCTGACTTCTCAACGTTTCTCCGTACCTTTGTCTTCCCAATCCGTACGATGACATGTTCATGTAAGGTTAACTGTTCGAGTTATTCGTCATGATCTGACCGAAACAGAAAAGAGAGGCGTGAACTACATCGCGCCTGGGAATTTGCCCTGAAGGCACATAGCACATTGTATTCCGCGTGTGAGGATCTTTAACGGTTGGAAAGAATAGTCAACAAGTTCTTCACTCGTGAGATTACATAGAGGCATGTTTACAGTACTTAACTCGGCTAAAAATTAGACATATTGAATACAGTATGAGATTATACAAAAAAAAAAGTCTGGCCAGTGAAAATTTATTTTGGCTAGTGAAGTCAAACCTCTCACTAGCCACTTGGCTACTAAGCTGAAAAGTTAGTCTCGAGCTCTGACTGAAAACCACTGAAGGCAGAGTTTATACAAATAACATTGAAAAGATACGATTACTTTTGGAACTGACATTGGAAATTTGTGCTCAGAATCAACAAAATTCCGTTTCTGGGGACTTGTAAAATGTAAATGTAAAAATTTCCTGGGTGGGGTGGGGGGGGCACGCCCCCAGACCCCCTAGAAGGAATCGCCACCAGTGCTCAATAATCACTATCCGGCTACTTAGAAATTTTTGCCAGCTACTTGAAAAGTTGTGGACAACCCTGTTACCTTGGCAGTTCTACTTAAATCTACCTTCTGTTGATAATGTAAAACAGGAGTTGCAGCTAAAATACAATGACTGAATTCGCAACAATTTTTGTTACATTGAGAAACGGAGCACTTTGTAGGAAGTACAAACATCAGGTTTTCTCAGATTGCCACAACAATTTGTCTACAAAAATACACAGAAATCTTTAACAAGTTAGAGTACTTTTCTTAGTATTCTACTTAAGTATATTCAGGATACGATAAGAACAACAACCTTTAATGATATGTTTCGACAACGTCAGTCGTCACACTTTTCGTCACGATAGTTCGTATCAATACGGGATCGCGCTAACATTGTTAACTTGGGGGTGGGGTGGGTCAGAACAGCCGGTTAAAGTGCCCATTGGGCTTTCTTGTTCTTATTCATACTGTAGCATTTTAGGCAACCTCGTTCCCAGGGTCTCTCTCTCTCCCCGCCCCCAGAGCGAGAGAAGAGAGACCCTGGTTGGGTCTGGTCACGTGCCTCCTGGACAAATTGGAACATAAGGGAGGGGTCCTCAAATGTCAAGTATTTTGTCGCGTTGTCGTTTGTCGATTTCAAAACAAGGCTATCACTCGCGCGCTCCGACCGCCATTAAATGTGTCATGTTTTACAGCAGTCTTCAGGCGGCCGTTTCGAATAGCATCTATTTGAACATAAATTTCAAAGTCAAGCAAGTGGTTTGTCTCGAGATAGTATCTTGTAAACGCACTGACTCCGTACTTCTTTGACCACTTCCTCGAAATTTAGAGTACTCATTCCGGTAAATCCACGCTCCCTGAGTACAGATTTAGTCACTCTTCGCGCCACCTCTATCAACTCCTTTTCTACTTCAGCGAGAACTTTTTTAAGAACTTCTTCTTCGGATAGCGGCTGGATCTACAGAAAAAGAAATCAACACGAATAATGAAATAAACAACGCCATCCAAAACACGGCCGCAATTCTATATTTATTTCACAAGTAGCTGGGCTAAGCAAACTGAATAATTGAAAGCATTCCTAAAAATAAATGTACCTTTGGTTCAACAAAACGTTCCTGCCGATTGCTGGCCTGAAGGTTTTCCAGCGGCTCTGGTTGGGTCAATCTACAGAAAAAGAAATATCATAGTAAACGATGAAGAAATAAACAACGAACGGGTAGAGCGAATACACATACGGTAAGCTTACACGTCAGTATAAATTCTGATTTTATTTCACAAGTCTAGAGCCAAATTACTAGCGAATTGAATGAATGAAAATAAGCTTTAAAATATATTTACCTTTGGCTGAGCTTCACTTTCCTGCAGATTCCAGGGTTGGGAAATCTGCAGCACCTCAAGGTCATCCTGAATGAAAGAGCGAGAAAATTTGAGTTGTCTAAATTTTGTCAACAACATGAAAAAACATAACGCGCGGACTGCCGACGTTCGCGTAAAATATTCAATACCGGAGCAATATAAAATCATTTTCCTGTTCTAACCTCCTTTTCTGTACAAGACTCGACGCTTAACTGCTCTTCGGCGGCAAGGGCAGGAAAACTCAGTCCGCGACGACTCGTTTTCTGATCCTTCGCGGTCTTCAAAGTCCGGGGCGCAGACGGCGACACATCGATACAACGCTTCACCCGGTCGCTTCTCTCGAAGTAGCGTTGACTTTCAGATATGATGGGATTGCCCTTAAATTCTTTAAAGTTCTTCAACCGTCTTTCACAAGGCCTACTTAATAGATGTGGTCTTAATTCTTCGTTTACTTTGCGAAGCAGAGGCCTTCCGTAAACCTCCTCGGCCACGGCAAGCAATTGCTTGTTGGCTTCCGCAAAGAGATTTTTGCAATAATTCACGTCTTTAACAAATCCACACAACCTGCAACAACTTGGATTTCTGTTACTGGACGATTGATAAATTCTTTTCGGCGTTTCCATTGGATTGCACTGCGACATGGCCGTAATGCAACATACCGGAACCACGTGAAATATGTGTTTATTTTGGTGGCAACACTTTACGCTCTCACGTAGGCTTAGTATTGACAAAAACACTCTAAGCCGCCCCTCCCATCAACGATTTTTTTGTCACCCCCCAAATTCTGGGGGGCACGTGACCAGACCCAACCAGGGTCTCTCTTCTCTCGCTCTGGGGGGCGGGGAGAGAGAGAGCCTGGGAACGAGGTTGCATTTTAGGCCGGTAACCAACCGCTTACATTGGATTTTCATCAATGGTACTGTAACATTTTAGGCCAATAACTACCGACTTGATTCGGACCTGCATCTATTTATACTGCAGCATTTTAGGCCAGTAACTAACGGCTTAATTCGGACCTGCATCTATTTATACTGCAACATTTTAAGCCAGTAACTACCGGCTTAACTCGGACCTGCTTCTACATGTAATAACACTGTAACATCTTAGGCCAGTAACTACTGGCTTAATTCGGACCTGCCTCGATTTGTACTGCAACATTTTAGGCCAGTAGCTACCGGCTTAATTCGGACCTGCTTCTATTGATACTGTAACATTTTAGGCCAGTAACTACTGGCTTAACTCGGATCTGCTTCTGTTGATACTGCAACATTTTAGGCCAATAACTAATGGTTTAATTCGGATTTGCTTCTATTGATACTGCAACATTTTAGGCCAATAACTAACGGCTTAATTCGGATCTGCTTCTATTGATACTGCAACATTTTAGGCCAATAACTAAAGGCTTAACTCGAATCTGCTTCTATTGATTCTGCAACATTTTAGGCCAGTAACTAATGGCTTAATTCGGATCTGCTTCTATTGATAATGCAACATTTTAGGCCAGTAACTACTGTCTTAATTCGAACCTGCTTCTATTGATAGTGTAACATTTTAGGCCAGTAACTAACGGCTTAACTCAGATCTGCTTCTATCAATACTATAACATTTTAGGCCCCTAACTACTGGCTTAATTCGCACCTACTTCTATTGATACTGTAACATTTTAGGCCAATAACTACCGGCCTAATTTGCATCTGTATATATTGATACTGTGACATTTTAGTCCAATAACTACTGGCCTAATTTGTAACAGTCAGTATATTTGCTTAAAATACAAACCATAGTTATTGGCTTAAAATGTCACAGTATATAGACTATGATAAGAACATATTAAGCCGTTATCTAAATTTCCAAGTTATATTGCTTCCGCATTTTGCAACAGATAATTGTGTCCTGTGCACACAGATTCTTTCGTAAAGACCTTAATTCGAACTGTTTGTTAGGACCATTTATTTCTCTTACCAGACTGGTACCGTTCAAATATAATCTAAACGATTTCAATTCGAGTCTAGGAACTCGAAGTTAATGTAACGTAATTTAACGCTCTTCAGCTGAACGTCATGTCGGCACTGCCGTACAGAGTAAAGAGACCTTGTTTAGGTTATCCGACAGTGACAGAAATGTAAGTAATATTCTTAAGGAACAGCAAATTTCATATTTCAACAATTCGACAACGACTCAGAGTTATTTTGAAAGATATGACTGTTTTGCGGTTATTTCTCATTACTGGGCCGACATAGGATAAACAGGAAGAGGCTTGTACAGGTCCCTTATTGGGGGGGGGGGGGGGGAGGGGGGGCTGGGTATCCCGTATCCCTTTAACTTTTCTCTGAATATCTCATATCCCCTTAATTGTGCATTTTCGTATCCCCAAACTTCGCGTTGAATATCCCCATATTTCGTTTTCCAATATCCCGTATCCCTATAATTTTTTCCTTCCGTATCTTGTATCCCTATAATTTTTTCCTCAAATATCCCGTACCCCCATAACCCCTAATGGGGCCTCCTTCTTGAGATCCAAAGTCTATCCGGAAGGATTTTCGTCCACGTTTGCGCGATGCGATTGATGATGATGATGATGATAAACTTTATTAATGTGTCAAGGCCACATAGCCTGGGAAAATCCCATACTAATTTGGGGACACAATTAATAGATATTAAAAATATGTAGAAAGAAAATTTATAATACTTAGAGCTATATAAAATATTTATGATAGTCAGATATTAAAAATATTTATAAAGAGAATTTAAAATACTTAAAGCTATATAAAATAATGATAATGAGTAGATATTAAAAATATGTAAAAAGAGAATTAAAAATACTTAAAACTGTATAAAATAATTACGAGGAGTAGAGGGAACAGCCCTTGCAGCCATCATCTATGAGCAGACTAATATCGTATTTGCGTATCTGTTTCCTAAAAATATTTAAAGTTTTAGCTGATCTTATGTCTGGGGATAATTTTCCCCACAGTTTTGGTCCAAGATATCGCAAAGAATGTTTACCATATGTAACCGTATTGAAACTTGGTGTAGAAAAGTCTGACTGTCTTAAAGAGTAAGAGGAATTATGATTATTAAAAATATTACAAATATAAGTAGGACATAGTCTGTTCCTCACTCTGTACATTAAGATGCAAATATCCTGCAAACGCCTGTTCATAAGTGTTGGTAACTCAGCTCTTTTGAGTAATTGTGAATAGCTTGAAATCTTGTCTCTATAAACCGCCCTCAATCCTCTTTCTTGCAGCCTTTCTAGTTTTCGCGCGTCACTAGATCTACAAAAGTGCCAAACTAAATGACAGTACGTAAGGTACGGTAAGATTGCTGATTTAAGTAGAACTAGCTTAGCCTTTGTTGGAATTAAGTTTCTGAGTCTCATAATAACGCCGATCCTTTGACTTGCCTTCTTACAGATTGAGCTTATATGATCTGTGAAGTTAAGTTTGGAGTCAATTGCAACACCCAGGAGATTGAGACTTTCTACTGATTTGATTTCCTCATTGTTCACACAAATTGCATGTGCCGCGCTGTTATCCTGACTGTAGCCAATGTTCATAGTTTGATATTTTTTGAGGTTTCCAGCAAGAAGATTGTGATCATACCATTTAGTAGCAGTGCGCGCACTGTCCCTTAGCTTGGATGTTACACTGGATTGGTTACAACCAGTATGGTAGATTTGATGATCGTCTGCGTACATCGATAAGTTTGTCGTTACACAGTATGACAGGTCGTTCTGGAAGATGTTCCATAGCAACGGACCTAGGGCAGAACCCTGGGGGCAACCACGGCTGACAGTCCTGTGTGAGCTAACGTGATTTCCTAATTTCACACGGTACTTCCGGTTAGACAGATAGCTTTTTAGAAGTTGTACTGTGCTGTCCTGGAAACCATATGCTTTGAGCTTGCTCAGAAGCAATGGCGGATGTAGCGAGTCAAAAGCCTTTGACATGTCGGTCGATAGAATGCTCACAGCCAGTTTATTGTCTCTCGCCTTTCTCCATCCCTCCACTAAATTAATCAGAGTTGTTTCACAACTGTGTACTTTACGGTAAGCAGACGAGTATTCATACATGTGACTGTCAAAGCCTGCAGTGAGCTGCGTGCCAACTAGCTGCTCAAATACTTTATCCACACATGGTAAAACAGTTATGGGCCGGTAGTTTTCTTTAGAATACTTATCATCCTTTTTGTAAACAGGAGTCCAATCCCCATGCTTCCAGTCACTTGGCCACACACTGTTATGTATGCATGAATTAAAGAGGTCAGTAAGTGGTTGAGATAGTTCTTTAGCTCCGATTTTCATGACTTTTGCCGGGATACCGTCGCAGCCAGTAGCCTTGTTAGTGTTGAGCGACTCTAAAGCAGCTAGGACTTGTCCTTGCGTAACAGGTTTCACATTAGGGGTCAGTGACCAGTTCTCACTTTCTTGTTTAATTCTCTGGATACTAGGATGGTCTTTAAAATCGTCCATAGATTTGAGCAGTGCACTGTTTCCACCAATCCCATCCGCTATTGTGGCAAAGTAGTCTACCAGGACTTCGGCCACTTGTTTTTGATCTTTAACAACGGTTCCATGAACACTTAGCTGAATCTCCGCATTTTTTGAGCAGTCCTTTGCACTTAGAAAAGGCTTAAAAGTTTTGAAAAAGTCTCTTGGTTTAGTCTTGAGGTCTTCCGCCTTTTTTCTCCAATAGTCCTTTATCGCAATCCTTCTCTGCTTTGTCGCTTCATTTCTTGCCTTTCGCCTACGCTCCCAATTTTCTTGTGTTTTGTTTTTCAAGTATTTTGACGTAGCCTTTCGCTTCGCTCTAATTGCGCTCTTCCATTTGGAAGTCATGTAAGGAACGTCTTTGTCCCGCACTCTCATGCTTTTGACAGGTGCTAGTTCATCCAATATGTCATTCATTAGTAAATTCCATGCGTGTGCCTGATCATCAACTTCATCAAACAATTGCCCAATGTGCCAGGGGGCCGTCGACAGGTGTTGTTTGAATACATCAGGTTCAAAATTTTTGAAACTTCTGAAAGTAATTACTTTGGGCTTATTTGTATTTACCCTCTCTTTTAGAACTCCGTAAATTAGAGCATGATCACTTAGAGATGGATAATAGTTTCCAGAGTATTTAAAAAGTTCGGGTTTGTTGCTGAGTAGTACATCAATTAAAGTTTTCGTGACTTTTGTTCCCCGCATTTCCACTCGTGTAGGTTTCGTGATTAAGGAACCTTGTTCTTGCGTGTTTTACTTCTAGCTTTTAATTTCTTTTACTTTCTTTTACAATGAAATTAAGTGTGCTTGTACTATACAAGAGGTCCGATATTGGCCACCGGCTTCCTTATTCAAAACGTGCCTATTGTGAAGACAAAGTACAAGTTTTGCTAAAAAGGTGGTCAGTATTAACTAAAAATTCAAACTTTGTCGAGCAGTTTCATTTCCATTGCAGTCATACAGTAAATATCAAACCCTCCACTGAGACCAGTGAAATTATTGGTACATAGGCAAGTGATTACCGTTTACTCGCTAACCAAATTACGTTGAGGGACTTTAAGACATCGTGAAACCAAAGGAAACACCAAAATGATGGTTCAGTTTTGTTTGAAAATACTCTACTAGTTCTCTGAAACTACGAATTAGTGTGTTAGGCTCCATTAGCGTGTTTGGCTAGGTTGATAAAGTCGCACACGCGAGCCAAGGAGGCCTACACAACCGGAGCTTATCCTGGTTTCTGTTGCACAAGGCAACTGTAAACCGGCAGTACATGTCGCCAGCCGGTACACCTGGGTGGAGAGAGACAGTATGGGGTAAAATTCCTTGTCTAAGGAAACCCTGTCCTTACTGGTGCTAGATCACTTTGACACATAAATAAAGTTATTATTATTATTATTATTATTATTATTATTATTATTATAATTATATATTGGCCTTGGGGACCATTCAATGCCCCTGTTATACTGCTTGCAGCACGGATTTGATGCGCATCATCCCGAAGGAAATTTTTGCTCAACCAAAGCAATCGCTTCTTCCATTATTTCCGTCTCATATGAAGGTGAAATTATTATTATTATTATTATTATTATCATTATTCTTATTATTCTTATTATTATTATTATTATTATTATTATTAAAACAATACGCCACCGACCTTCAGATCTGAAGTCCAACGCGCTCATCACTGCACCACCGCACCCCATCGCAACGTGTTTGGCTAGGGCGTACGGAAATGGTCTGCAACGTGCAAAAATTGTGTTTCGGTGTTATGAAAAATGGCTAAAATCTCCGATCATGGTTTGTTCTTCCTTTGATAAAATCACTTGATATCTTCTTTTTGACGTTTTGTGTTTGTCAAAAGGTACGTAGTTACAATTTTAGCACAGTTTTACCCAAAAACGTGAAAAATCCCATGCCGTAGCCCTTTTAAGATCGCTGCCTTTATAGGGTCGCACCGGTTTTTACCGTTACTTTGAGGGAATAGCTACCTTTCTGAATGTTACGGTAGTCTTAAATAGCAAAGATATACATGATATGTGAAACATTTCTGCATGTCAGCTTATTCAGATTGCCAAATACCAAATACGAGTATTAACGGTACTGGCATGATATTTACTAAAACATCCTATTATAAGGTTTAACCTCCGTTGAATGATATCACCTTCTGGGTCGGCCCTCTACAACTCCTAGATTTCCTCGAGGACCCAGAGGTACATAACTGGGGCGGGAAAAAATGGTGACGAAACATTAGGGGGAGCAGGGACTCGTCGATCTCCCGCTGCCATGGTGTTTTTTTCTAAGGGGCCTGTCGACTGCAATACGCGAGAGAAGAAAAGCGCCAACACGAGACCTTTAGCTCGAAGACCGCGCGTTTCCACAGACCAACGCAAAAAAACAAAAAACAAAAACAAACAAAAAAAAAAACAAAAAACAAAAATGCGACTGTTTTGCAGTCTAAGGGGTCTGAGTCTCCCAGAGAAGCATAAACCTCAACAACTTGATAGAAATTGCTTGAAATTCAGATGTTAAATATTACGTTAATTTTAAGCGTGTGATAATACAATCCAAATGGCCAAACTGACTTTAATCGAAAAATAAAATAATTTTTTTAAAATCACATTTGAATCTTCAGTGCCAGATGATCTGTTAAAACGAAAGTGGAAACGGGCCAAAAAAATGTTAGGAAGAAAAGTCGAGGAAAACATCTTCTTTTGTAGGTTTTAATCTTGATTTTCTCATAGAAACTTCCAGTAGACTTGGAACGGATACAGCTGCCGCTTCGAATTCATCTTCAAAACACATTTCTTATAGACGATTTAATTTTAGAGGCAGGTGTTTTTAAAATTGTACACAGCCGCCTTCAGGCTGAGTCAAGATGGGAAAATACGCGGATTACTTTTCACCAGCATCGCGGATTTGTTTGAAGACATGGCATCACAGACATTTCTGACACATTGACTGACATCTCCTTGATTTAAATGAAACTTTTACTTTATAATCGTCTTAAAAGGTTTATATTTCTCTCCGGAGTTATCAATTATCTTATTCAAATTCAAATATGTGGCTGAAAGGGATCGCGTGGTCATATATTTTGCATATCACTTTGAAAGATCACTTCGAAAGATTACTTCGAAAGATCACTTTGAAAGAGTCGATCACAACAGAACGCTGTAAGATCTGAAGTCCGAAATGGCCACAGAAATACCGCCTTTTGAACAGCTAAACAATGCGCTAAAAACTCTCTTTGAAAACTATGATGAATTAGAAAGATCGCTTGAGAGTCTTTCCAAATATGTTTTCAACATCCCGAGGGACGCAAGAGATCAAGCCGTACAGATCAGCAAAATACGCAGAGAAACGCGTTACAATCTTGTGCTCTATTTGAAAAGCCTTGAAGAGATGAGCAACGCAATAGTGGACACGGACTTTGAAAGGTGCGAGTCACAAGCGATCACTGCTCGATGTACAATGAACGCAAGATTGGAGCCTCAAGTCGGGGTGGAGAATGCAGACGAAATGTTAAAAGCACTGGAAAACGTGGCTGAAACACTCCGAGACCAAGACAAGAATAAACCACAAAGCGATGCTAATATTGACAAAGAAATCCAGAAGGCAACAAATGGCGCAAACAGCATTATTAAGGATGTCACATTGAGATTACTCCGATACATCAAAGAGGAAATAAGAAAAGCTGTAGATGACAGCAGCATTTTCATTAATCCAAGCAAGCTGGTGGAAGAAGTGGAAAAAGTCAAGGAAACAATAGCGGAGACAAAGAAATCTTACAGTGAAAATATTTCGGCGCTCAACAATATTATTTCCATGACAAATGAGCTGTTAGGTAAAGAAAACACTGAAGAGACTCTAATTGCTCTGAAGTCAAACGCCGAGTCTCTCAAGGATACTTGTCAAGAGAAACTTTCGAGTATTCAAGCTTAATGACTCCACGTCGCGCGAGCCTCAGTCGGCGAGCTACGCGTTTTGCGTGTGACATTGTGGACGACCTTGTTTTTGTTGTTTTAAAAAACTATTTCCCTTTACATACCCACACAGTATTCCTTGTAAAAACATTGTTTCTGAAATAAAAAATTAAATGAAATAAAGAAATGTTCAGTTTCTCGGAAACAAATTTCGCTTCCGCTTGCGCGCGAATGGCGGGGGGAAAATTTGGGAAAGCTAAATCGTCGTTCAGGAGCACATTTAACAAATTGACGTCAGTTTTTTATGCGTCTGTCCTCTTGTTGATGATAAATTTCGTCATAACATTGTCAAAGTGTTGTAAATCCACGAGGCGCAGGCGAGTGGATCTACAACAAACTTTGACAATGTTATGACGAAATTTATCATCAATAAGAGGACAGACGCATAAAAAACTGACGTCAATTTGTTTTTTACAATAACAAAAAGCCAAAATGTTCAAACGTCGAGTCAAGTGAAGAGAAAACGCGAGGTAAAACTCTAAAATTTTATTTAAACCGACGCAATCATTGTCAACAAGTTTTCTCGCTTTCTCCATTGGCTACTGACAAAAGTGAAGCAATTTGATTGGCTTTTAAAAGAATTTGACAGGTTGACGTGCGGCCAATGTCGTGCATAAATTAAAATTCTCAGTCGCTGAACTTGGAATCAAAATGCGATGTGAAAGGAACAAACACATTTAGGGATTCTAAAACATCGAGCCATTTTGCGGTAACATAAACACCTGTTCTTGCCCGATATTACAGGAATTAAAAATTCCACCAAGAGAGGCATTTGGAGCCATCAGGGAAACCGATGTTGTCGATGAAATAGAGGGTCGAGGGAGCGAAACTCGTGATTTGGCTATGTGCATTCGCCACTGGAGCTTGGCTGTTTTGGATGGCTGATGAAAGGAAATTTTTAAACTGGCTGGTTGACGGTCGCCTGTTGTAACTTGCCAAGCTTTGCTCGCTACTATGACCCGAAATACTCATGATGTGTCGGGCTGGAACGCACAAACTCTGACCAGAGTGTGATGGCGGTTGCTCGTACACAGTGGTTCGTGTACGTCTTCGAGAGGTTCGCTCCCAGGGAAATTTCTCTCATGATCTTGGCCAGTCGGTTGACACCGAGGAGTTTGTTTTGATACCACACAGAATCTGAAAAGTGAAACTTGTCTCTGCATTTGGGCTTCTGGAAAAAGGCTCCTTACTGTGGATTGAGCTTTTTGATGTATAATTTCACGCACCAAAATGCATCGCCATCTTGGCCAGTGCGGTATAGACGGGTTTGACTTTCTTCGCTGGATTTCTCACAGAATCCTCCCTGGTGCTGGTGGTTCTTTGTCAACTCGTCATTGGTCATGACTTTGTAGTTCCCTTCTGCATCCTTTGCAAACTGGAACCCGTCGCGGCGAAGTAAACGCTGACCTTCGCATCCTCGTCGGCACCAGTAAAGGGTTACGTAAAACCAGACTTTGCGAAGAAGGCCGACAGCAGTGTCTGGACTCGTGAAGGGGCTGTTGTTTATTTTGACAAGGACTGCAGACTCGATGACTGGCTTATGCTGGATATTTTCTTTGCCTTTTCTCCGTATAGCTTTCAGCTTGCTCTCCAGCATCTTGTTGCTACGGCTGAAAGTCGGATTACGCGTTATTTTTATCAACCGGTTGTTGGCATTGAGACACCGTTCAACGGAGTTACGAAAGCCGAGAAGCGATGACCTGCTGTATTCTTGAATAACAAAAGAAGAGACAAAGCTCAGTTGATGCGTGACACCAGTGATAATAAGAAAAAGTTAATCAGGTGTCATAGTTTGTAAAGGCACAAACGTTTCGGGCATAGCCCTTCTTCAGTGTGTCTACATGGGCCCAAGCGCTCACATACCATCCAAAATCGCTTCGCCTGTCAGTCTGAGAATGTGGTGTACTGCAGCACTTGCCGCCATTGCACTAGCATGTACATCGGTGAGACCGCAAGGCGCCTACGGGAACGCTTCGGTGAACACCTGCGTAGCATCCGCAACCGGTCTCCTGGGCTTCCTGTAGCTGAGCACTTCAACTCCGCCAACCACACTATAGATGACATCAGGGTCTGCGGAGTCAAGCAATGCAGCGGCAGCAACACCAGTCGAAAGCGGCGGGAGATGCAATTAATCTTTGAGCTCGGCACGCTCAAGCCGGGCGGACTCAATATTAATTTCAGTTTTATTTAAGTACTTTCATTTCACGTGCACGCGCTTTGGTTGTTCGTTTCTTGTGCGCGCGCTTTACGTGCGCATTTTTCAGCTAGGCTTTTGTATGGCGCAACGCGCATATTCCTGCACACTGAAGAAGGGCTATGCCCGAAACGTTTGAGCCTTTACAAACGTGTTTCACTCGGGTATTAACTTTTTCTTTTGCTGTATTCTTGCCCTGTTCTGGTCCAGGCTTCTGCATAAAAACGTCGAAGGTGTTCGTCCAGCTCTTCTTCGGTAATTTCAAGCAATTTTTTGTTTCCTCCGCGTACGGAACACCACTCTGCAAAATTAAACCTAAGGTACGACTTTTTTTTTTTCAATGGACTTTAAGAAAAGTTTTTTGTTGCTAGCGAAACACATTAAGACAACAACTGTATATCAGTACATTTTGAAAGAAACTTGAGTATATCAGAAATGTTAGTGTGTTTTTACCTTCAAACAACTTCACAAACCACCGAGTGTTTCTTTTCGACTCTTTGGACTCGGCGTTTGAAACAATTTCTTGGAGGTCTGTACCCTGCAAGCAGAGGTTTCTTGGTCGCCCTATGTTCCGGCAGGCGAATAAGTAACCTCTGCGCAAAACCGTCCGATTTCCTGTCGTGCATGCGCAAAATTCGTCATACGCGTCGTCACTTACCTTTTGCACGCACGTTCATTCGTGAGATAAACAAAACTTGTGAACTCCATAAATCGTTACTTGCAAACGCTTTATTTGAGCGTTACTTTCAACTCCGGATAAATATCAGTAAAGCAAAGGTTTAACAATTGCTGCCTTATCTTTCTGCGTATTTTCTGAGCTAGGAGAAATGACAAAAGAATTTTGTAACTGTGACTAGGTCACTTTAAGTTCATTTTTATTCTAAATTACTTTCAAATTATTTTTATTCTTTTGACAATTATTACTTGGTTGATTACCCAAATTTCTCTATTTCCTTACACACCTTATTTTTAACTATGTGTGTTTGTACTATTCCCACATATTCCTCTTACCTAATTCCTGTTGTGTAGGAGTGTTTAGGAGTGGTAAACATCTGTTTCCTTTACACAAATCCTGTACTGTAACATTACAGTTTTATACACCTGTTTCCTCTAGGTAAATCCTGTATTTGTAGGCAGTAAATTCACTCCTTAGCCTTATTTGGTTTGTAGTTATTTTTGAATTTCCTTTAAATCTATTATAAATTGGCAACCATTTGCTCAGTAAGCTCAGTTGATTCAGTTGGTCTGCCTAGTAAGAGTGCCAGTCTCAAGCCAAGTCTCCCCTAGATGAGTAGCTATCAATAACATTTGGTATGTTACAGCATTTTCCTATTTCTTAATTACTTTAGGCCTCTAGGTTTAGTTTACTAGCTCTCTATTTTTCTTAGTTCTGTAGCAATTATTCTTATAATTGGCCGCACTTTCAATAGCTTTTCATTTAGATCTATTTATCCAGATTGACCTTTAGTCTCGCCCAGCATGTTACATGTCTGCTAGTTTGTTTGGCTTATTTTCGATAGCTCTAGTTATGTTATTCGCTTACCTTAATTCCTTATTGTTAAATACATTTGTTGCCATAATCACAAATACATGTTTGCAAAGATTAGTTAGTTTCAAACACGTTTTTCCTGTACATTAATCAGCAATTTGATTACATTGCTATTGAGCAATCGGTCAGTACAAAACGCAGACTGCAGACCGCAGACTGCAGACTACAGACTAGGTACAAAATGCAGACTAAGTGCAAATTGCAGACTGCAGACTGCAGACTGAGCTACAAAATGCAGACTAAGACCAAAACGGTAAATTTAACTACAAACGATATAATTTCAATCAAAGAAAGAAAAAGCTCGGTCAGTTGACTAGCCACCGATCACAGGCGAGATAATTTTGAGAGATAAAACCACAGGAAAGTAAACAAACGGTCAATCATGAAACCACAGGTTGCTTTTCCTTGCAAAAATTCGACCTATCATCCTTTGTTATTTTTGTATCGGCATTAACATTTTTATTTTGTTGTTGTTTTTTTCGAACATGCAGTGGAACGGCAGGGGCCAGAGCTTTATACTTTCACTACCACGATGGCACTCGTGCGGGTGCGAATCGGTAAAAAAAGGGTAAACTAGTAATGAAAGAAAAAAACAGGGTGGCAGGGAATTTAGTTATTTATTGCTTGAAAACAAGAACTGTCACTTCATCAAACACACAGTATGTTTTCAATTTTTAACTAGCCCCATGTCACGCAGTCGCCTTTCCTTTCTATCCGCCGAAATTCTCATTATTCATAGAGGTCAAAGCACACGAGACTCGATTAAGTTGTTCCAGTATCAAAAACTGAAAAAAAAAAAACCGTCACCTCAGTAGTAACCGAAGGACCAACGCATTACATTTATTGATGATTATAAGCGGTACATATTGAGGTTCGTGTGCTCTTTTAATAGTGCAAATTTCCGCGGTAGGTGAACTCGGAAAGGTGACTGCGTACGTGACAAGGCGCAAGAAAAATTAAAAATATATATTGTGTGTTTGATTATTATGTGACAGTTCTTTTTTTAACAATAAATAAATTCACTGCCACTCTGCAGTTTAAAGTAAAAAAATCCGTGTGTGCTCCCCACGATGCCTGCCATCGTAGTAGTCTGAACTAAGCTCTGGCCTTTTCACTACCACAGCATGTTCGAAGAAAATAACAACAAAATAAAAATGTTAACGGATACAAAAATTAAAAAAAAGGACGATAGGACGAATTTTTTTGCAAGGAAAAGCGAACTGTGGTTTCGTAATTGACCGTTGTGGTTTTATCTCGCATCTGATCGGTGGCTAGTCAATTGACCGAGCTTTTTCTTTTTTTGATTGAAATTATATCGGTTATAGTTAAATATACCGTTTTGGTCTTAGTCTGCATTTTGTACTCAGTCTGCGTCTGCAGTCTGCAATTTGTACCCAGTCTGCATTTTGTACAGAGTCTGCAGTCTGCGGTCTGCAGTCTGCATTTTGTACTGACCGATTGAGCAATCTGCAACTCGAGCCTTAGTTGTCAGCTGTTATGTAACAATTCATGTAGTATTCACTAGTTTTTGACAGCTTTTGTCACGCAATTTCCTGTTTTATTTTGCTTTGTTTTGGTTGTTATTTCAATCCATTTTAGCATTGTTTTCAAGCAGTTTTAAGCCTAGTCTTCTAGCTTTATTAGGCATTATCTTATTTGTTATAATATTCCTTGCTTGTAAATATCATTTAGCTTATTGTAGCTTGCTATTTTATTTTTTTTTTATTCAGTGTTACTCGTTCCCGTTTTTCTTGATATTTTAATTTAATAAACTCGTAAATCTTAGCTCAAATCTGTTGTTCTTGCATCGACCGTTTTGGCCGTCTTACATAACAAAAAAAGCAAATCTGTCGCGTACAACAACCTTGCAAGCGTATCACAGTGCGCGCACTTTTTGACAGCATTTACAGCATGCGTCAGCTTCAAAACCGGTTGAGAGCCGGTTAGAATCAAGTATTTTTAATTAATTCGTCCAAAATCCTGGACGGCGGCAGATCAGAGAATCAGACGATTTTGCGCAGAAGTTACTTATTCGCCCGCCGAAACACAGGGCAACCAAGAAACCTCTGCGTGCAGGGTAGGAGGTCTGGGGCCCGTTTCTCGAAACTCCCGATAACTTTCCGGGCCCGAAAACTATTTCAGGTGCACAATATTCTCCAGTGGCTATACAACTTTTATTGATTTTGAAAGCTGACCTAATGGTTATTATCGGCGCAAACTTAGCGATATGCTTCACGAAATTATTAAATTTTAAAATAAGCTTTCAAAATCAATAAGAATTGTATAGCCACTGGAGAATATTGTGCACCTGAAATAGTTGGGAGCGTGAGCCTGCTTTTTTTACAACGGGTTCTTGTGTATTAAACATGAACAAGAGCCATAAAGGACTTAAGGCCGCGGGCGAGAGACTAGATCATCAGTATTCATTTATTTAAAGCGTATGCACGAAGTGCGACGAATGATAGCGACATTGTGCGAAATATTCATGAGTAAGCTCTGCAGTATAAAATCTTTGGTTTATGCATCAATGATTGCTCGTGCGTTTAATCGTGTGGCAGGAAACATTGTGCATTTTAAGTAAAGGCCCAGTAATACGGGCAACATTTTCGTGCAACTTGTCGCGCAACAATGTTGCCGTTGCAAGTTGAGATTGTTTGTTGCGCGTATTACCACCCTCTCGCGCAACAAATTTTCACGTTGCAGAAAGTAGATGTCGCTTTTACTTTCTGCAACATAAAAATCTGTTGCGCGAGAAGGTGGTAATACGCGCAACAAACAATCTCAACTTGCAACGGCAACATTGTTGCGCGACAAGTTGCACGAAAATGTTGCCCGTATTACTGGGCCTTAATTGTTAAATAAAAATTTTCATACTAACAATAATTAATAAATGCGTTGAGCGCTCGCTTGTTGTATCTGTACCGTTCTTTTTATTCTTTATCTGTTAGTTGAAACAGTAATTGCAACTTTTTAGAATTTTTACAGCAAAACAAAACGAAAATAAAATACTGTTTCTATCTCTATCTCGAATATTTATCAACATCACCAATTTTGTGTCCAATATTTATCAACATCTGGGTCTTTCGTAAGTGGAACTCCGTGAAGTTTTTTTCTGTGTATATATACACTGCTCCACAGACCGGAAAATAATAAAAGTGTTCGATTTCGTCGTTCTTTTTGGTTTTAATTAGCGTTTAATTCTACGTTTAAGCGGAAAAAATCCGCTTTGAAAATTTCGATAGTAAAATTCTCTTTCTATTTTGTGCGCGGTATAAATATTAATTGGTTCAGCACCAATGCTTCTTTCTTTCCTTTATTTTCGATGGAAAACACACGATTTTTTCAGATTGCATTCGACCTATTGTTTGTTTCTGGAGTGTTAACAATAGCTTCGTAATTTTTATATCCATAATTTACATAATAAAATATTCTTGGCTTAAACACTCGTGTTTCTTCGATAAGCCTTCGGAAGCCCTAAAACCACCAATTTTGTGTCCAAGAATACAGCACGGATATAAAATTTCCTGAACTGACACAGCAGACAGGAAAAATAGTTGTGTGGTAGGTTGTCACAACAGAAGCACTTTTTTCAAACAGGCTTTTTAACAGAAGTTTTAAGTCTTCAAATTTAAACAAGGACGATTTTACTAATTTAAAGACATAACTTTCAGTGGAACTTGAAATCACAAAATCGGCTTCTGTTGTGACACAACTGAGGTTTTAACTGATCAACTAGTGGCAAAATCAAGAAGTGTTGTCTTCTCCACGAGGAGAAAACTTGGACACGGAGTCGCGTTTTACCAAATCTTAACTTTGGAAGCTCAAAGCATCGCAAAGAAAAAACAATTTATCGAAGGAAAAACAGTCTTGTTGCACTTCCAACATTCCTCAAGCCCTCTATTAAGTTTCAACGAAATCGGCTCCCAAACGATCAAGATCTAAAGCTTTTTAACGTGAGACCTCCACCAAAATTTTGCCTTATAAATTTATTCATGAGCAGCTTGTCACCCGCGGCCTTAAAGCCGGACAGAGAGGGAGACTCCTGGTATAGCCTTAGAGATATCTTAATTGAGAAAAGTTATTTTTAGAAACAAACGAGGACGCTAATACAATTTCCGGTGCCCGACTTGTCCCCAGGGCCTGACTCTTGCCCTAAACCGCTTCGCCAGATCAGGGCAGAACGTCTAACCACTCAACGGACCGGAAAATCTCGTGGTTGTTGACGCTTTTTTGCTTGTTTGTCTATTAGAAAACATGTTCTAATTTTTTCTTTCTGCGAAGAGAGTTTTGTATTTTATTTTACCAATATGTTTCTCATTATGTTTCTCAATATGTTGGTTTGATTCTGTAAATTCCTTTGTCAGTCTCTTTTCTCACGAATTTTTCACCCATAGATCTCGTTTTTTCATCACTCGTTTAAAAGTCTGTCTAATGCAGCCGAACTATCCAGGAGCTGAATTTGTAAGGACGGTGTTTAGGTTGGTTTCCATATGATCGCTACGATTGCAGCCTGTTCCAGCTTGTTCCAGGCTCTCAGATAGTAGGGACGGCACGATAAAAGAAAGAGAACGCGAAAGTAAGACGCGTGGGATCTGGAGAAAAGGGGCCGGTGGCGCCTTGTCTCTCCCCAGCCCCCACGCGTTTTTCGCGCTCGTTTTCTCAATTCACTCTTTCCCCACTATCTCGGAGCCTGGAACAGGCTACTACGATCGCTACCAAAAAAGTTGAGAGGTTGGTGCGACTTTAATCGCTGAGCTGTTCCATAGAGGCTGGTTTCCATATGATCGCTGTGATCGCTAAGATCGCTAGAAAGTGGTTTCCACATTCGTAACGATTGCTGAACGTTTTTTCCAGCGATCGCAGCGATCATATGGAAACCAGCCTTTGCAGTTCAGGGAGATTTAACGTTGTGTTCACGTTATACACGAAATTGGTCATTTCACGTTGTAGTCGTGCATAGAACGGTCTAGAGTCATTGTTTTGCTAATTAAAGCATTTGTTTTCTGACGCTCTCGTTATTCATTGCCGTCGTGTTTGCTTCCCCACTGGGGAATTTAAGTAACTCCTACGGCAACACAAGGGAAGACGTCATTTGAATTGTGTATTTCGGTTCTTTTTATTCTACTTCGCGATTATTCCAACTCGTTTAACTTGACTGATGAGGCCGAGCTATTCCGGAAACTAGAATTCGTAGGGACGGCGCGCCTCAGCCAAAGAAAGAAAAATTCACCGTTGCGTGTTCGCGCTCGACCTAGAACCTTTTAAAAAATTAGTCATTTCATGTTGTCGTTTTAGTGGAGTGAATTCGTATAACCCCTCTCTTATATGCTAGTGAGAATCACTAAATGCTAATGAGAAGAACGATTAAGAAACTGAGCACGCACAACTGAAATCATTCCCTCAAATTCCTAATTGTGAACATTTTAAAATAACAAGCCTTAGAATGAGCTATTCTTTTCTTTCACTGTTTGCATATCAGCTTGAGAAATTACCAGCACTAGTATTTCTCTGCCATAGGCGTCAGAAATAAAGCCTTCTAATTTAACGCAGGGCTGCATGTGGGTTACGCGAGAGAAGCGTTGAAATGA
The DNA here is from genome assembly GCA_964017195.1 of Siderastrea radians. NCBI lineage: Eukaryota > Metazoa > Cnidaria > Anthozoa > Scleractinia > Rhizangiidae > Siderastrea > Siderastrea radians. Next base: position 31,936,435 of record OZ024891.1, on the reverse strand, counting down.
AATTTAGTTCACTATTACATGTTCAAAATATCAAACGTTGTGTGATACAGGTTCATGTAAAGCGAGCTGCCTTGTGGAGTTTGTAGCATCCTTTTTGAAATGACATCTTGAAACCTAGTGTGCCAAGTATTATTTTTCTACAGTTATACTCCGTATCTTTTTTACAATGCTTCTTTTCTTTGGCGTCTGCTGAACACAATACGCACAGTAAACGCATTTCAATCGTGAATCGCTCGTGCGTACCCAAACCGGTCATTAGGATATTATGCCCCTCATTAGCATATGAGAAACGGGTTATACGAATTCACTCTAGTAAGCCGAGAAATGTACTAAAATACAGAACGCACGCGCAGAGGCATTGTTTTGCTCATTATTAAAGGCTTATTGTTTTGCCACGTTCTCTTTGCCGTCGTCGCAGCTTAAACTCCCTACTCTCAAGGAAGAATCCTTTTGACCGCGGCAAAGCGCACCATTTTTAGCTGATGACATCACGTCAGTGACGTCATGGGCTAACGAGATCAACGCTTACTGTCTGTCTTTCGTCTGTGAGGCCGGGAGGTACTGTTTGAGCTTTTGTGTTCTGCTGCGAAGCAGAAACCCCTTGTAAACCGAAACGTTGTGAGCCACTTGTGATGTAATGTAACAAATAAAAAATCAGACCAATCAATGCGAAGAGCTGACATAATCGGAGGTGCGTACGGAACCGAGAGCTGATCGACTCCAGCGAATAAGATCGGCGCCGAAGTTGAGTTCGCAGCATTCAGCGGTGGTCTTGACGCCTAACGTAGCAGAGCTAGTGGCGTTCTGGTTTCTTCCGTCCACAACCATAGTTTTGCTCCGGTTCGAACACATTTTCCCAGGAAAAGAAACCCGTGTTTAACTCGATTGAGGTGCGATGTCACCGGGAAAGTAAGCACTTAGTTATTACTGTGAATACCGTGGTGCAACTGCTATAGCGCAGGCATGCTAAGAAAGTGTTCCGGGTTTGAACCTCAGTTGGGGTGAGAATTCTTGTCTTCTTTTTCTCGCCTTTCAAAACTTTGAATACATCAAAAATGCGTGAGACAGACGTGTTGAAAAAAAAAAGGAAAACGATGAGCTCTACTTACTTCGCGCGCAATTTGAATGTCACGCTACGTAGTCATGCTGCTCGTTACCCGGTTTTATGACGGAGGCGGTTTGAGGGGTTAGGGTGGGACCGCACTGCAGAGGTGTAAAACCTAAAGCTTGTCATGATAAATTTTGCCATATTACGAAACAAAACGGCTCTGTGGACATTGGGTGCCTATGGTTTTAGTTGTTGATTTAGCCTCGCCTTGATGCACTCTTTTATGGAAGGGAATCTACCGGAAGGTGTACTAGTTTTTCTAAAAATAACTTTTTTGCAGTTAAGATATCCCAGACCCATCCCCTAGTCTCCCTTTCTATCCTTTATTGCTCTTGACCTGAACAACATTATCACGAACCTTTTCGTTTCTCGCACATGCGTCCGCTGTTCAAATTGGCATCATCGACGGAAGTACGTCGAATGACTTTTCAGTTTATGGAAAGTGTTCAGAATAACTAATGAATATGAGGACGTTTTTCGGCAGTATACAAGGACAACAATACCCTGTCTCAATAGGCTTCTTGTGTAAATTAACCCTTCAGAAGCCCCAGTAGTCTGAGTAGTGACAAGCATCTAATTCCTCCTCACAATGTCACTACTTCAACAAATATACAGGTCACGAGAATACAGAAAATGATCATCAAAGACAAAATATATTGATTTTCAATCAAATTCTTCTAATTAGTCTGATAGGAAACTTACCGAAAACAGTTCGGAGAACAAGTGTCTGTGGGGTTTGGCCTATTGCGCTCCTAAAAGTGGCATATTATTTTGCTAGAACTACTCCCAATTTTGTCGAGTTATGCCAAAGTTTCCAAATTACGCTACCAGATCCCAAAATTATGCTTACAAAATGACAACGTTTTGGTGTACATAACCGAACTCTAGATCGACGCTGTCGACGCCATATTGGTTTCGTCTGGCATTGTTGACCGTGCGTAAGGAAAGAGAGAGAGGTCTAGTAACTAGACAAGTGGGCAAGCAAAATACTTCCGGTAGCTCCCAGATCTCCTGAACGAGTAAATTGCCATTATTCTAAAGCACTAAAAAGCAAGAATTCTTCAAAAAGTGCTAAAATCTTCTAATTATGCTCGAGCAGTGCTTTTTTGAAAAAATTGTTCCCGTTTGCTCAAATTATGCCGAAAATTAGGCTAGCACAATGGGCCAAGCACTAATTGCATGTCGACAGAAGATAATTCAGCCGTATCAGCGGTTGAAAAGTCCCGGTTTGGAGCTTTCTCTTTCTCGCAGAACAATCAATCAATCAATCAACCAACCAACCAACCAACCAACCAACCAATCAACCAACCAACCAACCAACCAACCAACCAACCAACCAACCAACCAACCAACCAACCAACCAACCAACCAACCAACCAACCAACCAATCAAACAATCAATCGCTGAATTAAACATGCAAAATTTAGTACTATATTATAAAAGAAAACAATACATGAATTTTAGAGGTTGTGTGCCACGGGCTTGTTGGTAATGGTTCTGAGTTAAAACTGTTTTTTGCCGAACTTGAAAATATATTTTTCTGGTTTCGTTTTCGAGTAGCACGCTTTCTCCGATTTACTATTTTTCAGTACCTTCAGAATGTGATTTCTTTAGTCTGTCCAGTTACTTTGTGAAAATTCCCTTTTTGTGAATCAGAGTTTGGGATTGACTAAAGCAATGGAAAACCACGAAATTAGGAACGGGTCATACAGTTTAGGGGGGCTGGGCTATGAAAAATGATTCTTTAAAGGCTGGTTTCCAATGACCCACCCCGGAGTTATTAGAGTAAATTGGGGCGGCGCACCCCCCTAGAGTGGCACAGAAAAAACGTTGTGCTTCCCCCCCAACTAAAACCAAGTAATGTGGATAGATACGTTGGCAGCATTGGCTTGCCACTTTAGTGAGAATCTCCAAAAAATCTCCGTGATCGAAACGTTGTAACATGTCGCCCCACTCTTGAACAGAATTCATCTTCTGTGCCATCATTCGTACCTTAAAAACTTCCCCTTCTTCATCTTCTTCTTCGCTGGGACTTCCAGTTCCTTGGAGAACTACATTGAAACCTTTGATTCTGCCGTCACAGTCTTTATTGTCACTGCCATTGTTGTCATCATCATCGTCATCATCTGCATGATGATTATCATAGCCGTCGTCATAGTCGTCGTCGTCGTCGTCGTCCTCCTCCTCCTCCTCCTCCTCCTACTCCTACTCCTCCTCCTGCTCCTGCTCCTGCTCCTCCTCCTGCTACTCCTCCTCCTACTCCTCCTCCTCCTACGCCTCCTCCTCCTCCTACTCCTCCTCCTACTCCTCCTCCTCCTCCTCCTCCTACTCCTCCTCCTACTCCTCCTCCTCCTACTCCTCCTACTCCTACTCCTCCTCCTCCTACTCCTCCTACTCCTCCTACTCGTCCTCCTACTCCTCCTCCTACTCCTCCTCCTACTCCTCCTCCTCCTACTCCTCCTCCTACTCCTCCTCCTCCTCCTACGCCTCCTCCTCCTCCTCCTCCTCCTCCTACTCCCCCTGCTGCTCCTCCTCCTACTCCTCCTGCTACTCCTCCTCCTACTCCTCCTCCTCCTACTCCTCCTCCTCCTACGCCTCCTCCTCCTCCTACTCCTCCTCCTCCTCTTCCTCCTCCTCCTCCTCCTCCTCCTACTCCTCCTCCTCCTCCTCCTCCTCCTCCTACTCCTCCTCCTCCTCCTCCTCCTCCTCCTCCTACTCCTCGGCTCCTCCTCCTACTCCTCCTCCTCCTCCTCTTGCTCCTGCTACTCCTCCTCCTACTACTCCTCCTCCTACTACTCCTCCTCCTCCTACTCCTCGTCACCATCATATAAATCAACATTTTCTTCTGCATTAACTTTTTTTGCTGCTTGCTCACTGGTTGATTTTTCAAGCTGGGATTTTACTAACCAAGCTGAAATTAACACTAACTTCTAGTTTCTCTTCATTTTCTTATTTCCCAATTGGCGAATTAAGGCTGAGACTTTTAGCTTCTTCAGTATCCCTGCGATGAATATCTGTTTGTAATCAGCGTGCTTCATTTGGGAGTCAGTTTCTCTCTGTCGTTTTCTGTCATCTTTTCTTCGAGGTACGTTGGCACATGCATTTCCTGAACAGCAAAGGTTTTGGAAAACTCAACAATCTTTGACACGCTTTTTAATCTGAGCCCTTGATTAATAATCATAGTTGTGTCTGGGGTGTCCTTCTGCTGAAGTGATAGCAGTTTGATCAAATGGTAAATATTTCAGATCTTGTAGAGCTGTTTCATCTGCCTTTGGACGTGGTATCCGGTGCAATGAATCTCTGAAAGGAGGAAATTTAGTGCAGAACTCACACAAGACTCGACTGTTTTGTTGGCAATCCTCTTTGATATATTCTAGGTACAGTTCCCCAACTTGAACGTACTGTTCAATGAAGGCATCGATTTTCTTAAGTGATAATGATGATGACGAAGCTGATGCTACTGACGTTGATTGTAATGATGAAGATGATAACCATTATGACGTCAAAGATGATTAGAGGACGATGATAGTTGAATATGTTGATAAAGTTTATGCAGAAACTCATAAGGACTTGAAACGTGTAACTCGCACATGTAGGTTTTGACTGATGGTCGTAATTATTCATTCTCGCAAGTACCATATTTGGAACATGAGGAGAAAGAGAACTGACCAATCAATTTCGTGAACGACGCGACGTAATTTCACACCAAGTTCGCCCGCTTGCTCAAAGAAGAGGCTGGCTGACAAACAGGGGGAAAACTATGAGGTGCCGTTACCGCCAAATTTCAGCCCCTTTATTTTTTAGTAAATAGTGCTTTAATTTTTGTAAATGGTGCCCTTAGTTTTGTAAATGGTGTCCTAATTTTTATAAATGGTGCCCTTAGTTTTGTAAATGGTGCCCTAATATTTGTAAATGGTGCCCTAACTTTTATAATAGTGCCCTAATTTTTAAAAATGGTGCCCTTAGTTCAGTAAATGATGCCCTAATTTTTGTAAATGGTGCCCTTAGTTTGTAAATGATGCCCTAATTTTTATAAATGGTGACCTTAGTTTTGCAAATGTTGCCCTAATTTTTATAAATGGTGCCCTTAGTTTTGTAAATGGTGCCCTGATTTTTGTAAATGGTGCCCTTAGTTTTGTAAATGGTGCCCTTAGTATTGTAAATGGTGCCCTAATTTTTGTAAATGGTGCCCTTATTTTTGTAAATGGTGACTTTCCTTTCATGAAATGGTGCCTTTGCTTTCATATATGGTGCCTTTATTTACATAAACGCAGCCACAATTTTTGTAAATTGTGCTTTTTCTTTGCAAAAGAAAAAGTGGTGCGTTGTTTTCATTTTAAAGGTGCCCCACTTTCTAAAATGGTGCCTCGTTTTTCGTAGATGGTGCATCTTTTACTTATGTCTGTATCAACTGACTGACGCGAGGATTAGGCTGAACTCAGTCTCAATCCAAGGGCCTTCGCCTGTTCCCGAGGTATCCAATTGATGAAAATCGATCTCAATCAATATCAATCGATATCAATTAATCGATTGATGTTGATAATCGATGACCAATCGATGAAGTAGATCTTTGTGATCCTTTATCGATTGCCATCGGTTTCTAGTAGCAGTCGATAGCTTAATTGACATCGATTGGTATCGATTGGTTGCGACTTTTTCCCGTTTCTCAGTCCACAAGGCGATGGAAAAAGCACTTCGTATCACACCTTTTCACGTACAGATTGTCAACAGCTTTTATTTTATTGTGCGGAACGTTAACAGGAGAATAAAGAACCATTTCATTTCGTCCATTACTTCGCGCAGTAATCTCACTGTCATATCCTCAGCGCTACTTTCCTTTTGTTTCTCGCGCTCTTCCTTCTTAAGTTGTTCTTCTCGCACCTTCCTTTCTTTATCCATGTCTTCTAATGCCGGCACCTGCTTTATAACCTCAGACAGATCAACATGTAATGGCCATTAATAATGTCGCAGTTCCTTTTAACAATATAGAGCACAGAGATGCGAACATAGTACACAAAATAACAACACAATATTTGGCGTTAAAGGGGTGGACACCTCTCCGCGATCGGCGTGACAGATGACTTCCATTGCGTGACCACACGGCTACTTATCTCCCCAGCGCCAAAACCGCGCTGGATCGGACAAGTAGACAGGTCAAAAGCTAAGACGATCTATAAGCCTAACTCATACGGCACTACGAGCTGACCTCCGGCCAGCATCGTGCTAGAGTTATGACTTTCTCAAACCTACTTATCTCCCCAGCACTACGAGCCGACACCGTCGGCACGTGCTGGATCGGACAAGAATAGGCAGATCAAGAACGAAAATAACGCAACTAACCGATCGAAAACAAAGCTTGGGGAAGTCGCTGCGAGACTTAACCGAAAGTGAAACCCGAGTGGTGAACCCAAATTTATTGATTACAGTAAGGAATCCTCCAAAGGGAGGGAGGGTGGGAATTACAATTTTTAAAGAACCTTAGAAAACCTTACAGTTAGCAAGACAGCTAGTGAATGTGACTTTGGACCTAAACTAGGCCTTTTATGCCTACACAGACGTCGCAAACTAGACCAATAGTAAATAAGGTACCATGCATAAAGTAAACTCAGGTGGTGTGCGTGCTACGACCGCAATGCACGCTGGTATTTGTTTCGGTTTCGCATCATTTGCTCATTGCCGACTTTCATATCGTGAGGGGCTGGGAACGAGTCTTGAGCCCGCCGGACAAATTTTCAAGATGGCGGCAGGTTTTGAATCGCTGAGTGGAAAAACTCCGGAGAAAAAATGGCATTGGAACTGTGCAGGGGCGCTATGTACAAGCAATTGGAGATCACAGACTCCTGGGCTGGAATACTATTCGCTCAGAGGAATTGAGAGCAATGAGAACTTAAAAATAGCGTATGCGAAAGTGCTAAAAAATAGCAATATCAATTGGAAGAAAGCAGTAATTTGCTCGAAGCACTGGTCCTGTGGAAAGCGAGAAAACTTAGAGGATCTTCCAGACCTTGTTTGTTCTTCTGAATATGTGAAAAGACTTGAAAGTTCAAACTCTTCCGTATCAAAAAGAGCCAAAAAGCTTGCTGCTGCGAAGCGTTCGCTGGATAACAGGGCGTAACATGTCGATCAAAATCGATCATCGAAAACGTAGTCGATAAGTCGAAAGTACTCGATATTTGTCGATAATTGTCAATCGAAAAGTTTAATTTGTCGATAAAAGTTGATAATCACAAGATTTTCAACTGATTATCGACTTTTATCGACAAATATGGAGACCAATTTTCACTCGATCGGCTATGTACGAAATTAACCAAAACAATAACAGCTTCAACGACTTTTCATAGAAGTGTAAACAGTTCTTAAGAAAATCTGTATGACAATAAAGTTAAACAAAAAACTGAGCAATAACCTGAAAAGTTACAACTAAGCCTGCTTAATCCTTTACCTTTGATAAACTGGAAAAAACATTCGTGCAATGGTCCTCTCAACCTCTTTCAGTTCGTGGCTTCCTCGATAAATTTTTTTCGAGGTAAGCAGGCAAAGCGATTTCTAAATTTAAAAGCCGACGTGACATATCGACAAAACTCTGAAAGTGACTCGCCAAGGCAATTATTCGAAAAAGAAATGATTTAAATGCGATACTACGTATCAAAACAGCGTGTTACTCTCACGGGCATAATTTGAATGTTGTATGCCGAGTGGTTCCTCATGGAAGTCGAGATTAGGTTTGCCAACTAAACGGCGAACTGCAGGTTGATATATGCACCAAGGATTCGTACATACGTTTGTAAGATTTCCACCAAGGATTTGCAATAACTTTTTGGTCGAAAAGTTGCTATTTCAAGCGTGGAACCTCTCTCTTTCGAAACAAGCTTCTTCACAGCACAGGCACCTTCGGTCGTGAAAGCGAGGTCATTTGCTGTCCGTCCAAGGTCTATGACGTATTTCTGTATCCGGTACCCAACCCACAAATCGAGTTTCTTTTCGCAAAATGTTCATGACCGTGCTTCTTTGCTACTCCCGCGTCAAGTTTAGGTTGGCGTTCACCTGACGTCGGACGCAATCACTGATGCGTCTATAACTGCGATGGTCTTCTTGACATTTCATTCACTCATAACAGTCGGAGAGTATTGTGAGATTCGATCTGAAAATGATTTACTTTTGCTGTAGTTTCTGCTTTCACCTCATGTTTATTTTAGTTTTCAAAATTTACAGTGTAAAATCGGTAAAATTAAGTCTTGGCACAGTCAATCCTGCTTCGTTATAAATTTTCCGCGTTCAACAACTGTAGTCTTGTCTCCCCACCATACATCGTTTTGTTTTCAATACTTGTCAATTGAAATCGATCAAAATCGAACTGTAACATTGAAAAGCGATCAAAATCGATAATCACAAGAAATCGGGTGATCGATTTTTATCGACTTCCGATATTTGTCGATTGATTACTATCGACAACGATTGACAACGATCGACTTTTATCGACTATCGAAATTATCGACATGTTACGCCCTGTGGATAAGAAGGGTACAGTAGCTCCAAAAGCAAAGAGACGATTATTGGTCAGAACTCAGGAGGGACAGGACTCACAGGATGTTGACAGCTCAGATCTGTGTACTGGCTGCGAGGTAAAGCAAAATAACATTGAAAGTGAACTTGTTGCAAGGCTAACGGAAAAGGAGGAGGAAATTACGAAACTTCAGAATCAAATATCTGAATTGCTGAAGAAACAAAAAACACAAGAGGACATAATCGATCAAATTCGTTCAGAAATGAGGAGGGGGCAGTTTTCTTATGGTACCATAAAAAAACGACCGAACAAATTTTTTGATTTGACTGGACTTACTATAGCTGAGTTTGACTGTTTGTTTGAATGTATTGATCCCTATACCCACCTGTTACACTACCCAAATTGTACATCTGCAGGGTTAGTTACAAAGAATAAGAAAATGGACCAAAGGACAGAGTTGATGACTTTTTTTACAGTTTGTAGACACTCCCTGCATCTCAAGGTGATGGCATGGATGACACAGAGTAGTGAGGCTACTATTTCAAGAGTATTTGTTGCATGGGCAGTGTTTTTGTCTACACTATTTGAGTGTCTTGATCTCAGCCCTTTACCAGGATTTGTGGAAGCATTTCTTCCAAAAGTATTTAAAGATACAGGCTTTACTGACACAGAAGCGTTGGGAGATGCTACGGAGACTTGGATTTCACAGTCCGAGAATTTTGATGTGAACAACATAACATTTAGTAACTACAAGAATCACACCACTGGGAAAACAGCAATATGGATTTATCCTCATGGTGGTCTGCTAAGCTGCAGCGAAACGTACCCAGGGACGATTTCAGATCATGATATTACTGAGCAGTCTGGTGTTTTGGACCAAGTCAACATAGGAAAACTTGTTCTTACGGACAAGGGATTTGACATTGTAGAACTCTGCCTCAAGAAAGGCATTTTACACAATCGGCCACCAATGAAGTTCGATCTTCAATATGAACAGACGGATATAAGTAGGAATTTTGACATTGCCACATTAAGAATATACAATGAGAACTACATTGGTCGCATATGGGACTGGACCATATTAAACAGCTGCTGGTCAATGATGAGAATAGATATTCTCGGCTACTGCTTCAAGGTATTTGCACACATTGTAAATATTTTGAAAACCCCAGTTGGGCCAAGCAAAGCTTAGGAAATAAAGACATTATACAGAGCTGCCAATAACAATACTGCCTCATGCAAGTTCCTTTACTGAATTTCAGTCCAACAGTTATACAAGTCATATAAAAATAATTATATGTTTGTTCTTCCAATGTATGCCATCAAATGGATGGATTTTATCATAATATCTCTAACTGAAAAAGTACTAAGAGCTAATATTGCTTCAAGGGCATACAAAAACAGAGAAAAATGTGATTTTTTTTGGCGGGGGGGGGGGCACTCTTTAAAATAATGTTGTTTCATCAAACTGCATCTCTAACAAAAACAACTTGTTTCACAGTTTTAGTCATTGCATTGACCCAGGAACGCAGAGGTTTTGTATTTTCAAATGTTGGAATAGTTCCAGTAAGATTTTCTCCAAGCTTCTTAAGAAATCTGTTCTCTTCATGTGGCCACTCTGTTATCACTTCCCTTAGCAAAATGCTGTCAGTAACAGTCTTGCAAACATCTAGGAGAAGATTGTCCCGCTCAATGAAAAAAATGTTTGCACAGTTCTGTTCTGGATGGTATGACTCTAGGAATGTTACATGCCCGCCAGTGCATACCATCTCTAGGTTACTCTGTAGAATGTGAGAGGCAGTTACACTGCTAAGGGGTGCACTACAGTCTATTGCCCGAGTTTTAACTTCCACCAAGAAGGTCTGCCCTATTCCATCAGGACTTGCCCCATACTTTCTATCCGTAGGGTTATAGAAAAACCCCCCTGATGAGACTGGTGCACCTGCAACACAAACAAGTTATATTTTTCACTGTGACAGCTATCAGGTTATATATGCTATATGTCCCTTTCATAAGGGTTTTGGGCGGGAGTATGTTTTTTGATCCAAATTTGTATTTGGAACGTTTTTGGGTTTGTATTTGGAGTGGATACTGTTTTGATACCTTCAAGAATACCACATAGTAAAACTTGCCAAATATTTAACGACTATTCACCAAAGTGGAGGTGGCTAGTGGTGGATATTTGCCTCGCCGCTTCGCGGCTCGGCAAATATCCACCACTAGCCACCGACACTGAGGTGAATAGGTTTTAGTATGTACTAAAACAGTGAGATAATATAGCCCGAAAGAATGCTTTTTGACAAGTTTATTCCCTTCAAAGATTACATTTTTCTCGCGCATTGCTTGGAGGTGAATAGCAAAGGATATTCGAGTTTGAGTAACCAATCAGTGCGTGCCAAAAACACTATCCTCTGTTCTAATATATACTAAAATGAGATAAAACCCAAAACAAACCTACAGTCACTCTGAGCATTCTCTAACAACACAAGCCCTATGTTAGGGGTTTATGACTTATTGGGAGGGCTTGCAGTTTTCAAAATGATTTTTGTGTCCAAGGTTTTTTTCAGGGGGGGGGGGGATTTTCAGAATTTTTGCAGTACCAACTGGCAATTTAGAGCATCCTTATATTAAGAACCTAAAACCTGTAACCATTCTGGTGGAAAGGGCAAAGTGTCAAAAAATATACACAGAGTGAGAGATGTAAACATCATGCATACAGTAAAGTATTTACAAACCTGAAAGATCTTCAAACAATTGAATTGCTCTTCCTTCAAACTCGATTCCACGGGAAAAGTTCTTGAATTTTTTGGGAGCTGCCTTCCTTTCATCAACCTTATTGTGAATGCAAAACCAGGCTTGATTGAACTCCTTTTGCCCATTAAAGCCTAACAGCCTTGGAAGCTTACTTGCAGTGACTGTGCCCACTCTCAGTGAATGCCATTCCTCAGATCCCTGCTGCACTGGGGCATAATTAAAGCCAAATGGCTCTAGTTTACTGTAATGTGGAAGTTTTACTTTTATTGTTGTTTCCTTCGTATCTCGGAGTAATTCTATCAGATGAGAGATTTCATCCTGTTGTTTTTCATGCATTAAAACGCTGATGTGCTCACCGTCTTGGAGGGACACGGTCTCCTCAGTACTCTCAGGGAGAGGAGAAGTGGTGGCTAGATCATCATTTGAGTGGCTATCCCCTTGGGTATCTGGGCTGGCAAACCTTAGACAGAGAACGTCCTTGTCAAAATTCTCCTCAGAATTTTTACAATAGCTATGATCTGTAAACACAGTTCTGGCTCGATAGGAGTTATTATAGTGAAGCTGCACTGCAAGGCCTGATCTAATGTTATACGTCCTCAATGTTTTGTAAAAATGCAGCTGGAGATGTTCTCTGCTTACATTGCTAGCAATTTTGCTGGCCATCTCTTGTAGTAAGTATTTTTGTCTATGTCACATGCGACAGCAGTCTTTTCTGGGCTGGATTTCAGAGGTTTCCTTGTAGATCTGGTATCTCTGAATGACTTGAGTGGAATGTGGGAGGCCCTTGTAGGAACTCCAGACTTTTTCCCTTTCCTATGCCACGTCTGCATATTTTGTGTGACAGTTAATGAAAGCAGGCAAGTGTTATGTTTAAAGTAGTACTCTAAAGACATCAATAAAGCGATAAAGTGACAGCAAATGCCACATTTCCCTATTGGACAGGTGCAGTGTCCTTTTACTGGTAGATTTTTCTGAAGCATCACAACCGCTGGACGTGTAATCTCCTGTCCAAAGCTTTTCATTATCATTGCTTTCACAAATGTTTTGTCACCAACTTTAACAGACTTCACAGTCTTAATTTTTCTGGAAAAGAACACTCTTCGCGCTTTTCTAAACTGCCCTTTACTGCCTTGTTTCTTGTAGCCAGTGTATGTTGATAACATGTTGGAATCCACCTTAGGATACAACGATCGATCAGCGCTCCAAGCGGAGGAAGGCGGAGGAATTTCTGACTCTTCTAAACTTGTGTGGAATGTATAAGTGTTGTTAACCTCCTTAAGCTGTTTTTCTAACAATTCGTTGTTTTCTTGAAAGATTCGAAACCTATTAACAAGTTCTGGCTTAGTTCCGGTTGCTTTTAATTTTAATTTAAGCAACGAACCTTTCAGGTCTTGGGTATTCCACGTTGTTAAATCAGTATTTGCCAATTCCATCTCTGTTGCACAAGTAGCTAGATAAACAGTTTTCTGAACTATTCACAGACACTGTATTCAAAGGATTTGAACGAAGCGCCGTGTCAGTGCCGAGCAAATTTGTCCGGCGGGCTCAAGACTCGTTCCCAGCCCCTCACGATATGAAGGTCGGCAATGGCGGCCATCGTGTGAGGATCTCTTGTGAACGCCAAAATTACTTCTTTCCGTTCAAAATATCGCAGCTTTTGTGATTTTTGCGATGGATATCCTAGTTTTGACATGTTGTCGATCTTAGGAATCAAAGATTTCCTCAGACTTCAGTGCGTGGAGTTTAAAATATCGGTTTTCTGTGTCGCGACGCCTCGACGGGACTTGCATGCATTTAAGCCCGAGGTAAGAATCATGATTGTTAACATAAATATTTAGATAAGAAACCTATATTTAAACACGATGTAGAATGTAAGCTTAAATTTAATGATGTAATGTTCGCAAGAGGGCTGCCCTTTAGCTTCATTAACCACTACGAATAAGTATATCGTATCTTGAATTGAAACAAGGGAAACATATTTTTCACATGTTGATGTTATGGTACGTGTCCTGATTTATTTTGTATTACTTAGACTAAGCATTAAAGCTAGCAATCTTCGTAATTGCTTAGCTTTTGTTTCTAATTTCTAATTCTTCATTTCGCAAAGTACTCGAGGAATTATATCTTTCAAAAGTTTTTTTTTTCTCTCATAATGACGGTATCTAGTAACATCGAAGAAAGTTCTGGTTTTACGTAATTGCTTAGCGTTTGTTTCTAATTTCTAATTCTTGATTTCACAAAGTACGCGAGGAATTATATCTTTCAAAAGTTTTTTTTTTCTCTCGTAATGACAGTATCTAGCAACATCGAAGAAAGTTCTGGTTTTACGACACTTCAAATGTTCAACAAAGATACTTCCTGCAACAAACTACGATTTCAGTTTACAGTTATTTAGTTAGATTTATTAAAAAATGCTGTGTTCTTGTAAATTAGTTTGATATCATTGTTCGGGTTTGATTTTGATCCAAAAACATATCACTAAGGCAAATTAAAAATATTTGTCTACTGGGGTAAAGTAAATTAGTGGTAGTCTAAACAGCAAATCTATCAGCTGAGTTTTATTTATTAGCACTTTTAATCTGGCTACGTACCTTGCAATGTAGGCTTGATTACCAGCTGCCATAAGGGAAATAAGCTCCTCTGGATCTGGTTCGAAGGATGACTGGGGGTGTTTTGTGTTATCGAGCAAGACACTCATAATCTCACAAGTGACTCTCTCAGCTATACTAGGGCAACCTATTGTAATGCAAGGGGTAATCAGTGATGGACTAGCTTCCAGGGCTGCTAAGCTGCAATGGTGTAGGCCAAGTGCAGTCTTTTTTCACAATTTTAAATAATTGCTGGATGCTTAAAATTGTTGAAGGTATTTGTCTACCATGCTGTCAACCAATGTTTATGTCTGACCTAGCCGGTGTAATTTTGAACCAACCACAGTTATTTGCAAAACAGCTCGTACTTTAACTTTTGTGAAAATCGCACTGGAAGCCCTCCTCCTGCTACTGTTGTGTGTATACAGACCGTGATAGTTTACTTCGCTTTATTACTGCTACTTCACTTATTACAGAACTGAAGTTACTTTTGTTCTTTATTCAGAGATATTACACTGCAACAGCAGCTGAATATAAAATGCACAGGTCTGGAGGATAACTTTGGAGAGAGAATTTTTTTTCTCCAAGGGAAGCTTCGTAATCAAGAATAAACCAACTAGATGAAGCAACACATCAAGTGACAACCTATTCAGATAAATGTAAATATCTTTCCTTAAGGTTGCTGAATTTGTATAAATAAAACATTGTGAAAGAAACACTACATGTATGTCATTTCATAACAATAATAATATTTCCATAGTGTCTTGATAATTTGAAGGCGGCATGGTTGACTAATGGTTAGTGCGCTGGACTCTGAAATTGAGCAGTCCGGGTTCAAACCATGGCCAGGGTAATTGGGGTAATTGTGTTGTGTTCTTAGACAAGACACTTTACTCTCATAGTGCCTCTCTCCACCCAGGTGTGTAAATGGGTACTGGCAAGTTTACTGCTGTGGGGTAACCCTGCGATAGACTAACAGCCGACCCAGGGAGAGGGGGGGAAGAGAATACTCCTAGTCCCTTCAAGCTATTGAAACTGGTATAAGCTCCCGCCTGATGGGACACTAGGCTGGAATACAGACTTGAAAAGTTGTCATCAAATGAGTTAGGAGGCAGGTCCTATTTTTACCAAGCTCGACAAATTAAATGAAATACTTTTGGTCAAACAGCTTGAGGCCTCTGTCAGAGACAAACTAAACACCAGGGTTTTGCCCTTCAGTGATGCAGGCTAACCACTTGCAAAATAATGAATAAAACCCATTTGAGCCTCATTAAGTTTCGAACCATTTATTGAACTTCTCACCTTTCCACAACAGGCGATTTGCTGTGCATGAAGTCTCCACTAATGAGTTGTTGTGGAATCACTTTTTAGTTACAACAGATGCAATAAAACATTTCAAAAGTGACCTTCAGTGCATGGGTAATCAAAATGATAGTATGAAGCTCTAATGATGCCAATTATGGACATCAGTAAACCCATTTATCATGCTAGAGCCTGGAACAGGCTATATAGGCCCACTCGGGTAGAAGCAATTCATGCAGCAGAAATAGCAGTTTGTTATCTTCCCAGTCCCCTAAATAAACTGGAAAAGACTGAAAAGTTATTTTGGGTGTTCTAAAGGTACTATAATTCAACTGTGACATGAGAATCAGTACAGTACAAACAAATAATTCGCTGGCTTCTTCAGTAAACCAGTGCTCTTTTGACGTCCATCTTGATCATCTACGGGAACTTATTCCTCTAAATTGGATTCTCCTAGTCCCAAAGAACACATAATTAAATCATTTTGTAGGAAACTATATAACTCCCAAAAACAGTGGAAGATCGTGGAATGAAAGTGCTTAACTCGACGCATGAAACTTCAAAAGTACAGACGGTTAACACTCAAAAAAGGGACTTTTCGTTTAGTCGAAACGGCGTAGATCGACTGGTGCGTACTGGTGCATTATATTTCCCATATTGGAAAATTTCTAAGCTTTTGATTTATTATAATTTTACGCCAAGCACCACTAGCTGAAAGCCGTGTTAGACAAAAACTTCCGACCTACTAGACGAAGAGAAAAATCGGCCATTTTACCTTGTTCGAGAAATGTCAAAATTTACCATGATAAGCTCTAAATGTAAGAACTTCGACGCCAAAACCTTACTTTACTATTCCCGAACTTTCCAAATCTAATATTGTAGCAGAAAAAAGGCCAGCGAAAGTTGTGCAAACGATGATCAAACTCACCCGAAAAACCGCTCGCATCACAACGAAATTCCGCCATGTTGGAAATTCATCACAATAATGCATTGCGGTCTTAGTGCGCACACCACCTGAAGTAAACTCATGCAGTGCTCGAACGAGACATGAATGGCGATATTTATGTTTTTAACCATGCAGAGCGTTTGATGTAAAACTACTAGACATTATTGCAACATTGATCAGTGAATCCCCATTGTACGCTTTTGTACATTCATGAAGAGAAAGGGAATAATGGTACATTCATGTCACGTACATCTTACGTGAGTTAATCTAGTTACAATGTAACAACACAAGCTTTAGTTCGTCTCGCTCCATTAACTGCGTTTTATAGATTGCTGTAAAGCTTTATTTCGCATCGTTTACGGCTCCCACTACTTTCAATATTGATCTGACACTGCACCATTTGAAGTTGTCGTAGTTGAGAACTCCCACTCGTTTTCCGTCTTTTTATGGAAATCCAGTACAGTGTGTTTGTACACATAGTGATTTTCTCTTTGGCTTTTGTATCCAATCGCCACTCAAATACCGGATAATGGGATTTCAGAGATGGAGAACGGATGATTCCTATAATCTGACCCACGTGCAAGTGTGCGTTTCCGCGTTCTCCCCGCTTCTTGCGAGCAGTAAAAAGCTCGCCAGCATTCACTTCAAAACTGCAATCGTGGTAGCCTTTAATGATGCCGCTTATGGACAGTTGAACTTCTTGCGACTCAGACTTTCTCTGCGTGTCCACCGTGGCAAGTGGTATTAACTTCGAGTGTGCGTGCCGCGCGGTACTTACTCTTCGCGTTAAGAAACTGTGAGCTACTTGTTTTGCCAATCGATGACAATCGATGAACAAGTTTCATATGGCTATCGATTGGTCATCGATTGGCCGATACCAATCGATATCAATTAACTAATTTTATTGATTGATATCGATTGATCGATTTCCTTACCGATCATAGATTTCCATCAATTAGAAAACCCTGGGTCCTGTTGTAAATGGCTTAAAAGATTCGAGAGGAAAAATTTAATATGGCCAAGTCTGTTGAGGGCCTTCGAAACTGTGCTGTAGCTTACTCACATTATGGAAATTTTAGATGTCCAAGAAACGCTAGAGACGATTGACCAAATTGAGGCTGTTCAGTGTTTAGATCCTACGACAAGACTGCTGGAGGATACACAACAAGTCACATGAGCATGAGAGCAAAATTGCTTGTACAAAACTATTCAGCTGTCATTCTCACAATGTGCAACTGATTGAGGAAGTAAGCCAAGAAGTTATAATTATAGGCAACTCTATTCCATTATATGGGTGGATGTGGATATCATGAAGTGTCTTTTTATCTGTTTCTCTGAAGTACATATTTCTATTACTACAAGCACCTTTAAGTGTACCTCTTTATTAATGCAGTTCACACATACTTAATTTGTTTAGTTATATCAGGTTGTTTTAGCCACTATCATGAATGGTTCAGAAGTAAAATATTCAGGGTACCTGTTTAGTAGTTGTATTCAACAAAAGTTTCCTTAGTTGAATAAAGATTTCACTTTAAATACCATCGAAAGTTGAAAATATTACTCTTAACCTGCCATTACTAAACAGCCTGTCAATATAAAAACTACAACCAAAAAGAAACAAAACTTTAGTGCTATGAAACTTGGAATGTGTGTCAATTTCTATTTTTGTTGTTTTTTAGCTGTGATCTTTGACTACCACATCTTTAAGCACGTCTGTCCTGAAGGCAATCTTTTATGAAGTCTGTCACTAAAAGGTAACACCTAACACTTTCCCATGGGGTAGTTGAGGCTACTCTGTAACCACTGTCCTCTACAGTTCTGATTAGCTCATTCAACTGAGTTTGATCCAGAGGGTTATTTGTCGCTGTTACTTCTATGTCATCATCACATTCACTGTCAATACTAACTGGACCCTCCCAATCAATACCATAGTCATCATTGACTCTTGGTTCAAATTGGCATTTTCAAACTGACCTTGCACCCACAACTGTAGTGGAGTCAGGTTGTGTTCAGTACACAGAGGGTGTCTTATCCAGGCAGCTACCCACTCATTTAACTTGTGATTGATGAGGTCTAGGAAACAAAAGTGTAGACACCATAAATCACTTTCATTTATCGGGATAAGAATTCCCATGTCTTCCATTGACATAAAAAGCCTCTTAAAAAGATCCAAAACGTCGGTGAAAACATCATGCCACAGTCGCTCAATTCACTGGTTGTGGACACTTCTGCCAACAAGTGGTGAACCTCGATCAGTTCCTTGTCTCTCAAGCATGTACCGTACTACATCAACATTCTCACCTTCTCTATCGCAACGAACACGGGAAGGTAGTCCCCACTGAGCTACGGCATCTACGATGCTTTGTTATTTGTGCTACCAGCTAGATATACAGGAATTTGGGTAAATCCATCGACACAACCTTGAACCACAAAACGCCACCTAATAAGTTTATGATTCCCGTCAAAATGCCATAACGCCAACGGAGGAGACAAAGAATAAACACACCGATGAATGGCTCTGCAGCTACGAAGGGATACACCAACTTCTTTCAACTCTTTGTAAGGACTGTCTCAACCGTTCCCTGGGCACTCTCACATTTCGCGATGCCAGGTACCCAGCTAGACTCTTTGAGCCACAGTTGGGATGAAAGGTCTTAATTTCCATGACTACACTGTCCAACTGGTACTGAATGACCTTGCAGAGATGCCGTATTCTGCAAGACGTCGTTCAATGGTCCTCGTCGATACATGAAGTAATTCGGAAATTTGAGGAACAGGAAAACGCAGGTCAATCAGTAATCGTAACTGATCTTCATTAATGCCATAAGAAGGGCGTCCTGGCATATTAGTAATGATTCGAGGAATTCTCGCCGAAGTTGAGCTGGCATTCTCAATGATTCTTTCCGCAGAAGAAATGCCTCGGTAAACATCGTCCGGCAACCTCGTTACAGAATCTAAACAATTAACACCATAAACAATTTGATCAATGGTCTCAAGCGCTTCTTGTACGTTTGAAACTGCGGTAGGGTTTCTTAAGCTGCAGCAGATACCTTCTATTTCTTTTACCACAAGATTTTGGAGGCCTTCAACAGGGTTGACCATTTTGAATTTGTCCCCGTTGGAGAGAAGGCCCTGGGACTGAGACTGAGCCCAGCCTTTCCCGGTTAAGTCAGTTGAAACTTGTGACCAGACTTCTGAATAAAAACGAGGCACCATTTTAGAAAACTGAGGTACCCCTAAAAGAAAACAGGGTACCATTTTTTAAAAGAAAAGGAACAAAAAATTGTGGCTACATAAATAAAGGCACCATTTTTTGAAAGGAAAAGTCACCATTTACCAAAATAAGGGCACCATTTACAAAACTAAGGGCACCATTTATAAAAATTAAAGCACTATTTACTAAAAAAAGGGGCTGAATTTTGGCGGTAACGGCACCTCATAGCCGACAAAGCTTTCAAACGTTGGAACGACAAAGCGTAAAGAAATACTGGTTTCGAAGACTGAGCAGGAAATTTTTCAGGCAACAAAATTGGTAGGTGAAACAACATCGAGCAAACCGCTGGGGTTAGAAGTAGATCAGACTGCGAAACCAAACCAAACTAGGCTAGCGTTGTGTTTACGATTTCTTTCACCGTGGCACTATCAAGAACTGTTAACAAAAGGTAGGTTTTACATGGAACGTTTCGCACCAAAATGCCAAGACATGACACAAAAATATTTAACACAGTAAAATTGAAGAGAACCGTTTTAAATAATATTTAAGTGTCACATGTCACACATTTTCGGTTGTTCGCTACCAAAATCAAGCTAAATAATTAACTGAATAAGAAAGGACGACATTTTTGGGCTTTATAAGCCTACTAAACAAAATAACATCGTTTTATCTGCAGCTTATGTAGCTCTGAGTTCAAGCAGCTCCAAATGTTCAAATAAAGAGATTGTAATGCAAAATAAGTTGAATGTTTGATTCATTGTTGTTTTGGCACATTCCGTCCGCGGCCTCTGAACCTGTAACCACTACGTTTTGTGCTCGTTTCCACTCTCCATCTTCAAAGCTTAAAATAACACTGTAGCTTTAATCCACTTTGGACGATGAATACAACAATTTTTCAGGAAACGTCAAACCTGTACCACAGGTTTTCCAATATTTGGAAAAGTTTTTCAAAAAATTATTCTCGGATGTTCACTTCGGAACAGTTTCATTGATTCATTCTGCTTTGCAAAGAAACGCTGCAACACGGTTTTGGCGCCTTTTTCTTTCAGTCATGTGATCGATTATTTTCCCTTTTTTCCTTTCTCGTTTTTTTTCTCGTTCTTTTTTGATTTTTATGGTAACTAGTGATTGAGCTTTGAATCAACTGCGCATTTGTATCGCTTATAAGTTCAATTTTCAACGGAAGCGAAACAACAACAACAACAACAAGCTTTATTTGCATGACTATAAGTACATACAGTATTGCAAAAGCGAAAACTTAACTAAAGCAAAACTTATAACAATCATAACCCTGTAATAGGAAAAAAAGCAATTATGTATGCGATACATTACTTTCATTCGATAGAAGATTATTTCGTAAAGATAAGCATCTCAAAATGAACTCATCAGTTGAGTATTTAAATAATAATTATCAGAATTCATTAATTTTTTGGGAAAGGAACTGCAGCATCATAGACTGGAGCGAGGGGTTTCCAAGTATGGTAGTTTGAGAAATGAATATTCACGAGCATTGAACGCGAGTTACACGTTTCAACTCCTTATGAGTTTCTGGTTTATGTTAATTGATGAACTTTAAAAACGCTGGACCCACAGAGTGAAGCTTTGTTCTGTACTTTATACTACACAAATGATTTCTGTGACTCCTCTTCAGGTTTATAGATTACATTTGGAAACAAAATGATAGTACATTAAGTAGTATACTTCTCAATATAAAATGTGAATTCCTGTTGTCATAAAAAGTTGACTTGGATACATAGAGATACATTAAAGCGATTTCCCTAACGTTTGTTGTCGTTATATAAAGACAATTGTGAGACGCGAGTAATTTAAGCATGACCCACCCCTAATGCAGTGCCTTACATTTCCTGACCCACCCTATTTGCCATTTTTAAAAATAGTGACCCACCCCCTATTTTTCGTAGCCCATCGTCACTCCTTTACTTTGTGACTGGCCCTTAATACACTTTTGTCCACTTTTTTCTGGCTAGAATCGCGAAAATTAGTACTCGCGAAATACAGCTGCCTAATTTTCGCGAAATTGAATTCCCGCGAAAATTAGAGAGAATGAGATGAATTAAAAAAAACAAAACAAAACAAACAAACAAAATATAAATATTAAATGTAAAGAAGATCCTCGCAGTTATTAACGCAACTTATGCGGTTGCGCAAAGAAAGCCTGAAAAAATCAATTGGTTAGAGCGCTGCACCGGTATCGCAGAGGTCAGGGTTCGAATCCCGGCAAGCCTGATTTTTTCAAGCTTTCTTTTCGCAACTTCATAAGTTGCATTAATAACTGCGAGGATCTTCTTTACATTTAATTCTTCATTCCGCAGTTCAAATATATGAACTTCATATATATTCATAATTTCATCTTCATCTTTCCCGGGTATATTACGACCCAATTTAATGACCAGCTCCCAGTTGGCTTGTTAGCTCAATTGGTTTGAGCGCTGCACCGGTATCGCAGAGGTCAGGGTTCGAATCCCGGCAAGCCTGATTTTTTCAGGCTTTCTTTTCGCAACTGCATAAGTTGCTTTAATAACTGCGAGGATCTTCTTTACATTTAATTCTTCATTCCGCAGTTCAAATATATGAATTTCATATATTCATAATTTCAAAATATAAATATGTTTAAAAGTGGACGAGTAACCAGGGTAAGACATAATAAGAGTTTGAACGTTCTCTTGTTAAAAATTTAAAAGTTTACGAGCTTTCGATTGCCAGTCTGCAATCTTTGACAACAGATGAATAAAAAGCGCGAGCATTAATTATATACTACAAAAAGTGTGAAAAAGAGAAATTATAATAAAAACAATAAAAATACTTTAGTGGGAATAAATGCTAATCAGAAGATCATAATAAAATTGAATATTGTCTAGGTAAATGTTTCGTATTATTGTCTACGTCGCTTGTAATTGCAGTAACAAATAAAAAAGTCTTTGCCACCCAAGGTAAGGATGAGAACTTCAACTAGAATTAAGAAATTGGAACCAAATACCACCGAACCTAGCTTTAAACTAGAATTTATTGTTTTTCCGAGGAAAATCAAGAACGTAAATGAACTTAATTCGTAGTCTGGAGGAGCGTTAAGAGATCGTGCGCGAAAAGCCTCAAGCTGGCAGATTACCATTCTTGGATTTCTTGTCCAAGAGACCGAGAGCACGAGGTTGCACAGTTAACAAGTTCCACACACACAGAAAAAGGCTCAGTATTTTCCAGGGCCGCGCCGATTGCTCGAGAGCAGGTTAAATCCTTATCTTGGCCGGGATTAAATCGTCTTCAACTGTGGTTTTTCCAACGTAGGTTAACCGGCCAGTGATCCCACTTTTGAAAATGTGCGAAACAATAGCGTGACACCACAACAAGGCGGCTTTGAAATACTCAGGCAGTGTATTGAATTGGAATTTAACCTGCGATCAGGCGTTTTTTAAGTCGACGGACCTGTAGGGCACCATCTTATAGTTCTACGGACGTTTCGTCGTAGTAGGTTGTTCGAGGTCACTAGATGATTGATTTGCTGCTTTAATGATATCCTATGAGGGCGGGGACGCAAGAGAGTTACATTTGACCGTGGCAGGTTATTGCAATGCCTCCATGAAGCTTATATTTTAGGGAACCCTGTGAAAAATGGTGGCACGACTGATTGTTGAACGCAACAATATATTTTCAAGAGGATTTGAACATTATACGGGATCAACATACACATAGGCTTCTGACATTCGCCGTTTAAAAGGTGAAAACAAATGGGAAACTCCCGGAGTAGATTACACGCGTACTGATAATGAATAACGTATTTGATTATGAAAAGTTTGTCATAAAATTCGGCCTTTTGATTCAATTCGCGCATTTGAAATATAGCTCACATAAAGAGGGAACAAAAACACTAGAATCTTCACTGGGTTAGTTTTGCGGAATCAAAACATTTAGCGGTGAAAACAATCTTAGACTTTTACAAAATATTGTCTAAAAAATTCGTTCAAGGGAAATCTCTAACCCCAGGCGTTTAGTTGAGGATCACCATTCGACAAGTAGTTACGCAAATATACAGGTAACGCAAATCATAAAACGTGTGCATTTCTTACTGTATTGTAAAATACTGAAAATGCGAGGACTGTAGGAGAGAGAATTCAGAGGTTTAATTCCAGCAACTGCGGTTTGCTTTGAAGTTCTTGCAGGCTTTCATTTTTGCTATATGTATTTTTTGTTATACTTTGAAAACAAAAACAAAATGTTTAGAATTCAATTAGCTCAAATTAATTCCATAATAAATGATAAATCCATGATAAATCCATGATAAATCACAGGTTTTCTTGTTTAATGTTACTTTTAAACACGCACTGAAGAGAAGGGTCGTACTTGAAATTTCCTCTGCGTTTGGGCACCAGCACGAAATAACTGCATATCAGACTGTATTTTCGATTCACTTGATAAATTATTCAGTTTCGATTAGTAAAAAGAAAAAAAAACATTCCATGAAACGATAAAAATGGAAAGAAGATTGCTGATGTGGAAATTGCTGGCGGAGCAGCGAAGGTGCGAGAAGCGTGAGCACCGTTCAGGCGCCTCCCTGTCCAGGGAGATGCAAGCATTTTTATCGTCATCCCACCCCTCTCTTCCCTTTCCCCTGTTTAATAGCTTTCCGGTGTATGCAGAATAAAGGCAATTGTCGAAGACAAAGACAATATGGCCATAGGCCATTTTCCAAGTTGTCTTGTGCCTCTTTTTCAAAGCAATTCCTGATGCATGGCTTTTGTTATGAAAATGATTTCTCATTCACACACAAACAAAACTTGTTTTCATATAAAAAGTTGCGCACCAGGCCTAGCCTTGAAAAACCAAGATAGTAGGCTTAATAGTATTTTTAAAGTAGACGCAGATTACAGTTGTGCATAACCGGTTTATTTTCATGTATTAATAATTACTGTAACAACATTGCTTATGACATTGCTTATAACAGCTATATGAAATTCTGACAGAGCTGTTACAGAATCAATTTTTTAGAGTAGGATGCTGTTTAAATTGCCTCCATTTTGTGTAGCCCATGTGTAGGCTTTGGATTTACCGGATTTACCGGATTTACCGGATTTACCGGATTTACCGGTTTTACTGGATCCACCGGTTTTACTGGATCCACCGGTTTTACTGGATCCACCGGTTTTACTGGATCCACCGGTTTTACTGGATCCACCGGTTTTACTGGATCCACCGGTTTTACTGGATTCACCGGCTTTACTGGTTGCACCGGCTTGTACTCTTGTTACTACTAAATGATTAGAAATCGCCCCGGAAACTAGTTTGCAGACCTCTTTAAGTCCTCCTGTTGGCATATCGAACCATTCTGTTTTGTATTCGTTGCCCGCGTGCCGGCCACGATTATAATCCCCCATGGCTTGGTGGGCAAGTTTTTCAGCTGCCCTCATGTTGTCCACTTCCCATGTCTTCTCAATCACGAGTTGATAAGGGCATCCCTGCTGAAGATTCTTCTGTCGTTTGTCGGGTCTTATTGCAATACCGATCTTCAGGTAATTCGGCCCTATGCATCTCATGCAATAAAGATAACCACGTTGAGACATCTTTCCAACACTTCTCTTGGAAGGCTTGCCCTCTCTAAATGGTTGCAGCCATTCCTCGGAACTCACACCTAGTTCGTTTAAAAAAACAACAGAAAAGTTTGATATCTGTTTTCTTGGGTTGTTTCACGTTATCTGTCACGGCGTTTAATCAATTCATTCCTTTTACTATCTTATTTCAATATTGCCAAAATCTTTGTTTGTTAAATCTTAACCTTCTCTGCGGGATTTTAGTTTGTCTTTCTTGTGAAGAAACTGCAACAAAAGAGAACAGCTACACAAGTAATAATAGCTTATGCGCACAATGTAAACCTGACCTTTTTTCACAAATGGCCAGAAATATTGCTTTTTATGTTAAAAAATGAGAAAGAAAAAATACTGTGGCCATCCCGAAAGAATTTGGAATCTGAGGACCCGATAAATGGCCGTAAGAGTAAAATTGTTTGAAAATGCAATTGCACCCTTAACAACGTATCTTAGATGCCATATCCCTTAAAAATGACGGGTGAAATATTTTGTTTGCAAGGATTAAATAGTATGCACTTCAGAGAAAACCATTTGAGAGCGGATTTATATTGAACTTATAATCATTGACTGTACTTCATACAACCATTGAACCTCATCCTAAACTGGTGGCAAAAAAAGCATATTTTACTACCTTCCTTGCTCTTTCCAACAGAAATGGAGTTGTCTTGTTTGGCTGCAATTTCAAGTGAAACCATGAACACCACGAACAGCACCAGGAGAATCGTACGAAAAAACGTCTGCGACTTTGCTTTAGCCATGCTGATGCAACTGCAAAAAAAAAAAATGTTCCTGTTATTTGTAATCACATGACCGTTCCATCATGCGGCCTTTCCCTGATATTGTTTTTCCATAACATATATAAGCTTAGAAATTTAACCCGACACCAACAAGAGAAAGGTTGAGCAAAATACCTTTAGGTGTCATTTCTTGTTTTCTTATTTGTTTCAGGATCTTTTGAAGGGGTGTTTATATAAACTGACACAGGTTGATCTGTTTGGATTCTTTATATGAAAACTTGGGCTGCAGAAAATTTTAGGGGACGGAATCTCATGCCCCAACTCTCCGAGCTGATTTTGGCAAGCGGCTAGCTGACCTTAGTTTGCACCGTAAATGACATATTTGACATATTTTTCCAGCTCTTGAAGCAAAATAAATTAATTTTGCGATTTTTGAAAAGTCTGAGGTGACATTTTTGGAAAGAAAAGTCTAATTTTTTTTCATTGCGATTAATTTAGATCCCTGTGATAAGCAAAGGAATGGTGTGATAAGTGCCATTTCTGGTCTGGATCTGGAAGACACATTTAGCTGCCTCAGAAGTTAAAACCGTAAACTATAAAAGTATACAAAAGACCAGAAGCATTAAACGTACTTACAGCCGTGAATGGCGAGTATTTTTCGACTTACAATGTAACCAGGTCTAAGACAGTCACTAAAACGTATCGAAATGTAAGCACAACCGGATTTCGCTAATCGGCGGTCGAACACGAAATTTTGGTAACGACGATGGATTTACTTATCATTAAACTTGGGTAGGGGATACCAAGATGTCATTTCGTGAACGATAAAGCATCTGTTTCCATGTTTAGCGAACAAAGAGGTCCAGTTCCATTTGAGGTCACGGACGACGAGCCGATCGAGTGGGCTTACATATAGTTAAAATTATCCGTAAACCGGGAGCCCTGCACGCTATTTCAGCGATTTGAGGTCGTAGTTTTAGTTTATTTTTGTTTCCTCGAACAACACCCAGAAAAATTGCTAATTTGACAGATTTAACGATCTTTCAGCTGTTTACATCGCATGTCGAAAGACGGCAGGTCGAAAGATGGTTCCTATTCTCTGCTGTGAACGTAACACTGAAAATGGCTATAAAACGATGCAGACGCTAAAGTCGTCTAGACGTCTTAGATTTCTCTGGTATAAATACGGTTGTTTAATATTTCGCTGTAGTAGTCATCACATATCCTTGCTGTCTATTTTGACCTATTTCGGTCCCTAAACAAACGGATAGCAGAAAAAGTAAAACAGTACCGCTGGGAATTCTGATGTAAACTTCCCCCACCACCAGCTCGCCCCTGTTGCGAAAACCCTTGTTTCAGAATAATAGGCGAAATTGTTTCCGGTTTCTTGTGACTAATTAAAGTGAAACTTGTGTGTTTCCGTAAATGAGCTAAAACGTAGTTTGTGCAATAGAATACAAATTTTATTCTGAACACAATCTCTGCGTACGGGCCGGACAAAAACGCTTACAGGGCGACCACATGCACGAAACGAAGCCACCTAGGACAAAAATTATGGATATCAAATGTTCTGTACACATCACGGACTTCAGAATATGATATGAATTCAAGGAGAATTTGTAGCCATTTCATTGTTCTGAACTCCACGTCTGATTGGCTAATTTCAGTAAACATTTGTCGCAAAATTTTGTCTGAGTGACCTCCTTTCGTGTAGTCGCAAGGTAAGAAGAGACCTGAGATCAGTCTTTTTAATTGACTTCAACCCTCAGGATTCAATACTAAATGCAAAAACCAAACCAACGAAACAACGGAATGACCTCAGCTAGTTTAATGAGCCTCATTAAGAATTTATTTCTTTTGCGTTTCTCCGCTTTTGTTAAAACGTTCGGGCGAGTTTAAGAGGTTTTTGCTCGCGACGTTTATTTAACAGCACAAGCATAGGAGAGGAACGCTAGTACCCAGGGTATGAAATTCTTCATGTTTCAGCGTAAGAAAAGACCTGTAAACTGCCAGCGGAAGCTTTTGTAAATTTGTCAGTGTTGGTTGTACTGGTAATGCTTGGAATTTTCAAAGTTCACTAAGATTGTTGATTTAAACTTTCAAAAACTATTTCCTTTGTTAAATCAATCCTGGAAGAAAACAAAATCTGGTAAAATTCCGATTTCAAGAAATATATTACAAGAAAGCTTTCGAAAAGCTGACAGAGCATGCCACAGGATAAGATAAAATCAAGAAAAATTCACTATAATTAGACAATTCTAAAGAGCTATTCCGTTCGCCTGCTATCAAAAACGTTCATTTTTGCTTTCAACTTTGGAAACATCCAAAGCCTAGCCCAGCAAAGAAAAATAAATAAAGGGGACTGCCGACAGGAATCAATCGAAAGATTTCAGTTTCTGTGTAAAAAACTTATTTTAAATCCTCCTCAGATTTTCATACTTCCATATTAGCCCAAACTACTGAGTAACTAAAAAGGTCGGCGCCTTTTTATGCAAGTTGTTTTCAGTTAATTTCCTAGAGTTTTTGCTAAACAAATAATAGTAACAGAAATGATAAAAAATAATAAATAAAAAGAGCCCGAAAAAAAAAACCTGCCAGAAGCTTGGTTACATTCGAAATGAGAAAGCCGTATATAATTCTGAAATCTTACCAAAATGTTGTATGGCCGGTTTCCAAATATAGCACTGAAGATTTTGGTCTTGGCCTCTTGACGGTTTGCGATGAAGTGAAAATAGAAAATAAACACTTTCTTTTTTACTTCAGCGGAGAATCCACTATAACATCATTTTCTGCAGGTGGTTGGCTGGGTGTTTAGGTGGCCTTTATATTCAGAGTGGATTGTGAAGGGTCGTTTGGTTTCCCCAGGTAAACCTACCAATGAGAAGGCGAGTTATGGAGTGAAACTAGGCGAAAAACACTTTCCTTTTTTGTGTGTTCAGTGGAGACTCCATTATGACTTCATTTTCCGCGGGTGGTTGGCTGGCTGGCTAGGTGGTCTTCATATTCATAGTGGATTCTGAAGTGTCGTTTGGATTCCCCAGGTAAACCTACCAATGAGAGGCCGAGTGTTGGACACTGCACGTGCAGAGTGCGTGATCACCTACATGACCTAATTTGGTAGTGGCGTCCACGTGTAGAATATTGAAGGTAGCTCTTTTTCGAGTTATGTTGTGTGTTGAATGTTAATGGCTACACATTTAACCTAGATTAAAAAATGGCTACGCATTTATCGTAGGTTGTAGTGGTATATGGGTGTTTTCTTAAGTATTGAAAAAGAAAATCTCTCATGCTTTTTGTGAATCCAGCGGTCAAATGAGTCAAATTTAGAAGCATAAATATTTCATTAGTTGTCTCTCGAACAATCTTTTGCCTTATAACGGATATGAAATAAAGGAATCCCAAAAGAAACTTAGTTTAGATACAAACGTCTCTTTCCAAGATGCGTTGATTTAATTTTATATATTGCATTCGCAATCTTAGGTAGTCGATTTGTCTTCTGTTAATGTAAAAGGCAAAAATTACGTCGTCCATGGCTTTTTAAATCACGTAGTTGTATAAATTTAAAATTCTTGTCGAGTCAAGGGCGCTGATTTTCACGTAATTGTTGGTTTTTAATACACAGGACCATTTGTCTCTGAAAGAACAAACTATTTTATGGTGTGTGTTATCGTCCGTAATAATCGATGTAGATTACTAGCATAACCCTTACGTACAGCTTAAAGATATCCAAAATTGCAATTGCGGGGTTTTACGTAGAGGCTTTAATTTTTTTGTCATTCATTTACGGGACTACAAATCCTTTCGTGTCAGATTTTCGCGCTTTGGCCAACTGCTCGGAAACCATGAGTTTATAATAAAATGCAGTGGAACCCGGATATAACCGAGACGAAGCCGCCACTTGAAAGACTGGGACTGAAATGTGTTCGTTATAACAGAGGTTCGTTTTTAACGAAACCCCGTTATGGGGAAATTGTGGGAAAACTACCAAAATCTTGGTTACATCGGAAAAAGGGCCCGTTTTCCGACAACGACGAAGCGGTGTGCCAGTCATGTAAGAACACGTTGACAGTTTAAACTGACCAAAAAAGTGTACGTCATTCCCTGCAAATTTTAACTGCTTTGCTTTGAAATGCGAGTGCAGTATAACTCCGGAGTAACGAACCACTTTACAACAAAATCCCCTCTGTAATAATTGATATTCTTCAGCCCAGCCAAAGTTACTGTGAAATATATCTAACAGACCCCCAAAATGACTAGTCTCTTTATAACCAGAAATCCCCGTTATAACGAACACAACCCACTGAGAAGCCCAAACTTAAACTTTTCCCTAGACTGATATAAGCATAAGAGTTTTTCTTTTTGAATACTTAGGAAAACACCCATATGCCACTACAACCTAAGTTGGATGCGTAGCTAGTATTCAGTCTAGGTTAACTGAGTAGCCGTTAAAATTCAACACTTATAACATAACTCGAAAAGGAGCTTCACGCAATATTCTACACGTGGACGCCACTTGCAAATTAGGTCATGCAGGTGATCACGCACCGCACGTACAGTGTCCAATACTCGGCTTCTCATTGGTAGGTTTACCTGAGGAAACCAAACGACACTTCAGAATCCACTCTGAATATGAAAGCCACCTAACCAGCTAGCCGACCACCCGCAGAAAATGAAGTCATAATGGAGTCTTCACTGGAAACAAGAACGAATGTGTTTATTGCCTAGCGTCACTCCAAAACTCGGCTTCTCATTGGTAGGATTACCTGGGGAAACCAAACGACCCTTCAGAATCCACTCTAAATATGTAAGCCACCTAACCAGCTAGCCGACCACCCGCAGAAAATGAAGTGAAATCTCCTCTTCAGAAACAGAAAGTGTTTATTGCGCATGCCTAGCTTTACTTCATCGCAGACCATTAAGAGGCTAAGACAAAAATCTTCATTGCTATACTTGAGAACCGGCCATACAACATTTTGGTAAGGTTTCGTAATTATATATATCTTTTCTCATTTCGCTTGAAACCAAGCTTCCGGCTGGCTTTGTTGTCAATTTTTATTCATTTGTCTTAATTATTTCTATATTACTTTTATTTGTTTTTAGCAAAAACTCTAGAAAATTAATTAAAAAAAAAAAAAACAACTTGCATAAAAAGGCGCTAACCCGTTTTCTTGCCCAGTAGTTTGGGCTAATAGGATGTAAAGTAATTTTTTAATACAGAAATTGTATTCTTTCGATTGACACCTTTCGTCAGTCCCCTTTATATGTTTCTTTGCTGTGCTAGGCGTCGGATGTTTTCAAAACTGAAGCAAAAATGTACGTTTTTGATAGCAAGAGAACGGAATAGCTCTTTGGAATTGTCGAATTAGGATGAATTTGACTTGATTTTATCTTATCCTGTGGCATGCTCTGTCAGCTTTTAGAAAGCTTTCTTGTAATACATTTCTTGTATCGAAATCTTACCGGATTTTGTCTTTTTCCAGGATTGATTTAGCAAAGTAAATAGCCTTGGAAAAATGTAAATCAACAATCGTAGTGACCTTTGAAATTTCCAAGCACCACCAGCACTGCCAAGACTGACAAATTTACATAAGCTTCCGCTAGCAGTTTACAGGTCTTTTCATTCGCTGAATCACGAAGAATTTCATACCCTGGGTACTACAGTTCCTCTCTTACTATGTTTTACATTGTTAAATAAACGTAGCGAGAAAAAACCTCTGAAACCCGGGGGGAAAGTTTTTACCAAAGCGAAAAATAGCAAAAAAATTAATTTTGTGGGACAGTTTATTATGATTTAAAATGGAAAGACAAAAGAGCTAAATTCTTTATGAGGTTCATTCAACTAGCTGAGGTCGTTCCGTTATTTTAAACTTGTTAGTGATCTCAGGTCTCCTCTTATTTTGTGACTACACGAAAGGAGGTCACTCAGACAAGATTTTGAGACTAGTTGTTTACTGAAATTAGCCTCACTCCCGCCGCATGAGGAACTTAGGCCATGAAAAAAAATCGCAGCATGTGCTCATTACAAGTGTTATTTTACGCCAATCATTTCTGTCAGCAATGAAGAGAATTATATCATCACGTACGGTCGGTATGTGTCCTTGCAGTTATTTTTAAAACAGCATGACATACATTACGATTATAAGAAAAGCGATCACGTCGTGAAGCAAAAATTATTACAGGAAAGAACGAGCGCAGTCAGCGAAAGTCCGGGAATTTTAAGGCAGGTATGTCTGATTTTCGGGTAACCTCCTTTTGGCTCTGTCGAATGTTAGCAATGTTAGTCGCACGTTTTGTCACCATAAGCCAGGAAACGAAACCTAAAACAGGACCAGAGAATTATTCCGTCTTGTCGCGCCGTTTGTAATGATGCTGCTCGTTTCAGTTTTATGATATATTTTCTCTGCTAGACCGCCACCATAGTCCTTTATGACAATCAAAACCGGTTGATGCATGCAATTGCGATTTTAGTAGATTTTCCTGGGCAGGCTGTCAAAACAGAATCATAATTTTGTGTGAGAATTATCTGGTGGGAATTTATTTCAACATTACGTAAACCTGCAAATTCTCCTCGATGCCTCTTAGAACTGACCATAATTATCTTTACTAAGTTGTATTGATTTGTATGTAGGTCGAGCAAGAACCCGACATCGATCAATTTTTAGACTAAGGCTACAGATTTTTATGTGAAGAAATGTATGTTAGAGTACGCATGGGATATGGCGCTTTCACGACTCCGATTATAATTTATTCGAGCTACACTGGTATCATGTATTAACATTACCCAGCTTCATTGCGTTTTCCTTTTGATATTTTATTTACTGTATTTCAAGTATAAAAGGTTTCCAACCTAAATGCTGTAGCGACATCTTGGGTAATGCCAGTTTTTCTTCAAAACATGATATTGCATTTGTGTTTTGCGTGTAACGCAATGCTGGCCGGAAATATGAGGTTTTGAAAATCGCGCACGTCTTCAATAACGACGACCGATCCACGAAAATTTGGAATCGAGACAAAAAGAGACAAGAGACCTTTGGTAAGCAGCAACAAGAGGAAATGAACGATTTTGTACACACCTTGAGGCGAAATATTAGCATCGCGCTCTAGCTTTATTCTGATTTCCTTAGATAATATGCTGTACCTGGAAACTTGATCGGTATCATAGCGCTGTAGCTTATCCTGTTTTCCTTGGGTAGAATATACCTGGAAGCGAAATGCCTAACATCGCACTTTAGCTAATATTCTGTCTTCCTTGGGTAGCAGATACCTGGAAGCGGAATGTCTAACATCGCTTTTTAGCTAACACTATCGGCTTTTGGTATATTTATGTAAATTTCCCTTCAGTTATCGTATGCGCTACAATAGTTCAAGTTTTATTCTTTTAATTCACTACAGAAGGAAACATTCATAGAAATAATTTAGGTCATTCTTACGAAAGGACTTTTACTTTTTCCATTCAGCTATCTCTTTATTGATATAAAGACATTATCGCTGTTTGAAAGAAAGTAAGACATAAAGTAGCTGAAAATTAAAGGTGTATTGATCGTTTTCAAACCGAAATAATTCTTACCGCGCCGTTATTTTTGGTGGTATTGCCCGCGCGCGCGAAGCCAATTGTCGGTTGAGCCCGGACAACTCGCGCGAATCCTGACCGCCTTTTTTAGCAGGACTCTTATCATGTTCCGCTGAAATTAATTTTTCTTCGTCTGTTCATGTGGTTTTCCTTCTCATAAAGGTCGGCACACACGAGGGGACTAGTCCCTGCGACTGGTCCCTGCGACTGGTCCCCTGTAGTGTGTACACGAAGGAAATAGTTGCGGGGACAAGTCCCTTGAAAAAATAAATTTAGGGCACTTTAACTGAAATTCGCCGAAATGTGGAGACGAAAATAAAGCGATCCTCCACAGTGAAACTGAATTTACGAGATTAACCACAAAACATTAAAATAAATCAACTGCAAACCGGTTCATACCTCGTGCGGTCTATCAGTGTTTGTTATTTGCAATTTCGATAAAGTTTTTTCTCCAGTGTCCTATATTGCTGGTACAGAAGCGTAAAAAAACAACTGTTTGACCAAGACTCCCAATACAGACAAGGTCAACAAGAAAAAAAGTAAAAGATCCGATGAAATATTTTCATTTGGTCGCAGGGACTTGTCCCTCGAACAGTACACACGAAGGGACCAAGCATAGTTTGTGGGACTAGTCCCCGGGACTGGTCCCACGAATTCAAACAAGTTTGAATTCGTGGGACTGGTCGCAGGGACCAAATTTGGTCCCCGCGACTACATTTTTTGACTAAAATGGGTAGTGCACACGAAGGGAATTGGTCCCCGGGACTAGTCGCAGGGACCAGTCGCAGGGACTAGTCCCCTTGTGTGTGCCGACCTTAAGTCGTCAAAAATGTCAATTTAAACGAATTCCACCGGACACGGTTAACGCCTTAGGTGTCAACCACAGTGTCTGATGTTACCGCTTTTATTGTATGCAAATTAGGCTACCGGGAGATTCAATCTCCCGGTAACTTCATTTGCATACTTTTTTTCTGTGGCTTAAAACCCGCGGGTGAGAAACTAAGTCATCAGCATTTACTTATTTAAAGTGTATGCACGAAGTGCGCCGAATGATAGCGACATTGTGCGACATATTCATGAAGAGGCTCTTCAGTAAAACTTTCAGTTTCTGAATCAATAATTGCACGTGCGTTAAATCGTGTGCTACGGAGTTGTGACTCTTAAGCATTTTTAAACAAAAAATATTGTCAAGTCCAGCTTTCTTTACGTTCGAATGTTAATAGAAACTTTTGAGAAGTTTTCCAAAAAACAAAGCAAAAACTAAAATAATACTTATTATAGCTAACATAGAGCTTCGGAAACGCTTATATTATTCAATCCAACTATTTGCGATCTCTAAATTGCAACGTATTGTTCTTTTCTGGACAGTGAACAATAGCTGCTAGAATTAATTTCCGTAATTAGCATAATCTTACCTAAACATTCGTGTTTATTCGGTAAGACTTCGGAGGTCCTAAAACCACCAATTTTGTGTCCAAGAATACAGGGCCGATACAGAATTTCCTGAACTGACACAACAAGAGGTAAAATAGGTGTGTTGTAGGTTGTCACAACAGAAGCACTTTTTTAAAACAGGCTTTTTAACAGAATTTTGAAGGCTTCAAATTTAAAGAAGGACGATTTTACTGATTTAAAGGCTTATAACTTTCAGTGGAACTTGACATCACAAAATCGGCTTCTGTTGTGACACAATAGAGGTTTTAACTGATCAATGAGTGGTAAAATCAACAAGTGTTGTCCTCTCCACGAGGAGAAAACTTGGACACGGAGTTGCGTTTTACAAAATCTTAACTTTGGGAGCTCATAGCATCGCAAAGAAGCGCAATCTATGAAACCAAAAGCAACCTTGTTGCACTTCCACCATTGACCAAGCTCTCTGTTAAGTTTAAACGGAATCTGCTCCCAAACGTACAAGATATAACGTTTTTTAGCATAAGACATCCACCAAACTTTTGCCTTATAAATTTATTCATGAGCAGCTTGTCACCCGCGGACTTAAGGCCGCGGGTGACAAGCTGCTCATGAATAAATTTATAAGGCAAAAGTTTGGTGAAGGTCGTACGTTAAAAAGCTTTAGATCTTGATCGTTTGGGAGCCGATTTCGTTGAAACTTAATAGAGGGCTTGAGGAATGTTGGAAGTGCAACAAGACTGTTTTCCTTCGATAAATTGCGTTTCTTTGCGATGCTTTGAACTTCCAAAGTTAAGATTTGGTAAAACGCCACTCCGTGTCCAAGTTTTCTCCTCGTGGAGAAGACAACACTTCTTGATTTTGCCACTAATTGATTAAAACCTCTATTGTGTCACAACAGAAGCCGATTTTGTGATTTCAAGTTCCACTGAAAGTTATAAGCCTTTAAATCAGTAAAATCGTCCTTCTTTAAATTTGAAGACTTAAAACTTCTGTTAAAAAGCCTGCTTTAAAAAAGTGCTTCTGTTGTGACAACCTACAACACACCTATTTTACCTGTCTGCTGTGTCAGTTCAGGAAATTTTATATCCGCGCTGTATTCTTGGACACAAAATTGTTGGTTTTAGGGCTTCCGAAGGCTTATCAAAGAAACACGAGTGTTTTAGCCAAGAATATTTTATTATGTAAATTATGGATGTAAAAATTAGGAAGCTATTGTTAACACTCCAGAAACAAACAATAGGTTGCATGCAATAAAAAAAAATGGTGTGTTTTCCGTCGAAAATAAACGAAAGAAAAAAGCATTGGTGCTGAACCAATTAATATTTATACAGCACACAAAATAGAAAGAGAATTTTCAAAGCGGATTTTTTCCGCTTAAACGTAGAATTTAGCACTAATTAAAACCAAAAAGAACGACGAAACCGAACTCTTTTATTATTCAGTTCCAGTCTGTGGAGCAGTGTATATATACACAGAAAAAACTTCACGGAGTTCCACTTACGAAAGACCCAGATGTTGATAAATATTGGACACGAAATTGGTGATAAATATTCGAGATAGAGATAGAGAAAGTATTTTATTTTCGATTTGTTTAGCTGTAAAAATTCTAAAAAGTTGCAATTAACGTTTCAACTAACAGATAAAGAATAAAAAGAACGGTACAGATTCAACAAGCGAGTGCTCAAAGCATTTCTTAATTATTGTTATTAAGAAAATTTTTATTTAACAATACTTAAAATGCACAATATTTCCTGCCACACGATTAAGCGCATGAGCAATCATTGATTCATAAACCAAAATTTTATACTGCAGAGCTCACTTATGAATATTTCGCGCAATGTCGCTATCATTCGTCGCACTTCGTGCATACGCTTTAAATAAATGAATACTGATGATCTAGTCTCTCACCCGCGGCCTTAAGCTCCTGAATCAGACGTCGAGTTCAGAACAATGGAATGGCTACAAATGTGTTCAGAACCTTCGTTATCTATAAATTTTTCTCTAGGTGGCCTCATTTCGTGTGGTCGCCCCCTAATCGTTTTTATCCCTACGCAGAGATTGTGTTCAGAAAAAATTTTGTCTTCTTTTGGACAAACTACGTTTTAGCTCATTTATGGAAACACACAAGTTTCACCTTAATGTTAGGAAATAAATTTCATAGTTAGCCGTATTTAGCAGTTATTTAAGTTGTTTATTGTATTTTATTCATATTTAGCCCAAAAATGTAGTTCAAGTAAATTTCCTTAAAATTTATTCAGCTTTCGGATTAGCTGGGTTTAGCTTTTAATGTTTCGCTTTTCGCTACTCATATTTAGCCGTTCGGTAAACTCATATTTACAATATATTTATCCTTTCAAACATTTCATTTTCAATATTGATAAGGAACAAACGCACTGACAAAAGGCAACATTAGTTATTCAGCAAAAAACCTAATTG
Source organism: Siderastrea radians (assembly GCA_964017195.1). Lineage (NCBI taxonomy): Eukaryota > Metazoa > Cnidaria > Anthozoa > Scleractinia > Rhizangiidae > Siderastrea > Siderastrea radians. Next base: position 31,899,266 of record OZ024891.1, on the reverse strand, counting down.
CCTGAATCATTTCTGAATAGGTTTAATAAGCTTTGAACTTTAGAAAATGTTATTTTATGTAAACAACTAGTTTTCGTTTAATTTATTTTCGTTAATAAATTCCGCTCTGAAATTGCAATCGCCTTTCAATTTTAAAGGATTAATTAAGAAAATGATACTTGTCGATTCCGGCATCATTTCAAAATGAATGCTTTTGCTCACTTGCATGTTTGTGAAATTGAGCAGCGGAATAATGGCTTAGCTCATCTGTTAGTTTTCAGCTAATATATAGATTTAGCCAAGCCTAAAAGCGGAGCCGCCAAGGAATAAACTACTGTTCGTTTCTCAAAAATAGTCTTGAAACCTTTCCGTCTGAAATATATTTTGGGGCTTTTATTGGCTCGTTCGCTTTTGAAAGTGTTTCTCAAAAAGCCCGAAAATGTTCCGAATTGTCCTCCAATATTTTGGGGATCTGTTCTGTAAAACCAAGCTCGAAAGGTCATTCTAGAGGTTGTGTGTAGCTTGATAATTTTTTTTTTCCGGGCATCAAAATGAACACATATTTTACTCACCAGGCCCGAAGCAAGGCCGAAGACGTTAACAAATAGATCAACAAAAAGGCATACAACACTTCATGTCAGATAGATACTAACAATGTTCACAATGCCACAGTTTGTGTCGATTTCGTCAAAAAGGACACCTTTATAGGGACATCGTTCGTTGAAAATTTGCCAAAAAGCTGCTTCCTGTTTGCTTTTTCGCCGACAAAGTTGTTGGCAACATTCCGCCCGTTCGAGGAATTTTTCGCTTTTTGACGCGCGAAAATTGCTTGCTTTGCAGGCCACCAGATTTATAGCTTCAGTTTTAAAAAAGTATCCTTAAAGTTACAAGGTTTGTTAAAATTCAAACATTTCGACAGCTAAGCTACGAATGTCGGACCTGTTTTACCTAACTCTCGTAAGCGTGCTACTAGTGGACTGCTATAATACTACACTTGCAGAATTACTCGATCGCCACGCGCCACTTAAAACTAAAACCGTTACGGTTAGACCACAAGTACCCTGGTACTCCGAGGAAATTCGCGAAGCTAAGAGAGCGCGCAGGCGCGCTGAAAGGAAGTGGAGAAAGACTAGGGGTGCCGCTGATTTCGCTTCATTCAAACGGCACAAAAATCATGTTACGCATTTACTGAAAGAAGCCAAATCTGCCTTCCTCACGGATTTTGTCAGCCAGAACTGCGATGACCAAGGCAAGTTGTTTCGGGCTGTGAAAGATCTTTTAGTGGAAAAGAGCTCGTTATGCTTTTCGGACTATGCGGATAAATCAGCGCTGGCTAATGACATTGGAAAGCATTTTGTGGAAAAGATCAACCGTCTGTGCGATGAGTTTGACCAGGGTGATGTCTCGGACACTCAGGTCCAGGATGACGGTGCTGTAAACAGTGACTCGTTAACTCACCCGACTAGAATTGAAGCTTTCAAGCTGTTGACTGAGGAAGATGTGCGCATGCTCATTGCGAGCTCGAAATCTACGTCCTGTTGCCTCGATCCCATACCAACGCACTCGTTAAAGTCCTGTAGAGGGCCACTTATTCCGGTAATCACCAAGATAATTAACAACTCCTTGGAATTGGGTATTTCCCTGAATGCTGGAAAGAGGCTATTGTCATACCATTGTTAAAGAAACTGGGACTAGATTCTATTTTTAAGAACTTGCGTCCCGTGAGCAACTTGGCTTACGTTTCCAAGCTCATAGAGCGTGCAGTATTCAACCAGACATATGGCCACCTTGTTCGGTCGGGGCTTTATCCGTTATTACAATCCGCATACCGAAAGTATCATAGTACAGAGACAGCGTTGGTCAAAGTTGCTAATGATATTCTACTGAATATGAACTCGCAGCGTGTTACACTATTAGTGTTATTAGATCTAAGCGCTGCTTTTGACACAGTGGATCATTCGATTCTACTTCAACGCTTGATGGCTGATTTTGGTATGCGTGGGAAGGCTTTGGGGTGGTTCTCTTCGTACTTGTCAGGGCGTAGCCAGCGTGTGTTGTTTGAGGGGTCTACATCGGACAGCTTCGATCTGCGTTTCGGTGTTCCACACGGCAGCTGCCTCGGTCCACTTCTGTTTGTACTCTACGCCTCCAAGCTCTTTGAGATTGTAGAAGTTCATCTGCCGGATGCACACTGTTTCGCTGACGACACCCAACTATATTTGTCCTTTGATCCCAACAGTAGCACGGACCTAGTGAAATCGTTGGATGCCATGGAGCGATGCATTAGTGACTTACGTAAATGGATGTACCAGGACAAATTAAAGATCAATGATGATAAGACTGAATTTCTTGTTATTGGATCGAAACATCAGTTGCAGAAAAATGATAATTGTTCAGTTCGCGTTGGCACGATAGGTATTAAGCCCGTTTCTGAAGTGCGTAATCTGGGGGCCTGGTTCGACTCACATTTTTCTTTGTCGACCCATATATCTAAGTCTTGTAGTGCTGCGTTTTTCCGGTTACACAATATCAAGAAAATTAGCCAATTTCTGCCTAGGGACAAATTAGAAATGGTGTTACATGCCTTTGTTACAAGTAGAATAGATTATTGTAATGGACTCCTCTATGGACTACCAGACCGTGAAATAGGGAAATTGCAAAGAGATCAAAATGCTGCAGCTAGGCTGCTCACGTCATGTAAAAAGTATGATCACATTACGCCCGTCTTGCGCGAATTGCATTGGTTACCGGTAAAGTATCGAATTAATTTTAAAATTTTATATTATTAACCTTCAAGGCTCTTCATGGGATTGCACCTTCTTATATTAGTGATCTAATTAAGGTAAAACATAATATGCGCTATTCATTACGTTCCAATGAAGGTGTATGTTTAATGTATCCCAAAGGTAGGATGAAGAAGTCTTTTGGGGATAGATCATTCAGCGTGGCTGCGCCTACTCTATGGAATAATCTTCCTGCAAGCCTCCGCAGCATGTCAAGCATTTCAAGTTTCAAAAGCCAACTGAAGACACATTTGTTTAGACTAGCTTTTAACAGTTTTTAGACATACTCAATTTTATATATTTATTTTCCATTATTACCATTTATATATTTATGCAGTTTATATCTATTTGTATCTATTATTATTCCTATATTTGATTGTATATATTTATAAATTGTAAATATTATGTAACTTAGATAGGTATTCATATTTTTATTAGTTAGATACTCTGATGTAATGCGCTCTTGACCATATTTATGTTAAATAGGGCAATATAAATTAATAAATTATTATTATTATTATTGTAGCGTTTGTCACTCGATTGGCGAGATAATATAATTTTGTTTCTTAGACTTGTTTTACAACAATGGGCTTAAAGCTTGCAGCAATTACTCAGCAGTCGCTTAGCTACTAAAGGTATTAAGGTCTTTCACAGTCTTAAGCTATACTGCAGGGTCAAGGTGATATGGGTGAAGAAAGACATTGGTAAGGAACCTGGGCGACTGAAATGTGCGGTGGGCTAGTAGATTTTTGAAGCCCACTTGCCCGGTAGCCCACTTGCCCGGTGGCTTGTGACTCAACAGATGACAGACCCTGTTAAGATTGTGAAATTATAAAAGGCACTTTTAACATCAGCATTCAAGACTGATTGTTGCAAATTAAATTGTTTTAATTATATATTCTTTGGCACTTTAACTGTAACGTTTTTTAACTTCCAAAAATTCTGGGGGAGGGGGTGCGTCGAGCCTCCCCTGCCCCCCCTGCTACGGCCTGCTCACGAGCCGTCTTGCTTGCTTTTTGAAATGTTTTCATACCCTGTCATTTAACTGTCACCGCTTTTCAAATCTCCTTGGATTATTGGCTGTTCGCCAATGAACTTGAAACGGCGCTCATTTACAGCAACAAAACAAAACTTATTCTGAAGTAAATGGGTTATCTTCCTCGCGTTCGGATGTTTATAAATAACATGAACTGCAACTATTAGTCTGGTCAAAAATTTATACTGGCATTTCACCGGCATTTTACTGGGATTACCCGAAAGAAAGTATTTGCGGAGCTTCAAAGCACCTGTAATAAAATTATCGAAGAAATTTCGCGTAGGTTTAAGCGGCGGCGACGAAATTCGAGCACTTTGAGGAACACACATTACTTACCGGATAAAATAGCTTTAAACCCAAACTGCTTAGCTTATAGTTAATTAACCCTATTCAGACCGGGCTTTTCTTGCTCTTGTGGGACCCGGGGGGGGGGCGGATTCCGCCCCCACCTCTTAACTCCGAGAATATTACAGCCATGACAACGAAACTTAAGCGACAGATAGTACGTTTAAAAATGTTTCCGTTGAAGTCCACAACATCAGCTGATGACGTCATATGACGTCATAATAACATTTTGTTCTTAAACGGCGGCCCCCTTGGATCCGCCGTCTTGGATCTCTTCATTTCTCCAAAACCTCCAAAATCCGCCAAAATTGGCTAAGAAGTGATCGAAATTAGTAAATTAACACAGAAATAGTCCAAAAAATGTAAATTCACTTCAAAAAAAGTATTTTTTGATTGAAAAGAGGGATGGGCCCACAGTAATTGGTTCTTACTGTTGTGGTGTCCCTGCCTGGTTTTGTAATTGTCTTCAATGTTTTTTATATACGTAACTCCCAGGCGAAGCAAAATAAATAAATAAATAAATAAATAAATAAATAAGTAACGTCAATTGACAAGGAATTGACAAGGAATAGCTATACCAAATGGTTCTCAGATAGATGTTAGGGAAAGTCACCAAGTTTGGTGGCATTATCTTGCTTATTAAAAAAGTTATAAACGTCCAAAGTCCGTGCGGGCAGAATCCGCCCCCCCCGGTCTGAATAGGGTTAAGTAACCGTTATGTTTCGTTCTCTAACTTGAAACCATCGAGATTGAAAACAAACAAACACCAAACATGCTTAACTCTATGGCATACGTTTTGCGACTGCGAATTGTTTGAAATTCGGGCGCTTTTAGAAATGCACAGAACTGTTTTTGGAAGTTTTTCGGCTAAAATAGCTTTAAACCAACAACTGCTTCGCTTATAGTTTCTGAAGGACGTTCGCGCTAATTGTTTCTGCGCATCCTTACTGCGCACGCAATTCACGTTGCGATGTCATGTCACGTCATGCATTGAGCGCGCGTACATTTTGATATCTATGCACGGGTTGAACTCATTTAAGGACGGTGCCTCCTTTTATTACTGCGCATACGTTCTGCGCATCTCGGGATATTCGGTTTCTTAAGGAATTTGCCCCCTAATACAACAATATTTTTGCGCCGTTTATGACTATGTGGAAAAGGCAGATTTTGGCAAGGGTTATCAGAATCCCCCCAAAAAATTTGGGGTAACCACGCATTTTTCAGAAATAATGGAGCTTAAATTTTGAAAGAAATTGCCATACATTCCTTGTATTTTAACGCTTTTTTAGAATTATGGTTGCTTAAGTGACAATCTCTGTAAAAGCGGTCCGCTGCATTTCGGGTCAGAAAATCAATTTCCTTCAAACTTTACCCACGAAACTATCTTAGTCTGAAAGTAAAGATAAGCATTACTTTTTTTGTAAATGTTACAAAATAATTTTTTTCTAAGCCAAAATCGCCCGCACCGCGAGGTGGCGATTTTTGGCGGTGATGTGACCCAAAAATAGGGAGTTTTGACGGTCTCGCCATTTCAAAAGGTAGCGATTTCTGGTGAGCTATATATTTTTCTGTATTAGAGTATTCCTTGAATAGTACATTGATGTTAAATTTAGCGCGATTAATCGACGTTTATTGCATTAAAGAAATTTTTTTCGAAGGCTCTCTCGCCATTAACGCCAATGAAGAAAAGACGCAAACTTTAAATTCGTCATTACGCAAAAGTCCAACTCCTTGAACACAATTTTTCTATTCAGACCAACTAACCTTACACCAAATAGCATGTAAATATAAAAATATATTGTGGTTTTAGCGAGTTTTAAAAACAGGTTGGTCACGAAGTTTAGTGCTTTTTGCAACAAGGTGCCAAATATGGCCCACACTCGAAGAATGTTAAACGAACAAATTTTGATGTCATTGAAGTGTTTTTGGTCTGCACGCTTTTCTAAAGGAAAAATGATGATAAAAAAAATTACGAATTACGGAATTTTACCATGTTCGACCCTTCGGCGCAATCGGAATACTGCGGAGTGTCCGTGATTCGCTCCTACGTGATTGAACCAAAACTTACCAGCGACGTCTCTTCAAGGCGAGAGCGCTCCTGACGCTGCTTTTCCTCTATGCATGGCGAACATCTAACTTAAATGGATCAACTGGGACCACGAGGAAAGATTTCAGGAAAAGAGACATGCCATTTGAATTGTCTTTAGGTGCGAGTAAATTTTGATTCAAAAACAACTAAAAGAGCCCGGTCAAGTAACGCAACAAGCGGTCATGTCACATTGCTGTCTGAGTTAACAATTAGTCGTCGCAAATATTCCAGAAAAGTCACGAAATGTTAGCATTTCTCACAAACACAATATCGACCTCATATATTTGCCTCTATGTGACAATTAAAGGTAAAATAGCCCATAAAAACATTTCTTCTTGGTACCTGTACCTAACGTTTTAGTGCGTAAAATCCATTCTGGTAGAAAGCAAATAGCCTGTCTGTGTACAGCCGCCCGCACTCCGGAGTGCGGGCGGCTGTACACAGGCTAGAAAGCAAAATCACTTCTCTAGAAAACTGGAAAGAATTGCTTTGTTTGCCTCGACTGACTTTTCACAAATCACTTATAAAAAGCATCTTTTGGATAGTACACTTTTCTTGCGTGATGAATGCAAGTCCGTTTCAGTAAACGCATGACGTGACAGAACCATTTGTCACACAGTCCACCTGATCTTACCGTGGACCTTCAGTTTTGTCTAGCGCAAAAGGTAACGAAAATTGACCTATAATGTTAATTCTGCTTGGAAACATCAAAAAAGAAACAAACTAACACCGTGTATGCGAAATGCGCGCAACTCCGCATTTTGTCATATCATATGTGCGTGCCCGTATGGGGGTGGGAGAATCCCATATAAAATTATCGGGAGTACTGTTTAAACTCTACGGCTGGTACCACGTAAGGTGTTTAAAACTGCAGCCAACACAATGTAGTTATCCCGGTGCCTTTATTAAGGTTATAATCTTACAAAGAAAGGATGACCGGAACTACTTCCTTCCTCGTAGGTCTGAACATTAATTTAATCCACGCCCCCTAAACGAGATTCTGATACCTTTTACAAGCTTCGACGAGGCTTTCTATGGATGTCTCCCCCCCACCAGCCCCTGGGGAAATCCATACACTTTACACTTTTCAATGTAATAAAACTGAATCGCAAACCAGGTAGAACCAAAGGTATCTTTAGACAAATAATTACTATGTATATAGCACTAGAAGCAGCTATTCAGTAGAGTTCCTCATTCCGACTCTGCTGTTCAGTACTACTTTCCATACTAACCATACATATGTTTCGTTTCGTAGTTTATCGATTAACAAACTAAATGTATGAAATGTATCCATACCCAAAATTATAAAACCGGAATATCTGGGATTTCTTTCCACGTCTTCAGGGAGCACCCATAGCTGGAACTGAATCAAGCGGCGAAATAAAAAAAATAAAGGCGTCTTCTGCTAACCAGTAGAAAACATCTACCAAATACCTTAAAGTAACTTTATCTTACTCTTCTCTATTTGATATATATAATTGCTGGGAAAATGGTGGTTTCTGCCCACTCGCACTTTAGATGTAACAACAACAACACAATACAATACTGATTGTGAAAATGTGTTTTAACTTGGATCGAAAGCTTACCTTAAACTCTTAGGTGCTCAGGCAACTACAGCCTAATATCATTTCGGTTAGTTTCTTGACGAGTTCTGACTTTGTGACCCTTGTTTTAAATCTAATTTCAAAGTAGGTACAAATTACTCTAAGCATCTTAACTTTGAAGGAGGAAAGTTTATTTTCTGCGACCATCACACAAAGGTTATACACATCGTACAGGTGGATAACACCAATTTCAGACAAGACAGCATTATGAATCTCGTCGAATACGTTTTCATCTTGTCTGCTCTAGCATGTCTGTCTGCTTTAGCATGCTCCTCTTCACTTTCTTCATCAAGATCATCAGTGACTTCGTCTCGGGTGAATTCTTTTTGGCCTGTCAGCCTTTGCCTGGCAGAAAGTCTTGAGAAAAACTCTGAACTTGAAGCTTGGTAAGACACTCAGTTCGGGTTAACATTCTTTCTACGTTTGCGTTTCTAGCTCTCCGCATGTCACCTACCACTTGTGCGGGATCCTCTTTTCTCCCAGTTTGCTGTCCAATTTCAAACTTTTTCTGTAGATAGTGACTCGCTTTCTTAGAAAACCGCTTTTGAGTGCGTCGTGACTTGTGGAGTGTCCATCCCATTTCAAGCAAGTCGCCCTCACTTATTGCCAATTCTCCCACACCGACATAATTTTAAGATGTTTTGGTGTCATTCAAAGAAATCGTCTGGAAACGTTGAACCCAATCTATCCTCAATTTGTCATAAAGGCCAACTTTTGCCGGTTCTGTAGGGCGGCGGTTCCCAAAGACATTCAAGTGAATGTCCAGTTGTTCAGGGCTGTTGAATTCTTCTGTACATCTGCGGTCTGGGCATTCAAAGGAGCTGCCTGTATCCACGTCATCGGTTTTAGTTTTCTTTGCGGTACCAACCAAAAAATGCTCTTTATAAGTGGTTAGTTAACAGTCACTAAGGGTAAGTAAAGCAATTCTTTCGAGTTTTCCAGAGAAGTGATTTTGTTTTCTAGCCTGTGTACAGCTGCACGCACCCGGAGTGCGGGCGGCTGTACACAGACAGGCTATTTGCTTTCTACCAGAATGGATTTTACGCACACTAAAACTTAGGTACAGGTACGAAGAAGTAATGTTTTTATGCGCTATTTTACCTTTAATTGTCACATAGAGGCAAATATATGAGGTCGATATTGTGTTTGTGAGAAATGCTAACATTTCGTGACTTTTCTGGAATATTTGCGACGACTAATTATTAACTCAGACAGCAATGTGACATGACCGCTTGTTGCGTTACTTGACCGGGCTCTTTTAGTTGTTTTTGAATCAAAATTTACTCGCACCTAAAGACAATTCAAATGGCATGTCTCTTTTCCTGAAATCTTTCCTCGTGGTCCCAGTTGATCCATTTAAGTTAGATGTTCGCCATGCATAGAGGAAAAGCAGCGTCAGGAGCGCTCTCGCCTTGAAGAGACGTCGCTGGTAAGTTTTGTTTCAATCACGTAGGAGCGAATCACGGATACTCCGCAGTATTCCGATTACGCCGGAGAGTCGCAACATGGTAAAATTCCGTAATTCGTAATTTTTCTTATCATCATTTTTCCTTTAGGAAAGCGTGCAGACCAAAAACACTTCAATGACATCAAAATTTGTTCGTTTAACATTCTTCGAGTGTGGGCCATATTTGGCACCTTGTTGCAAAAAGCACTAAACTTCGTGACCACCTGTTTTTAAAATTCGCTAAAACCACAATATATTTTTATATTTACATGCTATTTGATGTAAGGTTAGTTGGTCTGAATAGAAAAATTGTGTTCAAGGAGTTGGACTTTTGCGTGATGACGAATTTAAAGTTTGCGTCTTTTCTTCATTGGCGTTAATGGCGAGAGAGCCTTCGAAAAAAAATTTCTTTAATGCAGTAAACTTCGTTTCATCGTGCTAAAATTAACATCAATGTACTATTCAAGGAATAGTCTAATACAGAAAAATATATAGTTCGCCAGAAATTGCTACATTTTGAAGTGGCGAGACCGTCAAAACTCCCTATTTTTGGGTCACGTCACCGCCAAAAATCGCCACCCCGCTGTGCGGGCGATTTTGGCTTAGAAAAAATTATTTTGTAACATTTACAAAAAAAGTAATCCTTATGTTTACTTTCAGATTAAGATAGTTTCGTGGGTAAAGTTTAAAGGAAATTGATTTTCTGACCCGAAATGCAGCGGACCGCTTTTACAGAGATTGTCACTTAATTATCTCTGAAAAATGCGCTGTTACCCGCATTTTTCTTTTTGGATTCCAATAACCCTTGCTAAGATCTACTTTTCCCCCATAGTCATAGCCTTTGCCAAAATACATCTGTATTAGGAGGCACCGTCCTTAAATGTTCAGTGGCCCCAGATTTTCTTTTGATAGATCACTTTCTTTGTTGATCACCTACGTTTTTTGAAAAATTGAAGAAAACCTGTGTTGTGGAAGTTTTATTTTTTTCAACTTTTCTGCCCTCGCATCATCAAATACCCCTATTATTTAAGCTGCACGCGTACGGTGTTTGCCAAAGCCCATCTTAAAGGTTGAGCTTAACTGAAAGGATGACAACAGTTAAAATTTTTTACTTGACGGACCCACCTAAATAAAACTTGACTAAGAAAGTGGGTCTACAGCGAAGCGGTTTTATTATTTTTGAACTAACTACGCGTGAGACCATGTCGAGTTTCCAGGACCGATTTGTCAAAATTGGGGTAGTATTCCACGCGCTTTATTTCGAAAACGAAGTCGGTGACTCTCCAATTTTTTTGCATTTTTGACAAAGGTAACTCATTACCCGACTGTTGCAAAAGTATGAAAAAAATCTGTGTTGTAGAAGTTTTTTGTGTCAACGTCCTTTAATAACTTTTATGTTTTGTTCTCTAATTAGAGACCATCAAGATTGAAAACAAAAAAACATCAAACACGCTTTGAATTATGGCATAAGTTTTGCGGATGCGAAGTAAGCCTATATAAAGTTAAGCGCTTCGAGGAACGCACAAAACTGTTTTCGGAAGCTTTTCGGATAAAATAGCATTAAATCGACAACTGCTTCGCTTAAAAGATTATTACTATTGAAAATTTCTAGGACAAGAAAATCGACAATTGCACAAAGAGATGGACCCGACAGTCAAAATTGAAAGCAATTATTCGCCGTAATCTCACTGAAGTGATGCTTGTGCAATTGTCTTGCGATTGTGCTTTGACCTACTGTTATGAATAAACAAACACAAAATAATGGACAGAGAAATCATTTTTGAAAAAGTTTATTCGAAAACCCGTAAGTTTATACTTAAATGCAATTCGCGTTACACTTCCAGCATCGTGGGTCCGTCCACGCGAGTGAAATCGGCTGAGCATGGCAAAATATTCAAGAGTATCACGATTCTCAGTTTCTTTCGATTGTTTTTGAGACGACAATATAACTACGTATTGACGTCTCAAAAACGAGCCAGGGATTGGTTGAAAATTTAACGCCGTTTTTGTTGGGCTCCTTCCATTCAAAACAGAAATTCAACGTTTCTCGTCAAAAAGCGGCCAGAAGTGTAAATTACTTGGCCGTTTGAAAGATAAAGGAAAGTGATATTCAACTTTAGAGTCCATGTTATCGAAAAGGCAAGGTAAGACGAGAATGAAAACGTGTTTTTATTTGTTTTTAACAGTTTATTTTTGTCGAGGTGTTGTTATGCGCGCACTAATCTCACAAAAATGTTTTTGAAAAAGTTTTGAACGAAAAGGTCGTCGAGTTTGCGTTATTTTACCTATTGTGTCGACTTCTGGAACCTAACAAAACTACACGAAGATGTTACTTTGAATATATTTGTTTGAAGCACCGATTTATGGTGAGCAAAGTCCATATTTTGATATATTTTTTTTTGCAGCACAAAGATTTGATAGCGCGTACAAACATTCGTGTTTAACACTTGACAAGTTGTAAGAATTTATCTTTCAATGCGTGCAGGAAATTCTTAGTTTTGCGTTCGTTTTTTCCTTAAAAGGACTGAATCGCGATACAAAACTAATTGCGATTTTGAGACGGCAATTCGGCATTATATTGACTGCGTTGGAAGAAAATATATTCTCCGTATTGGGCTCCGCCCAATACGGAATATATTTTCTCTCAACTAGCCGTCAATATAATGCAGAATTGCCGTCTTAAGATCGCAATTAGTTTGTACTACATCTGTCACAAATCTGAGCGCATTTTCTAACAATTTTTTAAAGTAAATGACACGTTTGTAATGACATAAATTAAATTTCCATGTCAAAACGTAATTTCTTTGAACGTAATAGTGAAAATCATGTACCTTAAAACCTTTAAAAACTTCACTTACTCGGTTGTGTTTCAGTACAGGGGCAAGCTCTCCGCCGTGAAGAAAACAAAGATGAAGTCCTTTGAAGGCAGCTTTCGTAACTTGAACTTTTCGCCTTCTACCAGTATTCTTTTGAACTTTTCCTTTCCATTTACAGATATTAGATCTTTTCTCAAGTTTAAAACTTCAGTACTGTCGAACAACCGTTTTGCTAAATAAACTTAAGCTTTTTAAACCTCTTTTCAAAAGTGACGATGGTCTTTGCGATTTCTCGCTAAGAAAAATGCCGGTTGCCCAAAGGCACCGTGCGATTTCCCGCCAAGAAAAGATGGCATTCTCCACACCCGTCGGGTTGTCTTGCGACTCCCCTCCCCCCCAGAGTATGTACCGACGGGCGTACGCTGACGTGACAACCAAAATTTCTCGGATCGATAGGTTACCAAATTTGCTTAGCAATGGTGCTCAGATGGCGGGCTTCGTCCGCGTGCTCCGCTATGAATACTAAGTACTTCTCTGTTCAGTAAAAACAGACGGCACGAGCTACTCATGAACACTTGAAAAAACTCATTAGTTACCTACTCAGTTTCATTTACCTTGTAAGTTTTTTAGGTAGTTTAATCGGGGAAAGGCAATTTCCCGGCTTCCTAAAAAAACACTTCCAATAATAAACTCAAGTATTAAACTTAGACTTTTTAATATTCTGCACTCTCCTCAAAGGACTTTGCAGGTTTACCGTAATTACTTTTCCAATCTGTTTTTTAGTACAGCTATTATACTTTTTTAACAATAGACTCGTATCTAAGTCTTATATAAGCAACCTAGAATGTATAATTTTTCGCTTACATTGTTGAGAGAATAAAGTGCTGTTTGAGCCAGGTCAAATTGTCGCTGCTATTGCCGCAGTCTAGTTCGTCGTTTCGATCTCGGTACCTACAGAGAGTGACGGCTCTTTCCCACAAGCGAGTGCCTACCTTTTCAGTCTAATTCCCCCAAGACTTGTTCCAGAAATCCTGTTGACACAGTGTTCACAATTCATAGTTTCCCGTTCGTTTTGAGTGGAAAACTTACCGTCACATTAAGTCACAAAAAACGGAAACAATTTCGCCTATTAGTATGAAAAAAGAGTTTTCGCAATAGTACAGGAGAGGCGAGCTAGTGGTTGCGAAAGTTACACTTGAATCCAAAAGGTACTATTTTGCTTTCTCTGCTATCCATTTGCTTATCCACGGGGTGCAAAGTCGTCTTGTCTGGGCTACCAACGCCTTCGGGACGGGTTTCTGGTACTTCGGAATTGGTTTCTTCTCTGAGCTGTTCTCATCTTAATTCTTGGCAATCTCACTCTCGTCGACCAGAGAAATCTAAGACGTCTAGACCACTTTAACGTCTGCATCATTTTATAGCCATTTTCAGTGTTATGTTCACGGCAGAGAATAGCGACCATCTTTCGACCTGCTATCTTTCGACATGCGATGTAAACAGGTAAAAGATCGTTTAACCTGTCAAATTAGCAATTTTTCTGGTTATTGACCAATAGCCTGCGTAGCAAGCGTTTCCGTAGCATAGGGCTTTCTACAGGTTTGGAGCATTTTTCGCTTTTTGAAAGCGCGAAAATTGGAGCGAGCGCCAAAAAAGTGCGAGAAGGAGGAGGGGAAGAGAAGAAAGTTCCTTTTCTCGCCTCCCCACCCCCTCCCCGCTCCTTCCATCAGTGTTGCGCTGGCCCCAATTTTCGCGTCGCAAAAAATCGAAAAGTGCCTCGGACGGGCGGAAAAATTTACGGAAACGCTTGCTATGCAGGCTAATTGACCGACGGAACGAAAATAAACTAATACTACCAACCTCAAATCGCTGAAATAGAGTCTTGACCTTGCAGGGCTCCCAGTTTACGAAGTCGGGGTTGGAAGGGGAATAATGAATGATGAATAACGAGTTAAAACAGTAAATGAATAAGGAATATTTAGAGCTTGAACAGTGTAGTCCTTTTAACATGTTTAAAGCAATAATGAATATCGAAATGTTGTATACACTCGACTCTGTAAAATCTTTGTCAGTGTTTATGGCTATGTGTGAAGGCCAGCTAAGACAGTAGTCTGTAATCAATCATAATTACGTACTCTGGATGATCTGTATTTATTATAAGGTCTCCTGGGTGTAAGAAGTCTTTCCTGGCAACTTTCTCACATGATTGGTGCGTCTTCTATCAGTATTCGATTGTTTTTACGGGACAGACCACTTGACTTCTGCGTCGAGGAGAGTTGAGTGATTTTGACAAAAAAATATCCTGCTAGCAGATTGTTACAATGAAAAAATTCATGTGCAACACCAATGTCGACAAAAAATTCTTGCCAAATACAGTGGTCCCAAAGAAAATTCCTAATGCAAGACATTCCTATGGCTATTGCAAATTACTTGTCACACAAGTAACGTTATTGTTTTAACAAACAACAACAACAACAACAACAAAACCTTTATTTAGACACGATGAGGTAAAAAGCTACATAGCTTGTGGGGTCGTGTGTAAATGAAACATTAATACTAGTAGATAAAAACAAACTATATTGAGGTAAAAAACGCTAAACTAATCGCTAAAAATAGATAAATTGCTAAAATTGTTATAACGATAGAAAGATAAAAAGCGCTAAGAACTCTTGCAATAGAGGTTGTTAAAATCGTTATTTTTAATTATGTTCGACGTGTTCATCATTTTCATAAAACTCCTGAGGGATATTGCTTCGTGACACTCTCGCGGTAAAAGGTTCCAGAGCACTGCCCCTCTGTAAGATGTTGAAAGTTTCATGGAATTGGTATTAAATGATGGGGGAATTAATAAATTTTTTTTCTGAAATTGTACGAGTGTTGAAACTTGGTTACAAGTCGAGCCATGCAGGAGGGGGAGTCATTATGGTAGATCTTATAGATAAGTTTCAGAATCGAAAGTTTGTACGTATTTCGTAAAGTGTCCCATTTAGCGCGGTCAAGGACTTCAGTAGATGGCATGTCTTTTGGTAGGTTAAAAATGATCCTTGCTGCTCTACAATGTAACCTTTCAAGTGCGTCAAAGTCGTCTTGACGACTCATACCCCCCCCCCAGACGGTTATACCATACGTGACTGACGGGATTATGACTTTGTAGTATAACTTTAAAAGAACTTCCTTAGGTAAAAACCTACACTTCTTAATAAGGCTTAGTTTATTTGCAAAGTTCTTCTTTAGATTATTGACCTGTGGAGACCAACTCAGTTTGTCATCTATGTAACGCCCAGGAGTCGGCTATGTTTAACCCAATTAAGGCAGTTCCCTCCTAGCAGTATCGGAGGAAGGGGGCCAATGATGGATCCTTTGTGGATAAGCATACATTTCGACTTTTTCGGGTGGGGAGTGAGCTTGTTGGTAGTGCACCAGGCGTATAATTCTTTAAGTGATTGATTAAGGGCTGCTGAGACTTCCTCTATACTGTTTCTTTCTAGAACTTTGGACAATTTAAAAAGTTTTAAGTCACAGTTAAAAACTCATTTTTTTAAATTAGCATATAATTTGTGTTCGTAGTGTTTTTAACATAGATTTTTTATATAAGATAGACAGGGGCGAAATGTGTATTGGGGGCTTTTAATCTTTTTTTTGTTTTTGTTTTTTTTTTTAAGTTTTTAAGCGATTTTAATGACATAGATTTTTTATAGGTATATATATATATGAATAATTTTTATAAGTACATTATTGTTGTAATACTATGATAACTATTTATGTAAAGCGCATTAGATCATATATGCATGGATTTTTGCGCTATAGAAATAATAATAAAGTTAAGTTAAGTTTCCAATACAGTAAAGAGTAGTGTCGTCTGCGTACATATACACGGCGGCTGACTGTACAGACTCCACGAGATCGCTTGTATACAGGACGAACAACGTACAGACTGATGAAAGATTTTTTTTGAATAACAGTTTAGCATATATACTATATACATGATATAGTTAGTGAAAAAAGTGAGTTTAATTTACAGCAGCTAAAACACCTTCATATACTCCTCAGAATGCTGGAAATCGCATTTCCAATGACTAAACCTTCAAAATTTCCGAGGGGGAGCAAGTCTCCGGACCCCTAGATACACTCGCCTTCGCCAGGTGTTTGTTTGAACCACCTTAAGTTTCGCTAAATCCTAGATCTGCACTAGGGTTGTGGGTGCCATCACTTTTATAGATTCCATGTTAAAAAAGTCAGAGACGGGCCCTGATTCAGAGACATTTCAATGTTAGAGCCAACGTGTATTCAACACATTTTTTCCTTTTTTCTTTGTAACATTGCACTTTTCATATTTCATTTTCATATTTTCATTGCATATTTGTCTCCTATCTTGTGCTGACAGGCATTGCACCCGGATTTGTCCAGCAAAATCGGAATAACAGCGGGACGCAATAATGAATAAGAAATATCCGAAAAATGTTAAATGAATAATGAATAAGTCAGAAAAAAATCCAAAGGAATAATGAATAAGTGCCGAGGCACAATTATTCCGCTTCCACCCCCGATACGAACAATTTAGAAAGATATAACACAATTCGATCGGCTTGTCGCCGTGACCTCCGATGGAGTCCCGGCGTAGTCAATCGAACGTTCAGTAATCGAACCTAATCGAAACCACCGAAACATTGTGCCATTCGAACACAATCGAACGTTCGATAATCGAACTCTTCTTCAATGGAACATAATCTAACTCTCGAATGATCGAATTCCTTAGCTTCGTCTTGCCCTAATCGTGACAAACCGGTTTCAAGCAGGACTTTGCTCTTTACTACAAGATTATGAGAACACAATCATTTAATTATTATGGGAAAATGTTTTCTTTATGTAAATGCCCTTAACAATAAATTTTATGTTTTTAACGAATTTGTTTCCCTGGTCCGTGACAAAATTAGACTAGAAAAATACATCTCTCAGTCCACGTCCAGCCGCGTAAAGGAATTTGAAAAAAAATGGTCTCGTTTTCTTTATATTTAAATACTATTAACTAACTTGCGCAACCATGTATCATATAGCTCAGTATAACTTATTCTAAAATATATTTTGTTCTGTGTTTCTATGTTTCGAATATTCTGATAGTTATAAATTGTAAATCTATAATTTGTAAGTTGTAAATCATTTTGTCGCGTGTACGTTAGTTCTGTATTGTAGCAAAGTTGTTAATATGCTAATAATTATAAAATGTAAATATGTAAATTGTAGCCAACTACTGTTGTATACGTAAGTTCAGTAATGTAAATAAGTGTGAATTGCAAGCAATAAAAAAGAGAGGGAGAGAACACTGGTGGCGCCAGTTATTGTCATTTTGCGCATGTTGTACACTGTTGCCTACATGAAGATCAAATTACTGTGGTCATGTTTTACAGTGTAGTTTTAAGACCTTTTAACGGTGGTTAGAATACCTACGTTCATCACTATAAAGGCAGTCTTTTTTGCCGGGCGGTTTCATTTTTCCTAGTATTATCTTATCCCAGGATCTTATTGATCTTAGCGACTTTTGAATTTATTACAATATGGATTTGCGTTAATTAAAATGCATTTATGTTCATATCACTTGGCTCACATGGTTCAAGAGTGAGATGACACTATTTTATTTTTGAGTTTATTAAGAGTACAGTGGTTAGCGATGTCTTTGCCGTTTTAGTTTGTGTTCCACCAAACAAAATCGAAATGACGATCGTTCACGAAATGACTACTTGTTAGCCCCTACCCTTAGTTTGTTCGACTGCCGATCAGCGAAATCCGGTCGTTCCTACATTTCGATGCATTTCAGTCTTAGGCCTGGTTACATTGCATGTGGAAAGATAGTCGCTATGCACGGCTCTAAGTGCGACGTTTAATGCATCTGGTCTTTTTCTCTTTTATAGTTTACAGTTTTAATGTCTGAGACAGCTAAGTGTGTATTCCAGAACCACGTTAACAAAAGGCGTTAAAGTTATTTCTCGTATTTATAAGAGACGTCTAAGACGTCTGACACGACATTGAACTCTTAGACGACTTTAACGTCCTCTAGTAAAAATTGTTTGGTTTTTGAAAATGGCACTTGTCACACCATTCCTTTGCTTATTACAGGGGCTGTCTAGCGGTTGTTTTCGGCGGAATGTCTGTTCGGAACACCTAAGTCGCCTGAGTTGCGTTCGGATTTTATTGCAATGAAAAATTAGACTTTTCCTTGCAAAAATGTCACCTCTGACTTGTAAAACTACACAAAACTAATTTCGTTTCAAGAGCTGAACAAATATGTCAAATATGCCGTGCTATCTAAGGTCAGCTAGCCAAAATCAGCTCGGAGAGTTGGGGCATAAGATTCCGTCCCCTAAAATTTTCTGCAGCATAAGTTTTAATCTAAAGAACCAAGCAGATCAACCTGTGTCAGCTTATACAAATACCCCTACAAAAGGTCCTGAAACAATCTGAGAAAACAACTAACTGTCATCTAGCGGTATTTTGCTCAAATTTTCTTTTGTTGGGTGACCGGTTAAATTACACTTGCGCGAATTTCTTGGCATATATCTGCCGGCTATGGAAAAGCAATATCAGTGAATGGCCGCATAATGGAACGGTCATATGATGGCAAATAACAGGAACGTTTCATTTGCAGTTGCATCAGCATGGCTCAAGCAAAGTCGCAGCCAGACAAGACAACTCTATTTCTGGTGGAAAGAGCAAGGAAGGTAATAAAATATGCTATTTTCCGCCACCAGTTTAGAATGAGATTCAATGGTTGTATGAAGTACAATGATTGTCAGTCAGTGAGAAATCCGCTCTCAAATGGTTTTCTCTGAAGTGTATACTATTTAATCCTTGCAAACAAAATATTTCACCCGTCAGTTTTGAGGGTTATGGGATCTAAGTTGTTTGCTGTGAAATTGCATTTTCAGAAACTTATGGCTTTAACACTGTGAGACAGAACCAAACTACTGGAGAATATTTTTCTTTCACGGCTATTTACCGGGTTCTTAGATTCCAAATTCTTTCGGGATGGCCACAGTAATTTTTCTTTTTCTTTTCTTTCTCATTTTTTGACATAAAAAGCAGTATTTCTCGCCATTTGTGAAAACCGCCAGGTGTACATTGTGCGCATGAGCTTTTATTACTTGTGTAGCCGTTCTCTTTTGTTGCAGTTTCATCATGAGATAGACGAACAAAAAACCCCGAGGCAAGGTTAAGATTTAACAAGCAAAAAAGCTACTGTAGCAATATCGTAATAAGGTAGTAAAAGGAATGAACTGGTTAAACGCCGTGACAGATAACGTGTAACAACTTAAGAAAACAATATCAAACTATTGTGTTGTTCTTTAAACAAACTAGGTGTGAATTCCGAAGAATAGTTGCAACCACTCAAAGACAAGGCTTCCAAGAGAGCTCTCGAGGCAACAAAAGTGATTCTTGGAAAGTAGGTGACCGGTGCTGGTTTTACTTATGCCATCAGTTAAAGCGTATAAGCAGCCATACGTGAAGATCGGTTTGACAGGATACCCCATCCAACGAATTAAGAATCTTCAGCTGGGAGCTGAAGACCTTGCCCACGACGCCATGGAGAAAAGTAATCGTGGCCAACACGTAGACAACCAGTACGTACGAAACAAAATGGTTCGATATCCCAGAAGGAGGACTTGAGGAAGTCGACAAGACAGTTTCTCGTGCGATTTCTAGGCATGCATCACAAACAATAAAGTACAAAGTGGATTAATGAGATGATAACTGGTAGAAGTGAACAGTTGTTGTTCCTATTTATTCTCGAGTCACATTGTTGTGTAAACGCAACTGATTACAGCAAATGAATTGCTTATATATTCATACAAAGCGGATGCATAAAATAGAGTACATTTATACGGCATATTACTCTAAACATTTGATTCTGTAACAACTCTGTCAGAATTGCATAGCTATGATAAGCAATGTTGTTACAGTAATTAATACATGAAAATAAAACTATAAAAGTTTTTTTTTCATGTAATAATTACTGTGACAACTGTTATAACTGTTATCCTCGTCTACTGAAAACTATTGGTTGTCCCCTGCCTTTTTTTGAAAGCGAGACCTAGTGCACAACGTTTCATTCGAAAATGAGTTTTATTTGCATGTGAATGAAAACTCGTTTTCATATGAAAAGCCATGCACCAAGAATCGCTTTGAAAAAAGAGGCACAAGACAACTCGGAAAATGGTCTATTGCCATATTGCTTTTGTCTTCGACAAACGTTTTTATTCTGCATACACCTTTAAGGTAAACAGGGGAAAGGGGATGTGTGGGGGTGGCGATAGAATTGCTTGCATCTCCCTGAACTGCAAGCAGACGTCCTTTTTCTCCCAGACTCTAAGGCAAGCAGAAATGTAGTCAACGGCACCCACGCTTCTCGCAGCCTCGCCGCTCAACTTAACCGTACACTTTTATGTTTGCCAGTAATTTCCATATCAGCGATCTTCTTTCCGGCCATTTTTATCGTTTGATCGATTTGTTTATCTGTTCTTTTTTTTACCAATCGAAACTAAATAGTTTATCAAGTAAATCGAAAAGAGAGTCTGATTGGAGTTATTTCGTGCTTTAAATACCCAAGCGTGGAGGAAATTTCAAGTAGGACCCTTCTCTTCAGCGCACGTTCAAAAACAACATTAAACAAGAAAACCTTAGGTTTATCAAAGACGGGTCCTTACAAGCTGGAGTTAATTTGGGAGACATTAGGTTCAAGAGCTAGTTGAATTCTTAACATTCCTCTGTCTTCAAAGTAGCAAAAAATACATATGGCAAAAATGAAAACCTGCAAGAACTTCAAACCAAACCGTACTTGCTAGAATTAAATCTCTAATTTCTCCTACAGCCCTCGCATTTTCAGTATTTTACTGATACACTAAGAAAAAAATGCCATGCGTTTCATAAATTGCGTTACCTGTATATTTGCGTAACTACTAGTCGAATAGTGATCCTCAACTGAACGCCTGGGGTTAAAGGTTTCTCTTTAATGAATTTTTTATACAATATTTGTCTACGTCTAAGCTTGTCTAAGTCTAAGCTTGTCTAAGTCCAAGTCTAAGCTTGTTTTCACCGCTAAATGTTTGTTTTGATTCCGCAAAACTAACCCAGTGAAGATTCTAATGGTTTTGTTCCCTCTTTATATGAGCTTGGTTTCCAATGCGCGAATTGAATCAAAAGGCCGAACTTTATGACAAACTATTCATAACTAGATAAATTCATTATCATCCGTGTAATCTGGGAATTTCCTACTTGTTTTCATCTTTTAAACGGCGTATGTCAGAAGCCTATGCGTATGTTGATCCCGTATAATGTCCAAACCCTCTTAAAAAGGATATCATTAAGCAACCAATCAATCATCCAGTGACCTTGAACAATCTACTACGACGAAACTTCCGTAAAAATATAAGACGATGCCCCACAGGTCCGTCTTAAAAAGCTCCTGATCGCAGGTTAAATTCCAGTTAAATACACTGGCTGAGTATTTCAAAGCCGCCTTGTTGTGATGTCACGCTATTGTTTAGCACATTTCCAAAAGTGGGATCACTGGCCAGTTAACCTACGTTGGAAAAACCACAGTTAAAGACGATTTAACCACGGCCAAGATAAGGATGAACCTGCTCTCGAATAGCCAGCCCTGAAAATACTGAGCGTTTTTCCGTGTGAGGGTGGAACTTGTTAACTGAGCAACCTCGTCCTCTCGGTCTCTTGGAGCACAGGTAGCCCATGCTCAATAGGAGAGGAGCGAATATAATGACCTGTTGTTTTTTGCATATGTTATGACCTCGACAAAATATGAGAGTTTGTATGAATAAAACAACAAATACGCTTTAAAATTGCCATAAATGCGAAATAATTGACAATAAAAAATTGTTCACCTTGTTTCTGTGTTGTAGGAATTGTTATTTAATGCCCTTTTGGGGGATTTGAAGCGTTTTGAGCGAGAACATTACTATGAGCGTCCTTGATTATTTGCACCTAACACTTAATAAGCGAAGCACACAGCTGTAAATCTCGAATTTTGGCACCTCTCTTCAAAATTCTTCAAGACACCAATAGCTTTATATCGTAACAACAAATACGTACCAAAAAGTTCAACATTCGCGTCCTTTCCCTTATCAAAATCGCAATTTTCAATCTCTCCACCATATCGAACCATTGGTGTGACGAACTGTTCACGAATGCAAATTTATGATCCTTTTCCATTGGGAGACTTGCACAATAGGCGCTCAGGACAAAAATATCCCGTGTATGGGAGATGTACTTGTCAAATTACAAGCGAAATTTGAAAGTTGCACGTGAAGCGTGCGAAATGCAGAAGTAAGAGTTAGACAATGAACGCGAGTGTTCTATGGGATATGGTGTCGCGAGCAAAGATAGAATGGCACGAGGCCGCCTGCCGAGTGGCATTCTATCTTGCGAATTCTCAATTATATCTTGCTTGTTCTCAATTATATAATGAAAGCGGTCCTCGTGTTACCTCGTGTTACTTCAGGAAGAATCTTTTCACAACCCCCACAGGTTTCATTCAAACGCGACAAAAACACAGGAAACTTTCTAGTTAGAAGTGTACTTAAATCTGATGATCAACCAGGTATTTTTAAATGCGCCCGCAAACGATGCAACACTTCTCCTTTCATTCACAATGCGGACAAAATAACAGGACCCAAGCGATCGATTAGAATCACTGATCGTTTTACATGCACCTCTGCGAATTTATCTATTGCATAACATGCACTTTATGCAAAAAGATATACATTGCTGAAACAGGAAGGAGATTAGCAGTGCGGCGGATAACCAGAACTGGGTATATGATTTCCTGCTATCTGATTGGCTCACACAAAACCAAAACATTGTCTAGACCGCGAAAGGACTAAGCTGTATGAAATGGCGAGTGTGAAAGTCGAGCGAGGTGAAGTCTTATGTCGTATGTCGAAGGAATCCCAATTTGTCGATCTCTGGAGCCTTTGTATAATTCAAGCCATTAGTCGTTTGCCTAGGATTTGCTTTATTCATTTAAACACTGCAATTTTGTCCTCGATTTGTCGATCGCTTATAATAACCCTATTTTCGGTTAGCCTGTGTACAGCCGTCCACGTCGGGAAAAGATTTTTTTGAGGGGACAGAGACGGCTGCATCGGTTCGTGAAATCTGGATTATCTGGACATAGAAAAGCCTGTCGACGATTTTTGTCACACGAGGATCGTCCCTCGACTTAGGACATCCGACGCATCGTGAACGCTCACTTAGAGCCGGTGTGCATGTCATACCGTAAACATTGGCGCTCCGGCTTTGATTGCGCTGATCAAGCTTTTGCGATATCACCTCTCGCCAGAAAACTGTTTCAACATCACTATCACAAGTATCAGGTTGTTCAGAAGACATTGTTTCACGTGTTCGCGGAGTGACTAATAATAAGAATAATAGACATTCCTCCCAATTTCGTGACAACTTCGTGTGAAAATAAGATTTACATAAGTTCACTTTTCCTTTCCTCGAGTCGGAGTGATAGATCGTATTTGCTTGGATGTCAGAATAAAATCCACGGTATTGGGAACTTTTATAAGCAGTAATGTAAATATGTTTCAACATGTGTAATTGGGGGTATATTTCTTTGCTGCTAAAAAGTGTTTATATCTTGAGTACAAGCTTAACAGGCTGAAGGTTTCCAAACGTCTAGTATTTATAGTAACTTCATTAAAGCATTAACATCGCTCATTCAGTAGTCATTTTATTACGGTATTTGATAATGTTCGAACTTCTTTGTCCTTGCTCCTCTATTAATGCTTTCTTGTCATAACCTACAGAAACAAAAATAATTGTGAAGTTACTCTTATCCTTTAACACTGCATGGCCATCAAACAGTGAAATTCAGTCAGAATTTATCCATGTATAGCTGTATTCCAGTGGACAGCTATAGATGGTGAGGTCCAGTGAAAAGAGGTTTATTGGCATACCTTGGGGAAGATACATTGATCTTGTAAAATCATTCGACATTACCACCCAACCATGTCTACAGTATATCTGTTGTATGTCAAATTGATTTTCACAGCACGGTCTGCGTGATCGGTCAACGAGAAACACATCTGGCGAACTACATTATTGCATCTTCAAAAGCCTTGGACCCAGCGACGCAGTCATGGACCCACACAAAAATAACACCATGTAAAAGCAAATTTCATACACATTAACGACATATTTTTTTCACAAAGGACAAAAAATGCTACGTACCTGATTTTTCCATTTCTGCGGCGTCCTGTCGAGTCGAAAACAGGGCAAAAAAAAGCACAAAATAGCACGGTTTCGGCCTCGCAACTCGTGAAAGCTTCGCAAAACGCCATTTTCTTCTCCACTCAACAAATCTCTATTGTTCTATTGTATTGTGTGCAAAGCCTTGTGGGTAAAGGCCGCTTTTTGGCCACAAAAAGAGCTCAGAAAAGAGTATGTATAGTGTGCCTAGCTTCGGCGGCCATATTGCCATTTCTCATGACGTCACCAGATATCCAATTCTGGTTATCCGCCGCACTGATTAGGGGACCGTTTCCGCGAACACCTACGAGACGTTGAAAGAAATGACGAGGACGCATCCAAACCAGTCGCCCGACATTTCAATCTCCCTAATCATTCTAGTCAACATATGGCGATCTGTGGCCTTTCCCTACACCAGGGCAACACGTAGGCTCAGTCTCCAGCCGTGAGTGTCTCGATGCGCCCGCGATTCTCGCCACCTTCACGGCTGGGCGCACGGGTTTGTTTGTATGTCCGTGACGTCATTACAATTTTAATAATTATGCAGACAATCCACACTTCATTTGCTTAAATTTTATCTGTTTTTTTTATTTTTATCGTCTTGAAAAAAAGCGAAATGCGAAAAGTATGCCTGAAACGTCCTCCTAAAAGTGTGAAATTTCAAGAGAAAGACGAAATCCAGCTAAATTATGTCGCGCATTCTGCCCCGCAAATTTCAGGGGGCTTGTCTCTGATTGGTCAGTCTAAACAATAACCAAACCCGTGCGCCCAGCCGTGAAGGTGGCGAGAATCGCGGGCGCATCGAGACACTCACGGCTGGAGACTGAGCCTAGGCAACACGGAGAGCCGTAAAAATCTAGAACAAGAATTCATTTCTCAAATCGGCACACTTAATCCCCACGGTATCAACGAACGCTTTTCATTCAATTAATTTATTCTAGTTTTCCCCGTTGCCATGTTTCCACCAATAGCATAGCTCCACCACTCCTTATATAAACCAAGTGCAACCCACAAGTCCTTGATTTGCTCTGACGAAGCGCTAACGCTCGAAACGTCAGCTTTTAATCTCTTTACGGTGGCCAATTAACCTTATCAATTCAGTTGATAAATCCAAAATTTTGTGTTTCACGTCCCCACCGACGCAGCACCACAGTTTCTTTAGAAACTAACCCCCTTGCTACCTCTTAAGGTGTTTGTTTTAAGGTGAATCGGGGGTATTTTTAGAGGTCGTCATTTATGGTGTCATTTATGGTAGACACTGTAAAAAATGTGACAGGAAATAGTCAACTACCCGTTAGAATTACAATGTAGTACCTCGGGGGATGAAAATGAATGTAAGCCACACCCATATAAGGCAGTTATTTGTACTTTAAAGGGCTTGCTAAAGTGCAGTGCTCCAGTCACTTCTATAGAGGAGTTCCCCTAAAGGTTTTAGTGACCAGTGGTACGATTGCCATAATTAAAACGATTGAATCTCAAATTGAGTAGGTATGTTTTCAATTTAAATTGTCACAAAAATGGAAGCACTTTCTCAGGAGTCACTCAGAGAAAGTAGTGACCCAATGAGCACTTCTTTGGCGGACTAATTACCCCGCCGTCAGGACGGGGTCTAGTAATACCCGTTTTTTTTATTTTCCATTTTTTTGGTGGTCACTTGCCCCAGACCTCCGGTTTTTGCTCGGCCAAACATACTCGTCGCGTCTTTTGCTACACAGGCTAGAGCGTGTATCTTGAGTGACCATAATATCTCTTACACCCCGAGGGGAGGGGGAACGGCGGGGTAATGCCCCTGGGGCTTTTCTTGTTATTTTAGAAATGGTAATGTGCATCCTATTGTGAGCTTAATACACGTGCACGTACCCTAGTTAAACGGCAGGCTGGTCAAGATCCCGTATATTACCGTATTACCAACTCCACACACATTGCCAAGGTCAGCATGAGAAGACTCCTTTCTCACGGCTAAGTCTAAGAATAAGCTAACAAGCAACAGATGGTGCTGGATGGGAGAAAGAGGGGGACTAATGGAATGGGTCCCCGTCATGACCAAGCCAGCACCTGTACCTCAAGTAATCATCCAGTTGGTCAAGTCACATATACTCCAAGCTCTGTGGGAGATATAGACCCATGTGACCTTTGTTCAGCGTTGCGTGAGTGTTGTAATTTGAGCGTCATGGCGACCCTTGCGTATAAACAGCGAAATTATAAGGAATTGTATGGGAAAAAAGATTCCTACTTGAATTTAAAAGTACGAACGAGTTTTCATCTGAATTCCTCTGCCTGTTTACTCGTCTCCTATTCCACTGAGTTTGAGTTCCATTGCTTTTTTTCTATATTAATATAGAGAGAAAGCAATGGAACTGAAATTCATTGAAACACAGGTGGCCCAAGCTCAAGATTTAGATTTAGATTTAGAAACTACTAATGAGACTAAATTTTAAGCGAAAAATTACAAAGAAACATTGCAGAAGCAGCCGATTTTTGTGCTACATTTTCACTAAACTGTTGGATCGAAAGTGCAGATTGTGTAATTTAATAGACTGCGAGCGGTCGTCCTGTTTTCCTCGATCAGATCCTACGCGCGAGTAGAAATGAATGAATTATGCAAAATACCGGTGAAAAGACGAGGAAGGATTGCATTACTCGCGGCTCAATCTTTCGCCAGCTTCTTGCTAAAATCAGGAGAAGAAAGCAACTGCTCGCAATCTACCTTGAAATACTTTTCGGCGACAAATTCCTAAAATCCATATGATTTCAGGCTAAAAGAAGAGTTAAACATTGTCAAATAACGAAATAGTTAATTTCCTAGGGATATACAATTTCGGTTGACTTTATAAATTTTTCACGCTACACCGTATTCAAAGTAAAATTCTAAGCTTTCGACCTGACCAAGTCATTGTGAACAAGACTCTAGCAGAGTTGAAAGCTCAACATTTTGCTTTCAATACGGTGTAGAGACAAAAATTTATAAAGTCAACCAAAAGTTAAACATATTTTTGATTTAGAAACTGCTAATGCAATCGACTTCTAGCCAAAAACAAGCCATTGTGTATTTGTGTCATGGGTAAATTTCTACCCGTTTATTTGCGTTCGTAACATGACCTTTCAAATGTCATGCCTTTTCTTTTTACGGGAATTTTTTTATTGTTTTAGAGGTTAAAAACAATTAGCCTGCGTATCAAGCGTTTCCGTAGGGCTTTCCGCAGGTTTGAAGCATTTTTCGCTTCTTGAACGCGCAAAAATGGGGGCGAGCGCAAAAAAGTACGAGACGGGGGAGGGGAAGGGAGGAAAGGAAACGCTTGCCCGCAAACGCCACGATGTTGAAAAACCCGTTCGTCCACGAACGGAGTTTCCTGATTGGCGCGGCATGGTAGTGTTGATTGCCAAGTGACAAATCCGTCAATCAAATCAGGTATGTTCATTTCAGCGTGACCCGCATGAACACAACGAACTGGTTCTCGATCGGGTAATCCTTCTCACCATCACTATTTTTACCTGAAGTTCCTCTCAAGATCAAATTTGTCCTGATCAATCCGACGGCAGATCTCATATACTTGCGGCAAGCTTTCTCCGACACGGAGGAATCTACACGAACATTCTTGCGACAAGGACTGTTGCCTGGTAGAGTTTGAAGCAGCCGTTTACACATGCTGATAGACTGTTTTGGCGGAGTTTGGGAAACAGCAGACTCGCTACCTATCGCACTCCGAATGACTTCGAATAATGCCCCTAAATTCCAAATTTCTCGAGCACAAGAATTGCAGAGGCATACGGTCCGGAAATAGCTCCAAGTTTTGACCAACTTCCACTCCTACCGCTCTGCAAAGATCAGCGAGAATTGTTCCATATATAAGAGTCCTTTCTTTGCGACGCTTTGAAAAGGTTTTCCGAAGAAATAAACCCGATTTTCGAGGCTGCAATTTAACTGTGGAATTACGACAAATCCTGAAGCGATCGCTTACAGTTTGTTTTGATTTTGATGGAAGTAAATTTGCATCCTCCGGTGATCTGTTATTCGTAAAATACTTTATTCACCAGCTGTCACATTGTGAATTTATCCAACTGCGAAAGTGTCAAAGGGGCGTTTTTCAAAATCATGGGGTTTGCGGGCAAGCATTTCCTTTTCTTGCCTCCCCTCCCCCTCCCCGCTGCTTCCATCAGTGTTGCGCTGCCCCAATTTTTGCGCCGCCAAAAAGCGAAAAACGCCTCGAACGGGTGGCCGAAAACTCTACGGAAACGCTTGCTACGCAGGCTAAAGAACAATAGCCGCGCGATGTTTCTGGCTAATGTTTGTTTGTTTGTTTGTTTTTGTCTTTTTGACACTTTGCTCCTTGAGAAGTCACGCAAGACTTGCACAAGTTACACAATGGCATGATCTTTCTAAAGTATTTGTCCGTGGAAAAAAATCTTTATAATAGAAAGCTACAAAATTAAGTTTCAATCCATTGTGCTTGCGAGGAACATCTGAGAATGGGCTTCAGAAGGGATTGTTTTGTATTATTTTGTTCGTCCCATTTCTTAGTTATATGCGTCAGCACGTGAGTAATTTTATGTGAGAACATTCACGCTTCGTCTTACGTAAATTTGCTAAGCCAGCCAAAGTGCATGCTTTTCAAACACGTTTTTTTGACACTTTGACTGCATGACGTAACGCAGAAGCAAAGAACGTTTTCTGGAAAAGCGTGGTCAAATGCACATTTGACATGCACGACGAACCAGTCACGCAAGAAGAAAACGTGAATTGTCAAGATTGGCCTTTGAACGTTTTTGTATGTACTACAGTGTAATCCTGATAACTCGAACGGTTAGGTAAGACACATGTAAAATGTTTAGAGATATCAACTTATCTGAAGTGTAAATGAAGGTAAAAATAAGGACAAATGCTTTTGATTTGGCGAGAATGTTGAGATGCAAGGGTTCGATTTGTCGAGATTTCACTTTGTTACGTTTGAGTAAGCACGACCACTTGTCAACCAACACGTCCCGTCACACCCGTAACTTGTCGTAATGTTTTGCCATCATGAACTGTGAAAACCTGTCGTTTTCGACTTATCTAAAAGCAATCAAAGTATTTTGTATCCTTCATTTTCCACAAAAGTTTACGCTCATTCCAAGTCCGCGTGCGGACCGTTTATTTCCTTTGCTATTCCTATCCGGCGTAGCGATGCAATTATCCGTCGTCCAACAATAGTTGTGTCTCTTGTTTGTGTTTTGTTCAGAACCGAGAATAATAAGATTACAATGTTTCTGAAACCACTAACAGTTTTAAAACTGCTTTACCTTATTTACAAACCGAGTCATACTGTACATCGGATTTCTATCGAAATGTAGTTGTAACACAAATTTCTGCCTTTGATAGCACTAAAACAAGTAAAACAAAAAAAAAATCACAGATGAAGACCTCACGAAAAGACTACGGAAATACTCAAACGACACCTCCAGCTGCGATGCGCGACCAGTCGAAGAAATATCGATTCTCGTTCCCAGCAAAATTGCCCGTCAAGAAGAAGCGTCGGAATCATCAATGAAGCATTGAGTGAAACTTCGGCGTTCCGTCGGCTTTCCAAATTACACACTTTATTACGTACTCACTTACTTACTTACAGACACAACACGAGAGCATAACGGCTATTGTTTCCATAGCAACTGTAACCACAACCAGGGTCAGTCATCTTCCTTCCAAGAACCGCTGCCGTTGATATGAAAGCTCTTTTGGAAGCCTTGTCTTTAAGTGTTTCCAGCCATTCCTCGGAACTCACACCTTGTAGTATGTTTAAAGAACAACAGAATAGTTAAATATTGTTTTCCTAGGTTGTTACGCGTTATCTGTCGCGGCGTTTAACCAGTTCATTCCTTTTACTACCTTATTTTAATATTACTAAATTCTTTGCTTGTTAAATCTTAACCTTTAGTTAGTCTTTGTCATGACGGAAAGGCTACTTAAGTTACAATAGCTCTTGCGCACAATGTAAACCTGACGTTTTTCACAAAAAAAAAAAACAGAAGTATTGCTTTTTATGTCAAAAAATGAGAAAGAAAAGGAAAGAAAAAATACTGTGGCCATCCCGAAAGAATTTGGAGGGTCCCAAAAATCCCGTCATCCCGACCAAAAATTTCCCTCAATCCCTTAATCCCGACGGTTTTTATCGGCTTATCCCAATGCCGAACATTCACTTTAACAAGTGCCTTACAGAGGTTCCAGATTCCCTCATCAGAGACCAGTGGAAGATGGTGGTATCAGAAAAGTGGTACGGTCAAAATAGGCACGTGACAGGGCTGAGGAAAATGTGGTCAACCTGTCGTGTCAAAATCAAAAGATTTTTGACTTTTCGTTACCGGATACCGGTTCTTTACAATAACATTTCCTGAATCTCGCATCAAAAAAACCCCCACTTAATCCCGTATCCCATTCATAATTATAATCCCGAATCTCCCTTCCCCTTCCCTCTAAAATCCCGAATCCGGTCTTCAAATAAGCCAAATCCCGGACCCCGAAAAACCTATTGGGAACTCTCAATTTGGAGTCTGGAACCTGTTAAATAGCCGTGAAAGTAAAATTTTCTCAAGGCGTTTGGTTCTGTCTGCCAGTATTGAAGCCATAAAGTTTTGAAAATGCAATTGCACGCTTAACAACTTAGATGCCATACCCCTCAAAATCAAAGAAACGGGTGAAGTATTTTGCTTGCAAGGATTAAATAGTATACACTTCAGGAAAAAGCATTTGAGAGTGGATTTCTAGTCTGCAATTATTGACTGTAATTCATACAGCCACTGAATCTCATCCTAAACTGGTGGCGGAAAAAAGGCATATTTTATTACCTTCCTTGCTCTTTCCAGCAGAAATAGAATTGTCTTGTATGGCTGCAATTTCAAGTGAAACCATAAACACCACGAATAGCACCAGGAGAATCGTATGAAAAAACGTCTGCGACTTTGCTTTAGCCATGCTGATGCAACTGCAAATAAAATGTTTCTGTTATATGCCATGATAAGACCGTTCCATCATGCAGCCATTCCCTTATATTGCTTATCCATAACATATATAAGCTAAGAAATTCGCGTCAGGTGTAATTTAACCGGACACCCAACAGAGACAAGTTGAGCAAAATACTGCAAGGTGTCATTTTTTTTGTTTTCTCAGATTGTTTCAGGATCTTTTGAAGGGGTGCTGTTGTATAAACTGACACAGAATGATCTGTTTGGATTCTTTAGATGTCTCATTTTAGGGGACGGAATGTTATCCCCAACTCTCCGAGCTGATTTTGGCAAGCGGCTAGCTGACCTTAGTAGCACTGTAAACGACCTATTTGACGTATTTTCCTGGTCTTGAAACAAAAGATATTAATTTTCCGATGTTTGAAAAGTCTGAGGTGACTTTTTGCATAGAGAAGTTTAGTTTTTGCATTGCAATTAAGTCCGAACAACTTAGGCGATTTAGGCCTTCCGAACAGGCATTCCGCCAAAACGAACCGTTAGACGGCCCCTGTAATAAACAAAAGAACGGTGCGACAAGCGCCATTAAAAAAAGTGGCCGTACTTATTCTGGAGTCGTCTAACAGTTCAAAGCCGTGTCAGACGTCTTAGACGTCTATTACAAATACGAGAAATAACTTTAACACCTTGTGGTAACGTGGGTCTGGAAGACACACTTACTTGTCTGGGACGTTAAAACCGTAAACTATAAAAGTATAAAGACCAGTCGCATTAAAGGACGCACTTACATTCGGGAATAGCAACTGCCTTTCGACTTTTATTGTAACCAGCCGGCTCAACCGGCTGAAATGTACCGAAATGTACCGAAATGTAAGCACAACCGGATTTCGCTAATCGGCGGTCGAACACAAATTATCGTAACTACGATGGATATATTTATCATCAAACTTGAGAAGGGGATACTTAGAAGTCATTTCGTGAACGATATAGCAACTTTTTGCATGTTTAGCGAACAAAGAGGTCCAATTCCATCGAAGGTCAGGGACGACGAGCCGATCGAGTGGCTTATATCGTTTGCATTATCCGAAAACTGGGAGCCCTGCAAGGTCAACACTCTACTCAGCAATTTGAGGTCGGTCGTTTTAGTTTATCTTTGTTTCCTCAATCAATAACCAGAAAAAATACTTATTTGACAGTTTTAACGATCTTTCAGCTTTTTACATCGCATGTCGAAAGATGGCAGGTCTAAAGGTGATCGCTATCCTCTGCCGTGAACGTAATACTGAAAATGGCTATAAAATGATGCAGACGTTAAAATCGTCCAGACGTCTTACATTTCTCTGGTATAAATACGGCCGTTAAATATTTCGCTGTAGTAGTCATAACATATTTTTGCTGTCCATTTTGACCTATTTTGGTCCCCGAGAAAGTGAAATAGTACCTTTTTTTTTATTTTATTAATCTTTATTATATGTTTTAACAAAGAGTACAAACAAAGAATAACACACAATAATATGCATATTTACAGTTTTACATTAAAAAAAAAAAAGCATGAAAAAGAGTAACAAAAAAACAAGCAGGGAGAAGATAAATAGAGTAAATATCCACATTCTCGATCACACAGAAAAAAGCTATCAATTAAGTGAAACAGGGTAGGACTTTGTTCCATTTTTTGTAATGTTTGTCAAGTTTATTATTCTTAGAAGCAATATTTTGCTCGATCTGGAAATTTGCCCTAATCTTCGCTATGAAAACATTTAGAGAGGGATGTATAATAGTAGTATATAAAGCGTCAGTCAAGGGACACCTTGAGTTTTTTCGTTTTTTGTATTCAAAACTTCATAAAAAAGGAAATTAACTTCCCCATCCTTCATTACGGCTCACCAACAAGTTCGCCGTAATGAAGGATGAGTGTTGTTAAACACCTTTTTTATGTTTGTTTTGAATACAAAACCCAAAAAAACTCTGCGGTTTCCCTTGACTGACGCTTTATATACTACTCAGGAGTGAAACAATGTTGCAAAATTGATGAAGCTTGAATGCAAAAAAAAGGTTGTCGAAAAAAAGGTTGTCGAAAAAAAGGTTGTTAAAAAAAAAAATCCGCAGGTCTTAAGTCAAGGGACACCTTGAGCTTTTAAATGGTTGTCGAAAAGGTCTCCCACCAAGCAAATTTTTTCTTTTAAAGTTTTGTAAAAAAAAGAAGAAGAAGAAGAAGAACAAAAATATTTTGAAACAATTATAAACGAAAAAACAGCTGTTCCTTTGCTTAATTATGAAGAAGAAAGTGAAAAAGAAGAAAGTGAAACAGAAGAAAGCGAAACAGAAGAAGAAAGTGAAACAAATTGAAGCAAAAAAAACCTTTTTTATTACCATGTCAAACCCAAGCCAAAACGTCATTGATGAGCTATTAACATCATTTATTTTCCTGGGAAAGTTGGTTCACTTGATAGAAAAAGAAGAGCCGCATGTGAAACAAAGTTTGGTTGAAAAAATGACAAAAGAAGACTTGGAGATTTATCTCGCTTTTAAAAGACAACTTGAAGAAATCAATAAATAATCACCACAAAAGGTGGTACGACCAGTAGTTCGGAGAATGTTTGTTGAGGTAAGAAATAACCCCATTCTTGTCCCTTATGCGTGAAGCGCGCTCCCTATAAAGCCTTCGCCTATTGCTATCACCATGAATAAGAAAGTCTTGATAGCGTTTATCTCCGAAATTAATTTTTTTACCTTCATAAACAACAAAGTATTTCTTATTTTTTGCAGAAGAATAACAGAAGGAAGAAGCGCCTAAATAAAGAGCTCGCCTAGCGAGCAAGTCAAAGGTATGACCGTGAACAAGATTCATTCCTTTTAAACCAATACTTATTTTCAATATTAATGGAAAAGTCTTGGTTAAAAAAATTTGCAAGATCCGCATTAACAATGTACATGTTCCAGTTTATGAAAAGCAAGGGTGTAGCGCAAGAGTTCCAAAAAATAATAAGTGAAAAGTCGTTGGAAACAGAAAAATTCGGGGATATTGAATTAATGATTTTAAAAGAAGTTAATGAAGAGCTGGAAATGTTGGCAAGTGTTTATGAATGTACAGAATGCTAGCGAAAAAAAAAGTTCGTTTTTTGTTTGATTTTTTTTTTTCAAGTTTGATTTTTTTTCATAAAAACTTGAAAGCGGCAACAGCAAGAGCAGCAGCACCACCGCTAACAAAAAGCATCTCGCTTTGTTTTTGAAGATCAGAAGGTTGGAAATAGTCAGAAAACTTTGGTTGTTTCTCGAAAGTGAGTTGTTGGTTAGAGCCGTGCGCTTGGTTGTAAAGCTTAATAGCGGAATCAGTCTCAGCAAAAGATTCATCAGCGTTTTGTTTTTTTTTGAAATTAAAGTCAATCCAGTCCTGAAGCTTTTCGCGTTCTTCATTATATTTTTGATAGTCTTTTTCATATTTCTCAAGGGCAAGATCGTGTCTTTTTTTCTCTTCGAGAGCTTTATCTGCAACACCAAACAATTTTGCAAGGTAATTCCCGCCAATAAAAGCAGCAGCATTCAAAATTGCACCACCTGCCATAATAGCGACACTTGCCATTTTTAAAAAAAGTTCAACAAGAGTTTAATAGCCAGCTGGAATGATTTTTTCATCAACTAAATAGTCTTTAAGATAAATACTGCCGGTCATGACAGCAGTAAATTTGACAAAATCTTCAATGCTTGAAGAAGGGTCATCAGTAAGTTTTTGTTTAAGTGTATGTTTTCCTATCCAGTCTATTCCAGCTGCAATACCAACAAGAATAGCTGCATCAATGAATGTTTTGACGATTTTGTTGTTTGAAGAAGACATGGTATAACATCAAAACAAAAAGCTTCAAATTGTTTTTTCAAACGACTTCAGTTTTTTCGTTGAAGTGGAAATTGGAATCAATTTTTTTTTACCATGGTCTTCATCAATATTCTCATCGGCATCATCAACTTGATTTTCTTTTACAAAATGAATGAAACTTTGTTTTAAGCTATTCATAGCAATGTCAATAAGGAGAAAACTGGCAATTGTATCAAGGATTAAGGAAACAAGAGGCATGATCTTATCGCATTTGTCTTATTTTTTTAATTTGTTGAATTGAATTGTTTTCAAAAGTTGGCGCATTGTTAAAAGAATTTTTTTCTTCTTTTTTGGTCAAAAAAGAAGGGGGGTAAATTTTTAAATAAAGGCCTAAAGCGCCAATAGCCAAACCTCCAATTCCGATCAATTGATTAGTTGTAAGCCCGCCGGAAGAATCACTTTCAACTTTTTTCAAGACAGGTTCATCAAAAGATGAACCGACTTGTTTTCTCAAATTTTCAAGTTCAATTTTTTGAAGCCTTCTTGCTTCATTTGTTTTAGCTGCTGTAATTTTAGCAGCAGCAACTCTTTTTGGATTTTTGGGTTTAGGTTCAGGAGGATTCAAGTTAGTAGCTTGTTGAGAGGAATCGATTTTTTTAGATTCTGAAGAATTTTGTTCTTTTTTTTGGTCGTCTGGTGAATCAGCCATTGATAAAAAAACAAAAACAAATGTTAAAAATGTTGAGAAATTGTTGAAGAATTACTCACAAATCTTTATTTTTCTCAGTATTGTCAGTTTCATTTTCATGTAAGGAAACGGAAGGGATATAAGAGACATTCTTTCAAAAGCTCGCTTTTTGTGCCATTAATATGTTTTGCTGTAATAAGAGCGAGATTAGCAATTCCAATATATTTCCCGCATTTGAGAATGAAAGATCCAGCGATATTAACAAGGTCTCTGTTTAGAAGGTAATCATCTCTCAACTCTTTTTTGTAGGAATCAATATCATTGATATAAAAGTAATTTTCAAGTATCCTTGTGCCAAGGCAGATCATTGAATCAACAAGTTTGTCTGCGGTTTTAGCTCCGATAAAAGCTTGATAGCGTTTCGTGTATTTGAAAATTTCACTTTCTGAAAGAGAAGAAACGTTCTCCTGTGTGAGCTGTTTGCCAAGAGCTTCTTTTGACCTGCCACAAGCAACAAGAATTGAAAGCTCTTCACGAAGAGCTTCAACATGTTCTTTTTCAGCTTGATCAACGGGTTTTTTTACGGGTGAAGAAGGATCGAAACCTAATTCTTTATTTATTTGGTTGATGAGAGCCTGTTCGTCGAATTCTTCCATTATGGAAAAGAAAGCTAATTTTTCAATTGGTTTGAATGGAGAAAGGGTATCTTTGTGAAAAAACGGCGAAGGAGTGTTTTTTTGTTTTCAGCTCGCCAAGTATTTTGTTGAAAGATTCTTTTGAAAGCTCTCCAGCAAATTCATCAAAAATAGTTTTGTTTGTTTTGGAGGAAGGTGAATAAAAAAGAACGGCGTAAGCAACGTTTTCCCTGAAAGAGGAGGAAATGCTGGTTATTTTTTGAGCAAGAATCCAAACGCTGATGCCCAAATGTCTCGCGGAAAAAGCAAGATTTACAAGATGGCCTGAGCGCCCTTTGAGGTCTTTGGAAGAAGCGCAATCATCAAGAATTATCAAAGACCTGGTTCCAGAAAAAAACAAGCTGACAATTCTTAGCCATTTCTCAACCTCATGTTGTTCGCAAATTACAATGTACATTTGCGGGTCGTTAATTCCAAGACGAAAATATGTACTGTTGTGTGCGAAAGTTGGGCATATAAGAGCAATATTTTCGAATTTATGTCTGAATGGGCCGTAAAGCTGGTCAAGAAGAAAAAGGGATTTACCGCAGTTTGTTGGCTTGATGAACAAAAGCAAAACAGCCTTCAACGAGTTTTTCATGACATTAACTGAGAAATTCAGCAGACCTTTGTCAGAAAGATCGAATTCCTCGTTTTTGAAACGGTCAATGTGGTCAAAAATGAACTCTTTCCCACTTTCGTATTCATATTCAGCAATCTCCGCAAGCTCTCTGCTTTTAATTATCTCATACTGGAGTTGAATGTTTTTAAGCGTGTAGGTAAGTTTTGATTGGTCAGGGCCTTTCACGACATGAGCGGCTTGAGCAAGAGTAATTTCAAACAAAAGCTCGTCTCTTAAGAAATGAGGATAAAAAGCGCCGTTTTGAGACAAAATTGGGTGGTCGATTGGAATGCAGTATTTGCTTCCATAAACAGCATTCAGCTTGTTTTCGGTGTCAACTCCGCTTGTTTTTTTGACAGCAGAGTTTGATCTTATTTTGTTAAGATCAACGCTCTGCACGCCTTGCTCAATCATATTGCTTCTTTTCATTCGCGGCAAATAAAGATCTTCATAAATTTTGTAAATGTCGTAGCCCATTATTTGGTTCAGCAGCTGTCCACCGAATTTAACTGTCAACATGCTAACAACAGCTCTGCCAAAGTTGTCAACCAGAAAGTTGTTTTCATCCCCCTCGCTCAAATCAACATCGGCCAAAAGCTTGAAGCTGTTTGGTTTTATCAGCTCGTTTTTGTAAAGTTTTAGAATTGTAACTTGCAAAGTTTCGTTTTCTTTCGCTTCCGATTTGTTGAAAGTCAAACGAACAACTGTTCTATCAGCTTTCAGCCCTTGCAGAGTTTTTTGAGTGTAATCAGGCCTTATGTTTTCTTGCACCGCCATGCGATATTTTGAATAAATATTTTTCTTCAAATAATAAAAATATGGCTGAAGGTGGATACGATTACAACCCAGCATTTGATCCTGACGACCACGATGATGATGATGATGATGAAAATACACAAAATCGCGATGACGATGGCACAGGTGACCATTCTAAAAGCGAGTATACAGAGCCCCTTATAAGAAGACCAAGAGAGCATTGGATGCAACAAAGTCAAATCGGCGGAAACAGCTACGATGAAAAACCTTTGACATCAACACCAAAGGGCTACCAAAAAATCCCTTCAACAGAAATTACAAAAGACGAAAAAGAGCATTTAATTAAAAAATTTTCATTGCAGTTGAGGGCTGAATACCCAAAAGCAACGGTTGAAGACATTGATTTCATAAAAAAATCTGTAATGGTTGAAAGAAACGGCAAAATCGTTTACGAAAAGAAGCCTGGAGGGAAAACTTATGCCGTTTTCTTAGTAAGACCAAAACAAGGCGGAACCTCCTTTCAAAAAGATTTTTTGAAAACTTTCAAAGACCGCCTTAACAAATCAAGCTACGAATTATAGCAAAAGACGATTCTTTCGCAATGGTTGATTTACAAGATTTGCGCAGAGAAAAAGATGAATTGGTAGACATCGAAAAAAAGCTAGAAAAGGAAAAAGAAACAAAGGAACAAATCAACCCGCGAATAACTGAATTAATGGATAAAAAAAATGAAGGCGTTTTAACCCCGGAAGAAAAAATAGAGCTCAAAACGCTTGAAACAAAAAACGAAATCGTTTACAGGAATATTGAAGAGCTCAACAAAACGAAAGTTGAGAAAACTGGAAAATATGAAGAAATGAAAAAAAAAGCTACCCCTTTGGAAAGTGAAAAAGCTGACCCTTTGGAAAATGAAAAAGAAAGGGGAAAGAGTTTAGCTCGAAAAATAAAGGACTTTTTTTCTTTCAAAGCTTTAGACACTGAAAAAGAGCAATTAAAAAAGAACAGTGAAAAAATAAAACAACTTGAAAATCTTGAGAACGATGCAACAGCAAATGAAGAAGAAAGAACAAATGCTTCAAGACAAAAAAGGGCTTTACTTTTCGAAAACGAAGCGTTACAGAACGACATAAACGAAAGAGAACAAGAAGAAAAAAGCTTGAAACAAAAAATCAAAGAAATTTTCAAAAAACACGGAGTTACAGTAGCTTCTGTAATTTTGGCGGCTGGTGTGACAATTGGTGTAGTCATGAGCGTTTTGAAAAACTCTTTGAAAAATCTTGGGGAAAAATTAGGAAATGGTTTGAAACAAATTGGGAAAAAAACAGCAGAGATTCTGCCGGGTTTGATTGGATCAATTGTTTCCTTTTTGTTCAGAACAGCAGCAAGCGTTGTTGGCTTTCTTGCTAAAAACACTTGGTTGATTATTCTTCTTGTAGTTGCGTTTTTATTTGATAAATATTCAAAAAAGCTTAGCGAAAAACAAGAAAAGCAAAGCCAATGATGGCGATTACGCCAACGATCATTGCTGTTTTATTTTCTTCATGCTGATCATCGGGAGAAGAGTTTAAAGATTGGATTTCGGAATTTGCGGGGAATTGTTGCTGATTTTTTTCACAAGTTTTTTGCCGT
The DNA here is from genome assembly GCA_964017195.1 of Siderastrea radians. Taxonomy (NCBI): domain Eukaryota; kingdom Metazoa; phylum Cnidaria; class Anthozoa; order Scleractinia; family Rhizangiidae; genus Siderastrea; species Siderastrea radians. The sequence continues at coordinate 31,859,799 of OZ024891.1, read as the reverse complement.
TATTGATTTTGTTTTCATTTCCTTCCATTGGGGTCAAAGAAGATTTTTTTGTGGAAGTATTGATGTCATTGTTTATCCCCATTTTAACGCCATTGCCAGCTTGTTTAAGAGCATTGTTGTATCCAATAACTGATTGAGTGTTTATAACCATTCTACCCGGCATAAGCCAAGCGCCAGGGCAAACAGCAAAATTAAGCCTAACCATTGCTTTGTCAACAGCCAGCTGGTAACGGCTGACAGACTTTCTCATGTCAACTTCAGAAATGGCTTGTTCCATCAAAACCGAAAACTCTTCTTGAGCTTCCTTTTCACGTCCTCCTACCCCGATTATTGGACTTCTGACATTAACCTGCGCTCCAAGAACACAATAAACAAAAGCCTCTATTGATTGGTTTATCCTTGAAAGCCCCGCTTCTGTCAAGCCATTTGAGTCTATGGGGCAGAAAAAGTTTGCTTGTTCATCAGCGGCGGGCCACTGTTGAATGAAATTTATCAATGTGCCTTTGCTTGCTGAGCCGCCTTCGTCTGAAAAAGAGCTTGAGCCAGGGTATTTCAAATAGGTTTTCACTGGCCCAACACTAGAAGCCCAAATATAAACATCGCCTAATCCGTTGTTTGGGCCAGCTGTGTAGCGAAAATCGGTTGAAGAATCAATTCCGAATTCTGCGCAGAGCCTTTTATAAGAAGCTTTGTCGTATTTGTTATCCATGTTGTTGAAGTTTGGGTCTCCAGGCAAAGAGCTTATCATTTGTATTCCCCCCCAGTTCGAAAAGAATCCGCCTTACAGTGAAATAAACATGGAAAACGTAAAAACTCTTGATATTTTCAGGCAAATTGCTTTTTTCAGAAAAGATTTCTCTTGAAACTCCACAGCCAGCTGTGGCGCACCAAACAGCGAAATTCAACTGCTGTGGCCAATATTTGATGTCAAGCCCTTTTTTGGCTTCAGCGCCTGTGTAATGCTTCAACCTCAATTCTTCAAAAATCTGCCTGAAACTTACTTCAAAATAATCAGTTGGTGTTGCGTAGATTTTTTGTTTTTTCCCGAAAAACGCTTTCAAGCTTGTCGCTTTTTTTTCGAATTCAACAGCTGGCACGTCTAAAGTTGCAGAAGGATTTTCTCTTAAAATTTGCGGAAAACCTGGGTGTTTTTTCAAACCAAGAGCTTTTTTCACCTCTTCGCCCCAATACCTTTTGTCGGAAATGAAAATGTCAAAAAGCCCTCCGTCTGCTCTTTTGAAGTTTATTGACGCTTTCACAACGCCTATTTTTTCGATTTCAGCTTCCGCCTCAAACTTTGTTGTGTCTGCTTCGGGGTAAAGGAAATTGAAGCGCTGCCAAGCTTTTTCTTTTTCTTTTTTCGCCATTGCTTTTGCCTGCTCCGTCTGCGCCCATTGCAAAACCTTGTTGAAGGACGCCATCTATTTGAAAACAAATCTTTTTTTAAAATGCAATGTTTCTCACTCTTGTTTCAACTAAAACCCCCGCTGTTTTCTTTTTGGATAAACCAATCGATTCTGCGCGCTTCATGAAGCTTCTTTCTTGCTGTTTTTTCATTAGAACAAACTCCCCTGACACGTGCTTCATCAATTCCGATTTGATTGATCCTGATCAAAACCTTTTCAATGGGAAAAGATCGAAAATTCTTTCTATTTGCCATTTACATTCCGCCAAAATGGGGCAGAAAAACAACTTCAGAAACAACGATATAAACGCTTTGCGGCAGGTTGTTCCGCAGAAAAACATTCATTCTTTTCGCATTTGGATTACCGACGCTGAAGGCTCTTTTTTGGATTTCAAAGAAAAAGAAGCCTTTTTTGAAATTGAATTGAATTAATGTTTTTCCTTTTTATCATGGAAATTTTCAACCAAAGCGCGGGGGGTAAAACCAAAATCTGGTCAACAACTTATAAAGGACAGTCGACCTATAACCAAAATAGCTGGGCGGAGATGACTTTTTTCACTACAGATGTTTCTGTTGAAAAAGAATGCCTTGCTGTGCTGTCCTGCTCAATTTGTTTTTCAAACGGTGCTTCAGGCCTTAACGCAGCATTCAGGTTTGTGAAATTTGTCAACGACGAGTGGGAAACCATAAAAACAGGAGATAATTACCAAAAAAGGCTTGGCGTTAATTTTTCTGAGCAGCCAAAACCTGACGCTGACCAGCATCTTACAACAGTTTCTTACTCAATCTGCGATATTCTCGAGCCTGGAACAAAAAAAGTTTCCTTACAAATGCGTGCAACAGACACTGACCAAATCTATTTCAACAGGCCCAAAAGGTACGACAGCAAAGATTTCCTGCATAACGCAAGCTCAACTTTCACTGTTTTCCTTCTTGAGGGGGATGTTACAAAAAACACTTCAAGCGACGGATCCACCACTTACGAAAGTTTTGTTACAAATTAAAAAATTGGCTCACCTTTTTTTAGGAATGTCTTCTCTCAACTTGCTGCCTTCCGCTCCACCAGCGCCTGAAAAAAATATATATCCTGATGTACCCGTTTTTGATGAAGAACCAAAAAAAAAACTTCCGCATGACTGAGATAAGCCAAAACCGCCAACAAATCATGCAGGAAGTTAACCACTACAGGACTGTTCTGAAAAAAATACAAAAAAACCCGGAAAATTATCCATTTGTCGGTTTTGACTCTTGGCGGATTCACAACTTTTCTTTCTTCAGGAACTCTTATCGCTGCTTTGTCAGGAATTGGGGTTGTTGTCGCTGTTCCTGTCGGTGTTGCTGCCGCCATTTGCGGTGCTGCTTCAACAGCTCTCACTTTTGTCAACAAAAAACTTGAAAAAAAGGTCACCAAACATACCAGAATACACGCTTTGGCCCTTTCCAAATACGATTCAATCAATCTCAATATTTCTAAAGCTCTAAACGACAACAGAATTTCCGATTCTGAATTCAAAAACATCTCTCAAGAGATAACCAACTACAACAATCTCAAGGAAAAACTTCGGAAAAGCTTTCGCGAGAAAAAATCAAAGAAAGTTTTGAAGGAGGAGTCTAACGCTGACCGTGACAAGATTTACAAAGAGATACAGGAAGAGATTTTAAAAAAAATCAACAATCCCAAGCGCAAAAAACGAAATTCGAGCTGATTTTGCACCAAAAAAAACTCAACATTTGTATTCGTTATAATTGAATAAAAGCCGAACTCTTTCAGGAATGTTTGCTTTGATCGCTGTTTCTTTCCATTTTTTCATTGAAACTTTCAAAAAAAACAAAATAATTATTGACCCGCAGGTCTATATTGTTTTTGAGGAAATCAAAAAATCTCAGGAACTAAAGCCAAATGCCAAATCAATCTTTGCACTTGTAGAAAAGGTTTTTCGGAAGAGCCATTGATTTCATGCTGCCACAGCTTGCACACTTAGCCATCAATATTTTTTTTTTCGATTTTTCGAAATATATTCGATAGCTTCCCTTTACGTTGTGAGTCATTCGCATCTCCTTTACGCACCATATCATTTGCGGATACATTCTTATAAAACTTTTCCTCATTTTTTTAATTATGATACTCTATCGGCTCTGTGTGGATTCCGTCTTCCAGCACCCATCTTTTATCGTAGTACGCGCTTAGGCCCAGCTTTTCTTGAATGTAAGTGTATATTTCTCCTTCATGTATTTTGAAACCTATGTTTTTTGCATAGTCTTTTTCTCCGGCTAAAGCTTTTTCAAACTTTTCAAGATTAATTTCGTTTTGCAACTTTGACATACCCTTTGTGCTGAATTTATCTTTTTTTTCTTCGCTTTCAACAAAATAACATTTCGATGAAAGTGCAAGCATTTTTGTTCCTTCAAACTCCAGCTTAAACAAACCTGGTGTTCTGCTGCTCCATTTGTCCCAGGACAGCCATTTTTCTTTTTCTTTTTCGTAAGAATCTTCCATACCCTTTTTTACTAATTCTTGCAAACTTTCTCCACTTATTGCCATGTACAAACTGTCTGTGTCCATCTGCATCAGCTCAAAATCTTTTCTATCGATATATTTGTCAATGAAATCATAATAAAACTCCAGCATTCTCAATTTCGCCAACTGATAAACAGCAATTCCAACTTGATAAGGCCTTTTTATTTCAATCCTTTTCTTTCTGGAGCGCAATTCGTAAGCTTTTCCTATTTCTTCTAAGTCTTCAAAGAAACAACTTCTCAATGCTCTATCAACCTTTTCTTCAACACTCGTGTATATCACGCTTTTCTGTTTTTCAATGTTTTCAATCATTTTACCATAAGCACTGTTTCCCAGCAGTTTGAACAAATCGGCAATAATTGCTTTCTTTTCTTCTTCATCTCCACTTCTCCTTGCTTTTGTCACCTCTTCAACGAACCAGCTGAAAACTTTTTTTGGTTCGTAATCAATTGTTCTATAAACATTTTTTATTTCTGCTCCGTGGTCAAGGTACCACTCCAGCAGAGGAGCGTATATCAGCATTTTTTCCGCGGATAATGTTGCGCAAAGCTTTTTGCTTTTGCAGAACTTTCTCTCAGTTTTTTCAAATAATTCTTCATATGCTGTGGAAGGTTTTTTTCTTCCAGGTTTTTGTTGATGAAAAAGGGGCACATTTCTTCGAACTTTTCCAAAAGATGGTTTGGTATCGTTATGTCTGCTTCAGCGAAACCAAACCATTTTTTGTTTTTCAATGCTTTTCGCAAATCAGGGGCAAAATCTTTTTCATGCTTTACAAGTTTTCCTTTTCCACAGGGCATTTCCCTGTCCATTGTTGAAAGATACAAAGCGTTTGCGTCAAAGCCCACTATTTTTTTGCATAATCTGCTTTCTTTCACTTTGTGGCTTCTTATTCTTGTTTCACCAGAAAAATGCTTTCTTCTGAAAATTATACTGGGACCACCAACCAAAGAATTTTTTAGCATTTCATACGACTCTTCACAAGGCGATGACAAAATCGCGCCATTTTTTATTGAACCATTCAACAAATATTTCATACTCAAACCTGGGATACTTACTGCATCCTTCAACATGTCCAAACCTTTTTCTCGGTAAAAACTCAACATTTTTTCCATTGCTTCTATTCCAGGGATAACGTCAATGTTGTTGTAGTACTCCAACCAATCCTTGAAAGTTTTCATCCCCTTTTCTTCATACAACTTTTTACAATATTCCCATTCTTTTCTCGTCAACAAATAACGACCTTTCAACTCCGAATACCAATACTCGTAATCTGGCAAACTTTTTTCTTCCAGCTTTTCTGGAGAGTCGAACCATTCATAAGGGAACCAGGATTTTTTTTGTTCACACCCGTAAGCTTTCACCCATTTTTCATAGCTTGTTCCTGGTGCCAGGTAATTTGAAATGTCAAGGAATTTCAATTCTTTTGTCTCAATGAACATGATTCTTGTACCGTTTTTCACCACGTTTATTTTTTCATCAGTTTCTGCCAGTATTTCCGCAAAATACTTCCTTATCAAATTCAAGTCGTATTTTCCCGAGTTGAAACCAACAACAGGCACCTGATTGCACCATTTTTCAATTCCCATTCTCTGGTTTTTTGTCAGATTGCACATATCTGTTGGGTTTATTTTCCAAGCTTTTTCCCTTATTTTTTCAGCTCTTTTTTTTTATTTCTTCCATGAAGCTTTCCAAAAGTTTTTTCGGGTCTTTATTGCATATATGAGTCGGCTCTTTTTTTAATGAATCACCGATGCTGAATGACACTGGTTCATGCTTGTTTTTTATTTCAAGGAAATTTGTTATCCTTTTCTTGTGGTTTGTGTCTGAATAAGCCTCGAAATCAAAGAATATAAAGTGAGGAAAGTTTTCTTGTCTCTTTTCAGGCAGCTTTTTTCTTTGCATCCACTTTGGCATTTCACATTCCCAACATTCAACAACTTTGTATCCTGCTTCTTTTAGCATGAAACTTCTTTCAAATGTTTTTTCCTATCTCTCTTCAAGCGTTCCACCGTCTTTCAAAATATAATCTCTTCTATCTGGGTAACACCATGGACATCCGTGGAAAAAACAACCATAGAACTCGAAAATCGTGTTTGTTTCTTTGTTGAAACCGTCAACTCTTTTTCTACCAATGAATCTTTCTCCACCGTGGCCACATAAGGAATGGTGGATATGTATCCCCCTTTTTTTTGCTTCTTCCTCCATCCATAATACAGCTTTTATCGACTCGTTTTCTTTTGGGTAGAAAGCTTTTTCATAATCTGTTTTCAACTTTTTTACAATAAATTTTGGAAAAAACATTTTTGTTTCACCTTTTGAGCATGTTGTATGGTGCCTATACAGGTCACTTGTTTTCGTGAATCTTGAATTGCAATCAACACAGTTGTAAACTTTCGCAAGTTTAGTTATATCTTTTATGTAAAAAGCGTGTCCTTTATAAACACCAATTGTTATAATATCTTTCACATTTTTCATTGGGGCTTTTGTCAGATGCCATATTATCTCTTTTTCCGTTTTTTCTGGTTCGTATACTCTGAAGGTTAACCATTCGGAAGAATCCTTTTTTTGGTTAAGATGCTGCTCTACTTTTTCAAGGCAATTGACGGCTTCTTGCTTATTTGATTTGAAAAAACCTGAAGCAAAAGCTCTTGCCTTTTGTGTGCACCTTTTTGGGTTTTGTCCTTTATGAACTGCAATACACCTCCAAACACAAAGATTATCTTCATATGTATCTAAACAGTTCATATTTCCGCCGTGGTAAAGATTTCTCAACCAATCAGGAAGCTTTCCATTTCCCAGTAACGGTTTTTTATCAATAATTACTTTCAAAGAAACTTCTGTGAATTCAATAAAAATCCAACCAGTGTCTGGCGATTCAATCTCTTCTTGCTCCAAACGAAAATTTTCACGCTTTTCAAGCCATTTTTCAGCTTCATCTATTGACTTTATCCAAGGAGAACCAAATGAAGGGTTATTGTAAAAAGTTTCAATGTCACCGTTTTTGGTTTTTTGCAGTTTGTAGCCATAAACATGCCTCATATAAAAAGAGTTTTTAACATTTTTTTCAACAAGATGCGTGAATTCTTTTGAGAGATTTTTCTCAAGACGACTTTTTACATTCCATTCAATTGTACGCCTCCCCTCCTTTTTCAAAAAACCAGAAGTTTTATCATAACCAACGAAAGCTTGTTTATACCCCTCTCTTATTAACAATTCATTCAAATCTTCAAGACTTATTTTCGGCATGATTGTAAATTAAGGAAACATTTGTTCAAAAAAGAAAATTTTTGCACTCCTGAGTAGAAAACCATTTTTTGATTCGCAAACTTGAAGCTCGCCAACTTTTTTGTTTCCACTCCTAATTTTCGACAACCATTTAAAAACTCAAGGTGTGCCTTTTTTTCGACAACCTTTTTTCGACAACCTTTTTTTTGCATTCAAGCTTCATCAATTTTGCAACATTGTTTCACTCCTGAGTAGTATATAAAGCGTCAGTCAAGGGAAACCGCAGAGTTTTTTGGGGTTTTGTATTCAAAACAAACATAAAAAAGGTGTTTAACAACACTCATCCTTCATTACGGCGAACTTGTTGGTGAGCCGTAATGAAGGATGGGGAAGTTAATTTCCTTTTTTATGAAGTTTTGAATACAAAAAACGAAAAAACTCAAGGTGTCCCTTGGCTGACGCTTTATATACTACTATAATGTCTAATTTACACCTATAGATGTAGAATTTAGCTAATAATAAAAGATGATTTAAAATAAGAAAGTCTTCTATGACATTAAAAACTCCGAAGAGGACATTTTCTAATGTTAAGGAAGTTGTAATTATCTTTTGTTTAATTAGCCAAGAAGAGAGCAAATTCCAGAATGTTTTTGTTACATTGCAATGGAAAAATAAGTGCTCAAGGGATTCAACCTCTGTTTGACAGAAATAGTACCTTTTGGATTCTGATGTAAACTTCCCCCACCACCAGCTCACCCCTCCTGTACTGTTGCGAAAACCCTTGTTTCAAACTAAAAGGTGAAATTGTTTCTGTTTTTTGTGACTTAAGGTGAAACTTGTGTGTTTCCTTGAATGAGCTAAAACGTAGTTTGTACAATAGAATACTACTCTTCTTCGCAGCCACTCGGGCTGAAGGGGACTAATCGAATAAAAAAAAATTTCTGAACACAATCCAGAACGTGCGGATAAAAACATTTATAGGGCGCCCACACGAAACGAAGCCACCTAGAAAAAATAATTTGTGGCCATCAGTTTCATTGTTCTGAACTCGACGTCTGATTGGCTAATTTCAGTAAAAGTTTGTTTGAGTGACCTCTTTTCGTGTAGCCTCAAGGTAAGTAGGGTCTAAAATCAGTCTTTTCAGTTCGCTTCAACCCTAAGGACTCCAATGCTAAATGCAAAAACCAAACCAGCAAAAAAAACAGAATGACCTCATCTAGTTTAAAGAGCCTCATTAAGAATTTATTTCGTTTGTGTTTCTTGGCTTTTGTAAAAACTTCCGCCCGAGTTTCAGAGGTTTTTTTTTCGCGCTACGTTTATTAAACAGCACAAGCATAAGAGAGCAACTCTAGTACCCAGGGTATGAAAGTCTTCATGTTTATATTAATTAGCGCATGGAATGGAAAGACCTGTAAACTGCTAGCGGAAGCTTTTGTAAATTTGTCAGTGTTGGTTGTACTGGTGGTTCTTGGAATTTTCGAAGTTCACTAAGATTGTTGATCTAAATTTTCAAAAACTATTTTCTTTGTTAAATCAATCCTGGAAGAAAACAAAAATCGGTAAAATTCCGATTTTAAGAAATATATTACGAGAAAGCTTTCCAAAAGTTGACGGAGTATGCCACAGGATAAGATAAAATCAAGTCAAAGTCATCCTAATTCGACAGTTCTAAAGAGCTATTCCGTTCTCCTAGCACAGTAAAGAAAAATAAATAAAAGGGACTGACGAAAGGCAGCATCCGAAAGAATAGAATTTCTGTTTAAAAAATTACTTTAAATCCTCCTCAGATTTTCGTACTTCCATATTAGACCAAACTACTGAGTAAGCAAAAAGTCGGCGCCTCTTTATGCAAGTTGTTTTCGATTAATTTCCTAAAGTTTTTGCTAAAAAAATAATAGTAATAGAAATAATTCAAACAAATAAATAAAAAGAGACAAAAAAGTCTGCCAGAAGCTTGGTTACAGGCGAAATGAGAAAAGACACAAATCATATAATTACAAAATCTTACCAAAATGCTGTATGGCCGGTTCTCAAGTATAGGACTGAAGATTTTGTATGGTCTTGGCCTCTTGATGGTCTGCGATGAAATGAAGCTAGGCTATAAACACTTCCTTTTTTGTCTTCAGGGGTGGCTTCATGACTTCACTCATGACTTCATTTTCTGCGGGTGGTCGGCTGGCTGGTTAGGTGGCTTTCATATTCAGGGTGGATTCTGAAGGGTCGTTTGGTTTCCCCAGGTAAACCTACCAATGAGAAGCCGAGATTTGGAGTGAAGCTAGGCGATAAACACATTCTTTTTTGTTTCCAGCGGAGACTCCATTATGACTTCATTTTCTGCGGGTGGTCGGCTAGCTTGTTAGGTGGCTTTCATATTCAGAGTGTATTCTGAAGGGTCGCTTGGTTTCCCCAGGTAAACCCACCAACGAGAAGCCGAGTTTTGGAGTGAAGCTAGGCGATAAACACATTCTTTTTTGTTTCCAGTGAAGACTCCATTATGACTTCATTTTTTGCGGGTGGTCGGCTGGCTGGTTAGGTGGCTTTCATATTCAGAGTGGATTCTGAAGTGTCATTTGGTTTCCCCAAGTAAACCTACCAATGAGAAGCCGAGTATTGGACACTGTACGTGGAGTGCGTGATCACCTACATGACCTAATTTGCAAGTGGCGTCCACGTGTAGAATATTGAATGTAGCTCCTTTTCGAGTTATGTGGTGAGTGTTGAGTTTTAATGGCTACACATTAAACCTAGATTGAATACTGGCTACGCATTTAACCTAGGTTGTAGTGATATATGGGTGTTCTCCTAAGTATTAAAAAAAACCTGTCATGCCTTTAGTTATCCAGCGGTCAAATGATTCAATGTTAGAAGCATATATATTTCATTAGTTGTCTCTCGGGCAATCTTTTGCCTTATAATGGATATAAAAAAGGGAATACCAAAAGAGACTTAGTTTAGATAGAAACGTCTCTTTTCCAAGAAGCGTTGATTTAATTTTATATCTTGCATTCTCAATCTCTTCTGTTGAAGTGAAAGGGAAGAATGACGTCATCCATGGCCTTCCAAATTACATAGCTGTATAAATTTAAAATTCTTGTTGAGTCAAGGGCGCTGATTTTCGCGTAATTGTTAGTTTTAAATACACAGAAGGATTTGTCTCTCTGGAAGAACACACTATTTTATGGGAGGGTTGTCCAATACACCCGCACTGTAACAGACCGTGAGACTATGGTTTCGGTCCGTAGAGTTTTGTACGGACCGTGAACTTCACATACGGTCCGTATAGAAGAGACCACGGTCCGTAAATTGCATCTTATTAGTGGGACTTAGAATATTTCATTCCCGTTGTGAGAGGGAGATATCTTTGTTACGGACCGTACAGTTTGTACGGACCGTCAACTTCAGATACGGTCCGCATAAAAGAGTTCACGGTCCGTAAATTGCATCTCATTAGTGGGACTTAGAATATTTCATATTTCATTCCTGTTGTGAGAGGGAGATATGATCTTTGTTACAGACCGTACAGTTTGTACGGACCGTGAACTTCAGATACGGTCCGTATAGAAGAGTTCACGGTCTGTAATTTGCATATCATTAGTGGGACGAAGAATATTTCATTCCCGTTGTGAGAGGGAGATACCTTTGTTACGGACTGTACAGTTTGTACGGACTGTGAACTTCAGATACGGTCCGTATAGAAGAGTTCACGGTCCGTAAATTGGCATCTCATTAGTGGGACTTAGAATATTTCATTCCCGTTGTGAGAGGGAGATATCTTTGTTACGGAACGTACAGTTTGTACGGACTGTGAACTTCAGATACGGTCCGTATAGAAGAGTTGACGGTCCGTAAATTGCATCTCATTAGTGGGACTTAGAATATTTTATCCCGTTGTGAGAGGGAGACATCTTTGTTACGGACCGTACAGTTTGTACGGACCGTGAACCTCAGATACGGTCCGTATAGAAGAGTTGACGGTCCGTAAATTACATCTCATTAGTGGGACTTAGAGTATTTCATTCTGGTTGTGAGTGGGAGATATCTTTTTACGCACCGTACAGTTCGCACGGACCGTGAATTTCAGATACGGTCCGTATAGAAGCGTTCACGGTCCGTAATTTGCATCTCATTAGTGGGACTAAGAATATTTCATTCCCGTTGTGAGAGGGAGATATCTTTGTTACGGACCGTACAGTTTGTACGGACCGTGAACTTCAGATACGGTCCGTATAGAAGCGTTCACGGTCCGTAAATTGCATCTCATTAGTGGGACTTAGAATATTTCATTGAGAGGGAGATATCTTTGTTACGGACCGTACAGTTTGTACGGACCGTGAACTTCAGATACGGTCCGTATAGAAGAGTTGACGGTCCGTAAATTGCATCTCATTAGTGGAACTTAGAATATTTCATTCTGGTTGCGAGTGGGAGATATCTTTCTTATGGACTGTGAAATTTAGATACGGGCCGTATAGAGGAGTTCACTGTCCGTAAATATCGATTCGTAGATGTAAAAGTGGTCGTTTGTGTAAGACTGAAAATAACTTGTGTCGCTCGATAGTTTCCTATGCAGCTGGTTTATTGTCGCCACGCAGCTCCTGTAGACATAAAAATGGCTGTTTAGGGGACTAGTAGGACTACGCGATTGAAGGCAGAATTCGCATGAAACGTTTTGTATTGTTTGTGTGCGGCAGGGCTTTATCGAGTTGAAAGTGTCGAACGAAGGCAGAATACTACATTTATAATCGATCGATCGTTCGTGTTTAAACAGATCGTAATGGAAGGGAGAATACGCATGAAAATAATTCCTATTCATCGATCGTTTGCGGTCGGCTGGTTGCCTGAATTGACAGTATGAATATTTGTTTGATAGATAATTGATCTACGGACTTAAGTGTAGCACTCATGGTAGTCGACATTTTTTAATAAATCAGGGCACATGAAAGTGCGAACTTCCACAACTAAGTGCTTTCGATTGTACTCCAATTTAAGAATTGAGGGTATTTGAAACTAGGCAACCACAAGACCAACATTTGAGATCATCACGGTTATTTTATGATATGCAGATATTAATGGTCTAATGGCTGACCCCAACAAATGTGTTTTTCTTATTCCTCTTCATATTGTGGAGGAAATGCCATTAATGAGAAGTAATGTTTGGGTCTTACAGAACCCGATTTTACAACTCTGTTATCAGTTTGCACAACGCCTATGAACAAGTATTAGACATATTACCGTCTTGTTTTCCGTATATCACGCTCGATTCGTTCGTGTTCCCCACTAGTTTCACCATGCTTCAATAGAAGGACTAAGCGACATAACAGTTCGCTTTTAAAACTCTTATCAATTTGCGCGATGCTTATAGAACGAGTAATAGACTAAATTATCTTCTTCTATTACGTGTACCTCGCTCGCGTCGTACATATGTCTTTCGTGTATCACGCTCGCTTCGTATGGGGCCCAAATAACGAGGCATAATCATGGTTGCCTTCCCTTGAATAGTTTCACAAGGTTTCAATAGTTGGGGTATTCGACATAACAGTTCCCTTTTAGAACTCTATTATCAGTGTACGCAAAGCTTATAGAACGAGTAATACACATGTTATCGTCTACCTTTCCTTGAACAGTTTCACTAGGCGTCAATAGAAGGTGTATTCGACATAACAGTTCGCTTTTAGAACTCTGTTATCAGTTTGCGCAAAGCGTATAGAACAAGTAATAGACATATTATCTTCCTCTATTTCGTGTATCACGCTCGCTTCGTATGGCGCTTAAATAACGAGGCAGAATCATGGTTGCCTTCCCTTGAATAGTTTCACAAGGCTTCAATAGAAGGAGTATTTCACATAACAGTTGTTATCAGTTTACGCGATGCTTATAGAACGAGAAATAGACAAATTATCTTCTTCTATTCGTGTACCTCGCTCGCGTCGTATGTATTTCTTTCGTGTATCACGCTCGCTTCGTATGGCGCTTAAATAACGTGGCATAACCATGGTTGGCTTTCCCTGAACAGTTTCACAAGGCTTCAATAGAAGGAATAATCGACATAACAGTTTGCTTTTAGAACTCTGTTATTAGTTTGCGCAACGCTTATAGAACGAGTAATAGACATATTACCGTCTTCTCTTTCGACCTCTTTGGTGTATCTCGCTCGCTTCGTACGTACGCTTAAATAACGAGGCTCAATCATACTTGTATCGACTATTTATACCTCTACATACGGATCGTGAATCGTAAATGACGGTCTGTAAGCAAGGATGACGGTCTGTGCGAAACGTACGGACCGTCAACCGCAAATGACGGTCCGTAAGCAATGATGACGGTCCGTGCGAAATGTACGCACCGTCAACAGTTGGCCCTGGCGCGATAATGAGATGCACGCTCTGTATTCGGACTGTAAGTAAGAGTGACGGTCTGTGCGAAACGTACGGACCGTCAACCGCAAATAACGTTCCGTATCAGTGCGGCAGTATTGGACATGAGTGTTTTATGGTGTGTGTTAATAATCCGTAATAATCGACGTAGATGAATAGCATAACCCTTACGTACAGGTAAAATGTATCCAAAATTGCAATTGCGGGGTTTTAGGTCGAGGTCCTAATTTGTCCATGCATCCCGGGGCTACAAATCCTTTCATGTCAGATTTTCGCCCTATGGCAAACTCCTTGGAAATCATGAGTTTATAATACAAAACAGTGGAACACCCATATAACTAGGACGAAGTGCCACTTGAAAGACTGGGACTGACACGTGCTCGTCATAATAGAGGTTCGTTTTAATCGAAACCTGTTATTCCTATGTTTTTAGTCGTTTCTTTAGTCTCTCTTCGACGCACTCTTTCATAGGAGCGAGTCTATGGGAAGTTGTACTGATGTTTATAAAAATAACCATTTTTGCAGTTAAGATATCCCAGACCCATCCCCTAGTCTCCCTCTCTGTCCTTTATGGCTCTTGACATGAACAACATTTTCACGAACCTTTTCGTTTCTCACCCATGCGTCGGCTGTTCAAATTGGCATCGACGGAAGTACGTCGAATGACTTTTCAGTTTATAGGAAAAGTTCATACTTTAGGCAGTTTTTCGGCAGTATACAAGGACAAAATACCCTGTCTGAACCCTTCAGAAGCCCCAGTAGACTCTCAGTAGTGACAAGCATCTAATTTTTCCTTACAATGTCACTACCTGAACAAACATACAGGTTATGAGAATAAAGAAAATCATCACCAAATGTAGCTGTATTAGTGGTTGAAAAGGTCCGGTTTGGAGCTCTCACTTTCTCGCAAACCATCAATAAATAAACAAATAAATAAATAAATAAATAAATAAATAAATGAATAATAGCCTCTGGCACCCAAGGTAAGGATAAGAACGTCAAATAAAATTATAAGAAAATGGAACCAAATCCAACCGAACCAAGCTTTAAACAACAATTTGATGTTTTTTGCGGAGGTTTGTTGTGTGAAAACACGTTTGCCACCTTTGTTTAGTTTACGAGCCCAAGGTTGGCAACTTAATTCTTCGTGTGAAGGCGCGTGAAGAGATCGCGCGCGAAAAGCCTCAAGCTCACAGGTTGCCATTCTTCGATTTCTTATCCAAGAGACGGAGGTGACGAGGATTCACAGTTAAATCCAAACACGGAAAAACGCTCAGTATTTTTCAGAGCCGATTGTGCGAAGCAGGTTAAATCCTTATCTTGTCCGCGATGAAATCGTCTTCAACTGTGTTTTTTTTTTGCGTGACGTCTGAACAAGGCGGCTTTTAAATACTCGGCTAGTTTACTCAATTGGAATGTTAACCTGCGATCAGGCGTTTTTTAAGACGGGTCTCTAGGGCTTTTGTCTTATAGTTTTAGGTAAGTTTCGTCGTAGTAGGTTGTTCGAGGTCACTGGATGATTGATCGGTTGCTTAATGATATCCTATGCGGGCGGAGACGCAAGAGGTCTTATGTTTTGACCGTGGTTTTTTTGAGGGACAGGGGTGGGCTATTGGAATGACTCCATGACGCTCATATTTGGAGGTTTTAGGGGACCTTGTGAAAAATGGTGGCGCGATCGATTGTTGAACGCAACAATTTTCAAGAGGTTTTGGACGTTACACGGGTCAACATACCCCATTTAAAAGGTGAAAACATGTGAGAAATTCCCGGATTTGGATATGATTTGGTTATGAAAAGTCTGTCATAAGGTTCGGCCTCTTGATTCAATTCACGCATTTGAAATCTAGCTCATATGGCTCATATAAGAGGGAACAAAAACGCTGGAATCTAGACTGGCTTAATTTTGCGGAATCAAAACATCTAGCGGTGAAAACAAGCTAAGACTTCCACAAAATATTGTATAAAAAGTTCATTCAAGAGAAACCTTTAACCCCAGGAGTTTAGTTGAGGATCACCATTCGACAAGTAGCTACGCAAATATACAGGTAACGCAAGTTATAAAACTATGGTATTTCTTACTGTGTTGTAAAATACTGAAAATGCGTATGTTGTAGGAGCTACGGTTTGCTTTGAAGATCTTGGGGGTTTCCATTTTTGCTATATGTATTTTTCGGTGGAAAACAGAAAAATGTGAGGAATTCAATTAACTCTTGAACTTAACGTCTCCTGAATCAACTCCAGCTTGTAAGGGCCCGACTTTGATAAACCACAGGTTTCCATGTTGAATGCTGTTTTGTCACACGCGCGGAAGAAAAGGGTTCTACTTAAAATTTCTCCACGCTTGGGTATACTTCCAGTACGAAATAACTGCAATCAGACTCTATTTTCGATTCGTTTGATAAATTATTTGGTTCCCATTGGGTAAAAAAAGACAAACTTATCGATGAAACAATAAAAATGGAAAGAAGATTGCTGACGTGGAAATTACTGGTAAACATAAAAGTGTACAGTTAAGTTGAGCAGCGAAGCTGCGAGAAGCGTGAGCGCCGTTGACTACATTTCTGCTTGCGCGTAGAGTCTGGGGCTCTCTCCTCCGCAGAGGCCTCTTATTTTTTCGTACTGGGCTGGGAATGGGGAGAGGTGAAAAGTAAGCGCGCGGAGCCTGGAGAGAATCGAAACGAAAGCGCGCGGGGGACACTGGGAAGGGAAAAGGAAAGGCGAGAGGCCTCTGCCAGATAATGTGCGGTTCTCTGGACAGATTTGCGGTTCTGTGGTCATTCTTTAATTATGGCTGAAGGAGACGACGAATTGAACGACTTTGAGTGTTCTTTTAAAGATCTAAGTATAGACGGTAAGTAGAAGCATTTTGGTGAAGTTTCGATCCTTATTATCGTTTTTTTGGCCATTTCAGATTTTAGTGCGATTGTCCGCCATTTTGGATTTATTTGGAACAGTTTTCTTTCTAATAAACTATGTTTTTTCGATCTTACCATTCTTAAAATCGAAGATGACGACGGATGTCAGCCAATCACTAGTACTCCAGTAAAGGATAGAGCCAGTGGGTCCATAGGAAAGCATTCTTTGACGCCGAGTTCCAAGTGTACGAATGAGCCAAACCGAAAGAGGCATCAAAGAACAACAGAAGGATTTGAGGGCTTTCATCTGGGGCTACAGCAGGTTATATGAACTTCATTGTCTTTAAGTTACGGTATTTACAGGTTTTCGTTTCGTTATGAGTTTCTGTCGCAACTTACCAGTACATAAGAGTCAATTAAAAAGACCAAATTCATACACTACAGCTAACCAGTGATTTCTAAACAAAGGAAATACAATGGCTGTTTGTTTTGAATATAACATTAAAAATAAACTATCTTTTTGTAAGTTGATTTCTTTAGGGGTAAAAGTTTTAAATTTGTTAGGAAGGTGTTTCTTCAAAACATTCTTCTTGATTCCTATCAAATATTTAAGTGTGTTCTTATTTACTTATGAAGAATAATTTAGGTTCAAGACTTTATAATTTTTGTGTAGTCTTATTTGATAAAGCATGAATTTTTTTTTCATCTTCATGTTATATCTTGTACAAATTATCAGCTATCTACTATTATCAGTCATTTTGTTGTGAGTATTTTTTGAATAATTCAAAGTACAAATGCTTTGGAACTTTCTTATTTGATACAAATGTAGCTGCAGTATCAAAATACAAATTCTCTACAAAGTAAAGAGTAAATAAGTACAATGAATACATCATAAACATTTCCAACAATTTTTATTAAGGTTTAGATTTTCCAAGACAATAAGAGCAACTTATTACTTAGACTATTAGCTGTTGTAAACTATTGCAATTTGAAAACTGCATGTTCTGTTAATTTCTTAATTTCGAGATTTTGCTAACATTTTCTTCTGTGGCATAATATCAAAAGGTTTCAGTGCTAAAGAAAATTACTGAAAGGCAACAAATATACATGTTTGCAAAGTTTACTGGTACATTACAATAGTGCCCTCATGTAAATGTATACCCTTTCTCCTTCTGAAATATTATTTAGCATGTAAATGTGTTGCTGGCTATGCCCAAGTGACCTAAGCTCAGGGTGTAAAGCATAGTATTATTATCATCTCAGGTATATTAAGGACTGGGTCTGCAAGTATCTGATCCAGAAAGTAATGGGGGTGGTCTATATTCGAAAGGAAACATGTTATAAGTATGAGACTTGGCCATGGCCTTTATCCTGTTGATATAGTATTTTTGACGTTGACATTTCCATGGCAACACATTGCGTGACCAATTAAGGTCTTACTTCCGGTTTTGTTATTTAGGGCTTCCGCACACGAGGAAAAAATACGTTTACCTGGCATTTCCAGTGATTGCGTTTCTACCTTTATGAGGTACTTTCCAAATGTAACTGGAAAGGTGGTCTCCCTACCCTGGATGAGGGTCTTATGGCTATTGCGTGACAGCAAAATCATGACATTTCAATGACCACGTGACCTGGACACGCCTTCCAGTTAATTTCGTGTAGAACCTAATTCAAGGAAAACTATTAAGACGTCATTTTGTAAGTTAGGTTTGCATAAGTTCTGCATCTCGCCTAAAGAATAATATCGAAATTCAATACCTTAATTAGTCACGTGATCCCTATTGTGACAGCTGTTTATCAAAATGAGCCTTCGTAACATGTTTCATCTTTTCGCTTAATTTCGTGTCAATAGGTTGCATACTTACTGAGATAGACCACCCCCCTTCATTTTTGATGTACCTCAAATGTACCTCAAATGACCCAGTCCTTAATATACCTGAGATATTTTGGCTAGGGTTGACTGTGTATAATGTGGAATAAAACAGATTTCCCTTACAAACATGATTGGGTGTTTATTTTTAATGTAATTTTTAATGTAGTTGAAAACATTTCCTATTTACATTAATTTTTGTGTGTTTTCTTTCCAACAACCACAAAAAAAAGCATCTTTGTTAAGTAAGCCAGGGCATTATAACTAACAACTGAAAACATCTTCTATTTATTAAATGCATGTTCATGGCGCTTACTTTTCACCTCTCATTTCCCATCCAGCATAGGTTGAAATTGTTCAAGTTTCTGGCCAATTCACCAAAACAGAGTCTTTTAAAATTGCCTTTCACTTGAGTGCTACACTGTAAATTCGAGGTTAAATAAAGTTTATTGATTGATTGATTGATTGACTCATTCCCAGAATATCAATAACTCTCCCTAAGAAATTAGAATGAGATAAATACAACAATTTTTATAAATAACCTAATAACTGACATGTTATTAATTTCACCTTCATTGGGAACTGAAAATATGTGGACATCAAAATTATTTCTTGGAAATTTTTTAGTTATTTTAGATTCATACCATTGCTAATCTACACTTTACAGAAGCTTCTTAATTGGAAAGCAGAGAGAAATTGAAAGTTTTAAGTTTCCCTGCTCAAACAATTTTCTCCTCACCCTGCGCACATCCATTCCCCAGTCTGTATGAAAAATGAGGATTGTAAAATTGCAGTTATATTTCCGGGTCAATATTTTTTTTTCAGTAAGACCACAGCACTATGGTTTTAATCATTCTGGGACAGTAAAAATCACATAAAAAAACACTTGACATCTATCTTCAACCAGATCTGACACATTTCCACAGGTTAAGTAAGTCACTGTCATCCTCTCTTCTAGTCCTCTGATGTTTTCATTTATAAATCCTTTAAAAATCATGAACTGGGTAAATCTGGTTACGTTGCTAATGTTTAGGAAATGGTTTATTCCCTTTCCATACTGTGGCACAGAGTGAAAGTTTTGGGTTGTTATGGATTTGGCCTTTGAACCCATGTATGTCATTGCCAGGTCTGACAATTTTAGTTTAGACTGAAGTGCCCTTAGCTGAGTTAAACAGTCAACAATGTTCTTTGCATGAAGTGTGACATCTGCTTCATGCCTGATATTGCTCTCTTGGCAGATGTCACAGCATCTGCAGGTGTCACCGAGTTCCTCCTCAAAATATTTGGCAATAAATTGCTGTCTGCAAATAGAGGACTGTATACAGAATTCTGTAATGGAATTCAAAATAGACAAATTAGCTTCATTAGACAAAAGGGCAGCTATGCTTCGTAAATGAAATGATCTGTCCCCAAAGTGGAAAAGTAGTACACAGGAGCAGAAATCACCATCACGCCCTCCTCTTCCAGACTCCTGAATGTAGTCTTCTAATGAAGATGACAAGGTAAGGTGAATAACAAATCTGACATCTTTCTTATCGATACCCATCCCAAATGCATTTGTGCAGCAAATAACTTTCACTTTGTTGTCAAGCCATAAATTTGCATTCCGTATGCGTTCACCCACTTCCATTCCGCCATGGTAATACGTGGCTGAAATTCGTTTCTCCTTGATCTGGAATGCCATTTCAACAGTGTCAGCTTGGTGGGCACAATACACTATTCCACACTGCCCATCAAAATCACTGCAGATAATCTGTGCCACCTGATCTTTTGCTTTTGATTCCTTTTTTAAAACAACAGAAAAACAAAGATTGCTTCTGCAGCAAGGCATTTTGACCACCTCAGGGGTGTCCATCTGGAGCGCTCTGCAGATGGTTTGCAAAGTCTGTTTTGTTGCTGTGCCAGTAAGTGCAACAAATGGCAAGTCGTACTTTCTTAAAACATCCAATTGCTGATAGGCAGGTCTGAAGTCCTTACCCCAGGTATCCACACAGTGTGCCTCATTGACAACAAACATATTTAGTCGATTTTCAAGTTTCAAAGTGTCCAGGCAGTTCTGAAAACTATCAGTGATTGCAGCTTCGGGACTAACAAACACAAACTGATATTGACAATTAGGCTGTTTTAGATTGTGTAAAATGTTTTGTCTTTCATTGTCAGTTAATAGGGTGTTGTAGTAGCAGGTGTTGATGCCATACCCTCTTAGTCTTGCTACTTGATCACACATGAGCATCATGAGTGGGGAAATGACAACTGCCAATCCTGGTTTCATGATGCAAGGCAATGCACAAACCACTGTTTTCCCTCCACCAGTTGGTATAACCACAATGACATCTTGTCCAGATAAAATTTTGGTGATCGAATCCAACTGACCTGGCCTGAACTCAGCATATCCGAACACACTATGCAAAACCTGCATCGGATTCCTCGAGCACGTAGAGTATTCCCCAGCAAATGCATAATGTTGCTCAGATGATGGGGTGTTTCCATGGGTTATTGATAGCATCTACAGGAGAAAGAAAAGACCTGTTCATTATCTCTCACATTTTTACTTAAAAAAATTTAAACATTCAACAACAGCAAAAAGTATAATTTTCAGAGGTGAATATAAGAACCAGGCATCTGATGGGTGTATAAACTCAAGAAGTACCACAGGACAAGGTGATTATAGCTTTTTGAGGCTTGGTTACTAAGCCTCATTTTACAATAAAATATTCTTGATACTCACCCCTGGAAATTAAATCATACCAAAATAAATATTTACCTCAGGCTCAGTGAAACTTAAGCAAATATTCCCCTTGACAAGATTTACTTCACCTTTGATGACAGCTAAATATTTCAGACCTACATGTATTTTAATTCACAGGAATAAAAGCCAGAAAACATAGCAAACAAATTTTACTCCCAGGGTGAAAGTAATCATTTCTTCTATAGAGTGACATATGCAAGTCTCCTTATTCAGGGTTTGAATTAAAGCAATCATTTTCTCTTCCAGTTGGAGGAATAAGTTTTGGCCAATCTTCGTTGAAGCGCTCAAAGAATTAGTGAATTATTTTATCCAATCAAAAACTAGCGCAAGCGCTCACGAGTACTCCGACAGCCATTGCACATATAAATATGTCATGATTTAGAACCTTGTGGGATGAAACCCACGGGCTCAGTCACTTCTTGGAGAAGTGATGTTGCCATCAACTGGCACTTGTTCCCCCGACTGCTTCAGAGCGTAGTTGTACAGTTTCTCTGATCCATGTATGAGTATAGTCAGAATTATTATAAAATAATTGCGATGATGAAATTTATAAACAAAGGATAAAGTAATTATTGCTGTCAAATGAAACTACACAAAAATTGTTAAGGTGTGAACCTAAGAGTGACCATATGTTTTTGGTGCTGTAGGTGAAAGGTGCTTAAGGCTTAATTTTCTTTAAGTTTCCCTATTTCCTCTATAGAGTGACATAACAAGTTTTCTCATCTAGGATTGAAGAGTAATAATTTCCTCTATAGAGTAACGTAAACAAGTTTTTCGCATCCAGTGTTGAAGAGTAATCATTTCCTCTATAGAGTGACATAACAAGTTTTTCTCATCCAGGGTCGAAGAGTAATAATTTCCTCTATAGAGTAACATAAACAAGGTTTTCTCATCCAGTGTTGAAGAGTAGTCATTTCTAAATATTGCTGTCAAATTTATAAAGTTTTGAACCTAAAACAGTAAAAGTGACCAGGCATATGACTTTGGTGCTGAAGGTAATTGGGTAGTGTTAGCACTTTGATCTTTAAAAGGGGGCGGGGGGAATTTGATAAGGCCCCTCTAACTTCAATCCTGGAAAATATGGAGCCCTGAGGAAATTGTTTATACTACGGCTACATTATTGAAAACCAATAAACAATAAATTAGATATTTGCTCACCCTTCTACTTGGAATGAAACACTCGACGTAAATTTTATCACCCGAATTCCACGCTCTAAAACGTTCGGCATTGGAACCATCTGCACTGCTAGAGACCTGAATCACACAGGGACGATCTCCCAAATGCCTCAAAATTCCACGATGCTGTAGGACCAATCCAAACAATTTTGCTCCTTCCCTTCTGCTTTTAGCCATAATTTTCATCAATGCGGCCGGTCCCGGACGATCAGGTTCGACTAACTTTATACTAAACTCCACATAACTTGATGATGACTATTAAAAGGAAAAGAGAAAATAATAAGCTTACTTAATCTAAACCTGGTAAAGCGACTCCGTACATAACAAAAAGCATTTTCCTAGATGTAATAGTAAGGAAATGAACGAACCGCCTGCACTCGAAGGTTGCTCAACTGATTGATGACTTCAGCTGTTTCATCGCCATGAAACTCTTGAAAACGTGCCTTGCATTGCCCAAGAACAGAATCATCGACTGCCACGTTGCGATGCATCGTGCGAAAGTGCTGCCTCAAACCACTTCCTTCAGCGAAGAAACTTATACTGCCGTCTCTCTCGAAACATTTGTAACACATAACACATAGCTCTTCCATTTTCCTTCGCAGACTGAAAAGGTCGATTAGAGAGGGAGAAAAGTTCCCGCTCTTGTTGAACTGCATGTTCACCTTCCGCCGCCATGTTGTAATGAAGAAATTGACCTCGGCCCAGACTCTCTCGGAAATCGGGCGCCATTTTGAAATCATTATCTGGCAGTAGCCTGAGTATCAGCCTTTCCGGCGGGAGGGAAGGGGGGGGGGGGGAGGAGAGAGAGAGAGAAGGGGAAAGGAAAGCCTGACACAACAGTCCGGTTTTGAGCCATCCGCCCCCTTGAAATACGATACGCTTCTCTTAGATAAGCAGCCAATCAGAATTATTTCCGGTCGTACGCCATGTCAATAAACTGTCATGTGTGCACTTGCGCGAAATGAAAGTCACGGCCAAGATTGGTATGTTTTCTGTCGAGTTGTTCGCATGGGTTCTGAGCGAAAATTCAGCAGAATTTGCCGAGAAAACTTACGCGCTAAATTCGGCTCTTGTGGAGGTTCCGTATCCCTATTTTTAGAGACATCTAACAAAAAATTTTCACGTGTGTTCGGTAGAAAACAAGTCGTATTGGGAAAGTTGTTGCAGAGTATTGGAGTATTTGCTGTCCCCGGGTTATCGTGAATCTGTTTGCAAGAAATACGCTCGAATGGTTGTAAACTGTTGATACTCAGGCTATTCCAGGAACTGCGAGTTGTCTTTGTGGAGACCTCGGTTAACGCGGAGGAAAATCCTTCTGACGTCCCCAAAACTCCTGAGAAGACTGTGACGATACAACTGATTCGAAGATTCAAAGATTCGAGATTCGAAACGGCGGTCTTGCTTTATATTTAGCTACATATATTCTGTAGTGGCACAAAGAAGAAAGTCGCTTGATTGGTAAACAAGTAATATGCTAATGATGTTTCAAATTTCGGGCTTTTCTATGGTCTCCAGTTGTCAGTAACTGCTACATGCAGTACATTAAGCGATGAAGCCATATTAACCTCCATCAAAACGCACTGCATATCGTATCAGAAACTCATAAGGGGATTTTATTCATGTTTCTACCGAAGGCGTGATGCATACCAAAAGAAACAGTGGCGAGACTGGATATATTTACAGAATGCATGCTGCGTGAAGCAAAACATTGTGCTCTGAAATCGCGTAAATCACAACTGTACGGAGTTTTAAAAGCAGATACCAGAGATCACAGCGGATATGAAAAAATATTATTGCTTTTACTAACCCGAAGTGGCAGGTATTTTAAGTAGACATAACTTGCAAAACTGACGAGAAATCTGCAGGACACGCTGAAATAAAATTGTCTGTTGCATAAGGTGCTAAACTTACACATATTTTTCCTCCGCTGAATACAAACTGTACCGAGCCGTTTTTTGCCTGCTACAAATAAGCTATAACAACAAGAATATAACCACCTTTCGTACATTTTAAAAATGTAAAATCCCTGAAGAGAACTACTCTCAAGAGCAATATGTAAAAGGCTACGCGGCTTTCAAAGGTTTCACAAAGAGAAAATTCAAATTGTGTCTAAATTTCCCGACTCTGGCGTGACTCACGTGATGCGCTCCTTTGTCTCTTGGCCAATCAGCGTAACATCCAGATTCTGGATGTTGAACATGAGCCAATCAATGGCTTTGTGTCAGGCCCTATTCCCCTTTCCCCCTCCCCCTCCCCCCTCCGAGGGCCTGATACTCAGGCTATCTGGCAGAGGCTCCCGCCGCTTTGCCTTTCCCGTCGTCCCCCGCGCTCCCCCTATTTTTCATCCCCCGCGCTCCCCCTATTTTTCATTTTTCGTGTTTTTCGCCTTCCCCCACTGAAGGAGCCTCTGCGGAGGAGAGAGAGTCTGGGGTAAGAAGGACGACTGTTTGCAGTGTAGGGATACACTTATGTCCAGGATTGAACACTGCAACGAATTTTACGATTTTTCGCTTCAGTTCCAAATTTTACGATTTTTCGTAATGTTACGATTTTTTGTTTCAAAGTAGCGAGATTAACAAATTTTAGGTTTTTTGCGATTTTTCGCTTCAGACAAACAAGATTTACAAATTTTACGTTTTTAGCGATTTTTTCCTTGAGACATGGAGGATTTAAAAATTTAGCGTTTTTAGCGATTTTTCGTTAGCCTCAACGATTTTTCGCGCTGTGTTGCGACTTCTCGCAGTCTTTTGTCTTGCTAATTGCCTCATGACAACAGAGGCTAGTCGGCTAACAGATTTTACAAAATTTGCGAAATTTCGAAGCCTCAACGAGTTTTCGCGCTGTGTCGCGATTTTTCTTAGTCTTTTGTCTTGCTAATTGCCTCGTGACAACAGAGGCTAGTCGGCTTGCAGATTTTACAAAATTTGCGAAATTTCGAAGCCTTAACGATTTTTCGCGCTGTGTTGCGATTTTTCGCAGTCTTTTGTCTTGCTAATTGCCTCGTGACAACAGAGGCTAGTCGGCTAGCAGTGTTTACAAAATTCGCGAAAGCGATTGTTTATGTTCAACGATTGTTTATGCTCTTTTAGGATTTTTCACGGTCTTTAGTCTTGAGTCTCGTGAACCTATGATTATCCCTCGTTGGGAATGCTCCTAGCGCAAGATGTAAAATGAATCTGTGAATATCCCTCGTCCTTAAAGCGCCTAGCGCGAGATATAAAAGGCATAGCGAACGAGATATCACAGAAATTTATGAATATTCCTCGTTCTTTAAGCTCCCAGCGCGAAATATAACATGGCTCTATGAATATCCCTCGTTCTAAAATCACCTAGCCCAAGATATTACATGGATCTATGAATGTCCGTCGTTCTAAAAGCAATGTAGCGCGAGTTATAACACATAACAGAATCTACCCCTCTTGTTTCGCGCTGTGTTTGATTTTCAGTTTTCAAATCTGTCAAAATCCATGAATCCCTCGTTCTAAAAGCATCAAGCGCGAGATATAAAAGGCATAGCGAACGAGAGATCACAGAAATTTAAGAATATTCCTTGTTCTTCAAGCTCCCAGAGCGAAATATAACATGGCTCTATGAATATCCTTCGTTCTAAAAGCACCTAGCGCAAGATATAACGTGGAGCTGGGAATATTTCTCGTTCTGAAAGCATCTAGCGCGAGATAAAACCGTGAAGCTATAATACCCCTCGTTCTAAAAGCATTTAGCGCGAGATATTACAGAAAATTAAGACTATTCCTCGACGTTCTTTAAGCTCCTAGCATGAGATTTAACGTGAGTCTATGAATATCCCTCGTTCTAAAAGCACCTAGCGCCAGAAATCCCCTGCGGGTGGATGTAGGGGGAATCGGGGAGACATGGGGCGATTTTTGCCCCAGTCTCTCTCAAGTGTCACAATGTCTAGAAGGCCTGGCAGATTCAGCAAGTAGATGTGTTCGCCATGTTCGGTACATTTATTTATATTCAATCAGTAGCAAAAGTTTAGCCATTTCAAGTGTAACAAAAGCCATTTAGAGGAACAAAGACTGACTGGCCTCTAACTCAAACATGTCAATTTACCTCGGTCGTTTACCCTCGAGATATACATCTACAACAATTTCTGAACATCAAGTGATTATAAAAACAATATGGAGGACTGACAACAATTTATCGGCTGTAGTAGCTACAATACAAAAAACGAAGGAAGTCACGTAAGCATGTGTTGGCTTAATTTTGTTTCCTATCTGTTGTTGTGTTCGCACCCCTCTCAAGCTGCATTTACAAAAAAAACTCTGAATATTAAAGCATATCTAGACAGTTGTGATTTCTTGAATGATTATTTCTTATAGTCATTTCAGTCGTGAAATGAGACAGCAAATTTAAACCAACCCAGAGGTTTTTGCAGTTTGTGATAGGTGAAATGATAGATGAAACAAGCTGTTACAAAGTGACTATGCAGAACTACATGTTTTTCACCACTGATGATGTTTTTTGGTCAAATTGTAACCCTTGTTTCTTGAGCAGTTTTCCTTAATGTATGTCTGATATCTCATAATTTTTTTGGAAATTTGCCAATTTACCAGTTTTCCTAATAATCATAATATTTGCAATTTTCGCAATTCTTATTTGGTCACTCAGACAATTCTTATTTGGTCACTCAGGGCTTACATAAGGCTTTCTTGTTACCTTTGGGAATTTTTGCAGTTTTCATATAATAATTCTCATTGGCTCCCTCAGAGATCTTTGCGAATTTTTGCAATTCTCGTAATTCTCGTAATTTTCGTAAAATTCGCAGTTCTCGTTGGGTCCCTCTGACATCTCGTAGGCCATTCTTGGTACCCTTGTGAGTTTTCCCAGTTTTTGTAATTATCGTAAATCTCGTTGGGTCCCTCTGAGATCTTGCGAATTGTCGCAGTCTTTGTAATTCTCGTAATTGTCGTAAAATTCGCAGTTCTCGTTGGGTCCCTCTGACATCTCGTAGGCCATTCTTGGTACCCTTGTGAGTTTTCCCAGTTTTTGTAATTATCGTAAATCTCGTTGGGTCCCTCTGAGATCTTGCGAATTGTCGCAGTTTTTGTAATTCTCGTAATTGTCGTAAAATTCGCAGTTCTCGTTGGGTCCCTCTGACATCTCGTAAACCATTCTTGGTACCTTTGCGAGTTTTCGCAGTTTTCATAATTCTCGTAATTCTCGTAGGGTCCCTCTGAGATCTTGCGAATTGTCGCAGTTTTTGTAATTCTCGTAATTTTCGTAAAATCCGCAGCTCTCGTTGGGTGTCTCTGACATCTCGTGAGCCATTCTTGGTACCTTTGCGAATATTTGCTGTTTTCGTAATGCTCGTAATTCTCGTTGAGTCCCTCTGAGATCTTTGCAAATTTTTGCAATTATTGTAATTCTCGTAATTTTTGTAAAATTCGCAATTCTCGTTGGGTCCCTCTGACATGTTGTGAGCCATTCTTAACCTTTGCAAATTCTCGCAGTTTTCGTAATTCTCGTTGGGTCCCTCTGAGATCTTGCGAATTGTTGCAGTTTTCGCAATTCCCGTAATTTTCGTAAAATTCGCAGTTCTTGTTGGGTCCCTCTGCATGAGGTCTTGCAAATTTTTGTAGGTTTCGTAATTCTCGTAATTTTCGTAAAATTCGCAGTTCTCGTTGGGTGCCTCTGACATCTTGTAAGGCTTTCTTGGTACCTTTGCGAATTTTTGCAGTTTTCGTAATTTTCGTAGCAGAGTTCAATCTTGGAGATATCTCTAGGGATATGTAACCACTTTTATCCCCAGCCCCAGGCCTAGGGCAACTCTGTGCTAAACTAATTACATAGTGCCGTAACTCATACACAAAGTGCTCCTGTAAAACTACGAGGAAGATATCAAATGAATTTTATCAGGCAGACCTGTAAACCGTAATAACTTTTTTGGTGAGTTTTGAAAACATATTATCAAAACTTGAAAACATTGGCCCACGTTTTTCAAGTTTCAATTCATTTCCATCCTTGCCATCGGTAGCAACAGACGAGAGGAAACAGTTTCAGTGCCGTGAGATAGTCCTTAATAACAAAGCTAGACCATTGTTTTTGGGATACAATTGATGGGAAGACATTTTTTAGGTTTTTAAAAAAATACTAAAATAGCACAACATAGCCCCTTTAACTTCCCGAAGTATGCAGAATAAAGGCAATGGTCGAAGACAAAGGCAATGTGGCAGTAGGCCGCAATCCGAGTTATCTTGTGCCTCATTTTCAAAGCGATGCTTGGTGTATAGCTTTTCATATGAAAACGAATTTTCATTCACATGCAAATAAAACTCATTGTTATATGAAAGGTTGTGCACCATGCCTCGCCCGACAAGAGACAACTCGGAAATGGTTTCATAGTATTGATTTCAGTAGACGCAGATGGCAGTTACACATAAGAGCTTTTATTTCAATGGTGTAATAATCACTGAACAACATTGCTTATAACAACTATACGGAATTCTGACAGAGTTGTTACAGAATCAAAGGTTTTGAGTAATATGCTGTTTAAATGTACTCCATTTTATATAGCCGAAATGTATGAATATATAAGCGATTCATTTGCTGTAATCAGTTGCGTTTACACAACAATGTGACTCGAGAACAAACAGTAACAACAAATGTTCATTGCTACAAGTTATCATCTCATTATTCCACGTCGTACTTTGTTGTTTCTCCGGATATTTGCGAAGATATCGCGTCAGAAACTATCTCATCGACTTTTTCAAGTCCTCCTTCTGGCATATCGAACCATTCTGTTTCGTACTCGTTGTCCTCGTGCCGGCCACGACTATATTCCTCCATGGCGTCATGGGCAAGGTCTTCAGCTTTCTTCATGTTTTTCACTTCCCATGTCTGCGCAACCTGGAGTTGATAAGGGCTTCCCGGCTGAAGATTCCTAATTCGTTGGAAAGGGTCTCCTGACAAACCGATCTTCACGTAGGGCTGCTTTTTCGCTTTAATGGCGTAAATAAAACCAGAATCAGTTATCTTCTTTCCAAAAAGCACTGCCGATGCCCTGAAAGCTCTCTTGGAAGTCTTGCCGTCTTTAAGTGGTTGTAGCCATTTCTCGGAACTCACACCTAGTTTAATTTGGTTTAAAAAACAACAGAATAGTTTGATATCTGTTTTCTTGGGTTATTACACGTTATCTCTCACAACGTTTAACCAGTTCACTCCTTTTACTACCTTATTTCAACATTGCTAAATTCTTTGCTTGTTAAATCTAGACCTTGCCTGCGGGTTTTTAGTTAGTCTTTCTCATTATGAAACTGTAACAAAAGAGGCTACACAAGTAATACTAGGTCAGACGCACAACGTAAATCTGACGTTTTTCACAAACGGCCAGAAATATTGCTTTTTGTGTTAAAAAGTGAGAAAGAAAAGGAAAAGAAAAAATACTGTGGCCATCCCGAAAGAATTTGGAATCTGAGAACCCAATAAATAGCTGTGAAAGTAAACGTTTCTCAGGGAGATTGGCTCTGTCTCTCAGTATCGAAACTATAAATTTCTGAAAATGCAATTGCACGCTTCACAACGTAGATGCCATATCCCTCAGAAGTGACGGGTGAAATATTCTGTTTGCCAGGATTCAATAGCATACACTTCAGAGAAAACTACTTGAGAGCGCCTTTCCAACTGACAATCAATGACCCGAGTGCACTTCATACAACCATTGAATCTCATGCAAAACTGGTGGCGAAAAAAGGATATTTTATTACCTTCCTTGCTCTTTCTAGCAGAAATAGAGTTGTCTTGTTTGGCTGCAATTTCAAGTGAAACCATAAACACCACGAATAGCACCAGGAGAATCGTACGAGAAAACGTCTGCGACTTTGCTTTAGCCATGCTGATGCAACTGCAAATAAAATATTCCTGTTATTTGCCATCATATGACCGTTCCATCATGCGGCCATTCCCTGATATTGCTTATCCATAACATATACGAGCGAAGAAATTCGCGTCAGGTGTAATTTAACCGGACATTCAACAGAGACAAGTTTGTTTTCTCAGATTGTTTCAGGATCTTTTGAAGGAGTATTTGTAGAAACTGACACAGGTTGATCTGTCGGAATTCTTTAATTAAAAACTTGGGCTGCAGAAAGTTTTAGGGGATGAAATCTTATCCCCCAACTCTCCGAGCTGATTCTGGCTAGCACCTAGCTGACCTTAGTTAACACTGCAAACAACATATTTGACATATCGGCATTTTCCAGCTCTTGAAACAAAAGTAATTAACTTTTTTGATGTTTGAAAAGTCTGCGGTCATATTTTTGCGAAGAAAAGTCTAGTTTTTTCACCGCCATTTAATCCGAACAAATCAGGCGATTTAGGCCTTCCGAACAGACATTCCGATAAAACGAATCGTTAGACGGCCCCTGTAATAAGCAAAGGAATGCGGGTGTGACAAATGCCAATTTAGGTCTGGTTCCAGAAGACAAACTTAGGTGTCTCAGACGTTAAAACCATAAACTATAAAAGTACAAAGACCAGACGCAGTAAACGTCGCTTTCGACTTACAATGGAACCAGACTCAAGACTGAAATGTATCGAAATGTAAGCACAGCCGGATTTCGTCAATCGGCTGTCGAACACAAATTTTCATAACGACGATGGATTTACTTATTATCAAAGTTGAGTATGGAGTACCAAGAAGTAATTTCGTGAACGATATAGCAACTGTTTGCATGTTTAGCGAACAAAGAGGTCCAATTCCACTGGAGGTCACGGACTACGAACCATTCGAGTAGACTTATATATATCGTCTGAATTACCCGTAAACTGGGAGCCTTGCAAGGTCAACACTCTATTTCAGCGATTTGAGGTCGGTAGTATTGGTTTATTTTCGTTTCTTCGGTCAATAACCAGAGAAATGCTAATTTGGCAATTTTAACTATCAGTTTTAACGATCACTATTGTCTGCCGTGAACCTAACACTGAAAATGATTCAGACGTTAAAGTCGTCTAGACGTCTTATAATTAGATTTTCTTCGGTATAAATACGGTCGTATTTCGCTGTAGTAGGCATCCCATGTTTTTGTTGTCTATTTTGACCTATTTTGGTCCCTAAGCAAACGGATAGCAGAGAAAGTGAAATAATACCTTTAGCTTTTGGATTCTGATGTAAACTTCCCCAACCACCAGCTCGCCCCTCCTGTACAGTTGCGAAAACCCTTGTTTCAGACTAAGAGGTAATATTGTTTCCGT
This sequence comes from Siderastrea radians, assembly GCA_964017195.1. NCBI lineage: Eukaryota > Metazoa > Cnidaria > Anthozoa > Scleractinia > Rhizangiidae > Siderastrea > Siderastrea radians. The sequence goes on along the minus strand of OZ024891.1, from coordinate 31,828,411 downwards.
TTTGTTGTGACTTAAGGTGACACTTGTGTGTTTCCATAAATGAATTAAAACGTAGTTTGTGCAATAGAATACCAGCCTCCTTCGCAGCCGGTCGAGCCGAAGGAGACTTATAGAATATCTTTATTTTGTGTGCGGCCCTGCGTACGGGCCGGATAAAAACGCTTACATGGGGACCAGACGAAACGGGGCCACCTAGAAAAAAATGATGGATATCGAAGGTTCTGAACTAGTTTAATAAGCCTCATTAAGAATTGATTTCTTTTGTGTTTCTGGGCTTTTGTAAAATCTTTCGCCCGAGTTTCAGAGGTTTTTTCTCGCTAGGTTTATTTAACAGCGCAAGAATAAGGGAGGAACTCTGGTACCCAGGGTATGAAAGTCTTCATGTTTAGCGTATGAAAAGACCAGTAAACTGCGAGCAGAAGCTTTTGTAAATTTGACAATGTTGGTTGTACTGGTGGTACTTGGAATTTTCAAAGTTCACTAAGATTGTTGATTTATATTTTCAAAAGCTATTTTCTTTGTTAAATCAATCCTGGAAGAAAACAAAATTCGGTAAAATTCCGATTTCAAGAAATATATTAGAAGAACGCTTTCGAAAAGTTGACAGAGCATGCCACAGGATAAGATAAAATCAAGTCAAATTCATCCTAATTCGAAAATTCTAAAGAGCAATTCCGTTTTCTTGCTATCAAAAACGGACATTTTTGCTTCCACCTTTAAAAACTTCCGACACCTAGCACAGCATAGAAAAATAAATAAAGGCGACTGACGAAACGCATCAATCGAAAGAATACAATTTCTGCTTAAAACAGTTACTTTACATCCTCCTCAGATTTTCGTACTTAGCCCAAACTACTGAGTAAGCATAGAGGTCGGCGGCTTTAAATGCAATTGTTTTCAATTAATTTCCTAGAGTTTTTGCAAAAAAAAGTAGTGATAGAAATAATTAAAACAAATAAATAAAAAGAAACACAAGACCCTGCCAGAATCTTGGTTACATTCGAACTGAGAAAAGCCGTATATAATTACGAAATCTTACCAAAATGTTGTATGGCCGGTTCTCAAGTACAGCACTGAAAATTTTGGTCTTGGCCTCTTGATGGTCTGCGATGAAGTGAAGCTAGGAGATAAACACTTTCTTTTTTGTCTTCAGTGGAGACTCCATTATGACTTCATTTTCTGCGGGTGGATGGCTGGCTGGTTAGGTGGCTTTCATATGCAGAGTGGATTCTTAAGGGTCGTTTGGTTTCCCCAGGTAAACCTACCAATGAGAAGCCGAGTTTTGGAGTGAAGCTAGGCGATAAACACCTTCTTTTTTGTCTTCAGTGGAGACTCCATTATGACTTCATTTTCTGCGGGTAGTCCGCTAGCTGGTTAGGTGGCCTTCATTTCAGAGTGGATTTTGAAGTGTTATTTGGTTTCGCTAGGTAAACCTACCAATGAGAAGCTGAGAATTGGACACCGTACGTGCAGTGCGTGATCACCTACATGACTTAATTTGCAAGTGGTGTCCACGTGTAGAATATTGAAGGTAGCTCCTTTTCGAGTTATGCTGAGAGTGTTGAATTTTAATGGCTACACATTTAACCTAGATTGAATACTGGCTACGCATTTAACCTTGGTTGTAGTGGCATATGGGTGTTTTCCTAAGTATTGAAAAAGAAAAACTCTCATGCCTTTAGTTAATCCGGTGGTTAAATGATTCAATGTTAGAAGCATAAATATTTCATTAGTTGTATCTCGGGCAATCTTGTGTCTTATAACGGATATGCAATAAGGGAATCCCAAAACAGACTTAGTTTAGATACAAACGTCTCTTTTCTAAGACGCGTTGATTTAATTTTATATATTGCATTCGCAATCTTAGGTAGTCGATTTGTCTTCTGTTAATGTAAAAGGCAAGAATGACGTCTTCCATGGCTTTTCAAATTACATAGTTCTTCATAAGATTGCAAAAAGATTGCCCGAGAGACAACTTATGAAATATTTATGCTTCTAAAATTGAATCATTTGACCGCTGGATCAACTAAAAGGATGAGGGTTTTTCCTTTTCAATACTTAGGAAAATACCTATATACCAGTACAACGGACTAGGATAAATCCGTAGCCAGTTTTTAATTTAGGCTGAATATGCAGCCGTTAAAATTCAACACTTGCAACAAAACTCAAAAAGGAGCTGGAGCTACCTTCAATATTCTACACGTGGACGCCACTTGCAGTTTAGGTCATGTAGGTGATCCCGCACTCCACGTACAGTGTCCAATACTCGGCTTCTCATTGGTAGGTTTACCTGAGGAAACTAAATGACACTTCAGAATCCACTCTGAATATGAAAGCCACCTAACCAGCTAGCCGACCACCTGCAGAAAATGAAGTCATAATGGAGTCTCCACTGGAAACAAAAAAGAAGGTGTTTATCGCCTAGCTTCACTCCAAAACTCGGCTTCTCATTGGTAGGTTTACCTGGGGAAACCAAACGACCCTTAAGAATCCACTCTAAATAGGAAGGCCACCTAACCAGCCAGCCGACCACCTGCAGAAAATGAAGTCATAATGGAGTTTCCACTGAACACAAAAAAGAAAGTGTTTATCTCCTAGCTTCACTTCATCGCAGACCATCAAGAGGCCAAGACAAAAATCTTCAGTGCTATACTTGAGAACTGGCCATACAACATTTTGGTAAGATTTCGTATTAATATGTCTTTTCTTATTTCGCCTGTAACCAAGCTTCTGGCAGGGTTTTTGTCTCCTTTTTTTATTTGTTTGAATTATTTCTATTGTTATTACCTTTTTGTAGGAAAAGCTCTAGGAAATTAATTTAAAACAACTTGCATAAAAAGGCGCCGACCTTTTTGCCTACTCAGTAGTTTGGGTTAATATGGAAGTACGAAAAACTGAGAGGATGTAAAGTAATTTTTTACACAGAAATTGTACGCTTTCAAATGATGCGTTTCGTCAGTCCCCTTTATTTATTTTCCTATGCTGTGCTAGGTGTCGGAAGTTTTTAAAGGTGGAAGCAAAAATGTCCGTTTTTGATAGCAAGAAAACGGAATTGCTCTTTAGAATTTTCGAATTAGGATGAATTTGACTTGATTTTATCTTATCCTGTGGCATGCTCTGTCAACTTTTCGAAAGCTTTCTTCTAATATATTTCTTGAAATCGGAATTTTACCGAATTTTGTTTTCTTCCAGGATTTATTTAACAAAGAAAATAGCTTTTGAAAATGTAAATCAACAATCTTAGTGAACTTTGAAAATTCCAAGACCCACAAGTACAGCCAACACTGACAAATTCACATAAGCTTCCGCTAGCAGTTTTCGCTGAAACATGAATACTTTCATTTCCCTGGGTAATAGAGTTCCTCTCTTGTGCTTGTCCTGTTATATAAACGTCGCGAAAAAACCCCTCTGAAACTCGGGGGGAAAGTCTTCAGAAATAAATTCCTAATGAGTCTAGATGAGGTGATTCCGTATTCTTGCTGATTTGGTTTTTGCATTTAGCATTGAATCCTGAGGGTTGAAGCCAACTGAAACGACCGATCTCAGGTCTCTTCTTACCTTGCAAATACAAGAAAGGAGGTCACTCAGACAAAATTTTGGGACAAACTTTTACTGAAATTAGCCCATCATACGTCGAGTTCAGAACAATGGAATGGCTAGAAATACTCCTTGACCATGTCATGTTCTAAAGTCTGTGATGTGTTCAGAACCTTCGATATTCATAATTTTTCTTCTAGGTGGCCTTTTCTCGTGACTGGGCGCCCTGTAAGCGTTTTTATCCGGTCCGTACGCAGAGGTTGTGTTCAGAAAAAAAAAATATTCTGTTAGTCTCCAGCCTTCGGCCCGAGCGGCGACGAAGAAGACTGATATTCTATTGCACAAACTACGTTTTAACTCATTTGCAGAAACACGCAAGTTTCACCTTAAGTCACAAAAAACTGATGGAAACAATTTCACCTTTTAGTCTGAAACAAGTGTTTTACGCAACAGTACAGGAAGGGGCGAGCTGGTGATGAGGGAAGTTAACATCAGAATCCAAAAGGTACTATTTCACTTTCTCTGCTTACCGGACCAAAATAGGTCAAAATAGACATAAAAAATATCTGATGACTGCTACAGCGAAATAATTAACGGCCGTATTTATACCATAGAAATCTAAGACGTCTAGACGATTTTAACGTCTGCATCATTTTTATAGCTATTTTCAGTGTTACGTTCACGGCAGAGAATAGCGATCATCTTTCGACCTGCCATGTTTGGACATGCGATGTAAACAGCTGAAAGTTCGTTAAAACTGTCAAATAAACAATTTTTCTGGTTAGTGATCGAGGAAACAAAAATCAACTTAAACGACCGACCTCAAATCGCTGAAATAGTGTTGACCTTGCAGAGCTCCCAGTTTACGGATAATTGAAACGATATAAGTCAACTCGACCGGCTCGTCGTCCGCGACCTCCGATGGAATTGAACCTCTTTGTTCGCTAAACATGGAAACAGTTGTTATATCGTTCACGAAATGATTTCTTGGTACCCCCTACCCTAGTTCGATGACAAGTAAATCCATCGTCGTTACGAAACTTTGTGTTCGACAGCCGATTAACGAAATCCGGTTGTGCTTACACTTCGAAAAATTTCAGTCTTGAGCCTGGTCACATTGTAAGTCAAAAGCGACGTTTACTGCATCTGGTCTTTATAGCGGAGCCAGCGGAGCTCTATTGCTAAGGAAATTTGGTAACCTATCAAGCCAAGAAATTTTGGTAGTGACGTAATAGTTACGTGACCGTTCGTCCGTCCGTCCGTCCGAATCAAAGGTTTACCAATACACTTCATACACTGGATATAACCCTGTGCTGAACCCCGTGTGGTTTTGGCGCGAAATCGCCTGTTGACCCGCCTTGTAGCAAAACAAGCAAAGACAGCAAAATTCAAAAACAAATTTTTTAATGAAAAAAAAAAGTTCAAAAGAATACTCAGTTGTCTTTTTGGTGGAAGGGAAAAAGTTCAATTTAGGCGTAAAAAATTAGGCGATAAAGTTCAGGCGAAAAGTTCAAATTTGCCTCATCGGTTCTGTTCGAACTTGGGAGGCACACCGCTTGAGTTCGCAGCTTTTTGCAGCGGTTTCGACGCCAAATATAGCAGAGCTAGTGCTTTTTGGTTTTTTCTGTCCACAACCATGGTTTTTACGGCGTTCCAAACACATTCTGACAGGAAAAACACCTGCATTTTCATACTGATAGGCAGCTTGTCACGAAGAAAGAAATAAGTATTAAAATTAACGTTAAAAATGACAATGTATGTTCATGGCCTAGTGGACTAACATCCGGCTTCAGATGCTGATGACCCGGGTTCGGCTCTCAGCGAGGATAGGAATTTTTTCTTTTCTTTTTTCTTTCTTTCTTTTTTTTTTTAATTTAACGACTTGAATGAGAACTGGAACTCAGAATCTGGAATCAGGATTTTTTTTCTGAGTTTCCCCTCTCCGCACATCATTCCATTTTCATGAATGAGAGTGTTTTCACAAATTAATAACTGCCAGCAAAAAAAACAAAAAAACAAAAACAAACAAACAAACAAAACAAAAAGGGGGGGGGGGCGCCGCTTTTAGGCGTGGCTAAATATATATATTACTTTTATAGTTTATGGTTTTAACGTCTGAGACAGCTAAGTTTGCCTTCCGGAACCAGACCCAAAATGGCACTCGTCACACCCACGCACCTTTGCTTATTACAGGGGCCGTCTAACCATTCGTTTCGGCGGAATGTCTGTTCGGAAGGCCTAAATCGCCTGAGTTGTTCGGATTTAATCGCAATGAAAAATCTAGACTTTTCTTTGTAAAAATGTCACCTCAGACTTTTCAAACTTCACAAAATTAATTACTTTTGTTTCAAGAGCTGGAAAATGAATATGTCAAATATGTTGTTTATAGTGGTAACTAAGGTCAGTTAGGCGGTAGCCAAAATCAGCTCGGATAGTTGGGAGTTAAGATTCCGTTCCCTAAAATTTTCTGCATCCCAAGTTTTCATCTAAAGAAACCCGACAGATCAACCTGTGTCAGTTTATACAACAGCACCCCTTCATAACACCCTGAAACAATCTGAGAAAACTCAAAAAAAAAAAAAAAAAAAAAGAGACACCTAGCAGTATTTTGCTCAACTTGTCTCTGTTGGGTGACCAGTTAAATTACACTTGACGCAAATTTCTTAGTTTATATATGTTATGGAAAAGCAATATCAAGGAATGGCCGCATGATGGAACGGTCATATGATGGCAAATAACAGGAACATTTTATTTGCAGTTGCATCAGCATGGCTAAAGCAAAGTCGCAGACGTTTTTTCGTACGATTCTCCTGGTGCTGTTCGTGGTGTTCATGGCTTCACTTGAAATTGCAGCCAAACAAGACAACTCTATTTCTGCTAGAAAGAGCAAGGAAGGTAATAAAATATCCTTTTTTCGCCACCAGTTTTGCATGAGATTCAATGGTTGTATGAAGTGCACTCGTGTCATTGATTGTCAGTTGGAAAGGCGCTCTCAAGTAGTTTTCTCTGAAGTGTATGCTATTAAGTCCTGGCAAACAGAATATTTCACCCGTCACTTCTGAGGGATATGGCATCTAAGTTGTGAAGCGTGCAATTACATTTTCAGAAATTTATAGCTTCAATACTGAGAGACAGAGCCAATCTCCCTGAGAAACGTTTACTTTCACAGCTATTTATTGGGTTCTCAGATTCCAAATTCTTTCGGGATGGCCACAGTATTTTTTCTTTTCCTTTTCTTTCTCACTTTTTAACACAAAAAGCAATATTTCTGGCCGTTTGTGAAAAACGTCAGATTTACGTTGTGCGTCTGACCTAGTATTACTTGTGTAGCCTCTTTTGTTACAGTTTCATAATGAGAAAGACTAACTAAAAACCCGCAGGCAAGGTCTAGATTTAACAAGCAAAGAATTTAGCAATGTTGAAATAAGGTAGTAAAAGGAGTGAACTGGTTAAACGTTGTGAGAGATAACGTGTAATAACCCAAGAAAACAGATATCAAACTATTCTGTTGTTTTTTAAACCAAATTAAACTAGGTGTGAGTTCCGAGAAATGGCTACAACCACTTAAAGACGGCAAGACTTCCAAGAGAGCTTTCAGGGCATCGGCAGTGCTTTTTGGAAAGAAGATAACTGATTCTGGTTTTATTTACGCCATTAAAGCGAAAAAGCAGCCCTACGTGAAGATCGGTTTGTCAGGAGACCCTTTCCAACGAATTAGGAATCTTCAGCCGGGAAGCCCTTATCAACTCCAGGTTGCGCAGACATGGGAAGTGAAAAACATGAAGAAAGCTGAAGACCTTGCCCATGACGCCATGGAGGAATATAGTCGTGGCCGGCACGAGGACAACGAGTACGAAACAGAATGGTTCGATATGCCAGAAGGAGGACTTGAAAAAGTCGATGAGATAGTTTCTGACGCGATATCTTCGCAAATATCCGGAGAAACAACAAAGTACGACGTGGAATAATGAGATGATAACTTGTAGAAATGAACATTTGTTGTTACTGCTTATTCTCGAGTCACATTGTTGTGTAAACGCAACTGATTACAGCAAATATATATTCATACATTTCGGCTTTATAAAATGGAGTACATTTAAACAGCATGTTACTCAAAACCTTTGATTCTGTAACAACTCTGTCAGAATTCCATGTAGTTGTTATAAGCAATGTTGTTCAGTAATTATTACACCATTGAAATAAAAGCTCTTATGCGTAACTGTCTTCTGCGTCTACTGAATACTATGGAGCCACTTTCGAGTTGTCTTGTGCGTCTTTTTGAAAGGGAGGCCTGGTGCACAACCTTTCATATGAAAATCAGTTTTATTTGCATGTGAAGGAAACGACTCACTTTCATATCAAAAGCCATGCACCAACGATCACTTTGAAAAAGAGGCACAAGATAACTCGGAATATGTCTTCTAATTTCTCTTGGACAATTGCCTTTATTCTGCATACACGGGAAGTTAAAGGGGCTATGTCGTGCTATTTTAATAGTATCTCTTTAAAAAGCTAAAAAAATGGCTTTCCATCAATTGAATTCCTAAAATAATGGTCTAGGTTTGTTATTAAAGACTATCTCACGGCACTGAAACTGTCACCTGTCGTCTGTTGCTTTCGATGGCAAGGATGGAAATGAATTGAAACTTGAAAAAATTGGGCCAATCTTTTTCAAGTTTTGATGCTATGTCTTCAAAAATCACCAAAAACGTTATTACGGCTTATAGGCCTGCCTGATAAAATACCTTTGGTATCTTCCTCATATTTTTGTAGGAGCACTTTGTGTATGAGTAAAGGCACTATGTAATTTTTTTTGGAACTATTTATTGAGAACTCACAATATTTACAACTCACAATTTACAAATAAAATGGTAATTACCCTAACAAACAACAGCAACAACAACAACAACAACAACAGCAACAACAAAAAATCTCAGAAAAAGCTTACAAATTGATACTAAAATACCAACGTCACAACGTTTTCATTGTTAATGTATATACATATTATTTAATAAAAGAAATGGGGAAAAAAACTGAAGACCTGTCAGCCGTGTTGTGCCTTCACAACATGCCACAATTTTCAATACGATACTGTTCTAATAGCTTAGATACGAATTCTTCTAAAACGGGTATCTTCGTCAATTTCTTACAGGTATATAGATATTTCTTTTGTAATGAAATTAATAGCCGTAGTCTGCTTTTAGGGGGATTCGATAATTGTGAAAAAAAAAAGGAGCCTTCAAAGGAGTTGAATAGAATTTGTATGTTGAAGAGTTGTAACTTTGTGTTGTGAAACTCATTAAACCACCGCATGGTTTTAATAAAAAAAGTTAGTCGATTCATCACAGTGTATAAAAGTATGTTCTAAAGGCACTATGTAATGATTTTTAGCACAGAGTTTGACCTAGGGCTGGGGCTGGGGATAAAAAGTGCTTACATATCTTTACACTGCAAGCAGTCGTCCTTCTTACCCCAGACTCAACGCGTAAGGAGAAATGTGGTCAACTGTGCACACTCTTCTCGCAGCTTCGCTGCTCAACCGTACACTTTTATGTTTGCCAGTAATTTCCACGTCAGCGATCGAAACTAAAAAATTTATCAAATGAATCGAAAATGGAGTCTGATTGCAGTTATTTCGTGCTGAAAGTACCCAAGCGTGGAGAAATTTCAAGTAGGAACTTTATCAAAGTCGGGCCCTCACAAGCTGGAGCTGATTAGGGAGACGTTAAGTTCAAGAGTTAACTGAATTCCTTACATTTTTCTGTTTACGAAGTAGCAAAAACTACATATAGCAAACGTAGAAACCCGCAAGATCTTCAAACCAAACCGTAGCTGCTAGAATTAAACCCCTGAATTCTCCTACAGCCCTCGAATTTTCAGTATTTTACAATACAGTAAGAAATGCCCTATACGTTTTATAATTTGCGTTACCTGTATATTTGCGTAACTACTTGTCGCATGGTGATCCCCAACTAAACGCCTTGGGTTAAAGGTTTCTCTTGAATGAATTTTTTATACAATATTTTGTGGAAGTCTGAGCTTGTTTTTACCGCTAAATGTTTTGATTCCGCAAAAGTAACCCAGTGAAGATTCTATTGGTTTTGTTCCCTCTTTATATGAGCTAGATTTCAAATGCGCGAATTGAATCAAAAGGCCGAACTTTATGGACAGATTTTTCATAACCAAATAAATTTACTGTCATTCGTGTATTCTACTATGGGGATTTCTCACATGTTTTCACCTTTTAAATGGGGTATGTTTAAACCTCTTGAAAATTGTCACGTTTAACAATCGATCGCGCCACAATTTTTCACAGGGTCCCCTAAAAGCTCTAAATATGAGCGTCATTGAGGCATGGCAATAGCCCATTTCTGTCCTCATAGCCTGCGTAGCTGGCGGGATTCTTTGCGCCGGGCTCGAACGGCGGAGCCGCAAAGGAAATCGGAAAGAAGCAGTTTGAAATCCCGCCTGTAGGATCTTTTGTTTATTCCCGTCCACTCGTGGACGGGAGATTCGGATCGGTTGAGATCTGTGAACACAAAAGATGACTCGATTCCACAATGTCTAGACCAATTAGCAAACCGCAAAGTTCTGCCAAAGTTTCGCTAGCGAGCTTCGGGCTGTGAAGGTTTAAATAAATTTTTGTTGAGATAATCGATGTTTCAAATTACAGTTTTCACTAGGTGATAAAAGTTGGCGGCATTCAAAATTCCCTAGTTCTCCGGCACAAGCCAAAACTTTACCTTCGCATACAATACCGCAAGCTACGCAGGCTACTGTCCCCCCAAAAAACCACGGTCAAAACATAAGACCTCTTGCGTCCCTACCTACATAGGATATCATTAAGCAGCCAATCAATCACCCAGTGACCTCTAACAACCTACTACGACGAAAGGTCCTTAAAACTATAAGTCTGTGTCCTACAGGCCCGTCTAAACACGCCTGATCGCAGGTTAAAATTTAAATTAAATACACTAGCTGAGTATTTAAAAGCCGCCTTGTTCAGACGTCACGTGCACGCAAAAAACCACAGTTAAAGGCGATTTAATCTCGGCCAATTAGGGTAAGGATTTAACCCTCTCTTGAACAATCGGCCCTGAAAAATACTGAGCGCTTTTCCGTGTGTGTGTGGAACTTGTTAACGGTGCGACCTCGTCCCCTCGGTCTCTTGGACAAGAAATCGAAGAAGGGCAACCTGTAAGCTTGAGGCTTCCGATAGACTTCTTTCCAAGAAAGAGTGCGTCGAAGCGAGGCTAAATCAACGACTAAAAACATGAGGATAACCGGGCTTCGATCAAAACGAACCTCTATTATAACAAACACATTTCAGTCCCAATCTTTCAAGTGGTACTTCTTCCCGGTTATATCGGGATTCCACTGTATTGTATTGTAAACAAATGATTTCCGAGGAGTTGGCCATAGCACGAAAATCTGACATGAAAGGATTTGCAGTCCCGGGATGCATGGACAAATTAGGGCCTCGACCTAAGACCAAGCAATTGCAATTTTGCTAGTAATCTACATCGATTATTACGGACGATAACACACACCGTAAATAGCTTGGTTTTTCAGAGCCAAATCATTCTGGGTATTTAAAACCAAAAATTACGCTAAAATCAACGCCCTTGACTCAACAAGAATTTTAAATTTATACAACTATGTAATCTGAAAGGCCATGGATGACGTAATTCTTCCCTTTCACATCAATAGAAGACAAATCGACCACCTAAGATTGCGAATACAATATATATAATTTAATCAACTCATCTTGAAAAGAGACGTTTGTATCTAAACTAAGTCTCTTTTGGGATTCCCTTATTTCATATCCGTTAGAAGGCACAAGATTGCCCGAGAGACAACTAATGAAATATTTATGCTTCTAAAATTGAATCATCTGACCGCTGGATTAACTAAAAGCATGAGAGTTTTTCTTTTTCAACTGACTTAGGAAAATACCTATATACCAGTACAACGGCCTAGGATAATTGCGTAGCCAGTATTCAATCTAGGTTTAATGTGTAGCCGTTAAAATTCAGCACTCACAACATACTCCCGAAAAGGAGCTACCTTCAATATTCTACACGTGGACGCCACTTGCAAATTAGGTCATGCAGGTGATCATGCACCGCACGTCCAGTGTCCAATACTCAGCTTCTCATTGGTAGGTTTACCTGGGGAAACCAAACGACCCTTCAGAATCCACTCTGCATATGAAGGCCACCTAACCAGCCAGCCATCCACCCGCAGAAAATAAGTCATGATAGAGTCTCCACTGAAGACAAAAAAGAAAGTGTTTATCTCCTAACTTCACTTCATCGCAGACCACCAAGAGGCCAAGACCAAAATCTTCAGTGCTATACTTGAGAACTGGCCATACAACATTTTGGTAAGATTTCGTAATTATTATAAACTAAATTCGATTTTGAGACGACACAGTACGGCTTTATATTGACGGCTAATTGGGATATTCCGTTTTGGGCTCCGTCGCTTCGAGACTCAGCCCAGTACGGAATATATAAAGCCGTCATTATAAAGCCGTAATGTCGTCTCAAAATCGAATTTATCTTTTTTTATCGCCATCCCTGTCTCTTTTTTCGCGAAAAAACTATAAGCCAGGGCAATAATTGCTGTTGATCAAAATATAACTTCTTAATCGCCATGAAGATTTGCACGCGCGATACTAGCTTACGAAAACCGTTTCAGTGCATCAACATAATTTTTTTCAAACGACGGAGATCGAAAAAATAATAGAATAACATGACAATTAACTTCTTTACCAGGTTAAGACTAAAACACAAATGATAACGCAATTATAGCACGCGCATCACGAAATAAAAACTGAAAAACAAACTGTTTTAAGCACGGTGGCCCCTATTGCTAACGCGCATATTTTTTGCGCATCGCGCACAGTTTCTTCCTTTGTATTTCGCGTTTTAACTTCTGTTGTGGGAGTGTTCACCCGCAATGGGGAACGTGAAACGAAAACGAAATGGTAGATTCATGAAAGAATCCGGGCCGTCGAAGCGCCAGCGCTTGCAGGACGAAAAACAAACATTGACACAACTTGCGACAACAAGCGAAACGAGGAAAATAGCGCGAGAGGGACGAATTTGACTTGGCGAGGGGGTCGACGAATAGTAGAACTCGGCGTGTTAGCGGAACAGACTTGTTTTTGAGAGGATATCTGGAAAGCGACCATCTGAAAAGACCACACAGGCATCAACCTTTCGGTTAAATTCTCAGATACTTTGCTTCCACTTCCACGGTCAAGCAAATTACCTATTCGATTGTAATTTACATTATAAGAATTGTTTAATTGAGTACATTCCTATGTTTAAAATAATTTTCTTAAGATGTTGAAGTGAATGATCAAATGGGATTGCTTCTGAGTAATTTTGTAAACCTTTGGAACAAAATAATACAGCAAATGATCGTGAGTTAAAATTCTTCAGTTTGCCGAATAATACTTCGCAGGCAAAAAAGCCTCGCGCCATTTTTCCTCCATTGTTTACCTGTGCTTGGAAGCTTCCAAAAACCGTTTTCGGGTAATTTTAGCCTGCGTAGCAAGCGTTTCCGTAGGGCTTTCCGCCCGTTGGAGGCGCTTTTCGCTTTTTGGCTGCACAAAAATTGGGGCGAGCGCAACAATGATGAAAGCAGCGGAGAGGGGGAGGGAAGGCGAGAAAAGGAAACGCTTGCCCGCAAACCCCATGATTTTGAAAAACGCCCCTTTTGACACTTTCGCAGTTGGATAAATTCACAGTGTGACAGCTGGTGAATAAAGTATTTTACGAATAACAGATCACCGGAGGATACAAATTTACTTCCATCAAAATCAAAACAAATCTAAACGATCGCTTCAGGATGTGTCGTAATTTCACAGTTAAATTTGGAACTTTATCTCAGCCTGGAAAATCGGGTTTACTTTCTTCGGAAAACCGTTTCAAAGCGTCGCAAAGAAAGGACTCTTATGGAACAATTCCCGCAGATTTTTGCAAAGCGGTTGGAGTGAAAGTTGTTCAAAACTTGGAGCTATTTCCGGTCCGTATGCCTGTGCAATTCTTGTGCTCGAAAAATTCGAAATTTAGGGGCATTATTCGAAGTTATTCGGAGTGCGATAGGTAGCGAGTCTGCTGTTTCCCAAACTCCGTCAAAACAGTCTATCCACTTGTGTATTAAAACGGCTGCTCCAAACTCTATCAGGCAACAGTCCTTGTCGCAAGAATGTTCGTGTAGATTCCTCCGTGTCGCAAAAAGCTTGCCGCAAGTCTTTGAGATCTGCCGTCGGATCAGGACAAAAATGATCTTGAGAGGAACTTCAGGTCAAAAAAAGTGATAGTGAGAAGAATTCCCCGATATCGAGAACCAGTTCGTTGTGTTCATGCGGGTCACGCTCAAATAAACATACCTGATTTGATTGACGGTTTTATCACTTGGCAATCAACACTACCATGCCGCACCAATCAGGAAACTCCGTTCGTGGACGAACGGGTTTTTCAAAATCGCGGGGTTTGCGGGCAAGCGTTTCCTTCTCTCCTTTCCCCTCCCCCTCCACGCACTTTTTTGCGTCCGCCCCAATTTTCCCGCGGCCAGAAAAGCAAAAAGTGCATCGAACGTGCGGAAAGCCTTACCGAAACGCTTGCTACGCAGGCTAGGGTAATTTTTGCCAGCAAACTACCTGATGCTGGGGCAATACTATTTATTTTAGTAAAATTTGTTTGATGGTTGACAGAACTAAACAGCCAAAGGGATGCGTGCGAATCAGTAAGAAATTCGTTTGTACATTGAAAAGCATGTCGAGTTACTAACCGGGAGCGACAGGGCTCAAAAACGGCTGATCATGCGCATTGTAAACCTAGCTGCGTGACCTCACCTTCCCGCCATTCGATTTTCAAAATGGAGGACAACGAATCAAAACTTTCCACGTCACAAATTTGTTACCTTGCAACGCCGTGCTCGCTCTGAGACGGACAAGTCATCAAGTTCTGAAGTACACAGCCTTGTAAAGTTCACTTTGTATTGTAGGAGAAGCCATCAGGCGCACTGATTTCTTTACAGTCAGGGACTGAGCAATACGCATGAAATGGAAGTATGTACGTCTTCCGAATTTACGTCAAGTGCTATTTTGCCGAATGGTAAGGTCCTCTTGAGAGATCTAAGGTTCACACGGGCAAAATTTTGCAGCTATTGCATATCTGAACAACATTTAAAAGGCGACTCGGCATTCGTTTTTGCGAAAAAAGCGAATGCTTCTTTTTCATGGACTACAGATGAAGTGGTTTAACGGAGAGAACTAAAGAACTCTTCTACAAGTAAGCTACCGAGTTAAATTTGGAATTCGCGAGTAGAATCACAGGTGACCGAAATGTAGTTCTTGTCTTACGCTTTTTACTTTTTTTTAGCCTTGGACGTTTAATTTAGCCTCAAAAGAAAGATCGAAACGGTGTTTTCAGTTTTATCGGGCGATGACGATACCTCTTCCCCAAAGGACAGTTTTTGAGGTTTTGAAAAGCAAATTTGGTAACTTGTTTATTCCTATTTAGCATATGAAAAATGACTTTTGATTCGTTCCGATGAAAATTTTTAAACGCTACTTGTTTATGGACATCATTAACGCTACCTAAAGAAGACAAAGTAGAGAAATAATTCGCAAGTAGAGCATAATAGTGTCTGCTCGCGCTGTTTAGCTTTTGTACCGATTCATCTGTTTCTGGATGCCGCTTTACCCGCACGTGAATCTCATGTCGATAGTTTAAGGTTCACTTTATGCGTAGGACTTCTAGATCTGTAAAGATTTTTATTGACATTGTATAAGCTCAAATGCATCTTAAAGGTTAAATAAATTGCCTATTGTTTCTTTTATACCTTGTTGTAAAATAACTTTCTTGATCTAACCTGTTTTGTGCGTACGTCCTCCCTTTATGCTCGCTAAAGGTTTCAATACAGCTTGCAAAAACAATACAGAGCTCTGCTGTCAAGTATTCTTGACAGCATATTCTTCATGGACTTCAGTATTGGTTTCTCGAAAAGAAACAAGGTTCAAAATGGCCGAATACTTTCTATTCGGTTCCTTTCCAAGTTTGATAACTTGATAAGGTACTATAAAGAGACGATTTTTTCCTGTTGATGAGTTCAATCGTTGTTTAAAGATGACCATTTGTTATGTTGGAAGAAAAGTAGTGCCAGTGTGCTGCTCGTGCTACTTGGCAACTGTTAAGCATTTTGTTTTAACTCGATTTTAAAAGGTATGGTGAATGTTTACTTCCTTGTTTCTTAAAGTGCTTTCTAAACTGAACGTATCTGTTCAAAATTAATGACAGAGTACAAGAATCCCAATATTCATTTTCCAAAATGCATGTGCTGTGAAGCTAACAGCACTACAGGATCAGCAGATGCAACCAGCTTTAAATTCAGTGGTCACACCTATCTTAAGTTTTTAACTCTGAGAGTGAAAAGGTTGAAGAAATTGAGGTTAGCTTTAAATTCTGTACTGTTCAATGTAAACCCTTGAACAGTCAACAAACGACCTCCACATATTGGAGTTGATTGGCTTTTTAGGTGAAAGAGCTTGAAATAGTTTTCCCCTGAAGTAGTTTTCTAATGAATATTTTTGCAGGGAATGATATGTTGGAACTATTCCATCCTTAATCAGAAACCAACCAAACAAAAACATCATTGAAATGATGGTGAAATGTTTTGCTATTTTGCAGTCAATTTGGGAACCGTGATGGAGCATGAACAAAATATGTCAAAACTGAGCTACTTAAAACACAAATAATATGAGCGATAAAAACACCTGCATGTATTCTTATTTAACTTAATCATCAACAAACTATGGCAAAAAAATCATGGAAAATGCCATGATATTAACAGATCTCGAACAGGAAAACAGAGTATCTTTCAAACACAGGGAATCCCCACCACTTAGCAACAAAATTTTGAGTACTGCATAACTTCATGCATACTTATCATAGCAAAGCAAAGTGCATCTCCTTGCCAATACAAATGAAATCATTGTTTTTGCAGCCACCTTTTTCAGCTTGTTACATTATAGAAGTGGGTCCTGACGAACTCTCATTTGTTAAAAATTAATGGAAAACACACATTTAGGAATGTAGGAGTATCAGATGTAAACTTGTGCTGAACCCTTCAGCACTAGGCTGACAGTTGTCAGATGAATTAAATTGTTGAACAGTACATTAAACAAATAATCTAAATGATGACACAGAATTTAACTTTCAACTTTTAAAAAAATACAGAATTTCATAGAAGCACATAACACTGGGGTAAGGTGCTTCAAAATTGAGTGCACTAACTATGAGCAAACATGGCATCAATGTTAAATGCTCCAAACAGGTAGTATCTGAAAAGTGCAGATAGAGCAAAGTAAAGACTTAAGAAAGGGCCATAATCATCATTTAACCAATAGAAAACTTCTGTGTTTGCATAGCCTGATATAAACACAAGAGAGGTTGGAAAAATTCAAGACAGTTAAGCAAACCCTCGACTTCGTGCCAGGTTTGCATAACTTTCGAGCATTCTTCCAACCCCTCGAGTGTTTATATCAGGCTATGCAAACACAGTAGAAAGTTTTTTATTGCTTTCATAAAATAACTAAGATACTATGCACAACTTTGACACCACAACTGTGTTTACATACTCTCATGCAAACATGCCTCTCAGCCAATCAGAGTGTGCATAGTATTTATTGTGCCTCTTTAACACCACTGCTTCTATAGTCTCCTTCGCTGCCGGCCGAAGTCACGCAACACCCCCTGTCCTAAGACTACGTCTTCTAAGACTATCACTTCCTTCTAAAAAAAGGATGGCTACAAAATTAACATAAGATGACTAGCAAGATGGAAGAAAGGCACAAAAGTGTTGAGCTTTATTTCTCAAATCTTTATACATGCTTGTTTTCATGTCATCTTTTTTTCAGGAGCATTATAATTTGTCTCAAGGCAGAACTCTCATAGAGATCAGACCCAAAAACATCAGCAAACTCCACTGGACTGTTTTAGTATCAATGAAGAATGTTATACAGTCAAAGAGTGTAGGGCAATTTGGCATTTGAAAAATCAATTAGGATAATAAATATTTGAATAATTTTGAACAGTGGTGACTTTTATAGCTGTCACTCTCTGCTTTCTACCAAGAAAACGTAACAAGCTGGATGAGAACATGTCATTGCAGTCAAAAGCTGTGAAAACCTGGAGAAAAAATGCAAAACAAAAATTTAGTTCAAGTATAATTGATTAAATACTTCTTGACAAGAACTGTATCACAATGCTAGCACTAAATACATTTAAACACAACATTTCAAAAACATTTGGCAATTAGATAAAATATCACTTACCAGCTTAAACAGCTTTGGTTGAGCAGGTTTTGAAAGTACAATGTACAAGTGAAACCCTGTCTTACCATAACCCCATTGATGGTAAAATAACCATTCTGTTACATGAGAACATTTTACAACACTTCTTTTAGCCCAGATCAGTGAAACTGATCGAAACGTCGATTTTAAATATTCTTAACCTCGGAAAAGATCCCGGAAAACAGTGAAAATTTTTAATTTCTTAAGATGAGAGGTGAAAGTTTCAGAAATAGGATCAGAAATTAATGGATCCGGTTATTTTTCAATCTGGAATACTTCCTGAATGCCACAATGTTTTTTTGGTTAATTATTTATGGCCCAAATGTTCAGTGATCATATTTGTCAAATTCCCTGTAAACATCAATCAACACTTTCTTCTGGCTATTTGCAAAACATTATTTGCCCAAAACTTAACTGCTGCAGAAATAAATGTTTCCTAAATAGAACACCCCTTCAATGCAAAAACCAGCTGTACAATGATTATTTTATCCATCATTAGCACTGATATTACTAGGGTTTTACTTTCAAAATTGTGTAGAGATATACTAGTTCAAGTATACGAATAATATGCATTTAAAATAAGTAAAATGCTAACAAAGAGACGGTAGGAAATATCCATGGGAACAGAGTCTATGGCTATACATGGCCAACAATACACAAATCAGTGAGCACAAGGAAAGCTCAACAGAAATTGTCATCATGTATTGATCAACAAGTGTGTTAATCTATGTTAGCAAATGAATAAAACAAATCAACATGGCCAGTGTTGTTGATCTAAAGGAACTGAGTACGTTCAAAACTTGATTTGCTTTGTTCAGAACTCGACACACGACATAAGGCAATATTTGTCAGTTATCAACATTATGCATCACACATGTACGTGTCACAGTTTTAAGGTAAAGTATCACTTTCGTAAGCATCAACAAGAGCAAAAATACACAGAAGGCTTTAAACTGATCTCCAAAAGGGAACTTTTGAAGACTGTTATAGTATTGTTTCAACATCAGGTAACACCTCTTCCGGCTATTAAAGTACTTGTCAGTTTATTAAAAGCAGCACTCCACATAAACAGACTCGTACATTTAAATGTGCAAAACATGATCAGCAAAGGGCTACAACCACTGAGTGCATTCAGTACATTTCATGATCAGTCATGAAATAGTACATCAGAGGGGCGTAGCCAGGATTTTTCCAGAGGTACGCACAATTTTCCAAATCACCCCCCCCCCCTTCTCCTCCGCCACTCAAGTCCTAAATTTTTTTTCACCAGCCTCGGTTAGAAATTTTTTATTACCACTATGATGAAGTTATGTTTTAAGTGTAAGCGTTCTTACTTGATATGAAATGACAACTGAGTAGTAAAATTCTTTGTAAGTTGCTTTTTTTATCATTGAAGCGCTCCAATCGCCCATCATTAATAAAGAGAACACGTTGGCGGTATCTCAGAGTTTTATTCGCAAATGAGTGATTTTTTACCCCTGTGTGCCACATTGTTTTTGACTGGCATTGTTTGCCTAGTAAAAGCACCTTTATAGACGTTGTTGTGGCCTAGTTAAGTTTCATTTTGGTCCACCCTTCTTACAAATCTACAAAAAAACAAACAAACCGAAATCCTGAGGCTATGTAAAATTAATATAACAGTGGATAGCTTTCATAAGAAGATATAATGGTTTTCTGTTACAAGCACAGGGCTAATCGTCTGTTTTTCTTCCCAGAAAACTCAGAAATGACCTCATTTAAGCCTATTTCCTTATGCTTATGTACATGTATCACGGATAGCGAGGTCAACCTCGCATCCGACATAGTGCTCCAAAGTGGCGTCTTGAGCCTCTTCACGCTTCTGAAGCTTCGCTCTGCAACACATGTTGACACAGGATACGTGAGAGGCGTCTTGACGGCTACATAAATTCCAGGGTAAAGTTCTGGGTTGGCAAAGTCTAGTTTTTCCACCAAGGCCTGGGGAATGCCATCTTCAACCAACAGCCACCATTGAAGCCACTTAGTCACTTCTCGTTTGAATTCATCAAGGGACATATGCATGCCATGTTCCTTGAAATAAACATAGCTATCTCGCTAAGTGTTGCCGCACTCATCCACTCAAAGCGGAACGTTGTCTTGCTTTAACTCACTGTCATTTAAAATGGTTCATAAGCCGTCTTGAGATTCTAATTATCAGAAACACATGGCAAAGTGTAATCACAACACAAAATTTGAACTCACAAGGCTCTTCGGTTTCTCCAGGCTCCTCTGCCATTCTGTCAGTACCGATGGCAAAGTGATAATTTGTAATTGATTTTTTGGCCATGGTAAGCCTAGCAAATAAAGAGTTCCATGCGAAGAAAGGCCGATCCTAGGCTATAAAACGAGGTGACCACAATGCGTTCACTCTTTGCCATCCCGCTTGCTTCTGCTCGACCATTCGGACCACCAATGAATCACGTCGCTTCACCTTAGAAATCGACATTCGGGTGTGGAAAAACGCCGTCCGTTTTTCTATAAACAACGTTTCAAAGAAACGAGCGGAGAAAAATGACTTAAGGCAAATTGTACTTTTTAAAATAATCTTTTATTTATTTTTTTTATTCATTTTATTTTATTTTTTATTTTCGACTTTATCAGGTACGCACGTGCGTCCGTGCGTACAGGTAGCTACGCCCCTGCATCAATAAATATAAATTACTGACCTGCAGCCATGTGATCACCTGCCTTCTGAATGTCTTGTTCACGAAAAGGACCTGCCTTCTGAATGTCTTGCTCACGAAAAGGTATTGACGGAAGATGAATTTTGAATCAAACAACGAGATCAATCGATATCCTTATAAACTCCACGAGCAGATGCAGTTTGGTTCTGCAGTGTACGGCGGCCAAAATGGCTTTTTTGAAAGCCATTGGAGTCGACGATCGATTCAAACAGCATTTCTGATTTAAAAACTATCTAAGGTAACTTCGATCATCCATTGAAAGTGAATTAATATTGCAGTTCCCATGCATATAAACAACAACAGCCCGTCCGCCATATCGTATTTTTCAAGCGTGAAAAACAAAGCGCATGCTCAGTAGCAATTCTATGACGCTTTTCTCGTAATAACGTTTAGCCAATCAGCCGTTTTTGAGCCCTGTCACCGGGAGCAAGTTAAGGACGGTGCCTCCTAATACAAAGGTATTTTTGCAAAGGCTATGACTATGGGGAAAAAGTAGATCTCGGCAAGGGTTATTGGAATCCTAAAAGAAACATTTGGGTAACCATGCATTTTTCAGAGATAATTAAGCAACCATAATTCTAAAAAAGTGGTAAAATACAAAGAATGTATGGCAATTTCTTTCCAAATTTAAGCTCAAATATCTCTGAAAAATGCGTGGTTACCCCCAATTTTCTTGTTGGATTCTGTTAGCCCTTGCTAAGATCTGCCTTTTCCACATAGTGGCAAACCGCGCGAAAATATTGTTGTATTGGTGGGCAAATTCCTTAAAGTGCTACTATGATCAAAAAATCACTTTTATTTTTTCTTCGGATTTCGAAACTATGTTTATTAAACACTCCCCAAGCGAAATTATAAGCCTTGATTTTGAGAAGAAGACCGTTAATTTAAACTGCAATTTTCCGGTTTAATGGTCCGCCATTATTACACCAGAACGGATACAATGACGTCATACGCGCAAGAGCTGTAAAATGTAGTGTGTGAACGCGGCTTACAAATTATGCAAAACACGAGTTTGAGAGTGTGAAAGCTCAAAACTCCCGTGCTGCATACTAAATAAGGCACTTTCACACACACTGCATTTTAAAACTCGTGTGTGAATGATGTCATTGTATCCTTTCTGTGGTAATAATGGCGGACCATTAAAACGGAAAATTGCAGTTTAAATTAACGGTCTTCTTCTCAAAATTAAGGCTTATAATTTCGCTTGCGGAGTGTTTAATAAACATAGTTTCGAAATCCGAAGAAAAAATAAAAGTGATTTTTTGATCATAGTAGCGGAGCCAGCGCGCTAGCGCGTCAGCGGAGCTCCATTGCTAAGGAAATTTGGTAATCTATCAAGCCAAAAAAATTTGGTAGCGACGTAATAGTCACGTGACCGTCCGTCCGTGACCGTCCGTCCATCCGTCCGTACGTCCGTCCGTCCGCACCACAGGGATACCAATCACTTCCTACACTGGATAGAGCCCTGTGCTGAATCCCGTGTGTTTTCGGCGCGAAATCGCATGTTGACCCGCGTTGTAGCAAAACAAGCAAAGACAACAAAAGTCAAAAACAAATTTGTTAGTGGAAAAAAAAAGTTCAAAAGAACACTCAGTTGTCTTTTTGGTGGAAGGGGAAAAGTTCAATCTAGGCGAAAGAAATTCGGCGATAAAGTTCAGGCAAAAAGGTCAAATTTGCCTCGTCGGTTCTGTTGAAACTCGGTCGGCACACCGCTTGAGTTCGCAGCTTTTCGCAGCGGTTTCGACGCCAAATATAGCAGAGCTAGTGCTTTTTGGTTTTTTCTGTGCACAACCATGGTTTTTACGGCGTTTCGAACACATTTTGCCAGGAAAAACACCAGCATTTTCATACTGATAGGCAGCTTGTCACGAAGAAAGAAATAAGTATTAAAATTAACTACGGACACAATGTCAAACGCCCATGGCCTAGTGGACTAGTTTCCGGCATTTCACGCCGACGAGCCGGGTTCGACACTCAGCGAGAGCAAAAGTTTTTTTCTTTTTTTTTCTTTGTTCTTTTTTTTTTTTTAATAAAACGACTTGGAGGAGAGTATTTTCACAAATTAATAACTGCCAGCAAAAACAAAACAAAAAACAAAACAAAAAACAAAAGCAAAAAACAGACAAAACAAAAAGGGGGGCTCCGCTTTTAGGCTTGCCTAAATCTATATATTAGCACTTTAAGAAAACCGAATATCCCGTGATGCGCAGAACGTATGCGCAGTAACAAAAGGAAGCACCGTTCTTAAAATGAGTTTACTAGAGCAAGTGTCGTTTCACGAGTACTCTCCTTGAACTTAATTAGCTTTCCAAAGAATGTTGCAAGAAAAGCCGTACCGGTGAAAGTTGTGTTGAAGTCTTCTTTTTGAAGAAAAATAAGTCAATTTCACCGTTTCCTCAGCGGTCCGCATTGCGTTTTTGCCTTTATGTTTTCCCTTGTCGTTTTTCTTCTTTTGGCGAATAACTGCACAACTGAAATGTACTGTAGTTTAGGGGACAATAAGTTGAGAAGAATCTTTACAATCCATAAATGCACTGGCCATACAACATTTTGGTAAGATTTCGTAATTATTATAAACGAAATTCGATTTTGAGCACTGTATTTATGAGTGTTTAGCGTGATTAGGACAAAAACGCAGAACAATTCAGGAGTAGAAAAGTAAGTTTTACGATGGTACGACCTTCCTCTCTCTTTTAGAATGCTTTTAAAACAGTGTTTTAAAATGAAAGTCACAAAAAGACACTGTCACGTATGGCATTTTCTTTTAGAGGAAAAGGAAACATATATAAGCCTTACATCTGATGAAAAATCTCTCCATTCGTAATTTGTTCTTAAGATATTAGAAGGAGTCAAAAGAGTAAACAAACTGTGAATCAACTTCTTGAAATAAAAACAAAAATGGCACCTAATAACCCGGCCGACAGTCTATGAAATCTTAAAAGAAGACCTACCTCCTCTCATGCTGTAAAATTGTCTATAGCTGTTAAAAACTGCAGCAACTGACGGAACGACAAGCGGCTTGACCAAAAGCTGAAGTATAGCCGAATGAGCGATCTAGCCGAATGAGAAAGAACAAATCGAAAAAATAACGAGAAATTTCAGCTTTTGATTACAGGTCAGTTCGCTTCAGAGCTACTGATTCCGATTTAGTGGTATTTCGTGTTATTTGCCAAGATCTGAACACGATGAAAACCTAAAACGAAAACCCGTTTAGTTTAGAGTGAGTTATATTTAGCTACTGTAGATAAGCGACGTTTCCAGTTCATTCAAGCGAATAGCCAATAGCCCTTGACAGTTAAATGGCAGAATATTGAAACATTATGAAACCAAGGAACACAGCGCAAGAGGAAGAAAATATTTCATGCGGACAGTTGAAAGCTCGAAAAAGTTAAAAAGAACATCGCGCCCGAAAATAGCCCCGCAAAATTTTAGGGGCCCGAAGAGTTTTCAGGTTTTTTGAGCAACGAACACCAGCTTATTCATGGGAGCTCCGCTGTTAGGCTAGCCCATCTATAAATATTACAGGCTTGGTCTGACTCCGATGAGAATTTGCAGCAGCCTTCTAGAACTTCCAAGGACGTCCACAACAATCAAGATTCTCGGCTGCACAACATTCATTGGACAAAGAAGTCGCCTTACGGCACTCTGTTATAGTATGTTCTTTGATAAGGCAATCGCAAAATCCCCATACAGTTGGCAGGGATAAAAATCAATCGACGTTTTGCGAAATTTTTTGCTTTGCTTGCATTCGTTTACCACGCGTCCCCTCCGCCATCCCAGCATGCATCACTTCTACTTGCAATTCATTCTTCAATTCATTCCGGGGAGGAGGGCGTCAAGAAAATCCTCAATGATGGAAAACATTTCAAGCATAAATTAGGAGAAACTGAAGTGAACGGTTAACTTTTTAGAATGCACGGTGACCCCTAGTTTTTATGTAAACAATTGAAAGCAAGACAACTGTTAGGTATTGTGAAATATATATTTTTTTCAGAGAAAAAACTATTTGTCACAAGTTATTTTACAAAACGTTCCAATATAGCAGGGAAAATAATGGCCCCAAGAGCGGAAATTCGCATATGGAATTCCGCAGCATGTTGAGAATTGTATCTGTTGTTATTCATTACAAAGTGCCTATCAGTTTAGACATTTCATCTCCTACTTAAAGGATCCTAGTCACCCACAGTGCTTTGCGCGCATCGAGTGAGGGATCCGCCATTTTCTATGCCATCTAAAATCAGGATTTTTTCACAGTGACTTGAAATCCGGCCACATCCGCGCACATACGGCCAGTTTGGGCCTTCATTCACTTTTTTGGCCTTAAAAAAATAATAGCGGTTACATCTGGCTGGTTATTTTGGTGTTGTTTGCTATTTTTCTCGTGAAATGTGCGAAACAACGCCAGGACTCCAAGCAGTTTATGCTCTCCTTCGCGTGGGAGTACCAAAACAGTCAAGCTTATGAAAGAAATCATTATTAAAGGACCTTCTTGGTTATTGCACTAGTCAAGCAAAAGGTATCCAATAGATTGAAATGCTGGTCAAGCTTATTCGCCGACATTTTACTTCATTACGGTGCGCGTTCTTCACGCGCAGAAATGTTCTGGTCTTCTAAATGTTACGGCGGGACTCGCTCTGCAGTGCCGGTAGCGACGCTAAAGGACAGCTTCAAAGCCCTCGATGCCTAAGAACAGCACTTCGATTTTTTCCATAAACTAATCCCTGGAATTGCAGAAAAGGAGGAGAAAGAATGGTTTGCGAACAGAATCTTTGTAAATCAGATCTGTTAGCTGCAGTCGACACCTTAGCTAGCTGCAGTACGTTTTGTTTTCATGGCAATTCATGTATTTTAAAAATTGAAATGAATATTTATCCTGTGCGATGATAACAACGAAAAAAAAAGCCATTAACAAAAGGGTTTCTTCTATTTGAAAGGAATGTGAAATGTTCTCGCTTTATCTAGCGCTAATTAAAACTAAATGCGGTTTGGAGCGGTGGTCAAAGCGGCGTGATCGAGTGAGTTTTGGAAACATTTCTGCCCTCCGTGCATTCGCCTTTTGTGTTTTGTGGTGATGGGAAAGTCAAGAATACCCAATTAAACAAGATTCCAAACCTTTATGATTCTAGATTCGCTTGTAAATCATATTCCGCGAGCGCTCGCTGAATATAGTTTGCTTTTGTGTTGGCAGACTGGGAGGCTGGCAGGCTTACGAACACAAACATTCTTTGAGTTCTAGGTTTTTGGACAGCCACCAAAATGCGCTGAAAATAATCGAAAGCCCTTTTACTGGCACTAAAATCAAAAACAAGCGAGAAATTCAGCTTCAGGCTACAATTTATATTTTTACCAGTTGAACTGTTGAGTTTTGTCACGTTCGACGAGTAATTTGATCGCAAATTTCAGATCAAAACAATAACAAAGGTGTGCCTGACTAGGATCCTTTAAGTCAAACAATGGCTATCTTTGATGTTAAAAAGTTTTTTTCTTTAATTTTTTAAAAATCCTCAGTCAGCACTTTTTTTACCATATTTGGGCCTAATTATCTCCGAAAAATACACGGTGACCCTCCATTTTCTTTTTGGAATTTAACAGCCCTAGGTACGAGTAACAAATCCCACATGGGTAATACCTTCCTATTAGGGGCCACCGTCCTTCAAGAGACATACACAGTTTTAAAGCTTTAGCACTCACATTTTCGGCAATTTGTCAAGGTAAGTTGCTTATAGGGATGAATCACATTGCAGTAAAGGTTTTTCCAACTATATTACTGAGCAAAAGTAAAATCTTGCGGGCGTTTTTGTGAAGAAAAGTTGGAAGTTTGACCTTGGCCGAGTTGACATGACAGTTTTTAACCCAATCACAAGCCAGCATTTTGAGACATAACGCCGTCTCAAACCCAATCAAAGGAGACCACTGGATCGAATGTAACCAAGCTTCTGGCAGGCTTTTTTGTCTCTTTTTATTTATTTGTTTTAATTATTTCTATTACTATTATTTTTTAGCAAAAACTCAAGGAAATTAAGGACGTTCGCGCTAACTGTTTCTGCGCATCCTTATTGCGCACACGCAATTTACGTCGCCATGTTATGCCACGTCATGCATTAAGCGCGCGCACTGTTGAAGAAATGTAGAGATATATAGCGCTAGTGGACATTTTAAATATCTATGCACGGATTTAACTCTCTTAAATCTCTGGTGACCCCCAGAATTTCTTTTGAAGAAAATCTGTGTTGTGGAAGTTTGACTTTTTTCAACTTTTTTAGTGCCCACGCATCATCGAATTCCACCATTATTTTAGCTCCACGGCGTTCGGCAAAAGCCCACCATTTAAAAGGTTAATTGAGTTTAACTGAAAGGATGCCACCGGTACATATTATTTACTAACAGTCTCACATAAATCAAATTTAATTGAGAAAGTTGGTCTTCAGCCAATCATTTTTAATATTTTTCAACTAACAACCGCTGAGGCCATGTCGAGTTACAAGGACCGATTTGTCAAAATTGGGGTAGTTTTCCACGCGCTTTATTTTGAAAACGAAGTCGGTGACCCTCCCCCCCCCCCATTTTTTGAATTTCTGACTTGGGTAGCTCATTATCTGACTGTAGCAAAAAAATCTGTGCTGTGAAAGATTTTCGCGCGAACTTCCCTAATTGAAAACAAGTTGCATAAAAAGGCGCCGATCTTTTTGCTTACTCAGTAGTTTGGGCTAATATGGAAGTACGAAAATCTGAGGAGGATGTTAAGTAATTTTTTTCACACAGAAATTGTATTCTTTCGATTGATGCCTTTCGTCAGTCCTCGTTATCTATTTTTTATTCCTGTGCTAGGCGTCGGAAACTTCAAAGTTGGAAGCAAAAATGTACGTTTTTGACAGCACGAGAACGAAATAGCTCTTTAGAATTATCGAATTAGGATGAATTTGTCGTGATTTTATCTTATCCTGTGGCATGCTCTGTCAGCTTTTCGAAAGCTTTATAATTTCTTGTAATAAATTTCTTGAAATCGGAATTTTACCGAATTTTGTTTTCTTCCAGGATTGATTTAACAAAGAACATAGCTTTTGAAAATATAAATCAACAATCTTCGTGAACTTTGAAAATTTCAAGCACCACCAGTACAACCAACACTGACAAATTTACATAAGCTTCCGCTAGCAGTTTACAGGTCTTTTCATACGCTGAAACATGACGACTTTCATTACCCTGGGTAATAGAGTTCCTCTCTTGTGCTTGTCCTGTTATACAAACGTCGCGAAAAAAATCTCTGCAACTCGGGCGAAAGTTTTTACAAAAGTGGAGAAACACAAAAGAAGTAAATTCTTAATAAGGCTCATTTAACTAGCTGAGGCCATTCCGTAGTTTTGCAGGTTTGCTTTTTACATTTAGTATTGAATCCTGAGGGTTGAAGTCAACTGAAAAGACTGATCTCAGGTCTCTTCTTACCTTGCAAATACAAGAAAGGAGGTCACTCAGACAAAATTTTGCAACAAACTTTTACTGAAATTAGCCCATCAGACGTCGAGTTCAGAACAATGGAATGGCTACAAATTCTCCTTGACCATTTCATATTCTGAAGTCCGTGATGTGTTCAGAACCTTCGATATCCATGCATACATTTTTCTCTAGATGGCCTCATTTCGTGTGGTCTCCCTGTAAGCGTTTTTATTCCTACTCAGAGATTGTGTTGAGAAAAACATTTTCATTCAGTAATGGACAAACTACGTTTTACCTCATTTACAGAAACATGCGTTTCACCTTAAGTCACAAAAAAACAGAAACAATTTCACCTTTTAGCCTGAAACAAGGGTTTTCGCAACAGTACAGGAGAGGCGAGCTAGCTGGTGGTGGGGGAAGTTTACATCAGAATCCAAAAGGTACTATTTTGCCTTCTCCGGCTATCTGTTTGCTTAGGGACCAAAGCAGGTCACTGAAAAGACAGCAAAAATATTTAACGGCCGTATTTATACCAGATAAATATAAGACGTCTAGACGACTCTAACGTCTGCATCATTTTAGTGCCATTTTCAGTGTTAACGTTTACGGCAGAGAATAGCGACCTTCTTTAGACCTGCCATCTTTCGACATACGATCTAAACAGCTAAAAGATCGTTAAAACTGTCAAATTAGCAATTTTTCTGGTTATTGACCGAGGAAACAAAAATAAACTAAAACTACCGACCTCAAATCGCTGAAATAGAGTGTTGACCTTGCAGAGCTCCCAGTTTACGGATAATTCAAACGATATAAGCCAACTCGATTGGCTCGTCGTCCGTGACCTCCCATGGAATTGGACCTCTTTGTTCGCTAAACATGGAAACAGTTGCTATATCGTTCACGAAATGACTTCTTGGTACCCCCTACCCTACTTTGATGATAAGTAAATCCACCGTCGTTACGAAACTTTGTGTTCGACAGCCGATTGGCGAAATCCGGTTGTGCTTACATTTCGATACATTTCAGTCTTGAGCCTGGTTACATCGTAAGTTGAAAGCGACGTTCACAGCGTCTGGTCTTTATACTTTTACAGTTTACGGTTTTAAAGTCTGAGACAGCTAAGTTTGTCTTCCGGAACCAGACCAAAAATGGCACTTGTCACACCCGCATTCCTTTGCTTATTACAGGGGCCGTCTAACGATTCGTTTTATCGGAATGTCTGTTCGGAAGGCCAAAATCGCCTAAGTTGTTCAGATTAAATCACAATGAAAAAACTAGACTTTTCTTTGCAAAAATGTCACCTCAGACTTTTCAAACATCACAAAATTAATTACTTTTGTTCAAGAGCTGGAAAATGAATATGTCAAATATTTAACAATTATCCTGCGAAATCGCGCGGAATATCACCTGATACCTAGCCGACGAGGCCGTAGGCCGAGTTGGCTAAATCAGGGGATATTCCGCAAGATTGAGCAGGATAATTGTTTTATTATTCAACAAATTCTCAGCGGATACAATATTAAGGATGAGAAAAACTATGGTTCTATGATGAAAACGCTAAAAGCTAGCAACACATAATAAAAATCAAAACAGAACTTCAAGAAATCGAAGTTTACTACCCGGGGGGCGTTCACTTAAAAAGACTTATTTACAAACTCATGTTTCGAAATGATGTGGCAAAGTAAAAAAAAATGCTACCTTACCGAGAATAAGTCCTCTTCCTGTGAATTAAAATCTTTTCAACTTTACAACTTTCCGTGAGCAAGTGTTCTTTTTTTTTTTTTACAAAAAATTACTTACTATACAAAGCTAAAACTGTTTACAACAGAATACTTACAGTATGGTACCTATGCTACAAGATATTATTATTATATAAGATATTATTATAACTTAGCACGCGGTACAAACGTTAACAATGCTTACAAAATTTACGAGACATTTTAACAGACTAAAGCTACGATTACAGACTGATGCTATACACTACATATACATAATAAGGCTACATTACTTGTGCGATACTGCGATACTGAAATAAGCAAATGACAGAAAAAAATAAAAAGAAATAGAGAAGAAAAAAAAAATTAACAAGACGGATAGCCAAACAAAAGGAGGCTCAAATACTTATTTGTGATTTGGATTTATGTTTTTCAATTTCAAGGTGGCTTTTAAGTATAGCAAAAAAAGCTTCCCAGATATAATCCTCTTCTCTTCGTGACGCAGTATAAATATAATATTTGGCGATGATTAAACAGAGGTTCAAACCAAGGCGACGAGGAAGATCTTGAGTGAATCCATAGATTATATTCTGTTCAGATAGGGTGATAGAGTCTGAGTGCTTTCTGTTCCACCAGAGTGCAAACTGGGTCCAAAAGGTTTGTACAAAAGAGCATGTTACAAAAAGGTGTATCAAGGTTTGTTTCTCGTTGCAAAGATGGCATTTCTCGTGTTGAATAAGTGAGTCCCTAAAAAGAGTGGCATTAGTGGGTAAAATGTGATGGATAATCTTGAACTGTAAAAAGTGAGTCTGATGTCTTTAGTGACTTTAAAGGGAACGCTATACGTAAGTCGTATTGTTTCTTCATCGAAATTAGCCTGTGTCATCCTCTTTTCAGCCGTGGGTTTTTCAGATTTCATTTTTACGAACATCTGGCTCGCAACTTTGTAAGAGATTTTATTTAGTGATAACTTAGTTGTGCCGTGAATTAAAGAGTTTGTTATAAGTTCGCCTTTTCCTTTTAAATGATTGATCCATTTTTTAGGGATTGCGTGGCAAAGGCCATAATACTCTAAAAAGTTAGTCTTTATCTGAAACGTAGATGCAAAATCGTTAAAGGTTAAGAAAGAGTCCTCATTGAAGATGTCACCGATTTTAGTGACACCAGCTTCATGCCACTGTTTATAGTAAACTGAGGATCCGTCAATTGTAATGAACCTGTTATTCCATATGATTTCCTCTAGTATTTGCTCTTTGGATTCGGGAGTAGAAACAGTTTTTGCCATGCTTCTAAGGCTTCTTTGTAAAAGTTCAGCGGTATGTTTACTTTCAGAGACTTCATTTCATAGTTGCATTCAAAAAGAAATCGGCCGCCCACGTTGTTTAGGTATGCTAGAGGAATGTGACTCCAACTAGCGTTGTGCGGACTATCATTTAATCGCTTAATCCATGTGACTTTGAGAGAATTGTTAATGATATCAAAGTCAGGCATATTAAGACCTCCTTTCTCCTTTGGACCTATCATAGCAGTATGCTTGATTTTCGCTGTTTTTCTCCAGATGAAAGATTTGATAGTCTGATTAACCGTTTTGACAAAAGAATGTGGAAACGATAGCATAGAAGTGTTGTAGATAAGTTTTGACAGCGCAAGAGTTTTTAGAATGGTTATACGACCGTATAACGAGAGGTTCCTTGGATACCATATGTTTAGTAGATTTTTCATGGAAGTGAGCTTTTGTTCGAAATTTTTTTGATGGGAGACTTCGTCGCTATACGTGAAGCGAATTCCAAGTGCGAAAACTGGTTCCGATGGCCATGCAATGTCAAAGTGTTTAGTCTTTTTATTTCGATTCGCGCCTAACCACATTCCTTCAGTTTTGGTTGTGTTTATTTCGAGACCAGAACACTTCTGGAAGGCGTGAAGCAATTTGAAGAGATTTTCAGCTGACTGAAGGTCAGCAACAAAGGCGGTTGTGTCGTCTGCGTATTGTGAAACTTTAAATTCTTTGTCAAAAACTATAATTCCATTAATGGTTTTGTCTTGTCGAATTGCATTAGCTAATATTTCTGCGCAAAGTACAAAAAGTGCGCCGGAAAGCGGGCATCCCTGCCGTACGCCACGTTCGATTTTGAAGAACTCGGAGGCGTATCCGTTGTTCATGACACAACTGGAATCCATTGTTGAATTTCAGGACCGAAATTAAACACTTCTAGTGTCTTGAATATGAAGTTCCAATCAAGTGTATCGAATGCTTTTTTAAAGTCGATAAATAATGCTATGCCAGGTATGTTTTCCGACTCTGTTACTTTCATAATATCTTGGATGAGCCTGATGTTTTGACCGATATAGCGACCTTTCACGTAACCAGTTTGATCTTCATTTATAAGTTTAGGGAGAACTGTAGCAATTCTATGAGCCATGGTTTTAGTTGCAATTTTATAATCAACATTAAGTAAAGTAAGAGGTCTCCAATTTTCAAGATAGGATTTGTCTTTTTTCTTTTTCGGTATTACCTTGATGATCCCTTGCTTTTGGGTTATGTTCATTTGTCCCCGCTGGAAAGCATAATTGAAACTTTGTGTCATTTCTTCTCCTAACAAAGACCAAAAGTGTAAATAAAATTCCAAAGAAAGGCCGTCGCTACCGGGACACTTTCCTTTAGCGCACTCTTTTAGCACATTATAACATTCTTCAGAGCGTAGGGGGTTTTCAAGTTTATCTTGCTCAGGTTTGTCAAGTTTGGGCAGATTTGCGTTTGGAAAAAATATATCATTTTGTGTTGCATCACACGGGCTAGCAGTGTAGAGATTTTTATAGAAGAGCCTCTGGGATCTCAAGATCTCGTCTGGGTCAGTAATTTCCCTTCCGTCGTATTTTAATTTTGTGATGTGAGTTTTAGAATGTTGCCTCTTTTCTAAGTTTAAGAAGTACTTAGTGTTTCTTTCACCTTCTTCGTGTCAACGAATTCTGCTTCTTACAATAGCGCCTTTTGTTCTATATTCTGTAATCTTATTCAGTTCAGCTCGGAGTCGGTATAGTTCTATGATGTTTTCTCTTGATCTGTTTGTTTTGAGTACGTTCATCAAATGATCAATTTTATTTTGTAGTTCTTTTTCTGCGTTTCTTCGGATTTATTTTCCCTTTTCGAATACTGGACACAAAAACCCCTCACTTCCATTTTTAGCATGTCCCAGTAAAGACCTTTATCTTCAAGGTAGTTGTGCTTAGCTTTGAACTCTGGGATTTTGTCTTTGAGTTCGGAAGTGAACTTGTCATCTTTTAGTAGCGAGTTATTTATTTTCCAGAAGCCTGGGCCGCGCTTAGTATATTCCTCGGACTGAAGAACAAATCTAATTGCCGAGTGATCGGAGAAAGTGGGGCTTGTAATATCTGTCTTAAGAAGAGAAGAGGAAAGATTTTAGAGACAAGCCAATAATCTAATCGGCATTGAATTTTTAGAGAATGATTGCGCCACGTGAATTGTGATAGATTTGGATGTTGGCTTCTCCAAACATCCTGCAATTTATGATTGCTGCATAAACTGTTTATTTCTCTAATTACTGACTTTTTCTTTTCAATAGAGGTGCCGCCGGTTTTGTCTAGCGGTGTTAGTGGGCAGTTGAGGTCGCCGCCTAAAATAATTTGCAAGTTTGTGTGTTGTTTGAGGGTGTTATTTAGGTTGGAGAAGGAAGTATTTTGTGATGAATTGTCATTTGGAGCATAAACATTGCATAGCAAAAAAATAGAATCGTGGATAATGATTTCAAGCATCAAGTATCTCCCGTTTTTGTCTGCGATAGTATTATCTACTTGAAAGTCGAGTTTTGGGTTAAATAGAATCATCACACCCCGGGAATGTCTAGATCCATGGCTGTAATGGATTTTGCCACCCCATTCTGATCTCCATATTTCTTCTACGCTTTCCGTGGAGTAGGTTTCTTGCAAAAATATGATATCAGCTTTACTATTGTGGGCCCAGCGAAAAACTTGTCTCCTCTTTCGCGTCTGGTTCAAACCTCTTGCGTTAGTTGACAGAAATGATAATCTAAGTGGCGTTGCCATGGCTAGTTTTGAACATTATTGTGCTTTGAAGAGGAGAGTGTTTGCGTGTATCAATTCTGTTATTATCTATTTTTAAGCTTATATGCCCTTGAGAATAAGTTGAAATGCAAATTTTTGAGCATAGTATCCAAGTGCTTGTGACTTTTATGCGAGCGAAAACAAAACGACAAGAAATAACATAAAACACCAAAAAATAAATGAGCACCAAAATTAAGCTAAAACAGCAAACATATAATGGGTACATAAAAAACACGAAGAAAAGAAAAATTAAACGAGCCCCTACAGTTGGGCTTAATACGCACTTCTTTGCGTTTCGGCGGACTGGATCCAGCAAATAAATAATTGCCTGATTCGCTACGTATTGCAGCGTTCGCCCGACCGCAAAACTCGATTAACAATTGCGTTAATTTTGGAACAGGTAGGACATGCTAGCGGATTTCAAGTGTTGATAAGTTACTTCTAAGGCGAGACTATGGTGTTAGAGTGGTTTAATAGACTTAAGTCAAAGGGTTTGCCAATAGGCCATAACCTCCCTCTTATATAAAGTTTGTCAGGTTGCGACTTACTGAAAGCTGCTGGGATGTTGTTTCTTCTGGCTGTTTTGAAGGTTTCCATCTGCTTTCGTCTTCTTTCGACGATACCGTAGGGCAAGTCTTGGTACATTTTATAGTCCGTATCTTTTAAACGGCGGCCCATAGCAAGAATTTGTTCGCAATCTTTGTAGCGTAAAAACCTTGCGATAATTGGTCTGGGTTTTGCATCTTTCTTGCTGTTAAGACGGTGAACTCGCTGAATCTCTACGCTTCTTGCGTCTTTGTATCCGAGCTCCGTTTCTAGGAAATTACGAAGGACCGTTTCTGTGTCTTCTTGTCTCCCGTTCGGTTCGGGTTCCTCTTCGATATTTTCAACTTGATATTCTCTCTTCTGGAGTGAGCTTCCAAATAAAGGTTCTTATTTTCCAGGTCTGCTATTTTTTCTTCAAGCTGGCTTTCTTGTTCGGACAGTTTTAAGCAGATCTGCTCTTTGTGCTCCTTAAAGCTCTCGGTGGTTTTCTTGTATTGGTCTTCCGCGGAATTTAGACTTTCTTTGAGGTCGTTGATGTCTCGGTTCGCTGAGGCTTGCGCGAGCTCTAGTGATTGGATTCGCGTGTCCATTCTGGAGAGCGTTTCTTGGAGGATTTTAACCGATTTTTCTATCGCATCAAGCTTTTCAAGTTTAGTCAGGATCGCTTGCAGCTTCCCGTCTAAGGTCTCAGACATTTCGAACACTGACAGCAGGTTCTCTTCACCCTCGTGGTTGGTTGACGAAGAGTTTTCGTTTCTTGATTTCTTGTTTTCTTGCGTTAGGCGAGGAGGTGACGACGATTCTTCCGAGGATGATGAACGAAATCTTTTTTTTTTCTATTAGTTTCCGCCAAGTTTCGGCCATAAAGAGCCGGTGAAAGATGAAAGTTTTGCGGCCGTTCGCGAAACGCGTCTTTACGCGGCCATTGTTCGTCCCAGTCCGTGAGCAAGTGTTCTGCTTCGTTCGCAATAGCATTTCTTGGTTGAGTTCTCACTATGAAAATTCCAAGTCAACCTCTGGATATCTTTGTGAGCTGAAGCAAATACTTGTTGACTTTTTGAGAGCATTTAACCGTGGAAACTTTCTTCCAGGGAGTTAAAATGTCCGGAGAACACTGCTAAAACTGCCCCGCTTTTCAAAATGGCCACTAAACAAGCAATAAAAGAAAACCTGCAGTGCACTTCCAAATATGGTCATTTACGTATATCGCAGGATATTTGTCATGTAGGATGACAGATATTGAGGGCTTCCTTACCATATATGGGCATAGTGACAATCTGTTGAATAATAAATTGTTTATAGTCTTAACTAAGGTCAGCTAGCCGCTTGCCAAAATCAGCTCGGAGAGTTGGGAGATAAGATTCCGTCCCCTAAAATTTTGTGCAGCCCAAGTTTTCATCTAAAGAAACCCGACAGATCAACCTGTGTCAGTTTATACAAAAGTATCCCTTCGAAAGATCCTGAAACAATCTGAGAAAACAAAAAATATCATCTAGCAGTATTTTGCTCAACGTTTCTCTTGTTGGGTGTCCGGTTAAATTACACCTGACACGAATTTCTTAGTTTATATGTGCTATGGAAAAGCAATATCAGGGAATGGCCGCATGATAGGACGGTCTTACGATGGCAAATAACAGGAACATTTTATTTGCAGTTGCATCAGCATGGCTAAAGCAAAGTCGCAGACGTTTTTGCGTACGATTCTCCTGGTGCTATTCGTGGTGTTCATGGTTTCACCTGAAATTGCAGCCAAGCAAGACAACTCTATTTCTGGTGGAAAGAGCAAGAAAGGTAATAAAATAAGCTTTTTTCACCACCTGTTTAGGATGAGATCCAATGGTTGTATGAAGTACAGTCAGTGATTGTCAAAGGGAAATCCGCTCTCAAATGGTTTTTCTCTGAAGTGCATACTATTTATTATTTTTTTCTCAGTGCACGAGCGGGCGGTATCCTCCGAATCCTGCAATCTGATTGGTTCCGGGAGCGGGCAGAATTTTCCTATCTCTGACCACGATCATAGTAACTGCTCGAAAACCACTAAATGAAAATTGAAAAACAACGTACCTCAATTGAACTCGGGAATTTTTTTATTTACGGCTCAAAGATGCGAATTTTTTGCCAACTCACAATTCCTACGTGTGTTGTAAATGGAAAGTCTAACAAGAAGGGGAATTAAAGGGACTATGTCAGCTATTTTTGGCAACTCTTTGAAAAGCCAAAAGTCAGATATGCGTCAATAAAAACCTAATATATAGATTTAGCCAAGCCTAAAAGCGGAGCTCACATTTCTCTTTCATGCTTATTGGCCCGTAAAATACAGTAAATTTTAGTTGTGCAGTTATTCCCAAGAGGTGAAAAACAGCAAGGGAAAACATGCGGACCGCTGAGGAAACTGTGAGTTGGCTTATTTTTCTTCAAAGAGAAGACTTCAGCATGACTTTCACCAACAGCTCTTCTTGTAGCATTCTTTCGAAAGCTAGCTTATTAAGTTCAAGAAGAGTACTTGTAAAACTACAATTGCCACTTAAGTTGCTCCCGGTAGTGCGACTCGACAGACTTTTCCATGCAAATACACATTTCTCACTGATTCCAATGCATCACTCTGGCTGTTTAGTTCTGTTAACCATAAAACATCTCTCAAAATCTATTTTGCTAAAATAAATAACATTTTCCCGACATCAAACCGTTTACTGACAAAAATTACCCAAAAAATGTTTTCGGAAACTTTCAAGCACACGTATATAAATTATCAAGGAAAATGGCACAAGTTTTTCAACCGCGAAGTATTAATCGGGGGCTTTCAAGAACACACCCTGAACTAATTTAAGGGACCTTTTAGAGTCTCATTTTAGACAAAATAGACTTAAACCGAGAAATGCTCTGCTTATAGTTACTTAAATAAAGATTTCATTTCGATCTGTAACTAAAGACACACTGAAATGGCTTAGCGGTTAAAAACAAAACGAACACGAAAACATGCCACACTGAACTCACTTACTGAAACGGCGATTCTACGTTTAGTCGCTAAATTGGGACAGAAATGTCATTCCCTTGAAATGAAGAAACCAAAAAATATAACAATGTAAGGAAGATAAAATTCCACAACTGAACAAAAAACATAACGAGCCTTACGCGAAGACTATAAACTTAATAAAAAATATTGACGACTGAGCGACTCTTCAGGTGTTAAATACTAAATTACGAATTAGTCAAAACTTGCGAAGTTACTCGCAAGCCGACAAACGGGAACTACAAGGTATTTCACAGCTGTTTACTTCAGATACAAGAAAAGATGGCATTCAGCCTCCCCCCGGTCGGGTTGTCTTGGGACTCCCCTCGCCCTCCCCCAGAGTCTGTACGGACGGACGGACGGACGGACGTACGCTGACGTCAGAACAAAAATATTTCGGATCAATAGATTACCAAATAATAATAGTCCAGTTTTGTTGAAGGTAACTATACTAGTGTATCAAAACTATCAGTAAGTGTTTTAAGCTGCGGATGGCCAGGATGGAAACGGATTGCAACTTGAAAAAGTTGGCCTTGTATCGTTGTGTCTTAGAAAAATCACTTAAAACTAGCTACTCAGGTATATTAAGGCATGGCCCCAATTGTTCACTCAAAAAAAGGGAGGGGGTGGTCTATCTTTGAACACTTTTGCATTAAAAAGCTGAAACCTTGCCAAATGAACAGTTTCTGTTCATTTGGTTCTTTTTAAATTATGGAAATTTGTCACGTGACCTTACACGGCGAGAAAGTACTAAACAATCTTCAAGCAAAAATGGCAACACTTTTTGTTGTGAGTTATTAAACCAGACTGGTATAAGACAATATTTAATGTAAGCATCTACAAAACTGTGCTTGGCAACTTTTGAATTTGTAAATAATTAGAAGATAAAGGGTTTTTCGATTAGTACCCAGTCCCTCAGGGCATTTTTGACGCCTTTGCTTTTATTTATCTTAAAAAGGCCAAGTACAGAAGTGATATATTAAACAGCCTTAAAATTATGGAACTGGTAAATAAATGAAGGACACAAGCGTTGCCATGTTAAGAAAAAGCTTTTTCAGGCGATGGAAGTCACGTGACCTAACTTGCATACTTTAAAAGTGTGAAATTGCCACAAACTAGCATTGTAAGTATCTGGCAAAGTTTTATTTGTCTATGTCCAAAGCGTTTAGAGATAGACCACCCCCCTCACTTTTAAAGAGAAAATTGAGGACCCATGCCTTAATTCACTTGAGTATAGCTTGCTCTCCCTTCGAAAATTCACTTGATATCTTCCTATTGAGGTGACAGGGGCATTTTGAGCATGAAAAACATTAATAAGTTATACTCTTAGCTATGAGCAAAATCCCAGTGACATACTCCCTTTAAAGGCCTTGTAATACCTTCGAAAGGCGAGTACTCGTTCTAATTTTGTGTATCTTAGCATGGCGGTTCGTGAGTTTGTTGTTGAATTCACTTTACACGGCAGTTTTAGTTTTTAAATTGCGACGTCCACAATGCCTTTTGACTCCGATATTTACTTTAATGACTTCGTTTTATAGTTTTTTCTCTTTGTTTATCGAGGTTCGGTATATTTCATTCAAGAAATTGTGCAGACTTTAACTGGAATTTTGCTTTTTCATCTTCTGTAAATGAAGATGAGCTTAAAAGCCGGCGCACTGTTCGCTTTGGTTAAAACTGAGATCACACTGAACGATTTCGTTAAATGAATAAATTGTTTATATCCGAAGAACCAGCATATACGTTTACAAGTACAATGCAAAATATAAAAAAGTAATTGGGCTAAACGGAATGTTTTTCAAAATATTCTCTTTCATTTTTTACGCAAGGACAATTAAACCTGTCCTAACAGTTTGAGTACTTTGATTCTGTGTTTAGTAAGCTTAAGCTTAATTCTAAGTTTTTAATTGGGTTGTTTATCCTTATGCTGGGTACGATTTTCTATGTGCATGTCTGTTATTGAAACACAACCTTTTCCGTGTTGATAGGGTAGTTTTCGATAGTTTCTAGTCGAAAATATTAAACTTAAGGAGGCTCGAAACAGTTTTGTTGGGCGCGCGCAGACTGGGTTTCAATTTACCCGTGAGACTCAAAAATAAAAAAGGAACAGACAAAAATGGCGTCGCGCTCTCGTCTGGATTTATTATTTTGCGCCGGTCTTTTAAAAGCTGCGTGTAGGCAAGGTTGAAAACGACTGGAACTTAGGTGACAATTCACTTGAATCATGTCCTCTTCAATGTTATCAACGTGATCGTCAACTCAGCCGCATATGAAGCCCAGTAAGCTTCTACTCAGAGGCTGTGCAACTGAACTGTGCTAGAGAGGACGGTGACTTCAAAACTCTCTCATCTCCAGTGAAATCGTATAAAGGCCCTAGAATATTTGCCTTTTTACCATTAGTTTCTTTCACTGGCTGTTTTGACCACGAAAACCTTTTCTACGTCCAGGTCGCAGGAAAAAAGACTGGCACCGTTTCCGTGCCAGGGCAAATTTTTCGCGAACTCCGATTCGTGTTTCTGAGAAAACATTCCCATTTAGAAAAGAGACAAAAAAAACTGGCACACACACACACACGTTTACGGTGTTGTTAGCAAAAACAATGTAGACTACAGTAAAAGGTTTTTATTGTCTTCACATCATGAAATAACAGGGCAAGAATTTAAAAGAAAAAATTAGTGTAACAAAATTAAACTTGCAGTGAGCGAAAAAACTACCTTGTGAAGCACAGATTTTGATTCAATAAAAAGACTTATTCATGTCGAAATGTTGACAAACCAGCCGCTACAAAGAAAATATTACAAACAATCAGGTGAAAGATTCGCTTTCTATTTTGCTGAAGTGGTAGTTTCAATCTGTCGTAAATCTGTTTACTTGCGAAACAAAATTAAAAAGCGTACTGCAAGAGAACTTCAGAACAATTCATCGCACGTTATATTTTTATCAGCAGTCGGCTCGCTAAAAACAAGTTAGTTTTTTCAAGTTAGTTTTCTGGGAAATACTCCACATTTCCGGATAAAAGAAGTGCTCTCTTATTTGCTTAATTAAGTGATAGTGCGATAGTTTGGTGGTAATACGTTTTTTTTCCGTAATGCAATATTAAAAGAAAAACCGACCTGTAGAATAATCTCAAAACATTACCGCGCGCTATCTTTGTAAATTCGTTTGGTACGAAATACTCCAAATGTTCGGATAAAAGAAATGGTTTCTATCTTGCCGAACTGGCAATATTGATAATTTGACTGTTATTGGTTTTTCCTGGGGCGAAAACAATCTTCAAAGCGGTTCTTTAAATTGAGTTTTGATCAATCACTCGAACAAGTTTCATCAACAGAAAATTCTTGACAACATTGACACTTACCAAAGATCATCAAAGGTAGTTTTGTCCTCGTTTGAGTACATACCTCTACATAAGGGACTTCTTCAATGTATTGTTTTTGTAGTCGGAAATGTTGTCTTTTTGTTAATTCTGTCCTTGTGCTCCTGTAAGACATATAATCCCGAAGTGGTGTCCATGTACGCGTTGCTCAATCCTGAACTCCGTTTGAAGGAAAACCTTGCCTGATTGCAGTATTTTCGAAACTCCGTTGTTTTTAAGATTTTCAAGCACATTCCACTTTGGTAGAAGTACTTGCTCTCCATCGCATACGTTTCCAATCCTCGTTTAGGTTAAGAATCGTTGACATGTAAATAATTGTACAGTGGTATAAACAGTAAGCTAAAGTCCACCACCGCTTTCGAAAACATGATATTTGTGAACGAACGCTGCAAACGTTTGCAAACATTTCTAGAGATAAGTTCAGTTTCACGGAGTTCAAATAGGCTCTTCACGCAGACGATAAATCAAAACAACTACAGAAAGCAGCCTGTCTTACGAGGATTAAGACAATCTTTGTTCCCAAGGTGTAAAAGAAGCATTAGTCGCCATTCTGAGCGAAGTGCCGATGAATTCACTTGAGATAGACTCAAACTGCACGAGGAGGAAAACATTCCGCTATATTTGGTGCCAATGATCCAATGATTTGAAAACAAATGATGTAATGTTCTTCGACAAGCACCGATCCACTCAAAACGTCTCCTTTTCAAACGTAAAGAAAGTCATCAGGGCGAAAGAAACGCCCAACAAAATAAATCTGGAATAAACAGACTTGAAACCGCGTGTGACCATTTCTGCGCATGCGCAATTGCCTATCTTGTCGTGTCGAAATTTTCAAAATTTTGTAACTTAGGAAGAACATAATTTCGCTACCGCTCGGTAAATTTCTTTGATTTTTTGCATGTTAACTCTTATATGCCCAAAGAGTTTTTCTAGCGAGATTAAAAAAATTCTGTCGTACGGGAGAAAAGTTAAAGGTAAATTCGTAAAAAAGTGTTTTTTGCTGAAAGTTTTCGACAGAATTTTCTTTAACTTAATCCTTAGGTAGCTTACTAGAATCAAAGGCCGTATGCAAAATTTAAAGAAATTTCACCGTCAAATTTTCAAGCAAACTTAGGATATCTCTATTTTATGATCATACTTCGAAACCCAACTGCGTTGCCATGGCAACAAATTTCTTAAGGAATCTACCAAAAATTGGCACTTTGATATTATCATTATTTTGTAGCAAAATTTGATCATGATTGGCCAACTCTAACCTAAATATTTTAACTCCCAAATATAATGCACCTAAAAAACAAGAACCCTTTCGAGCCCCCTTAAGGTGATTCCATTCAATTGCATTGCGCATCCTTTC
Organism: Siderastrea radians; assembly: GCA_964017195.1. Classification (NCBI taxonomy): domain Eukaryota; kingdom Metazoa; phylum Cnidaria; class Anthozoa; order Scleractinia; family Rhizangiidae; genus Siderastrea; species Siderastrea radians. The sequence continues at coordinate 31,786,289 of OZ024891.1, read as the reverse complement.
TGCGCATCATTTTTTGCGTGATTAGCGCGCGCACGAGCGCGCGCGCGTTTGGAACTTGATAGGTTTCCTATGGAAGCTGAGCTGTTCAGAGAAATAAATGGTCGTTTTCTCCCAAACGAACTCGGTGACCCCACTTTTTTATTCCATTTATTTATGGAAAATACGACTTTACATGATATATTCAAATTTGAAGAATTTTTCATTATTCAATTTTGAAGTATTCCGGTTGATTCACTGTTACAGTCAGATTTTAGGCGTTGCACTGCACCCGTGCAGACGCTCGATTTGCCTATTATTGCAAAGTAGTTTAGTTGTTACGGCAATTTTAAGACGTTTTACTGTAACGTTGTTCTTCTATCCTAAGAATAATGCTTATATTTCATTGCTAGTAATTACTTTGTTGAAGTAATGGATGTCTCTAGTACAAGGATAGGTTTTTTAATATTGCTGTCTAAAGATAGCAAAGTACCTATATACTACAGCCCCGTAGCGTGAAATCGGACACGGTGACCCCCTCTTTTTATTTTATTTTTTGAATGTACTAGGTGTAATTAGTAACTGTGCAAAGTTTCAGCAAATTCTCATTACAAGTTCTTTTTCGATGGAATCACCTTAAGTTAAACGTTTGAAGAGTTTATGATTACATTCGCTGCACGATTTCCTGCCACCTGACTCAGTGGAACTTACGCGCGTTCTGACAACCTTTCAAGATTGACCTGCAAACTGGCAAATGTTGGAAAAAATAAATAAGTTATTTACCTGCCTTGTTCGGTCCGTATAGGAAAAACTGTGCCCTCGTACTCAAGACCACGGGCACACTTTTTCCCAATACGGTCCTCCCGGCCGGTAAATAACATATATGTCCTTGCAAACAGAATATTTCACCCGTCACTTTTGAAGGATATGGCATCTAAGTTGTGAAGCATGCAATTGCATTTTCAGAAATTTATGGTTTCAATACTGTGAGACAGAACCAATCTCCCTGAGGAAAAATTTTACTTTCACGGCTATTTATCGGGTTCTCAGATTCCAGATTCCTTAAGGATGGCCACAGTATTTTTTCTTTTCCTTTTCTTTCTCACTTTTTAACATAAAAAGCAATATTTCTGGCCATTTGTGAAAAACGTCAGATTTACATTGTGCGCATGAGCTATTATTACTTGTGTAGCCGTTCTCTTTTGTTGCTGTTTCATCACGAGAAAGACTAAATAAAAACCCGCAGGTTGGGTTAAGATTCAACAAGCAAAGAATTTAGCAATATTGAAATCAGGTAGTAAAAGGAGTAAACTGGTTAAACTCTGTGACAGATAACGTGTGACCCACGAAAACAGATATCAAACTATTCTGTTGTTTTTTAAAACAATTAAACTAGGTGTGAGTTCCGAGAAATGGCTGCCACCACTTAAACACAGCAAGGCTTCCACCAGAGGTCTCGAGGAGACGGTAATTCTTCTTGGAAAGAAGATGACTGATTCTGGTTTTATTTATGCCATTAAAGCAAAAAAGCAGCCATACGTGAAGATCGGTTTGTCAGCAGACCCCTTCCAAAGAATTAGGAATCTTCAGCCGGGAAGCCCTTATAAACTCCAGGTTGCACAGACATGGGAAGTGCACAACATGAAGGCATCTGAAGACCTTGCTCACGAAGCCATGGAGGAATATATTCTTCGCCGGCACGAGGACAACCCTTACGAAACAGAATGGTTCGAAATGCCAGAAGGAGGACTTGAGAAAGTCGACGAGATAGTTTCTGGCGCGATATCTGAGCATATCTCCGGAAAAACAACAAAGTACGACGTAGAATAATGAGATGATAACTTGTAGCAGTGAACATTTGTTGTTACTATTTACTCTCGAGTCACATTGTTGTGTAAACGCAACTGATTACAGCAAATGAATCGCTTATTTATTCATACATATCGGCTGCATAAAATGGAGTAATTTAAACAGCATATTACTCTAAACCTTTGATTCTGTAACAACTCTGTCAGAATTCCATATGGTTGTTACAAGCAATGTTGTACAGTAATTATTACACTATCGAAAAAAAGTTATTTCGTGTAACTGTCATCTGCGTCAACTGACTACTATTAAGCCATTTCCGAGTTGTCTTGTGCCTCGTTTTGAAAAGGAGGCCTGGTGCACAACCCTTTAAAATGAAAATAAGTTTTATTTGCACGTGAATGAAAATTCGGTTTCATATGAAAAGCCATGCACCAAATATCGCTTTAAAAAAAGGCACAAGTTAACTCGGCCTATTGCCATATTTTCTGCATACACCGGGAAGTTAAAGGGGCTATGTCGTGCTATTTTAAGTGACAATCTCTGTAAAAGCGGTCCGCTGCATTTCGGGTCAGAAAATCAATTTCCTTCAAACTTTACCCACGAAACTATCTTAGTCTAAAAGTAAACATAAGCATTATTATTTTTGTGAATGTTACAAAATATCGTTTTTCTAAGCCAAAATCGCCCGCACCGTGAGGTGGCGATTTTTGGCGGTGATGTGACCCAAAAATAGGGAGTTTTGGCGGTCTCGCTACTTCAAAATGTAGCGATTTCTGGAGTGCTATTTATTTTGTTGTATTAGACTATTCCTTGAATAGTACATTGATGTTAATTTTAGCACAATTAATCGAAGTTTACTGCATTAAAGAATTTTTTTTTCGAAGGCTCTCTCGCCGTTAACGCCAATGAAGAAAAGATGCAAACTTTAAATTCGTTATTACGCAAAAGTCCGACTCCTTGAACACAATTTTTCTATTCAGACCAACTAATCTTACATCAAATAGCATGTAAATATAAAAATATATTGTGGTTTAAGCGAATTTTAAAAACAGGTGGTCACGAAGTTTAGTGCTTTTTGCAACTTGGTGCCAAATATGGCCCACACTCGAAGAATGTTAAACGAACAAATTTTGATGTTATTGAAGTGTTTTTGGTCTGCACGCTTTCCTAAAGGAAAAATGATGATGAAACATTACTAATTACGGAATTTTATCATGTTGCGACTCTTCGGCACAATCGGAATAACGGCGGAGAATCCGTGATTCGCTCCTACGTGATTGAACCAAAACTTACCAGCGACGTCTCTTCAAGGCGAGAGCGCTTCTACCGCTGCTTTTCCTCCATGCATGGCGAATATCTGATTTAAATGGATCAACTGGGACCACGAGGAAAGATTTCAGGAAAAGAGACATGCCATTTGAATTGTCTTTAGATCCGAGTAAATTTTGATTCAAAAACAACTAAATCGAAAGAGCCCGGTCAAGTAACGCAATAAGAGGTCATGTCACATTGCTGTCTGACTTAATAATTAGTCGTCGCAAATACTCCATAAAAGTCACGAAATTTTAGGCGATTCTCACAAACACAATATGGACCTCATATATTTGCCTCTATGTAACAATTAAGGTAAAATAGTGCATAAACACATTTTTTCTTCGTACCTGTACCTAAGGTTTATACGTAAAACCATTCTGCTAGAAAGCAAATAGCCTGTCCGTGTACAGCCTCCCGCACTCCGGAGTGCGGGCGGCCGTACACAGGCTAGAAAGCAAAATCACGTCGCTAGAAAACTCGAAAGAATTGCTTTACTTAACCTTAGTGACTGTTCACTAGCCACTTATAAAGAGCATCTTTTGGATAGTACACTTTTCTTGCGTGTTGAATGCAACTCCGTTTCAATAAATGCATTGCGTGACAGAACTATTTGTCACACAGTCAACCTGGTTTTACCGTGGACCTCCCGTTTTGTTTAGCGCAAAAGGTAACGAAAATTGACCTATAACGTTAACGCTGCCTGAAGACATAAAAAAGGAACGAACTAACACTGTGTATGCGAAATGCGTGCAATGTGGCATTTTGTCCCATCACATGTGCGTGCCTGTATGGGGTGGGGGAATCTCATACAAAATTATCGGGAGTACTGTTTAAACTCCACGGTTGGTACCACTTAAGGTGTTTAAATCTGAAGCCAACACAATGTAGTTATCGCGGTGCCTTTATTAAGGTAATAATCTTACAAAGAAAGTATGACCAGAACTACTTCCATCCTCCTAGGTCTGTACTTTACGCCCCCTAAACGAGACTCTGATACCTCTTAAGGGGTCCCTTTCACAAGTTTCGACGAGCCTTTCTATGGTTGTCTCCCCCCCCCCCACCACCACCAGCCCCTGGGGAAATCCGTACACTTTACACTTTTCAATGTAATGCAACTGAATCGCAAACCAGGTACAACCAAAAGTATCTTTAGACAAATAATTACTATGTATAAAAGCACTAGAGGCAGCTATTCAGTGGAGTTCCCCAGCCCGACTCTGCTGTTCAGTACTACTTTCCATACTAAGCATACATATGTTTCGTTTCGTAGTGTATCGATTAACAAACTAAATATATAAAATGCATCCACACCCAAAATTATAGAAACAGGAATATATGGAATTTCTTTCCATGTCTTCAGGGAGCACCCATAGCTGAAACTGAATCAAGCGACGAAATCAAAGAAATAAAGGCGTCTTCTGCTAACCAGTAGAAAACATCTACTAAATTCCTTAAAGTAGCTTTCATTGTTCTCTGTTTGATAAATATAATTGTTGGGAAAATGGTGTTTTTCCGCCCACACGCACTTAAGATGTAATAACAACAACAACACAATACAGGATTACTGATTGTGAAAAGGTGTTTTAACATTGGTCGAAAGCTTGCCCTCAACTTTTAGGTGCTCAGGCAGCTACAGTCTAATACCATTTCGGTTAGTTTCTTCACGAGTTCCGACTTTGTGTCCCTTATTTTAAATCTAATTTTAAAGTAGGTACAAATTTCTCTAAGCATCTTAACTTTGAAAGAAGAAAAGTTTATTTTCTGCGACCATCTCACAAAGGTTATACACATCGTACATCACCGGGTGGATGACACCAATTTCAGACACGACAGCATCATGAATTTCGTCGAATACGTTTTCATCTTGTCTGCTTGCATGCTCCTTTTCAGTTTCTTCATCAAGATCATCAGTGACTTTGTCTGGGGTGAATTCTTTTCGGCCTGTCAGCCTTTGCCTGGCAGAAAGTCTCGAGAAAAAACCCTGAACTTGAAGCTTGGTAAGTCACTCAGTTCGGGTGAACATTCTTTCTCCCTTTGCGTTTCTAGCTCTCCGCATGTCATCTGCCACTTGCGCGGGATCCTCTTTTCTTCCAGTTTGCTGTCCAATTTCAAACTTTTTCTGCAGATAGTCACGCACCTTTTTAGAAAACCGCTTTTGAGTGGATCGTGACTTGTGAAGTGCCCATCCCATTTCAAGCAAGTCGGTTTCACTTGTTTCCAATTCTCCCTCGCCGACATTGTAAGATGTTTTAGTGTCACTCAAAGAAATCGTCTGGAAACGTTGAACCCAATCTATCCGCAATTGGTCATAAAGGCCAACTTTGCCGGTTCTGCAGGGCGGCGGTGCCCAAAGACATCCAAGTGAATGTCCAGTTCTTCAGGACTGTCAAATTCCTCTGTACATTTGGTATCTGGGCATTCAAAGGAGCTGCTATCCACGTCATTGGTATTATTTTTCTTTGCGGTTCTATCCATTTCTCTTGCTGAGGTTGGGAAAAACGGCTGTTTTACGGTAAGGCCTGTAGCTTCTTGAGGACTTTGTATAATGCTCTCCCATAAAAACACTTTGCCACTGCCAACGTTGGATGACTTCCACGCTCGAACGCCTTCAGGGGTCAATTCAAAATTGTGAAGAGAACTGTAATTTGGGATCTTATTTATTTTCAAAGTTCTGCTGTCTTCGTTAACACAACAAACTGCGGCTGTCGTTCCACGAACTGGCCTTTTCATCAAAGCAACATGCATGTCTTCAGCTGTAATGACATCATTCCCTTCATTGCAATAACGCCTAATGGCTGCTTTCATTGGACACAGTATTCTGTCGCAAACGTCTTTTCCGTATTGCGGCTCAGAATGATCATACCTCAAGACTTCAACACCTTGACGTTTTCCAAGTTCTCTCAAAGAAGATATCAGGCAACTGTTATGGTAGCATCCCGCCTCGTCTGACCTAACGTAAGCCTTTGTGATCCCAGGGTTGCTGCTTTTAATAACTGAAAGCAAGTTCTCAAGGATGGAGAGAACCGCAAACCAATCCTGGCTGCAACTGTTGAACAAATGGGCATACGATGTGATTTTCAGCGTATCTGCGTGCTTAGTAATGACACTGGATATATGCCAGTTTATGCCCCGCTTCCCAAACCATTCGGACTGTTTTTCGCGAAACTTCATCTGAATAAACTTCATTGCCCAGTCTACTATTACAAACACCTCGTTTTCTTGTAGAGAAAGTAGAACATTTTGCTTGCTCTGATCCTGGTTTTGTGTCCGTATGACATGAGCCTTCCACTCCCTGATCTTAGCTGCTGCAGCGTCTGCTTCATATCGAAGATCATCTTCTTTCTCTTTGTTGTTTATTTTGGAGGAACACTTGATAATCGCCGACTGGACGTCCTGAACCACTCCCTTTAGTGCTTGACAATCGTTGCATACATGATCATGACTGTGGTTGCAGTCTGTTCGATAACTTGCGTCATCTTTATCACTTGCTCTCTTCTTGGCAGTGATCACGGTAAGTCGTCTTTAAGTATAACTTACTATCTCGAAGCTTCCTTCTCGTTTGCGAACACCACTCTTTGTCGGCGCCAACTGCCTCTAACTCTTCTAAAATCTTGTGAAGCGCTTCGAAGCCATCTGCGCCATCAGCAGCATTGTTGTCGAGACCTTTAAGAGATTTTCTCTGAGAAGCCTCTTGCACTTCTAAAATTCTCCACATAGTGGCTCGGCTCAGAGGATCAAAGATACCTTCTCTGCAGTAATCGAGGTACTGACCGATGATGGTACATTTTGCAACTGTACGCACTACATTTGGCATAACCAGCTCTTGGCCACTGTCAAGTTTTAGTTTGCGACTTCCAAATGCCACGTCTTGATAAAAATAAGGTCGAGATGTGAATTCCCAAAAGTGGTCTAACTGGCTGTTGTCTAGTCGGATCCGATGACGTGGTATTTTAGCAACTGGGATGCCGGGACCATGAGAAACAGTATGAGCTCGCGCTTTCTTTATTTGCCTGTCACTGAGTGTTTCAAAGGGATGGTGAATGGCTTTCAGCTCGCTTACTGTGAACTTATTGGCATAGATGCTAAAAATTTGTGTTTTGAGCTTTTTCGAAGGTGCTTTCCTATAGGCAGAAACAAGTGCCTCTATGCCAGGATCACTAGCTGTTCCTTCGAATTCACTTCGCTGCTGCTGAACAGCTTTAAACAGTTTTTCTCCATCACGAGGCGCCATAACTTCACACACCAATTGACAGGCCTGTTTGGCTTTGCGTGAAAATGTTTGTTTTATAAAGTCACTACTCTCCTCCCAACTTTCTAATTGATACTCCAGTGGTTCAATGTTCTTTCCTACAACTTCCGCCAGGTTCGCCATTGATGAATTAAAAACACTAATTGGAAGACTCTCGTTCTCTTGAGAATCATTTTCTGATTCGCTCTTCACGTCGTCATGACCAGCACCCAAACCAGGAGTCCACTCCACGTCTGAATCAGCCGCGTAGACCACAGCACGTGGCGTTAAAGGCGAACATTCATAACTGCGAAAAGCAGCTTAAGCAACTAATTTCGCATCCCTTTGAAAATAAAAAAACACTAGTTTTAACTCTAAAACAATCTAAAACAGAGTTTTATAGTTCGTACTCAGTTGGATACTTATGAAAACTGGGTATGGCAAGGGAAATAACACATATGTGCACAGGCAACCCAGCCTTTTTTGCCTCGAGATTGTGGCTCCCAGGACACATTCTGATTGATTCGTATATGAAAAATAACTAAATATGAGTTAAAGATACATTTGGCGTGTGTTTAGAGAAGGGCGGTATATTGGCGGGAATAAGCACGTGGAAACTGGTAAGCTTAGACTGAGGACTACAAAAATGTTTAGAAAAATAACACCACACACATGAATTTGCAGCTACGCAGTTGTAAGCCGTTCACCCTCTCCATTGTACTTTCTTTGAATAATTATTGCTTGTGGTTGAATTTTGCTACTTGGTGAAGTTTCTTTCACACCTGTTAGCAATCCCTTCTATTGTACCCGCGTCTTCCGCATTGTCTTAAATTTCCTCTGCAACCCAAGCAGGACTGACTGACTGGTCGACTGTAGACTTGTGATACTTTCGACACACGCTGCAGATTGCTACAGTATGAAAGGAAAAGAGTCTTAGCTTCTTAAGACATGAACAATATTTTTTTTAATAGTGAATTCAAAACTGTTCATTGGTATTCTAAAATAAATCGACGTGCACGTGATCATGTACAAACCTTAGCCGATCGGTACAATTACTCCGTGTAGTTTAATTATTTCCTTTGCCATGTTGACGCTCACTACGTTTCGGCTCTTGGTTGCTTTTCTCCCACCACGATGCATAGGATACTGGCATGGCCGCCGCTGCTTCCAGTATTTTCCCAAAGAATGACGATGCTTCGGACAAATCATCATTTCATTAACCTTTGCAAGAGGTAATTCAAAAACACCTGCTCGTGCAAGAATTAGCTCGTACTCCGTCATGTTTTCTCTGGACAAATGGCACGAGTTCAAGTGGGAAGTAATAGAGTCATTGCAATCTCCAAGACGAAAAAGTTCACTGAGGCCTCTTGAATTACCGCAGCTTCCCCTGAACTTGGAGGTTTTGGACAAAAAACAAGAAATCGCCATTTTCACCTGTACATATATACGAATGCGCAAATATCTTGGACCGCCGTGTGATCGTAAACAGCAACAACGTTTGATTGACAGGTAGGAAATAATTTGTTCACTATTCCTAGCACTTTTCAGTATATTAATTCGGGAAATTGCCAGTATTATTCTACTAAGATGTTTTTACCGTCCACATGTATATGCTGTAAATTTAGTGCACTAACTGGGATTGTTTATTTGATGCTTGGTTTTGGTTGCGTGACACTTCAAAGTTACATTTTCGAAGTGACGCAAATGTAATAAATTGAATCATATATGTTTTGCTCGTTCTCCCTTTTTTCAATTCGTTGTTTCGTTTCATCTTTCAAAATGCTATATTTACCTATTGTTCCCGTTCACCCAAATTGTTTTAGCTTCCCAAGTGATGAACGTGAAAATAGAGGAATTGTGAACACCGACCGTGCGGTCTAAAGTCCTATAACGCTTATCACTAAAATAATTTTACTGAACTGTGATCAAACACCCGGCCGTTCCGCTCTCTAAATGATGAATATCTTTTTTAATGCCTTCTCAGAAGTTTTGCAGTCCAAATATATCTACTGACTCATTGATATTTATATAATATGATTTTCGGTCGTGCGCCTCTTGTTTTGCGATTGAGGCCACCACGTTCAAAATAGCACAACAATTGATGATCACCAATGTTAAAATATCGCTTAAACCACAACATATTTTTATATTTCCATGTTTTTGAACTTAAGCTTAGTTCATCTGAATAGAAGAACTGTGTTCAAGGAGTTGGACTTTTATGTATTGGCGAATTTAAAATGTGTATCTTTTCGTCATTGGCGCTAATGGCAAAAAAGCCTTCGGAAAAAAATTTCTTTGGTGCAGTAAACTTCGATAAATCTTCCTAAACTTAACATCAATGTACTACTCAAGGAACAATCTAAGACAAAAAAATAAATAACATGCCAGAAATTGCTACATTTTGAAGTGGCGAGGTCGTCAAAACCCCCTATTTTTGCGCTACATCACCGCCTCAAATCGCAACCTCGCGGTGCGAGCGATTTTGGCTTAGAAAAAAACTGTTTTGTAGTATTTACAAAAACTAAAATGCTTATATTTACTTTTGGTCTAAGATAGTTTCGTGGGCAAAGTTTGAAGGAAATTGATTTCCTGACCCGAAATGCAGCGGACCGCTTTTACAGAGATTGTCACTTAATATCTTTTTAAAAAACTAAAAATGTCTTCCCATCAATTGAATTCCAAAAAATAATGGTCTAGCTTTGTTATTAAAGACTATCTCACGGCACTAAAACTGTTTCCTGTCGTCTGTTGCTAAGTATGGAAATGAATTCTTAAAACTGTAAAAATTTGGACAAATTTTTCAAGTTTTGATGCTATGTCTTCAAAAATCAACCAAAAATTATTACGGTTTATAGGTCTGCCTGATAATATTCATTTGATATCTTCCTCATAGTTTTACAGGAGCACTTTGTGTATGAGTAAAGGCACTATGTAATGATTTTAGCACAGAGTTGACTTAGGACTGGGGCTGGGGATAAAAGTGCTTACATATCCCTACATACACTGCAGGCAGTCGTCCTTCTTACCCCAGACTCTACGCGCAAGCAGAAATGTAGTCAATTGTGCACACGCTTTTCGCAGCTTCGCTGCTCAACTCAACTGTACACTCTTATGTTTGCCAGCAATTTCCACGTCAGCGGTCTTCTTTCCATTTTTATTGTTTGATCGGTAAGTTTGTGTCATGACCGTTTTGTTAACCGGAAATGTCTTATGTCTCATTGATTAATTGTTGTGTTGATTTGTATATCCACAAATGTACTTCCTGTGATTTGATTGACAGTTTTTGCACGTGATTGAACTTTTTGGATCGGATAACACATGTTGTAGAAATTGAATGTACGAGAGATTAAACGAATTCGATTGAAGTTTTTCTGAGTTTTTATTCGATTTACAACATGGCGCCCAACGTGGGGCCCGAACCGACGATATCCTATCGATGACGGAAGAAGATCTCCCTCGACTGCGCGCTCGCTGCGCCGGGAACAGAAGTGTGGTGACAAAACTTACCAGCAAAGTCGAAGTAATTTTACAGAAGGCTGAACGCGATACGAAAGCAAGGGATCGATTGCAGAAGATCGACACAATGCTAAAAGGGAAGACAACGCTGATAAATCAACTCGACGATCAAATTGTAGCCCTTTGCAAGGTAGAAGAAATCGAGAAAGAAATCGAAGAGGCAGAGGAACTGAAAGTGCGCGTCATGGACACGAGAGCGGACATTTCCGACATTATGAAGGCAACGCCTCTACATACAACGAAAGTTAATCTGGTAGCAGGCCCTGCCGAAACGACGATGCCCAATTTGGTACAAGATAATGTACAAGAACAAGAAATTCCCCCGATGTCTTCAGGATCTAGTCAAGGGATGCCATCTTTAAACCATTTCAGTCCGGATTAGTCGGTTAAAGCGAAACTGCCGTAGCTTTACCCAGATTCAGAGTTGAGATAACTAACTGGATCAGCTTCTGGGATTCACACAACTCCGCTGTTCACAGCAATACGGTGTTATCAAAGATGCACAAGTTCAATCACTTTAATTCCCCTTTGGAAGGAGCAACGAAGCGAGCTATTCAAGGCCCTACGCTGTCTGATGCTAATTACGACTCGGCCGTGGAAATTCTTCAACAGCGCTTCGGGAGAACCCAACAAATAACTCCTGCTCATATGGACGAGATCCTCAAAATACCACCGAGCGCAAGCGATCGACCATCCTCGTTCCGTTTCGTTAACGACAAAATTAGTGTTCACGTGAGAGGATTGAAGGCTCTTGGCGTGTCATCCGAGCAGTATGGAAGCTTGTTAATCCCTATTGTTAAGTCGAAGCTCCCCAACGATATTCGCTTACAAATCGCGCGAAACGCCACCGATGAAGTTGGGAAAATTGAGGAATTACTCGAGACGATGAAAGTTGAAATCGAAGCCAGAGAAGCCAGCGAAGGAGTCAAAACACATGATGGTCGAAAACCACAGTCAAGTAACGCGAAACCGCCAATTACACCGACAGCAAATGCTTAGTATTCGAAGGATACCGGAAAGTTCCACATTCGTTGTGCGTATTGCAATGAGGAACACTATTCGGCTTCTTGTACCGAAGTTACCGGATTGAAAGATCGCAAGGACATTCTACTTAAAGGTGGACGTTGTTTAAACTGTCTCCGAACCGGACACCGATCAAAGGATTGCCCAAACGACATGGTAACGGGAGACATCGTCAATCAATTTGTCCTGCAAACATGACATCCGAGTCAGGTATGAGTAACGCAACGAAGGCGGAAGGTGATTCATCTAACAATCATAACAAGATCACTACTTCAACCGCTGGAAATAAAGGAACTGTACTGCTTCAAACAGCAAGTTGTGTTGCATTCAACGGCTCCAAATCTGTTCCAGTGCGAATTCTTTTTGATAATGGCAATCAGAGGTCGTACCTGACAAGCAATTTGAGAGCAAGATTAAATTGAAATTTGTCGACAAGGAAAATCTGCATTTAAACACGTTTGGCGATAACAACTACAGAAATCAGAAGTGCGATGTCGTTAAACTTTGTTTGGAAACACGAGATAATAAACTATTTGAGCTGACAGCATTGAAATTTCCAGCGATTTGTTCTGCTCTTCCTAACAAGATCAACGTCATAGATTTGCCTCACTTGGACGGCCTCGAATTGGCGGACCAATTTGATGACAATGATTCGATCGACGTGCTAATTGGATCCGATTATTACTGGGACATTGTTTCTGGTGAAACCGTCAAGGGAGAGAATGGCCCTGCCGCTGTGTCAAGCAAATTTGGTTGGTTTTTGTCTTTGACCGCTTGACGATCAAACCGCCAATAACACTGTGATATCCAATCTAATTATTACGGGTGAAAACGATCAGATCATGTTCAACTCGACAAGACAAGATGATCATTTGTGCGAAACCCTCAGGCAGTTTTGGGAGACATAATCAATCGGAATCAAAGAGCCCTGCTGTGAAACACAATCAAAAGCTACCGCATTCGTCGACATAAAGTTCAACGGAGAACGCTATGAAGTGGGCCTACCATGGAGAGACGAACGTGAAGCAATCCCCAGTGAGTTTCAATTATGCTTTAATCGCCTGAGGTCCTTACATAAGAAGTTAAGAAAAGATCCTCCACTGCTGAAGGAGTATGATGAAATTATCAATGGACAATCACGGATGAAAATTATCGAAGAGGTTCCCTTAGCCGAATCCAGTAACAAATTCAGTGAGGATGTTCATTACCTACAGCACGATGCTGTGTTACGACAGAACTGACAAACAACCAAAGTGCGATGGCTCTGCAAAATCTCCTAACAGTGCTTATTCCCTGAATGATTGTTTGCAAGTGGGCCCAAAAATTACATACCGCAATTATTTGATGTTCTACTCAAGTTTAGATGGAGCTCGATTGCTTTAACTGCTGATATCGAAAAGGCCTTTTTAATGGTGGCAATGAATGAAGCTAGTAAGGACACGTTACGCTTTCTGTGGTTTAAGGACACAAACGAGCACATCCCGGAAGTTATTCAGCTGAGGTTTTACCGCCTAGTATTCGGATTATGTTACAAGCTCCAATCCAACCAGTACCGTTTTATTCTAAAGCACAAGTTCCGAACTTTTCATAACAACCTTCGAGCACATGGTTCAGCTCGCAAGACATCCCAGCATACATTGCGGTATCAGAACTCGCAGTCACACACTTAACATAACATGTCACGCACTCTACACACTTCCCCACCAAAAATTGAAAGAGTTCCCTTAAAATAGCACAGAACTGTTCATTCTCTGTCTTCTACAGTAACAACATCAGTGTCTCTAAACATTGTCTCATTGTTCACTTGCACTCCTTCACTATTCACTGGAATGTTCAAATTTCAGTCAAGGTTCTCCTCATGCACTTCTAGTAGTAGGCAGGCTGTGAACATACTGGCGAAACACAGTAATAAACGGGCACTCCAAAATGGACAGCTGCTACAGTTGGTGTCATTCATGGGGCCTGGATAGAGTTAACAAATCAACTGCTCACTACTGGTTCAACACCCTGGTACTGTGGATTTCCCAAGGAGTTGTAAGTCAGGATCTGGGGCGGTCTTCTCTGGCGCTTCGGCCGAGTAGGCATATTCTGCTCAGCATTTTTCCTCCCCCGCTGATTGTCCAGCTTCGTCATATTCAGCACTCACTTCTTCTGCAGGTTCCATTTCGTCTGACGGCTCAATGGCGTCCTCTGTAATCACATGATTCTCAACTAAATCTGGAGGCAGGTCCTGATCTGGAGTTAATGACACTGAAGCTCTTACATTACCATGTGCATCTTCCACAACGTGCATGCTAGCGAAATTATCCTCATCTTCTTCCCCCGAGCTCTGCAAATCATCTCCTGTCACAGGTAAGGGCGGTTTCTCTGTAGCTCTCCTCCTAGAACGCGTAACAGGTTCCGTGCTTGAAATATCCAGTTCTAGAGCATCACAAGGCAGTAGTGAATTCCGATGAAGCACACTTGTACGGCCGCAGCACGCCCTCTCGGGCTTAACTTTGTAAACTGGACTTTGGTCTCCCATTCGCTCAACTACAACATGAATAACGTCCTCCCAGTGCGGTCTTAGTTTTCCTGGTCCACTGCGTTCTGTTATGTTCCTAACTAGCACTCGATCTCCTGGCTGAAGAACTCCACCTGAGACTCTTCTGTTGTAGTATTCTTTACTGCGCTCGGCGGCCTTCGTGGCATTCTGTTGAGCTATCTGGTATGCTTCCTTCATGTCATCTGCCACTTTTGGACTTAAACGTTGTAATCTCCTTGTGCTTGATGTGGGTTCAAATTGAATATCAGATCAATTGGTAGCCGTGGAAGTCGTCCAAACAACAGATAATGCGGAGCGTATCCGGTCGCCTCATGCCTGGTGCAGTTGTACGCATGGATCATTTTATTGAGCGATTCATCCCACTTCCGCTTCTTCAACTCTGGGAGCGTTCGTAACATGGACAATAGGGTGCGGTTCATCCTATCTACTTGCCCATTACCCTGTGGATGGTAAGGGCTGGTGCGAGACGTGGAAACGCCAGTCAACTGCTGCAATTGACGGAAAAGATTGTTCTCAAATTCTCCTCCTTGATCACTGTGAATACGGGCTTGGAATCCAAATCGTGGGACAAAACCATTGTAGATCTTTTCCGCCACCGTCTGTGCTGTCTTGTTACGGGTTGGGTAGGCCTGTGCAAATCTTGTGAAATGATCTACTATTAGCAGAATGTACTCAAATCCCCGCTGACTTTTCTCCAAAGTAGGAAATCTATGGAAACCATCTCAAATGGGGCTGTTGTTGTGATGCTCTCCATTGGTGCTCTAGTGGGTATTTGAGGTTTCTTTGTTGGATGCAGCGGTATTTGTTGGCAATGAAGTACTCAATCTCTCGTTGCATGTATGGCCAGTAGAACCTGGATCGAGCTAATTCCACCACTCGATCTGCACCCACGTGGCCCATTTCAATGTGAAGCTCCTGGTAAACCAGCTGCTTAAACTTTGTGGGTAGTACTAGCTGCAGTCGACTTTTCGTTTGACGCCACAGGATCCCATCCGCTAAGATGTGGAGTTTATTCCATTCTCTCAAGTAACAAGATTTGACACGGTTTTCATTCCTCCGTTCTCCTCCCGATGGGGGATATCCTCGTTTCTTGTATGCCAAGATCCACGCAATATCGGGATCTTCCCTTTGAGCTCTTTGTATTTCGTCTGAGGTGAGCTGTCTAAAGACTAAATCTGTGACGGCTGGTTCTGAGTGAGCAAAGCTAATGCTTGCTGATACTGCTGTCACCCAAGGTGTGGCTTCTCCCTGATGGATCACTGCTTGTAGTGTTGCACAGATTGCATCTTTCTCCATTTCTGCAGTACAGTCTTTCTTGTATTTGTCGAGGTCTATTAGCATGCAAGATAGTACATCTGCATCGATGTTGGTCTTCCCTGGCCGATATTTGATGTTAAAATAGAAATCTGCCAATTCTGCCACCCACCGATGCCCCACTGCAGACAACTTGGCTGACGATAGTATGTAAGTAAGTGGGTTGTTGCCGGTGTAAACGGTAAAGGAGGGGGCGTAGTATAAATAGTCGCGGAATTTCTCAGTGATGGCCCATTTGAGAGCAAGAAACTCCAGTTTTCCTGCATGCATGTGATAGTTTTTCTCTGCTGGAGTTAATGTTCTAGAGGCATAACCCAAAACTCTCAACTTTCCATCCTGCTCCTGATATAAGACAGCTCCAATCCCCTCTTGTGACGCGTCCCTGTGCAGCACAAATGGTTTGGTGAAGTCTGGGAATGCCATAACTGGAGGATAAGTTAGTTGATGGATTCGCAAGTCAAGCCTCTCCTGATGTTCATCTGTCCAAGTTACCCTGTGGTTACTAACCAACGGATCAGGGCCAGCCCTGAGATCATACAGGGGTTTGGCTATGCGTGAGAAATCCTGGATGTATTGTCTGTAGTAGCTCAGAAATCCTAGCACTTTACGGACATCACCTACTGTCTCTGGTTTCAGCTTAGCTAAATTGTGTACAGATACCGTGTCTTCTGGATTCAGAGGGTAACCATCACCGGAAACAATCCTCCCTAAATATCTAACTCGGCGCTGAAAGAAATTGCACTTTCATGGTTTCACCTTAATTCCATGTTCCTGTAGTCGACGCAGAACTTGCTGAACATCTCAAACATGTTCTTCAAAAGTTTTGCTATAAACCAGAATGTCATCCAGGTAGGGGATACATATTTTGTCACGTAAGCCGTCCAGACATTCATTCATACACCTTTGGAAAGCCGCAGGGGCATTCATTAACCCAAATGGTATTCTGTTCCATTGGTACAACCCCCAGGGAGTTACAAATGCAGTGAGGGGGCGACTCGCTTCTGCCACAAAACCTTGGTGGTAGGCTTTTCCTTGATCGAGCACTGTAAGCCATTGGTTGCCGCCTAGTCCATTTAAGATATCTTGTATCCGGGGGATCGGCTGGCGCTCTGGGTATGTTTTCTTGTTCAATTCACGATAGTTAATACATAATCGTAGACTCCCATCTTTTTTCCGTACACAGACCATGCGTAATGAATAAGCTGAACGGGACTTGCAGATCCAGTTACGATTTATCAGATCTTCTAAGTACTCCTTGACTTCTCCATAGAGTGGCTTGGGGATGGAGATATAGTTCTTCTGTACTGGCTGATCGTCCTTTAACCTGAAGTCAAGCTCCAATTTTTCAACACAGCCAACATCATCATCGTTTCTTGCAAAGGCACCAGCCTCTTGCCGTAACATTTCGCGGACAATCCTTTGTTCTTTTTCTTCTAACTGACTCAAGTCAACTGGTGGCACCCATTCATCTTGTTTCTGACCTTCATGTGAGGTGGCTCCGGCTGTCTCCTCTTTCTGGATGTACGTTTGGTCGGCAGGGACTGGAATTGGTAAAAGTGACTTAGCCATGTGTATTCGCCCCAGTTCTGTTCTGCGTTTTAGCAAAATGTTCCTGTCTGTATTATTGCCGACCAGAATGGTCACTTGGCTGGATGTTCCCGGAGAGATTTTAGTGAGTTCTTCACTCACTTCCAGTCCGTCTGGGATCTCGCTCTCTTCCTTGGGCTCAAATATCATTGGCATTCCCTCTGGAACAGGGCCGAGATGGATTCGACACTTAACTTTTGTTGCCTCTCCCTTTGGCAGCATAACATCTCTCTTTGCAACTTTGACAGCTGTAGTACCTGTGTCCTGTGATCTTGTCTGGATGAGATTGACCAGAGCACCTACTTTAGTGTGGTGGACTGAAGGAAATGACTGCTGGATGATGGTATTTGCAACTTAGAAATTTCCGCTGTGAATTCTGAGAACTTCTTCTATGGCATTGAATCCAATGATAGGATACCTTTGGTCCTGTTGCCCCACCAAGAATGGCACTGTCAGCTCATCAGCAGTCGTGTTATCTCCAGCCAACGTAAACCTGACCGTAATCCAACCATCAAATGGAATGTCAGTTCCGTTCATTGCTTCCAAGTTTAACTCTTCTCCAACCCTTAACAACTCATCAACATTCCTTAATACCTCTAGGGGAAAGTGAGTTTGTTGCCATTTCCTTGACACTACACAAACCTGGGAGCCCGTACCCCACAATGCCCCTACTTCCTTCCCCTGAATTATGCATTTCACTATGCACCTCTGTCCCACACGTTTTGTCAGGCCAGCCTGCTGTCTTGGCGTTAGGTGGCAGGAAAAAATCGTGTTCAAGTGATCATTAGCATCTTTAGTCGCTTTCCGTTTCTCTAGTTCCTGTATAGCCACGCAAACTGTTTTGTGCACAATGCGGTGTTTTGCTTGACATTCCTTGGAGCAATACCTGCTAGTCTTACATGCTTCGCAGCGATTAAGCGGTGCACTGTTATTTCCTTGTTTTCCACATTGTACGCAATGGGACTGAGTTTCCTGCCCGGTCACACCCTGTCCCATGGACGTGACCTCTGTCCGTTTCCCTGAAGTTCAGTGGGAGGGCGTCGGCTGAACTGTGCAGTGCACTCACGTGCGTAATGGCCACTAATCCCACACTTGAAGCAATGGTTGCAAAACCATCCATTCCCATTTTGTTGGCCGTTCCTACATTGTGGAGGTTGTCTCATAGGCTGTTGTGTAGGG
Organism: Siderastrea radians; assembly: GCA_964017195.1. Lineage (NCBI taxonomy): Eukaryota > Metazoa > Cnidaria > Anthozoa > Scleractinia > Rhizangiidae > Siderastrea > Siderastrea radians. The sequence goes on along the minus strand of OZ024891.1, from coordinate 31,767,798 downwards.
GAAGGTTGGGCTTGGGATGGAGGTGGGGCCCGAACTTTCTCTTTAACTGCAGCATCTTCTGCCTTAAGCTCCCTAATTTCTTTAATAAGGGTTTGCTCCACCTTGCTATTCTTTTCTGTCTGCCTGTCCCCTGCTTCTTGAACGGCATTCACCTTGGGGGACAGTTGTGAACCAAATTTCTGTGACCGTTCCATTTCGTTATTGACACACACATTTAATTTCTCAAATAGTTCCTCATCGCTCACAGTTTTCTTTTCTAGGTGAGGCTTCATTTCCATCTTGATATTCTCATTTTGCAAACCAAGGGAAAAACTATGTACAAACATGCCATGTACCAACGTGGGATCATATTTCAGTTCGGAATCAGACTCTTGAGATGCAAACAAGACCTTCTGTTTCAAATCGAGGAGACGGATCAAGAACTCTTGCGGCTTTTCTTTTGGCTGCTGAACAGTTGAGCTTAACTGGTGGTACAGATCTGTTGCTGTTTTCTCCTGGTAGTGAGAACGCATTATTCTCCTCAGTTTGGCCAGGGTGAAGTCAGCCTTCCCCTCCAAATAACTTCTCAAGCTTAAGGCCGGGTTTATGGCTTTTATCCCCGCTTCTTTGATTTCATCCTCTCTGTAATCATTCTTTAAACCGTTCTCAATCTGGTGCACTAGCGAGGAAAAACTCAGACGATCCTTGTGCGAGAAGTCACCAATTTGTCCTGAGATCTGGAAGTCCCTTTTAAATTTGGACATTGATACTGCAGGTTCTTGCTCTGCTTTGACGGTGACGTCATCCTTTTCAGGGGTCTTCAGCGGTTCTGTTTTCATCTTCGGTGCCATTACTTTTCCCTTCATACTCAAGGACGACGATAGCTCTTTAAGCTTCTCGTGATCTAATTCTTCCGTTTCAAGATATTTGTTTAAAGCTTGAATAAAGACCAACCTTCCCTTGCTCTCAGGGGGCAAAGTAATGTTAAGTTTGCTACAAACATCTTTAAGCTTTTGCTCGCTTAAATTACAAAACGCGGCCTGAATTTCGATCTGCAGATTTTCAACATCCGCCATACTTCAACAAAAAAAAACCTTTCGCACTCACCGCCAGTATAATTGACTGTCCACAATCCAAATATACCTTTCGTTGTGTTCGTTGCAAAGTCCACATCGAACACAACCAACACGTACACTCGACAAATCAACCAAACGTTCCCGAAACCGTGCCAAGACCACTTGTCTTCCGCAACTCCTGACGGCTTTTCGTCGATGAAAGGCTCCGCTAATCCAGTCCTGGCAGGGTCGCCAATGTTACAAGCTCCAATCCAACCAGAACCGTTTTATTCTAAAGCGCAAGTTCCGAACTTTTCATAACAACCTTCGAGCACATGGTTCAGCTCGCAAGACATCCCAGCATACATTGCGGTATCAGAACTCGCAGTCACACACTTAACATAACATGTCACGCACTCTACAATTACGCCCTTCTCCTGCCATTCTTGGCGCCACAATTCGTCATCACTTGGATTCGTGTGAAAATGCCAACCCGGAATTGACTGAAACGATAAACTTACTGAGAGAATGCTTGTATGTTGACGACTTTCTTTCCGGTGCTCAAAATGTCAAGAAGGCCATGGAAATCTGCCAAAACTCGAAGACGATTATGAAAGAAGGAGGCTTCAATTTACGAAAGTGGCGATCGAACAACAAGGAAGTCATCGGCGCCTTCAAATCTTCAGTGGAGTCAGAATTGCCAAGAGCCGAACCTAGTTTCACACAAGACAAATCATATGCTAAAGCAACGACCGGCCCGAAAGAAAATCTGGATGACAAGCATGTCAAAGTTCTGGGTACTAATTGGAATACTGAATCTGACGAGTTCCTCTTCAATTTTGCTGACCTGATCGATTTAGCTCGTTCACTTCCAGTCACTAAGAGATCCCTTTTAAAACTGACTGCGAAGATATTCGATCCGCTTGGTCTTCTTAGTCCCTTCGTCATCAAGTTAAAAATCCTTTTGTTTAAGAACTTTGCGTCCAAAATATCGACTGGGATGAAGACCTCCATGGATCCATCCTGTCAAAATGGTAATCGACTCTATCAGAACTGGAGTCATTGAGACAAGTGAAAATCCAACGATGTTATTTCGCCGAGAAAGAGTTGGAGCCGAGCACGATCCAGTTACACGGTTTCAGCGATGCATCACGACAGGCATACGCAGCCGCTGTTTGCTTGAGGTCTGAGTAGGATGACGGTCGTGTACAAGTCGACTTAGTCGCATCGAAAACGAAAGTAGCCCCTTTGAAGAAGCAGTCCATTCCTCGTTTGGAGTTGTTGGGAACAACCATCCTTGCCAGGTTAATGAATACTGTTCAAACTTGGCCTCCGTCAGAAATCAAGACCTTTTACTGGACTGACTCCACCACCGCCCTTTGTTGGATCACCAACAACGAGCTCTGGAAGCAGTATGTCCAACACAGAGTTCAAGAAATCCGACAGCTGTTGTCAAAGAAATCTTGGAGATATTGTCAGGTCCTGAAAACCCCGCAAACCTACCATCAAGAGGCCTTAACGGAAACGATCTAGTCAGCTGCAAGTTGTGGTGGAATGGTCCCAATTTTATTCGTAAACCTGAATGTGAATGGCCTGAGTATTCGACGTTACACTCGCTGAATGAGACTGCTGCAAAGGAAATTATCAAACAACCGCCAACTGCTGTCCATTCCCTCGTAAACGTGGAAGCTGAGTTAGCTGACATCAACCTGCACAAAATGATCGATTGTGAACGCTTCAATAGTTTGACCAGACTACTACGAGTTACAGCTTACGTTTTACGATTTGTCACAAGAGTGAAGAAATGTTTGAAAAAAAATGTAACGAAAGCGGAACAACCTTTCAGGTCGAAAGAGCTGACATCAAACGAAGTCATAATAGCTGAAATCATGTGGATAAGAAATACCCAAACAGCATCATTCTCTGAAGAATTTGCCTTCCTGTCATCAAAGAGTCCAGGATCAAGCCTTATTCGCGTTCGTCAGTTTGGGCTCTCTTTGGACAATCATAAAGTCATCAGATGCAAGGGAAGACTAAAGAATACTTGCCTCCCAGATAGTAGCAAGAATCCTGTGCTTTTACCTTCAAAACATCGCTTCGTGGATCCTGTAATCAGACATGTTCATGAACGTGTGAAACATAGCGGAATCAGAGATACCCTCACTACACTGAGAGAAAGGTACCGGATTCTTCGAGGACGAGAGGTTGTCAAGAGAAACCTTAAAACGTGCTTCCTGTGCCGAAAACTTGAAGGCGCACCGTACCAGTCAATTCCTGTTTCGGATTTACCGAGCGAACGAGTGTCTGAAGACCCCCCCCCCTTCACACACACTGGTCTGGACTTTGCTGGTCCTTTAGTTGTTCGAAACGAATCTTCATCCACCCCAGAAGAATCAACCGTAAAGGCGTACGTCTGTCTATACTCCTGTGCTTCAACCAGAGCGGTTCACTTGGAACTAACTCAAGGACTAAGCACAGAATCCTTCCTACGATCATTTCGCAGATTTATGAGCAGAAGAGGCCTCCCCGCAACACTGATCTCCGACAATGCTAAAACATTCAAATCTGCCAGTAAAGAAATCCGTACAGTCAGTCGTTCAGAAGAAGTTCAGCGATTTCTAACAAGTAACCAAGTCACGTGGAATTTTATCGTTGAGCGAGCTCCCTGGTGGGGAGGTTTTTGGGAGCGGTTGATAGGAAGTGTCAAGAGAAGTCTAAAGAAAATCCTACAGCGTGCAACTCTGAGCTACGAAAAGCTGATTGCTGTCTTGGCTGAGGTGGAATCAATAATCAATTCAAGACCAATCACCTACATTTATGACGACGATGAATTCATTTCATAGCCATTACCTCCGTCACATTTGATCTATGGTCGTCGTATTACCACTATGCCAAGCGATCGTTATTTCGAAGTTAGCAGCACTCACCAGTCCCTTACAAGAAGGATCAAGTATCACAAGAATTTGTTGCAGAAATTTCCAAAGCAGTGGAAAAACAGGAGTATTTACTCGGTCTACGAGAGAATTCTATGGCTAATCGTTCAGGTACGACGAAAGGTCCAGCCGTCGGCGATGTTGCCAACTGCTAGATGCTTCTGAAAAATTAGCAACTGCTGAAGAGCTAATAAAGAGCAAAGATGGAAAGGTTCGAGCGGCCATTTGAAGATGACAAATCAGATAAGGAAACAGCAGCTTCTGAAACGTGTGAAACAGCATTTAATTCTAATTGAAATCCAAATTAGCGCACAAGAAACAAACAGACCAGCCCCAGAGTCTAGCCTTGACTGCACCCAAGGTCGCCCCACAAAATCTTGTCGAAATGCAGCTGTTGCAGGGGAACTGTTGCGAAGAGAACGTACTGCACGTTAAGCTTCATTCAGGAACAATCAGTAGTGACTGAACTTATTGAACTGACATTAAGTTCACTTATCTGAACTTGTAGCTACATTTTTTGTTTAATTCGATTTCGTCACAAGTGACTCAACCCCGAGGAGTGTCATGAACGTTTTGTTAACCGGAAATGTCTTATTTCTCATTGATTAATTATTGTGTTGATTTGTATATCCGCAAATGTACTTCCTGTGATTTGATTGACCGTTTTTGCACGTGATTGAACTTTTTGGATCGGATAACACATGTGGTAGAAATTGAATGTACGAGAGATAAAACGAATTCGATTGAAGTTTTCCTGAGTTTTTATTCGATTTACGACAGTTCGATTAGTTTGTCTGTGTTTTTTTAACCAATCGAAACTAAATGATTTATCAAATGAATCGAAAATAGAGTCTCATTGCAGTTATTTCTTGCTTGAAGTACCCAAGCGTGGAGAAATTTCAAGCAGGACCCTTCTCTTCCACGCGCGTTCAAAAACAACATTAAACAAGAAAACCTGTGGTTTATCAAAGACGGGCCTTACAAGCTGGAGTTGATTCGGGAGACGTTAAGTTCGAGAGTTAATTGAATTCCTTACATTTTTCTGTTTTCGAAGTATAGCAAAAATGGAAACCCCCAAGATCTTCAAACCAAACTGTAGCTGCTAGAATTAAACCTCTGAATTCTCCTACAGCACACGCATTTTCAGTATTTTGCAATACAGTAAGAAATGCCAAACGTTTTATAATTTGCGTTACCTGTATATTTGCGTAACTACTTGTCGCATGGTGATCCCCAGCTAAACGCCTGGGGGTAAAGGTTTCTCTTGAATGAACTTTTTATACAATATTTTGTGGAATTCTCAGCTTGTTTTCACCGCTAAATGTTTTGATTCTGCAAAACTAACCCAGTGAAGATTCTATTGGTTTTGTTTCCTCTTATATGAGCCATATGAGCTAGATTTCAAATGCGTGAATTGAATCAAAAGGCCGAACTTTATGACAGATTTTTCATAACCAAATAAATTTGCTGTCATTCGTGTATTCTACTCCGGGGATTTCTCACATGTTTTCACCTTCTAACCCTATTCAGACCGGGCTTTTTTTGGTCTTCTGGGACCGGGGGGCTGATTCGGTCCCCACCTCTTAACTCCGAGAATATTCAAGCTATGACAACGAAACTTGGAGGGCAGATAGTACGTCCAAAAGTGTTTCCTTTGAACTCTGCAACATAAGCTGATGACGTCGTATGACGTAACAATTACGTCAGGTTCTAAAACGGCGGCCATCTTGGATCCGCCATCTTGGATTTCTTGATTTTCCCAGAACCTTTGAAAATTGCCAAAATTGACCAAAAAGTAACCGAAATCAATAAAAGAACACGAAAATAATATAAGAATGTAGGACTTACTTCAGAAAAGTTAAAATTTTTCAATGAAAATTAAAAATTCTGAAAAAACAGCTTGTCAAAAAGTGGTTGCCATGGTAACGTCAAACTTGATGGACAAGCACTTGCTATGCCAAATTGTTGCCAGATAAATTTTAGAAAAAGTGGCTAAGCTTGGTGGGTCTAGCTAGCTTATGAGAAAAGTTATAAACGCCCAAAGTCAGTGCAGGCACGATCGGCCCCACCCAGTCTGAATAGGGTTAAACGGCGTATGTTGATTCGTATAATGACGTCCAAAACATCTTGAAAATTGTTGCTTTGAACAATCGACCGCGCGACCATTTTTCACAGGGTCCCCTAAAACCTCTAAATATGAGCGTCATTGAGGCATTGCAATAGCCCATTCCTGTCCTTATAGCCTGCGTAGCTGGCGGGATTGTTTGCACGAGGTTCGAACTGCGGAGCCGCAAAGGGAGTGGAGAGAAGCAGTATGAAATCCCACCTGCGGGGTTTTTTGTATATTCCCGTCCACCAGTGGACGGGAAATTCGGATCGGTTGAGAGCTGTGCACACAAAAGATGACTCGATTCCACAATGTCTAGACCAATTTGCAAACAAAGTTCTGCCAACGTTTCGCTAGCGAGCTTCGTGCTGTGAAGGTTTAAATAATTTTCTGTTGAGATAATCGATGTTTCAAACTACAGTTTTCACTAGGTGATAAGAGTGGGCGGCTTTCAAAAATCCCTAGTTCTCCGGCACAAGCTAAAACTTTACCTTCGCATACAATACCGCAAGCTACGCAGGCTACTGTCCCCCCCCCCAAAAAAAAACCATGGTCAAAACATAAGACCTCTTGCGTCCCTGCCTGCATAGGATATCATTAAGCAGCCAATCAATCACCCAGTGACCTCTAACAACCTACTAAGACGAAAGGTCCGTGAAACTATAAGATTGTGTCCTACAGGCCCGTCTAAACAAGCCTGATCGCAGGTTAAAATTTAAATTAAATACACTACCTGAGTATTTTAAAGCCGCCTTGTTCAGACGTCACGTACAGGCAAAAAACCACAGTTAAAGACGTTTAATCCCGGCCAGTTAAGGTAAGGATTTTACCTGCTGTCGAACAATCGGCCCTGAAAAATACTGAGCGCTTTTCCGTGTGTGTGTGGAACTTGTTAACGGTGCAACCTCGTCCCCTCGGTCTCTCGGACAAGAAATTGAAGAAGGGCAACCTGTGAACTTGAGGCTTTGCGCACGTGGTCTCTTAATGCGCCTTCACACGAAGAATTAAGTTGCCAACCTTGAGTTCGTAAACTACAAAAAGTTGGCAAACATATTTATTCATGGTTTTGCGAAAAAGTGAGAGCTCCAAACCAGGCCTTTTTAACCACTAACACGGCTGAATTCTCTTCTGTCGACATGCATGTTCTCCGCACTGTTTGATAAGTTTCTTATCACACTAATTGGGGGAATTTGATTAAAGATCAATATATTTTTTCTCTGGTTTTCATTTTCTGTATTCTTTTGACCTGTATGTTTGTTCAAGCAGTGACATTGTAAGGAGAAATTAGATGCATGTCACTTCTGTTAGTCTAGTGGGGCTTCTCCAGGGTTAATTAGTGCAAGAAGTCTATTCAGTCAGGGTATTTTGTCCTTGTATACTGCAGAAAAACTGCCTAATATTCAATAAGTTATGAACATTGTCAATAAACTGAAAAGTCATTCGACGTACTTCCGTCGATGATGCCAATTTGAACAGCTGACGCATGTGCGAGAAACGAAAAGGTTCGTGAAAATGTTGTTCATGTCAAGAACCATAAAGGACAGCGAGGGAGACTAGGGGATGGGTCTGGGATCTCTTAATTGCAAAAACGTTATTTTTAAAAACATCAGTACAACTTCCGATAGACTTCCTTCCAAGAAAGAGTGCGTCGAAGCGAGGCTAAATCAACGACTAAAAACATGAGGATAACCGGGCTTCGATTAAAACGAACCTCTATTATAACGAACACATTTCAGTCCCAATCTTTCAATAGCGAAGCGCACTAATGACGTCACAGAATTTTGACCCCCTGTGTGACTCAGACAAACAAACCGCTCTCCGTAAGAGCGATGTATGGCAAAATGGAGTTGGCGGGCACTTCGGAGGCATATTTAGCGATTGTTTCACGATACTATGGCCAGATGGGCTCAGAATTCGAGAGAAAACCTTAGCTGTGCGGCATAGAAAGCTAAAACCTTGGTTTGAAACAAAAGGTTTGTCAAACAGAGTGATTATTCAATAAATGTAATGTTTTCCCTCAGTTATTGAATGGATTATAAAGGCCCGATTTGCTGAAAGAAAACATTATTTTATGTGTACGAGAAATGCAGAATGTTCACACTGTTCTTTGTGGCACATTGTGCAACACAACAGAGCTAACCTCAGATGTATGCCACGACAAAATTACACAGAGAAACGCTCGTCCGATCGGTCTCCTTGATTGTCGCGGCAAATACAATTTAAATTTAGACTGATCGAGCCCGGCAGCTGTAGCTGCAGTCTGTCATAGTAATGGGGATAAAAGACAGCTTTATTAAAATCAAAGCCCTTCATGATCAAACTGCAACGATATATCTGATTATACCATTAGAAAGGCGTTTGAATAGCATAATATTTTCTCCCTCTATCTATCATGTGTCGAAACAGATGACCGGCCATCGGTGCCGTCAAAGTCGGAAATTTTTTGCAATCGACGTTCTTTCCAGGGCCTAAATGAAGCAAACATACAAATAGTATTCTTCCCAATTCGTCGCAATTCTATACTTTCATAGTAGTTCGCTATTCGCCGCTTAAATTTCACGGCATCTGAATAATTTTGCAGTGGGTATGAAGATGTCATTGCCGGATCTTCGACTAATAAATTCAATTTTGGGAAATTTGTTGGATACCTTGAATCTGTTTTTCACTAACTAAAGCAAGAGTGTTTGATAACTACCACTTTTCGAGCCTATCGAAAGTCTCGGCCTCAAATTGTGCCTTTCTCGTCTTTTTTCCTGTCAAGAATGCGTCCCCTCCATACAAAACCTTTGGCCAAACTAGAATTGTTGTCTGAGTCATGCGGGGGGTCTCATGCGGCGAAATCTATTTTCAGTAATAGTGCGCTTCGCTACTGGCACTTCGTCCCGGTTATATCGGGGTTCCACTGTATTGTACTATAAACTAATGATTTCCGAGGAGTTGGCCATAGCACGAAAATCTGACATGAAAGGGTTTGCAGTCCCGGGATGCATGGACAAATTAGGGCCTCGACCTAAGACCACGCAATTGCAATTTTGCTAGTAATCTACATCGATTATTACGGACGATAACACACACCATAAATAGATTGTTTTTTCAGAGCCAAATCATTCTGGGTATTTAAAACCAAAAATTACGCTAAAATCAGCGCCCTTGACTCAAAAAGAATTTTATATTTATACAACTATGTAATTTGAAAGGCCATGGATGACGTAATTATTCCCTTTCACATCAATAGAAGACAAATCGACCACCTAAGATTGCGAATACAATATATAATATAAAGATTTAGCCAAGCCTAAAAGCGGAGCCGCGAAGGAATAATCTGGTGTTCGTTTCTCAAAAATAGTCCTGAAACTTTTCGGTCTGAAATATATTTCGGGGCTTTTTTGGCTCATTCGCTTTCGAAAAGTGTTTCTCAAAAAGCCCAAAAGTGTACCGAATTGTCCTCCAATATTTTGGGGATCTGTTCTGTAAAACCAAGCTCGAAAGGTCATTCAAGAGGCTCAGCACAGCTTGATCATTTTTTTTCGGGCATCAAACTGAACACATTTTACTCACTAGCCGTGTTGCTTGGTGTTTGCAATCAAATCTCCTTGGATTATTGGCTGTTCACTTGAATGAACTTGAAACGGCGCTCATTGACAAAAACAAAATAAAAATTGTTCGACTGTTTAAATGGGTTATCTTCATCGCGTTCGGATGTTAACAAATAACATGAGCTGCCACTAAATAAAAATATTACTCAGGTCAAAAATTTATACTGACATTTCACCGGCATTTTACTGGGACTACCCGAAAGAAAGGATCTGGGGAACTTCGAAGCACTTGTAATAAACTTATTGAAGAAATGTCGCGTAGGTTTTAGCAGCCGCGAAAAAAATTCAAGCACTTTGAGGAACACACATTACTTACCGGATAAAATAGCTTTAAACTCAAAACTGCTTCGCTTATAGTTACTTAAGTAACCCTTATATTTCGTTCTCTAACTTGAGACGATCGAGATTGAAAACAGACAAACAAACACCGTCCAAACATTCTTAACTCTGTGGCATAAGTTTTGCGGCTGCAAATTGTCTGAAATTAGAGCGCTTTTAAAAATGCACAGAACTGTTTTTGGAAGCTTTTCGGATATAATAGGTTTAAACCGACAACTGCTTCGCTTATAGTTTTTCAAATAAGTGTTATATTTCGTTCTCTAACTAGAGACCATGAAGATTCAAAACAAAGAAACACCAAACACACTTTAATTAAATTATGCCGGCATAAGTTTTGCGGATGCGAAGTAAGCCTATATAGAGTTAGGCGCTTTGAGGAACGCACAAAACTGTTTTCGGAAGCTTTTGGGATGAAATAGCTTTAAACCGACAATTGTTTCGCTTAAAAGATTATTACTATTGAAAACTTCTAGGACAAGAAAATCGACAGTTGCACAAAGAGATGGACCGGACAGTCAAAATTGAAAGCAAATCATGTGCAGTTGTCTTGCGACTGTGCTTAGACCTACTGTTATGAAAAACAAACACAAAATAATGGACAGAGAAATAATTTCTGAAAAAAGTTTATTCGAAACTCGTAAGTTTATACTTAAATGCAATTCGCGTTACACTTCCAAAATCGTAGGTCAGTCCACACTAGTGAAATCGGCTGAACATGGCAAAATATTCAAGAATCTGTCACAAATCTGAGCGCGTTTTCTAATAATTTTTTAAAGTCAAAAGTAAATGACACATTTCTAATGGCACAAATCAAATTTCCATTTCAAAACGTAATTTCTTTCACCGTAATACTCGAAATCATGTACCTTAGACCCTTTAAAAACTTCACTTACTCGGTTGTGTTTCATAACAGGGCAAACTCTCCGCCGTGAAGAAAACAAAGCCATGAAGTCCTTTGAAGGCAGCTTTCCTAACTTGAACTTTTCGCGTTCTACCAGTATTCTTTTGAACTTTTTCTTTCCATTTAAAGATATTAGATGATTTTTTGTCAAGTATAAAACTTCAGTACTCTCGAACAATCGTTAAATGCTTAAGAAGCTTAAGCTTTGAAAGAAACCTCTTTTTCAAAACCGACGATGGTCATGCGATTTCCCGCCAAGAAAAACGCGGGTTGCCCAAAAGCACCGCACGATTTCCCGCCAAGAAAAGATGGCATTCTCTACCCCCGTCGGATTGACTTGGCACTCCCCTCCCCCTCCCAGAGTCTTGCGGACGGACGGACGTACGGACGTACGGATGTACGGACATACGGACGTACGGAAGGACGGTCACGTGACTATTACGTCACAACCAAAATTTCTCGGCTTGATAGGTTACCAAATTTCCTTAGCAATGGAGCTCCGCTGGCGGGCTTTGCCCGCAGGCTCCGCTATTACTTCACAACCAAAATTTCTCGGATTGATAGGTTACCAAATTTCCTTAGCAATGGAGCTCCGCTGGCGGGCTTTGCCCGCAGACTCCGCTATAATTTAATCAACTCATCTTGAAAAGAGACGTTTGTATCTAAACTAAGTCTCTTTTGGGATTCCCTTATTCCATATCCTTTGAAAGGCACAAGATCGCCCGAGAGACAACTAATGAAATATTTATGCTTCTAAAATTGAATCATCTGACCGCTGGATTAACTAAAAGCATGAGAGTTTTTCTTTTTCAACTGACTTAGGAAAATACCTATATACCAGTACAACGGGCTAGGATAATTGCGTAGCCAGTATTCAATCTAAGTTTAATGTGTAGCCGTTAAAATTCAGCACTCACAGCATACTCTCGAAAAAGAGCTACCTTCAATATTCTACACGTGGACGCCACTTGCAAATTAGGTCATACAGGTGATTACGCACCGCACGTACATTGTCCAATACTCAGCTTCTCATTGGTAGGTTTACCTGGGGAAACCAAACAACCCTTCAGAATCCACTCTGCATTTGAAGGCCACCTAACCAGCCAGCCATCCACCCGCAGAAAATAAGTCATGATAGAGTCTCCACTGAAGACAAAAGAGAAAGTGTTTATCTTCTAGCTTCACTTCATCGCAGACCATCAAGAGGCCAAGACCAAAATCTTCAGTGCTATACTTGAGAACTGGCCATACAACATTTTGGTAAGATTTTGTAATTGTTATAAACGAAATTCGATTTTGAGACGACACAGTACGGCTTTATAATGACGGCTAATTGGGATATTCTGTTTTGGGCTCCGTCGCTTCGGGACTCCGCCCAATACGGAATATATAAAGCCGTCTTTATAAACCCGTAATGTCGTCTCAAAATCGAATTGATTTTTTTTTATCGCCATTCCTGTCTCTTTTTTCGCGAAAAAACCATTAGCCAGGGCAATAATTGCTGTTGATCAAAATATAACTTCTTATATCGCCATGAAGATTTGCACGCGCGATACTAGCTTAAGAAAACCGTTGTGGTTTGGCAGCAAAATGTTTGAATTTTGCTAACCCAAAATTGCTTTATGAAACAAACTAAACTCTTTCAGTGCATCAACATAATTTTTTTTCAAACGACGGAGATCGGAAAAACAATAGAATAACGTTACAATTAACTTCTTCACCAGGTTAAGACTAAAACTCAAATGATAACGCAGTTATAGCTCCCGCATCACGAAATAAAAACTGAAAAACAAACTGTTTTAAACACGGTGGCCCCTATTGCTCACGCGCACATTTTCTGCGCATCGCGCGCAGTTCCTTCCCTTGTATTTCGCGTTTTAACTTCCGTTGTGAGAGTGTTCACCCGCAAACGGGGAACGTGAAACGGGAACGAAAGGGAAGATTCATGAAAGAATCCGGGCCGTCGAAGCGCCAGCACTTGCACGACGAAAAACAAACATTGACACCGGCTTGTGACAAGAAGCGAAACAAGGAAAACAGCGCGAGAGGGACGAATTTGACTCGGCGAGGGGATCGACGAATAGTAGAACTCGGCGTGTTAGCTGAACAGACTTGTTTTTGAGAGGATATCTGGAAAGCGACCATCTGAAAAGACCACACAAGCGTGAACCTTTCGGTTAAATTCTCAGATACTTCGCTTCCACTTCCACGGTAAAGCAAATTACCTATTCGATTGTAATTTACATTATAAGAATTGTTTAATTGAGCACATTCCTATGTTTAAAATAATTTTCTTAAGATGTAGAAGTGAAAGATCAAATGGAATAGCTTCCGAGTAATTTTGTAAGCCTTTGGAACAAAATAATACAGCAACTGATCGTGTGTTAAAATTCTTCAGTTTGCCGAATAATACTTCGCAGGCAAAAAACCCTAGCGCCATTTTTCCTCCATAGTTTACCTGTACTTGGAAGCTTCCGAAAACCTTTTTTCGGGTAATTTTTGCCAGTAAACTGCCTGATGCTGGGGCAGTACTATTTATTTTGGCAAAATTTGTTCGATGGTTGACAGAACTAAACAGCCAAAGGGATGCACGCGAATCAGTAAGAAATTTGTTTTTACATTGAAAAGCATGTCGAGTCGCTACCGGGAGCAAGTTAAAATGAGTTTACTAGAGCAATTGTACTCTCACGAGTACTCTCCTTAAACTTAATTAGCTTTCCAAAGAATGCTGCAAGAACAGCTACCGGTGAAAGTTGTGCTGAAGTCTTCTTTTGGGAGAAAAATAAGTCAACTTCACCGTTTCCTCATTGGTCCGCATTGTGTTTTTGCCTTTATGTTTTCCCTTGTCGTTTTTCATCTTTTGCTGAATAACTGCACAACTGAAATGTACTGTATTTTAGGGGACAAAAAGTTGAGAAGAATCTTTACAACCCATAAATGCACTCTAATTTATGAGTGTTTAGCATGATTAGGATAAAAACGCAGAACAATTCAGGAGTAGAAAAGTAAGGTTTACGATGGTACGACCTTCCTCTCTCTTTTAGAATGCTTTTAAAACAGTGTTTTAAAATGAAAGTCGCAAAAAGACACTGTCACGTATGGCATTTTCTTTTAGAGGAAAAGGAAACATATATAAGCCTTACATCCGATGAAAAATCTCTCCATTCGTAATTTGTTCTTAAGATATTAGAAGGAGTCAAAAGAGTAAACAAACTGTGAAGCAACTTCTTGAAATAAAAACAAAAACGGCGCTTAATAACCCAACCGATAGTCTATGAAATCTTAAAAGAAAACCTACCTCCTCTCATTCTGTAAAATTGTCTATAGCTGTTGAAAACTGCAGCAACTGACAGAACGACGAGCGGCGTGACCAAAAGCTGAAGTATAGCCGAATGAGCGATCTAGCCGAATGAGAAAGAACAAATCGAAAACTTGACGAGAAATTTCAGCTTTTGATTACAGGCCAGTTCGCTTCAGAGCTACTGATTCCGATTTAGTGGCATTTCGTGTTAATTGCCAAGATCTGAACACGATGAAAACCTAAAACGATAACCCGTTTAGTTTAGAGTGAGTTATATTTAGCTGCTGTAGATAAGCAACGTTTCCAGTTCATTCAAGCGAATAGCCAGATAGCCTTGACAGTTTAATGGCAGAATATTGAAACATTATGAAACCGAGCAACACAGCGCAAGAGGAAGAAGATATTTCATGCATACAGTTTTTTATTTTATACAAACACAGAATTACAAAGAATTACAAATTAGATTTACAAAGCTAAAACAGCCGCGCAATTGCTGTGTTTAGCAATTAATATGCCCTTAATCATTAATTAGTTAAATATATATCCATTGTATAATCTAGATTTAAACTGCAGATAACTGAAGTTATTTTATACATGATACTAAATTGCCTTTACTTACAATAGCATTTACTTAACAACAATAATAATAATAACTGCGAGGATCTTCTTTACATTTATTTCCTCAATAATAATTACAGTTACTCTATTACACTATTTTACATTAATTTACAGCTATACAAACAAGTAATGGAAAAATAAAAAGGAAAGAAAAGAAAAAAAAGTTAAACTAAGAGTGGTAAATTTATCGTCCATTTCTTATAAAATGCTTCTAGATCGTTGTTTTTGGTCGCGATGTATTTTTCTATCTGATATTTTGTTTTTATTTTCAGTATAAAACCTTCTATATACGGCCGTACACACCTCCTCCTGCAATCCCAAATATAAACTTTACCGATTAAAATAATACCTATACCTATAATGATTTCTTGATGGCTGAAAACTTTAAGTTGTTTTGTTAGGTTAAAGTAACATTTTTCCAGATGTTTCCAAAATAGATTTGAGTGAGGGCAGTTGAAAAATTGAAAAATAGGTGGTGTAATGTTTCTGATTCATTGTTGCAGAAAGTACATTTATCATGCTCGCTGTATCCAATTTTAAATAATTTCGTGTTAGTATAAAGAATTGAGTTTAAAATTTTGTATTGAAAAGCTTTGACATAAGGTTCATTCGCTATTTTATGCGGTAGAGTGAAGGCAACTTTCAGTTCTTCATCAGTTAAGTTGAAATGTTGTCTTAGTTTCTGAACGTTATTAGGTAGCTGAGCTTTTTTACTAATTATCAGGGAATAGCAGTCTTTTGATTTTTTTTTTGTAATGTCAAAAATAACATTGTTGTACTTAAAAGAGGGATTCCCTCTTGTGAACCTGTACTGAACTGTTTTTAATTCGGAAGGTACTGAATGTCTAAGACCTGTCCATGTAAGAAAATTGACCTTTTTATTTTGTTTCTTATTATGTCGAATGATTCATGCGGACAGTTGAAAGCTCGAAAAAGTTAATAATAACAGTAGAGTGACTTCGAGTTCGGATTATTGTGGGGCAATTCGCGGGAAAAATTTGCCAGAATTTGCGGCGCTGTACAGAACACTTTCGGTTTTTGCTTTCTTTTTTTAAGAAACACTTTTCGAAAGAACATCGCGCCCGAAAATAGCCCCGCAAAATTTTAGGGGCCCGAAGAGTTTGCGGGTTTTTTGAGCAACGAACACCAGCTTATTCATGGGAGCTCCGCTGTTAGGCTAGCCCATCTATAAATATTGCAGGCTTGGTCTGACTCCGATGAGAATTTGCAGCAGCCTTCTAGAACTTCCAAGGACGTCCACAACAATCAAGATTCTCGGCTGCACAACATTCATTGAACAAAGAAGTCGCCTTACGGCACTCTGTAATATTATTTTCTTTGATAAGGCAATCGCAAAATCCCCATACAATTGGCAGGGATAAAAATCAATCGACGTTTTGCGAAAATTTTTGCTTTGCTTGCACTCGTTTACCACGCGTCCCCTCCGCCATCCCAGCATGCATCACTTTTACTTGCAATTCATTCCTCAACGGGGAGGAGAGGGTCAAGAAAATCCTCACTGATGGAAAACATTTCATACGTAAATTAGGAAAACTGAAGTGCAGTTAGCTTTTTAGAATGCACGGTGACCCCTAGTTTTTATGTAAACAATCGAAAGCAGGACAACTGTTAGGTGTTGTGAAATATCTTTTTTTTTTCAAATCTTGCCGGCGTTTTTGTGAAGAAAAGTGGGAAGTTTGACCTTGGCCGAGTTGACGTGACAGTTTTTAACCCAATCACAAGCCAGCATTTTGAGACCACTAGATCGAATGTAACCAAGCTTCTGGCGGGCTTTTTTGTCTCTTTTTATTTATTTGTTTTAATTATTTCTATTGCTATTATTTTTTAGCAAAAACTCAAGGAAATTAAGGACGTTCGCGCTAACTGTTTCTGCGCATCCTTACTGCACACACGTAATTCACGTCGCCATGTCATGCCACGTCATGCATTGAGCGCGCGCACTGTTGAAGAAATGTAGAGATATATAGCGCTAGTGGACATTTTAATATCTCTGCACGGATTTAACTCTCTTAAATCTCTGGTGGCCCCAGATTTTCTTTTGATAGATCACTTTCTTTATCGATTATCTACGTTTTATGAAAAATTGAAGAAAATCTGTGTAGTGGAAGTTTGACTTTTTTCAACTTTTTTAGTGCCCACACATCATCGAATTCCGCCATCATTTTAGCTCCACGGTGTTCGGCAAAAGCCCATTTAAAAGGTTAATTGATTTTAACTGAAAGGATGCCACCTGTACAAATTATTTACTTAACAGACCCACATAAATCAAATTTAAAGGATCCTAGTCACCCACAGTGCTTTGCGCGCACCGAGTGAGAAATCTGCCATTTTCTATGCCATCTAAAATCAGGATTTTTTCACAGTGAATTGAAATCCGGCTACATCCGCGCCAATACAGCCAGTTTGGGCCTTCATTCACTTTTTTGGCCTTAAAAAATTAATAGCAGTTACATCTGGCTGGTTATTTTGGTGTGGTTTGTTATTTTTCTCATGTAATGTGCGAGACAATGCCAGGACTCTAAGCGGTTTATGCTCTCCTTCGCGTGGTAGTACCAAAACAGTCAAGCTTATGAAAGAAATCATTATTCAAGGACCTTCTTGGTTATTGCACTAGTCAAGCAAAAGATATCCAATAGATTGAAATGCTGATCAAGCTTATTCGCCGACATTTTACTTCATTACGGTGCGCGTTCTTCACGTACTGAAATGTTTTGGTCTTCTAAATGTGACGACGGGACTCGCTCTGCAGTGCCGGTAGCGACGCTAAAGCGACAGCTTCAAAGCCTTCGATGCCTAAGAACAACACTTCGATTTTTTCCATAAACTAATCCCCGGAATTGCAGAAAAGGAGGAGAAAGAATGGTTTGCGAACAGAATCTTTGTAAATCAGTTCTGTTAGCTGCAGTCGACACCTTAGCTAGCTGCAGTACGTTTTGTTTTCATGGCAATTCATGTATTTTGAAAATTGAAATGAATATCCATCCTGTGTGATGATAACAAAGAAAATAAAAGGTATTAACAAAAGAGTTTCTTCTATTTGAAAGGAATGTGAAATGTTCTCGCTTTATCTAGCGCTAATTAAAACTAAATGCGGTTCGGAGCGGTGGTCAGAGCGGCGTGATCGAGTGAGTTTTGGAAACATTTCTGCCCTCCGTGCATTCGCCTTTTGTGTTTTGTGGGGATGGGAAAGTGAAGAATACCCAATTAAACAAGATTCCAAACCTTTATGATTCTAGATTCGCTTGTAAATCATATTCCGCGAGCGCTCGCTGAATATAGTTTGCTTTTGAGTGGGCGGACTGGGAGGCTGGCCAGCTTACGAACACAAACATTCTTTGAGTTCTAGGTTTTTGGACAGCCGCCAAAATGTGCTGAAAATAATCGAAAGCCCTCTTACTGGCACTAAAATAAACAACAAGCGAAGAAATTTCAGCTTCAGGCTACAATTTACATTTTTACCAGTTGAACTGTTGACGGTCAGTGTCACGTTCGACGAGTAATTTGATCGCAAATTTCAGATCAAAACAATAACAAAGGCGTGCCTGACTAGGATCCTTTAACTGAGAAAGTAGGTCTTCAGCCAATCATTTTTAATATTTTTCAACTAACAACCACTGAGGACATGTCGAGTTACAATGACTGATTTGTCAAAATTGGGGTAATTTTTTTCACGCGCTTTATTTTGAAAACGAAGTCGGTGACTCCCCCAAATTTTTTGCATTTCTGGCACGGGTAACTCATTATCTGACTGTAGCAAAAAAATCTGTGCTGTAGAAGATGTTTGCGCGAACGTCCTTAATTAAAAACAACTTGCATAAAAAGGCACCGACCTTTTTGCTAACTCAGTAGTTTGGGCTTATATAGAAGTACGAAAATCTGAGGAGGATGTAAAGTAATTTTTTTACACAGAAATTGTATTCTTACGATTGATGCCTTTCGTCAGTCCCCTTTATTTATTTTTCGTTCCTGTGTTAGGCGTCAGAAATTTCAAAGTTGGAAGCAAAAATGTACGACTTGATAGCAAAAGAACGGAATAGCTCTTTACAATTGTCGAATAAGGATGAATTTGACTTGATTTTATCTTATCCTGTGCCATGCTCTGTCAGCTTTTCGAAAGCTTTATAATTTCTTACCGAATTTTGGTTTCTTCCAGGATTGATTTAACAAAGAACATAGCCTTTGAAAATGTAAATCAACTATCTTTGTGAACTTTGAAAATTCCAACAACCACGAGTACAACCAACACTGACAAATTTACATAAGCTTCCGCTTGCAGTTTACAGGTCTTTTCATACGCTGAAAATGAAGACTTTCATTTCCCTGGGTAATAGAGTTCCTCTCTTGTGCTTGTCCTGTTATAGAAACGTCGCGAAAAATACCTGTAAAACTCGGGCGAAAGATTTTACAAAGGCGGAGAAACACAGAAGAAGTAAATTCTTCATGAGGTTCATTTAACTAGATGAGGTCATTCCGTAGTTTTGCTGGTTTGATTTTTACATTGAGTATTGAATCCTGAGGGTTGAAGTCAACTGAAAAGACTGATTTCAGGTCTCTTCTTACCTTGCAAATACAAGAAAGGAGGTAACTCAGACAAAATTTTGCGACAAACTTTTACTGAAATTAGCCAGTCAGACATCGAGTTCAGAGCAATGGAATGGCTACAAATTCTCCTTGACCATTTCATATTCTGGAGTCCGTGATGTGTTCAGAACCTTCGATATCCATATATTTTTCTCTAGATGGCCTAATTTCGTGTGGTCGCCCTGCAAGCGTTTTATTCCTACTCAGAGATTTTGTTGAGAAAAAAATTTTCCATTATAATGGACAAACTACGTTTTAATTCATTTATGGAAACACACAAGTTTCACCTTAAGTCACAAAAAACGGAAACAATTTTACCGTTTAGTCTGAAACAAGGGTTTTCGCGACAGTACAGGAGAGGCGAGCTGGTGGTGGGGGAAGTTTACATCAGAATCCAAAAGATACTATTTTGCCCTCTCCGGCTATCTGTTTGCTTCGGGACCAGAGCAGGTCACTGAAAAGACAGCAAAAATATTTAACGGCCGTATTTATACCAGATAAATATAAGACGTCTAGACGGCTCTAATGTCTGCATTATTTTAGAGCCATTTTCATTGTTAACGTTTACAGCAGAGAACAGCGACCTTCTTTAGACCTGCCACCTTTCGACATACGATCTAAACAGCTAAAAGATCGTTAAAACTGTCAGATTAGCAATTTTACTGGTTATTGACCAAGGAAACAAAAATAAACTGAAATAGATTGTTGACCTTGCAGGGCTCCCAGTTTACGGATAATTCAAACGATATAAGCCAACTCGATCGGCTCGTCGTCAGTGACCTTCGATGGAATTGGACCTCTTTGTTCGCTAAACATGGAAACAGTTGCTATATCGTTCACGAAATGACTTCTTGGTACCCCCTACCCTAGTGTGCTGATAAGTGAATCCATCGTCATTACGAAACTTTGTGTTCGTCAGCCGATTGGCGAAATCCGGTTGTGCTTACATTTCGATACATTTCAGTCTTGAACCTGGTTCCATTGTAAGTCGAAAGCGACGTTCGCAGCGTCTGGTCTTTATACTTTTACAGTTTACGGTTTTAAAGTCTGAGACAGCTAAGTTTGTCTTCCGGAACCAGACCCAAAATGGCACTTGTCACACCCGCATTCCCTTGCTTACTACAGGGGCCGTCTAACGATTCGTTTTATCGGAATATGTGTTCGGAAGGCCAAAATCGCCTAAGTTGTTCGGATTAAATCACAATGAAAAAAACTAGACTTTTCTCTTTTCTTTTTTCTTTTTTCTCTGACTTTTCAAACATCACAAAATTAATTACTTTTGTTTCAAGAGCTGGAAAATGCCGATATGTCAAATCTGTTGTTTGTAGTGTTAACTAAGGTCACCTAGGTGCTAGCCAAAATCAGCTCGGAGAGTTGGGAGATAAGATTCCGTCCCCTAAAATTTTCCTGCATCCCAAGTTTTCATATAAAGAAACCCGACAGATCAACCTGTGTCAGTTTATACAACAGTACCCCTTCGAAAGATCCTGAAATAATCTGAGAAAACAAAAAATTGTCATCTAGCAGTATTTTGCTCAACTTTTCTCTTGTTGGATGTCCGGTTAAATTACACCTAACGCGAATTTCTTAGTTTACATATGTTGTGGAAAAGCAATATTAGGGAATGGCCGCATGATAAGACGGTCTTACTATGGCAAATAACAGGAACAATTTATTTGCAGTTGCATCAGCATGGCTAAAGGAAAATCGCAGACGTTTTTGCGTACGATTCTCCTGGTGCTATTCGTGGTGTTCATGGTTTCACCTGAAATTGCAGCCAAACAAGACAACTCTATTTCTGGTGGAAAGAACAAGAAAGGTAATAAAATAAGCTTTTCTTTCACCACCTGTTTAGGATGAGATTCAATGGTTGTATGAAATACTGGTCAGTGATTGTCAAAGGGAAATCCGCTCTCAAATGGTTTTTCTCTGAAGTGTATACTATTTATCTCAGTGCGCGAGCGGGCGGTATCCTCCGAATCCTGCAATCTGATTGGTTTCGGGAGCGGGCAGAATTTTCTATCTCTGACCACGGTCATGGTAACCGCGCGAAAACCACTGAATGAAACTTGAAAAACAACGTACCTCGGTTGAACTCGGGCATTTTTTTATTTACGGCTCAAAGATGCGAATTTTTTGCCAACTCACAATTCCTACGTGTGTTGTAAATGGAAAGTCTAACAAGAAGGGGAATTAAAGGGACTATGTCAGCTATTTTTGGTAACTCTTTGAAAAGCCAAAAGTCAGATATGCGTCAATAAAAACCTAATATATAGATTTAGCCAAGCCTGAAAGCGGAGCTCCACATTTCTCTTTCATGCTTATTGGCCCGTAAAATACAGTAAATTTTAGTTGCGCAGTTATTCCCAAGAGGTGAAAAACAGCAAGGGAAAACATGCAGACCGCTGAGGAAACTGTGAGTTGGCTTATTTTTCTTCAAAGAGAAGACTTCAGCATGACTTTCACCGACAGCTCTTCTTACAGCATTCTTTCGAAAGCTAGCTTATTAAGTTCAAGAAGAGTACTGGTAAAACTACAATTGCTAAAAAAAAAAAACCACTTAAGTTTTTCCCAAATGCAAATACACATTTCTCACTGATTCCAATGCATCCCTCTGGCTGTTTAATTCTGTTAACCATAAAACATTTCTCGAAATCCATTTTGCTAAAATAAATAATATTTTCCCGACATCAAACAGTTTACTGACAAAAATTACCCAAAAAACGTTTTCGGAAACTTTCAAGCACACGTATATAAATTATCAAGAGAAAATGGCACAAGTTTGTCAACCGCAAAGTATTAATCGGGCGCTTTCAAGAACACACCCTGAACTAATTTTAGGGAGCTTTTAGAGTCTCATTTTAGACAAAATAGACTTAAACCGAGAAATGCTTTGCTTATAGTTACTAAAATAAAAATTTCACTTAGATCTGTAACTAAAGACACACTGAAATGGCTTAGCGGTTAAAAACAAAACGAACACGAAAACATGCCACACTGAACTCACTCACTGAAACGGCGATTCTACGTTTAGTCGCTAAATTGGGACAGAAATGTCATTCACTTGAAATGAAGAAACCAAAAAATGTAACAGTATAAGGAATATAAAATATTCCACAACTGAACAAAAAACATAAGGAGCTTTACACTAAGACTATAAACTTAATAAAAAATATTGACGACTGAGCGATTCTTCAGGTGTTAAATACTAACTTACAAATTAGTCAAAACAACCCAATATGCAGTGCCGAAGAAAAACAACCTACATTGGAAACACAACACAGACTCAGTCTAGAATAGTCACAATTTCTACTTTTCGAATAAAATACACAAGAATCGTCAAAGAGAAACATTGAAAATTACTCAAAAGGCTCACTAAGGAAAATTCCTTTAGTTTAATGAATAAACACAGAAAAAGGGACAAGAAACCTTCAAAAGCATGAAATGTCATTCACATAAGAAGCACTTGTTTGCCTAGGAAAGCAAAATGCATTCAATTTTCCCCTCCAGCGAAGTTACTCGCAAGCCGGCAAACGGGAACTACAAGGTAATTTCACAGCTATTTTAAACCGGCAAACGACAAGAAATGCCGCCATTGTGACGCCGGGGAGACATCATCAAACATGACATCCGAGTCAGGTATGAGTAATGCAACGAAGGTCGAAGGTGATTCATCTAACAAGATCACTTCTTCAACCGCTGAAAATAAAGGAACTGTACTGCTTCAAACAGCAAGTTGTGTTGCATTCAACGGCTCCAAATCTGTTCCAGTGCGGCAGTCAGAGGTCGTACGTGACAAGCAATTTGAGCGCAAGATTAAATTTGAAACCTGTCAACAAGGAAAATCTGCATTTAAACACGTTTGGCGATAACAACTACAGAAATCAGAAGTGCGATGTCGTTAAACTTTGTTTGGAAACAGGAGACAATAAGCTATTTGAGCTGACAGCATTGAAATTTCCCGCGATTTGTTCTCCTCTGCCTAACAAGATCAACGTCACAGATTTCCCTCACTTGGACGGCCTCGAATTTGCGGACCAATTTGATGGCAATGATTCGGTCGACGTGCTGGTTGGATCCCATTATTACTGGGACATTGTTTCTGGTAAAACCGTCAGTGAGAGAATGGCCCTACCGCCGTGTCAGGCAAATTTGGTTGGCTTTTGTCTGGACCGCTTGACGATCAAACAGCCAATAACACTGTGATATCCAATCTAATTATTACCAGTGAAAACGATCAGATGATGTTCAACTCGACAAGACAAGATGATCATTTGTGCGAAACCCCCAGGCAGTTTTGGGAGACAGGATCAATCGGAATCAAAGAGCCCTGCTGTGAAACACAATCAAAAGCTGATGCATTCGTCGACATAAAGTTCAACGGAGAACGCTATGAAGTGGGCCTACCATGGAAAGACGAACGTGAAGCAATCCCCAGTGAGTTTCAATTATGCTTTAATCGCCTGAGGTCCTTACATAAGAAGTTAAGAAAAGATCCTCTACTGCTGAAGGAGTATGATGAAATTATCAATGAACAGTACCGGATGAAAATTATCGGAGAAGTTCCCCTAGCCGAATCCAGTAACATATTCAGTGAGGATGTTCATTACCTACCGCACCATGCTTTGTTACGACAGGACCGACAAACAACCAAGGTGCGTATCGTTTACGAGGGCTCTACAAAATCTCCTAACAGTGCTCATTCCCCGAATGATTGTTTGCAAGTGCATGGGCCCAATTTACACACCACAACTACTTGATGTTCTACTCAAGTTAGATGGAACTCGATTGCTTTAACTGCTGATATCGAAAAGGCTTTTTTAATGGTGGTAATGAACGAAGCTAGTAAGGACGCGTTACGCTTTCTGTGGCTTAAGGACCCAAACGAGCACATCCCGGAAGTTATTCAGCTGAGGTTTTGCCGCCTATTATTGGGATTACGCCCTTCTCCTGCCATTCTTGGCGCCACAATTCGTCATCACCCGGATTCGTGTGAAAATGCCAACCCGGAATTGACTGAAACGATAAACTTACTAAGAGAATGTTTGTATGTTGACGACTTTCTTTCCGGAGCTCAAAATGTCAAGAAAGCCATCGAAACCTGCAAAAACTCGAAGACGATTATGAAACAGGGAGGCTTCAATTTACGAAAAAGGCGATCGAACAACAAGGAAGTCATCGACGCCTTCAAATCTTCAGTGGAGTCAGAATTGCCAACAGCTGAACCTAGTTTCACACAAGAAGACAAATCATATACCAAAGCAACGACAGGCCCGAAAGAAAATCTGAATGACAAGCATGTCAAAGTTCTGGGTACTAACTGGAACACTGAATCTGACGAGTTCCTCTTCAATTTTGCTGACCTGATCGATTTAGCTCCTTCACTTCCAGTCACTAAGAGATCCCTTTTCAAACTGACTGCGAAGATGTTCGATCCGCTTGGTCTTCTTATCCCTTCGTCATCAAGTTAAAAATCCTATTTCAAAAACTTTGCGTTCAAAATATCGACTGGGATAAAGACCTCCATGGATCCATGCTGTCAAAATGGCAATCGACTCTATCAGAACTGGAGTCTGATTGAGTCAAGTGCAAATCCCACGATGTTATTTCGGCGAGAAAGAGTTGGAGCCGAGCACGATCCAGTTACACGGTTTCAGCGATGCATCACGACAAGCATACGCAGCCGCTGTTTACTTGAGGTCTGAGTGGGATGACGGTCGTGTACAAGTCGAATTAGTCGCATCGAAAACGAAAGAAGCCCCTTTGAAGAGGCAGTCCATTCCTCGTTTGGAGTTGCTGGGAACAACCATCCTTGCCAGGTTAATGAACACTGTTCAAACATCGCTTCCGTCAGAAATCAAGACCTTTTACTGGACTGACTCCACCACCGCCCTTTGTTGGATCACCAAAAAAAAGTCCTGGAAAGAGTATGTCCAACACAGAGTTCAAGAAATCCGACAGCTGTTGCCAAAGAAATCTTGGAGATATTGTTCGGGTCCTGAAAACCCCGCAGACCAACCATCAAGAGGCCTTAACGGAAACGATCCAGTCAGCTGCAAGTTGTAGTGGAATGGTCCCGAGTTTCTTCGTAAACCTGAATGTGAATGGCCTGAGTATTCGACGTTACACTCGCTGAATGAGACTGCTGCAAAGGAAATTATCAAACAACCGCCAACTGCTGTTCATTCCCTCGTAAACGTGGAAGCTGAGTTAGCTGACATCAACCTGCACAAAATGATCGATTGTGAACGCTTCAGCAGTTTGACCAGACTACTACGAGTTACAGCTTACGTTTTACAATTGGTCACAAGAATGAAGAAGTGTTCGAAAAGAAATGTAACGAAAGCGGAACAACCTTTGAGGTCGAAAGAGCAGACATCAAACGAAGTCACAATAGCAGAAATCATGTGGATACGAAATACCCAAACAGCATCATTCTCTGAAGAATTTGCCTTCCTGTCATCAAAGAGTCAAGGATCAAGCCCTATTCGCGTTCGTCAGTTTGGGCTGTATTTGGACAATCAATATGTATGTTGAGTGAGTTATCATTAGTAGTTTTTAATTCTACTCTTAGTAGTTTCTAGTTTTGACGCTATGCTAATTCGTTTTGTATTTTTAGATTGTATTTTAGAAAGTTACCGTCTTGGCTGAGGTGGAATCAATAATGAATGCAAGGCCAATCACCTACATTTATGTCGACGATGAATTCATTTCATAGCCATTACATCCGTCACATTTGATCTATGGTCGTCGTATTACCACTATGCCAAGTGATGGTTATTTCGAAGTTATCAGCACTCACCAGTCCCTTACAAGAAGGATCAAGTACCACAAGAATTTGTTGCAGAAATTTTCAAAGTAGTTGAAAAACAAGAGTATTTACTCGGTCTACGAGGCATTCTATGGCTAATCGTTCAGGTACAACGAAAGGTCCAGCCGTCGGCGATGTTGCCAACTGCTACATGATTCTGAAAAATTAGCAACTGCTGAAGAGCTAATAAAGAGCAAAGATGGAAAGGTTCGAGCGGCCATTGTCAAGACGACAAGTCAGATAAGGAAACCTTAACCGCAGCTTCTGAAACGTGTGATACAGCAATTAATTCCAATTGAAATCCAAATTAGCGTACAAGAAACAAACAGACCAGCCCCAGAGTCTAGCCTTGACTGCACCCAAGGTCGCCCCACAAAATCTTGTCGAAATGCAGCTGTTGCAGGGGAACTGTTGCGAAGAGAACGTACTGCACCCCGAGGAGTGTCATAAACGTTTTGTTAACCGGAAATGTCTTATTTCTCATTGATTAATTATTGTGTTGATTTGTATATCCGCAAATGTACTTCCTGTGATTTGATTGACCGTTTTTGCACGTGATTGAACTTTTTGGATCGGATAACAACACATGTAGAAATTGAATGTACAAGAGATTAAACGAATTCGATTGAAGTTTTTCTGAGGTTTTATTCGATTTACGACAGTTTGATTAGTTTGTCTGTGTTTTTATAACCAATCAAAACTAAATAATTTATCAAATGAATCGACAATAGAGTCTGATTGCTGTTATTTCGTGCTTGAAGTACCCAAGCGTGGAGAAATTTCAAGTGGAACCCTTCTCTTCCGCGCGCGTTCAAAAGCAACATTAAACAAGAAAAACTTTGGTTTATCAAAGACGGGCCCTTACAAGCTGGAGTTGATTCGGGAGACGTTAAGTTCAAGAGTTAATTGAATTCCTTACATTTTTCTGTTTTCGAAGTATAGCAAAAATGGAAACCCCCAAGAACTTCAAACCAAACTGTAGCTGCTAGAATTAAACCCCTGAATTTTCTTACAGCCCTCGAATTTTCAGTATTTTACAATACAGTAAGAAATGCCAACCGTTTTTTAATTTGTGTTACCTGTATATTTGCTTAAGTACTTGTCGCATGGTGATCCCCAGCTAAACGCCTGGGGTTAAGGGTTCCTCTTGGATGAATTTTTTTATACACTATTTTGTGGAAGTCTTAGCTTGTTTTCACCTCGAAATGTTTTGATTCCGCAAAACTAACCCTGTGTAGATCCAGCGTTTTTTCCCCTCTTTTATGAGCTATATGGACTAGATTTCAAATGCGTGAATTGAATCAAAAGGCCGAACTTTATGACAGACTTTTCATAACCAAATTTGTCATATGGACATCAGGGTTTTATCGGAAACTAAAACAATCGTATTTTCCATATTTTCACCCCGTGAAATACGGAAAACGTTATGTACCAAAGGTCCCGGATGTGCGCGCGCACTTTGGTTCCCGCCTTTTGCGGTTTTGCTCCTTCTTTTCTGTTCCTCGCAATGGTAACTTCTCTACAGCATGTTGACATTTCAGATGAAGATTTAGTTAATTTTGCTAAAGAAAATGCAAATACCGGAAAGAAAAGAGCATACGATGTTGGAATCTTCAGAGAATATATGGATACCATTCAACCAAAAACACTGCTCAATTTTGCAGTCTTACATTTGTCAAGGCGTAACATACGTCATCCTAATTTGATTTTACTTTGTTTGTTTTTGTCCATATAATAAAAAGAAAATTACGCGGTGGCTTGAAGATATGAATTTTATTTTCTCGTGCTGAAAACCGCTCGTTCGTAAAATATTGTTTTCACTACCCGAAAATAAAATTCATATCTTCACGCTACCTTGTAATATCCGCTATAAAATTACTTTCATGCGTGTATTCTACTCCGGGAATTTCTCACATATTTTTACCTTTTAAATGGCGTATGTTGATCCGTATAACCGACGTCCAAAACTTCTTGAAGATGGTTGCGTTCAACAATTGATCGCACCTCCATTTTTCACAGGCTCTCTTAAAACCTCCGAATATGAGCGTCATGGAGGCATCATGGAGGCATTGCAATAGCCCACCCCTGTCCCGCCAAAAAACCACGGTCAAACCATAAGACCTAGTCTTGCGTAACCCGCCCGCAAGGATATCATTAAGCAACCACTCAATCATACAGTGACCTCGAAAAACCTACTACTCGGTTTGGTTGTATTTGGTTCCATTTCCTAATTGACGTTCTTATCCTTACCCAGGGTGGCAGAGGCTATCATTCATTTATTTATTTATTTATTTATTTAATTGTTTGTTTATTTATTCATAGTTTTGCGAGAAAGTGAGAGCTCCAAACCGGGCCTTTTCAACCACTAATACGGATGAATTCTCTTCTGTCGACATACATGTTCTCCGCACTGCTTTCCATAAGTTTCTTCTCACACTAATTAGGGGAATTTTATCAAATGAAATCAATATATTTAGTCTTTGGTGATTATTTTCTGTATTCTCATGACCTGTGTTGTGAAGTGAAATTCTTGTTGTTTTGGAGTTTCTTAATGCTAGACTGACTTGAACGATTTTGCTAAATCCGCATGTTTATTTACGTTGTAAAATTAGTAACCTCGACTGTGCTGATCGTGAAATCAACACAGGTGGTCACATTTGCAAATAATGTCAATGAGGATTAAGATTATGAGACATTTTTTCTCTTTTAACCAAAATATTGAGGTCACCACCAAGAATTGCTTTATCTAGTTCAGTAGTATGACGTAAACAATGTAAAGGCATTCAACTTTGTTAGTCACTTCTCAATATAATTTCCTTCTTCTTCTTCTTCACATCTTGTACTCAGCTGCGAAGCAAGGCTAGGGTTGTAGCTCTAGGGTCGTGTTCTATTGGGATCAACCATTTCAACCAAAGCCGGATTTGGTTGAAACAGTTAAGGTTCCCGAATAGAACACTTTTTCAACCGTTTTTCGTTGATGCCCGGTTGTGA
The DNA here is from genome assembly GCA_964017195.1 of Siderastrea radians. Classification (NCBI taxonomy): domain Eukaryota; kingdom Metazoa; phylum Cnidaria; class Anthozoa; order Scleractinia; family Rhizangiidae; genus Siderastrea; species Siderastrea radians. The sequence goes on along the minus strand of OZ024891.1, from coordinate 31,738,565 downwards.
CTCAGGGCAGAGTCTTACCCAGACTTCCTCAACTTCTTCTGCCAAGGTTGGCATGATGGCGAAAGGCCGACTCGTTGCTTCGGTTGTCTTTCAAGAACTGTTAGAAGAATTGGTTGTGTCACTGTTCTGTTAACGTTGATAAAATTAGAATATTTATCAACATGTTTTGTCAGAGTGTGACTGCATCAAGAGGGAAACCTCTCTTATATTAAGGTCTGATATGGTTCTGGTTCAAGGTTCGGGTTGTTGCTGCTTGACAATTTCACTGTGACGACATGCACACTGGAGCAGTTTACGCGCAAAACCAATGATGCAAAGTACAAAAACTGATGCTTGCTAACATGTCAGCGGATTCTACCCATCGTTTTCAACCGTTTCAACCAAGCTTTGAGCTGGTTGAAAATGTTGATCAACCAAACCAACCAAAACTGTTTTTTTTCCTGGTAGAAAACGGAAAAACTAAACCAACTGAACCAAACCAACCAAAAACGGTTGATCCTAACAGAACACGGCCCAAGTATTACTTTGAGGAACAGACCTCAGTAAGGAACGTGGATGGGCAAGGAATTCCCTCCGTCAACCACACCTTCTAAGGAACGTCTTTCAGGTCAACTTGGCTATAACTTAGCTTGAGCGCAAAACTTCTCGCGTAGTTTCTAATTAGGGCAACTGGTACAAAGATCAATAAACCAGTGACAATTCCGAGATTCCAGGTTAGCACTCCATAACACCTGTATGTTTGTTCAAGTAGTGACATTGAAAGGAAATCGAATTTAGATGCGTGTCACTACTGGGAGTCTACTGGGGCTTCTCAAGGGCTAATTTGTGTAAGAAGGCTATTCAAACAGGGTATTTGATCCTTGTATACTTCCGAAAAACTGCCTTATGTTCAATAAGTATGAACGTTTCACATAAACTGAAAAGTCATTCGACGTACTTCCCTCGATGATGCGAATTTAAACAGCTGACGCATGTGTGAGAAACGAAAAGGTTGCAAGTGGCACTTCGTCCTGGTTATGTCGGGGTTCCACTGTATTGTATCATAAACTCATGGTTTCCGAGAAGTTGGCCATAGCGCAAAAATCTGACCTAAAAGGTTTTGCAGTCCCCGTGATGCATAGACAAATTAGGGCCTCCACCTAAAACCCTGCAATTTCAATTTAGGATATATTTCACCCGTACGTAAGGGTTATGCTAGTAATCTACATCGATTATTACGGACGATAACACACACCGTAAAATAGTTTGTTCTTTCAGAGAGACAAATCATTCTGTGTATTTAAAACTAACAATTACGCGATAATAGGGGCCTTGACTCAACAAGAATTTTAAATTTATACAACTATGAAATTTGAAAGACCATGGACAACGTAATTCTTCCCTTTCACGTGAACAAAAGACAAATCGACTACCCAAGATTGCGGATGCAAGATATAAAACTAAATCAATGCTTCTTGGAAAAGAGACGTTTCTATCTAAACTAAGTCTCTTTTGAGATTCCCTTATTTCATATCCGTTATAAGGCAAAAGATTGCCAGAGGGACAACTAATGAAATATTTATGCTTCTAACATTGAATCGTTTGACCACTGGATTAACTAAAGGCATGAGAGTTGTTCTTTTTCAATACTTAGCAGAACACCCATATATCACTACAACCTAGCTTAAATGCGTAGCCGGTTTTAAATTTAGGTTAAATGTGTAGCCGTGAAAATTCAACACTCACAACATAACTCGAAAAGGAGCTACTTTCAATATTCTACACGTGGACGCCACTTGCAAATTAGGTCATGCAGGTGATCACGCACTGGACATACAGCGTCCAACACTCGGCTTTTCATTGGTAGGTTTACCTGAGGAGACCAAACGACACTTCAGAATCCACTCTGAATATGAAGGCCACCTAACCAGCCGGCCGACCACCCGCAGAAAATGAAGTCATAATGGAGTCTCCAATGAGAACAATGAAGAAAATGTTTATCGCAAGCTTCACTCCAAATCTCGGCTTCTCATTGGTAGGTTTACCTGGGGAAACCAAACGACCCTTAAGAATCCACTCTGAATATGAAAGCAACCTAACCAGCCAGCCATCCACCCGCAGAAAATAAGGTCATAATGGAGTCTCCACTGAAGACAAAAAAGAAAGTATTTATCGCCTAGCTTCACTTCATCGCAGACCATCAAGAGGCCAAGACCAAAATCTTCAGTGCTATACTTGAGAACTGGCCATACAGCATTTTGGTAAGATTTCGTAATTATATACGGCTTTTCCCATTTCGAATGTAACCAAGCTTCTTGCACGCTTTTTTTGTCTCTTTTTATTTACTTGTTTAAATTATTTCTCTTAGAAATTTTTTTAGCAAAACCTCTAGGGAATTAATTGAAAACAACTTGCATAAAAAGGAGCCGATCTTTTTGCGTACTCACTAGTTTGGGCTAATAATTATGGAAGTACGAAAATCTGAGGAGGATGTAAAGTAACTTTTTTTACGCAGAAATTGTATTCTTTCGATTGATGCCTTTCGTGTCCCCTTTATTTGTTTTTCTTTGGTGTGGTAGGGGTCGGAAGTTTTCAAAGATGGAAGCAAAAACGTACGTTTTTGATAGCAAGCGAACGGAATAGCTCTTTAGAATTGTCGAATATAATTAGGACAAAATTCCTTGATTTTATCTTATCCTCTAGCATACTCTGTCAGCTTTTCAAAAGCTCTCTTGTAAGATATTTTTTGAAATCGGAATTTTACGGGATTTTGTTTTCTTCCAGGATTGATTTCACAAAGTAAATAGCCTCCTGAAAATATAAATCGGCAATCTTAGTGGACTTTGAAAAGCATTACCAGTACAACCAACACAGACTAATTTACATAAGCTTCCGCTAGCAGTTTACAGGTCTTTTCATACGCTGAAACATGAAGACTTTCATACCCTGGGTACTAGAGTTCCTCTCTTATGCTTGCGCTGTAAAACGTAGCGAGAAAAACCTCTGAAACTCGGGCAAAAGTTTTTACAAAAGCCGAGAAACACAAAAGAAATGAGGCTCATTAAACTAGATGAGGTCATTCCGTTTTTTTGCTGGTTTGGTTTTTGCATTTAGTATTGAATCCTGAGGGTTGGAGCCAACTGAAAATTACTGATCAGGAGGTCACTCCTGATCCGCTCAAATTTTGGGACAAATTTTTACTGTAATTAGCAAAGCAGACGTCGAAGTTAGATCAATGAAATGGCTACAAATTCTCCTTGACCATGTCATATTCTGAAGTCCGGGATGAATTCAGAACCTTCGATATCCATAATTTTTTTCTAGGTGGGCCCGTTTCGTCTGGTCCTGTACAGCGCCGCAAATGATCCCGAGATTGCAAATGATCCCCGACCGCAAATGATCCCCAAATTGGACTGCAAATGATCCCAGGTCCACAAATGGTCCCCACAGCGGACTGCAAATGATCCCGCTGAAAAAATTTGGAATGGCGTGGAGTTTCAGTGTAGATGAAAAAAAAACAGAAAAATTTCTTATTGATCGAGATCAGTGAAATAAAACATTTTAAAGGCTCTAGACCACAGTGGCATAGAAGGCAAACATGATTATGTTTAAAAAATATATTTTAAATTCACAAGTATACACAGATTGCACGGATGACCGACCGATGGTCGACCGAGACCGCGACAGTCGAGAAAGCCACGGGTGTCCAGGGCACGGTGATTGACATCTGGCTTTGAAATCAAAGGTCACTAAACAATGTGTGAGAAGGTCACTAGACCATGTATTAAGGCAGTGTCCTGTTCGCTTACGATCGCGCTTGTAGAAATTGCTAAACTGGTCTCCAATTTGAATACTCTCGTCCTTTCATTGGCGTTTTTTTGTTGGCGTTAATGCTGGTGGAGGTGACAAAGACCAGAAAATGAAAGTGATAAGAAAACCGAGCTAGGCTTGGATCTTGTCTTTTGTGCGTGTGGCGGAAATCCTGCCGGTATTATCCTTGGCAGCCGATGCCTTTTATACGTAACTATTTGAGTTGTCACGCAACCTGTCAAATGTGCATAACTTGTTGCATCGAGCTGGTTATACCCACCTGAGAAACCAGAAAAGTAATCTTTATTGTAAATTTGAGTGTTGAGGTGAACCCATTGATTTTTCCACTGAGCATTGCTGTAGAAAGGAAACGTTAACCCGCTCGAGATGAAGAAATATATATATATATATATATATATATATATATATATATATATATATATATATATATATATATATATATATTTGTAGCTGGCTGGTAAAATCAGTTAACATGAGCGGTGGCAAGTTTTCTCGTGACTAGCGCTCGTACTATTTGTACATGTATAAGAAAGCATTCTGTTATTCTGTTAACAGATCGTAAAGAAAATACATAAATTAAACCAGATACATTTACAGCCTGTATGCTAAACCAAAGGTACAAAAACAATTGCGAATTTATAGGACTACATTACCTAGTAACATTCTATTTCTTTATTTTATTTTTTTGGCCTCGAAATAAAATATCTAAGTCATGATTTATGGGGCTAAAACGTGCTTTTAGGAATAATAAAGACGAAAGCTCCAGTATCCACATTATTCCGTAGACATCACCATGCCTCTTTCCACGCCATTCCAGAGTCCACGCCTTTACAATGTCATCGCCGCTCTGTTGTCCACTCCATTCCTATTATTTAGCGGGATCATTTGCGGTCCGCAGTGGGGATCATTTGCGGTCCAATTTGGGGATCATTTGCGGTCGGGGATCATTTGCGACGCTGTACAGTCCCCCTGTAAGCGTTTTTATCCGGCCCGTACGCAGGGCCGCACAAAAAAAAAAATTATTCTATTAGTCTCTTTCCGCCCGACCGGCTGCGAAGGAGACTGGTATTCTATTGCACAAACTACGTCTTAACTCATTTACGGAAACACACAAGTTTCACCTTAAGTCACAACAAAACGGAAACAATATCACCCGTACGTCTGAAACAAGAGTCCTTCCAACAGTACAGGAGGGACGAGCTGGTGGTGGCGGAAGTTTACATCAGAATCCAAAATGTATTATTTCACTTTCTCTGCTATCCGTTTGCTTAGGGACCAAAATAGGTCAAAATAGACAGCAAAAATATGCAATGACTACTACAGCGATATATTTAACGGCCGCATTTATACCGGAGAAAATCTAAGACGTCTAGACGACTTTAACGTCTGCATCATTTTCAGTGTTAGGTTCACGGCAGAGAATAGTGACCTTCTTTCGACTTGCAATCTTTCGAAACGCGATGTAAACAGTTGAAAGATCGTTAAAACTGTCAAATTAGCATTTGTCTGGTTATTGACCGATGAAACGAAAACAAACTAATACTACGGACCTCAAAAAGCTGAAATAGAGTGTTGACCTTGCAGAGCTCCCAGTTTACGGATAACTCAAACGATATAAGCCTACTCGATTGGCTCGTCGTCCTCCATGACCTCTGATGGAATTGGACCTAGCTCTTTGTTCGCTAAACGTGCAAACAGTTGCTGTATCGTTTCCGAAATGACTTTTTGGTACTCCATACTCAACTTAATAAGTAAATCCATCGTCGTTACGAAAATTTGTGTTCGACATCCTATTGGCGAAATGCGGTTGTGCTTACATTTCGATGCATTTCAGTCTAGAGCCTGGTTACATTGTAAGTCGAAAGCAACGTTCACAGCGTCTGGTCTTTATACTGTGATAGTTTATGGTTTTAACGTCTGAGACACCTAAGTTTGGCTTCCGGAACCAGACCAAAAATGGCACTTGTCACACCCGCATTCCTCTGCTTATTACAGGGGCCGTCTAACCATTCCTTTCGGCGGAATGTCTGTTCGGAAGGCCAAAATCGCCTCAGTTGTTCGGATTAAATCACAATGAAAAACTAGACTTTTCTTTGCAAAAATGGCCCCTCCGACTTTTCAAACATCACAAAATTAATTAATTTTGTTTCAAGAGCTGGGAAATGAATATGTCAAATATGTTGTTTGTAGTGTTAACCAAGGTCAGTTAGGGGCTAGCCAAAATCAGCTCGGATAGTTGCGAGATAAGATTCCTTTCCCTAAAATTTTCTGCAGCCCAAGTTTTAATTAAAGAATCCCGACAGATCAACCTGTGTCAGTTTTAAACAACAGTGCCCCTTCAAAAGGTCCTAAAACAATCTGAGAAAACAAAAAATATGACACCTAGTAGTATTTTGCTCAACTTGTCTCTGTTGGGTGTCCGGTTAAATTACACCTGACGCGAATTTCTTAGCTTATATATGTTATGGATAAGCAATATCAGGGAATGGCCGCATGATGGAACTTTGATATGATGGCAAATAACAGGAACATTTTATTTGCAGTTGCATCAGCATGGCTAAAGTAAAGTCACAGACATTTTCTCGTACATTCTCCTGGTGCTTGTCGTGGTGTTTATAGTCTCACTTGAAATTGCAGCCAAACTTCTGCTGGAAAGAGCAAGAAAGGTAATAAAATATCCTTTTTTCGCCACCAGTTTAGGATGAGATTCAATGATTGTATGAATTACAGTCAATGATTGTCAGTTAGAAATCTGCTCTCAAATGATTTTTCCTGAAGTGTATATTTAATCCTGGCAAACAGAATATTTCACCCGTCACTTTTGAGGGATAAGGCATCTAAGTTGTGAAGCGTGCACTTGCATTTTCACAAATGTATGGCTTCAATACTGGGAGACAGAACCAATCTCCCTGGGAAACTTTTATTTTCACGGCTATTTATCGGGTTTTCAGATTCCAAATTTTTTCGGGATGGCCACAGTATTTTCCTTTTCCGTTTTTTATCACGTTTTAAGATAAAAAGCAATATTTCTGGCCGTTTGTGAAAAACGTCAGATTTACATTGTGCGTCTGAGCTAGTATTACTTGTGTAGCCGTTCTCTTTTTTGCAGTTTCATAATGAGAAAGACTAACTAAAAACCCGCAGGCACGGTGAAGATTTAACAAGCATAGAATTTAGCTATATTGAAATAAGGTAGTAAAAGGAGTGGAAAACAGATATCAAACTGTATAAAATTTGTTGTTTTTTATAGAAAATAAACTAGGTGTGAGTTCCGAGGAATGGCTGCAACCACTTAAAGACGGCAAGGCGTCCAATAAAGCTCTTAAGGCAACGGCAGTGCTTCTTGCAAAGAAGATGACTGATCCTGGTTTTATTCATGCCATTAAAGCAAAAGGGCAGCCATACGTGAAGATCGGTTTGGCAACAAACCCTTTCCAACGAATTAGGAATCTTCAGCCGGGAAGCCCTTATCAACTCCATGTTGCGCAGACATGGGAAGTGAAAAAGATGAAGAAAGCTGAAGACCTTGCCCACGACGTCATGGAAGAATATAATCGTGGCCTGCACCAGGACAACCCTTACGAAACAGAATGGCTCGATATGCCAGAAGGAGGACTTGACAAAGTCGACGAGATAGGTTCTGGCGCGATATCTTGCAAATATCCGGGGAAACAACAAAGTACGACGTGGAATAATGAGATGATAACTTGCCGAAGTGAACATTTGTTGTTACTATTTAGTCTCGAGTCAAATTGTTGTGTAAACGTAACTAACAACAGCAAATGAATCGCTTATATATTCATACATTTCTGTTGCATAAAATGGAGTACATTTCAACAGCAGTAATAAGGGTGGCTCAGATGGGACATATCCTAGCAACCAAATTCCCATACCAAGCAAAAAATTAACAATCAGCCTAGCGACCAAAAACAGCGTGGTCACAAAGGAAGTTGAAGACATGACAAGTTGAGTACTACGCCGTGAAAAGGCTGACGTCGTAGCTGAACTTGCTTCATATGAAATGAACGAGCATGGCGTCATTGCCTTGTAACGGTATTCCCCTTGGATTTCCCTGCACTCCCTTTGCATTCTCATACACTCCCTTAGCAAGCCATTGGTCAGCACATTTGACGAACTCATGGACGAATATTCTTAGCGCGAAAATCTAGTAAGCGTTGTTCAAACTTTTCATTCCTTACACTAGAATATAAACCCACATTTTCAGTCACACAACTTTGAATATCCCTTAACGCAGCTGTCATCAAACAACGAGGGGCCGGCTACCAATGACTACGTGGAAGCTGATTTAGTGGTGGAATTGAGTGATTCGGTAAGAATTTTTACCGTGTGAAACGTATTTTGCCATAGAATAAACCTTGCTATTGCTGTTTCACGCAACGCTACGCAAGTAATTATGCGAACTAAGACTTAGAGTGAATTTGCATGAAAGATTAGCTCTTCTTTGTTCAGAAAGAAAGAAACATCATAACATTGAGCGGTCGTTCAACGGGCTTAAGTGAATTGTTCATTTTTTTCGAATCGCGTGTTGATCCTTAAAGATAATTAGACATCAACAAACAGATATTCACTAAAAAAAATCAACTTTTATTTCAGTTGCTCAACTAGTACGAAGCAATTAATCGCCCTCTTCTTGAGAATACTTGTAAGGATGACTTTTGCGAAGACGCCGGGACCTTCTCGAAGGACGATCATCTTCCTCTAAGTAATTTACAAACTGGATTCGAGGACGTTTTCAGTAATAATAGGTCAGCATTTTATTCCTGTTTAGTGTCGAGGTAAGTCCAGTTTAGTCGAGGTAAGTGTCGAGTTAGGTCGAGGTTTGTCGAGGTAGGCGGAGGTGTAATCATCTCATTATAGAAAACTCGATATTTTTCACAAAAGATACTAGTTTGGATTCCCTTGGATTCCGCTGGATTCCCTTACCATAAAATTGGATTCCTTCATTGTAAAATTGGATTCCCTAATGCATCGGTGAACCAGTTGAGTTTGAGACTATTCTTGCGCTCGAATTCGACAAAAGCCAAGCGCCGCTAAACAACATTTGCAAATTATGAAACCCATTGAAGCGAACTATTTTAATAAAGTTTTAAAATCACTTTTTGTTCTCATATAAAAGACTGCTCGCTTAATGCACTCGAGTGAACTTAAATGTAAACATAATGAGACATCAAACACGCAGTTATTCACTAACAAATCAACTTTTATTTCAATCGCTCAACTAGTACAAATCAAACTCCTAAATAACATAACTAATCTTCCTTTTCTCCAGGAGGGTAAAAAATTGCTTCTGGTTGTAGTGTGTCACAGCTCCACAATCAAAACACCTCTTGATTTTCTCTTTCACATGTTTCCAGCCCATGGAATACTGTAACTCCAGACAGGGCAAATTTCACGGTTACCATGCCAAAAGCACTTGGGACATTTCATGACCGCAGTGCGATAAACATTTGAGCCTTCACAGTGTTGACACGGATTCGGATTCTTTTGCTGTATGATTGCAGTGCTTTCAGAGTCACTATCCTCTATTTCGCTTTCCGCTCCCAGATCACTGTTTTCAGTCTCTTGGGACTGACTCTTCTCAGAAGCCGTTCCTCGTCTTCTGTAGATTTGTCCTCGTTGTTTTTGAAGCCTTCATTGTCTTGCTATTCTTTTTCTTACAAATCGCTTAGAATTTTCTTATTCTTTATCAAACGCTTATCGACTCCGAGCTCTGCCAATCCATCTAGGAAAGTGTTGTGCACACGAGGTTTGGCTACGTCACTGCTATGCGGGAGTAACACACATTCGACTAGTTCTGAGATGTTTGTGACTGGAATTAAGCGCTGATGTCGGAGTAATTTCCCACGCGGTGTCCAAAACAAAATATCTCTGGAAGTGGCCATACTGTGCAACAGTTCTGAAGCACGTTTTCTGGAAACGGCTTGGGAAAGATTGTCCAAAACATCTTTGATTCGGGTTCCTCCTCATCACTCTCTTCGTCAGAGTAATCTTCCCTTTCGCTCTGTTCTTCTTCCTCCCAGTCTACCTTTCTCTTCATATTGATCAGCACTCGTTAAAGGTAAATGATAAATGATCAGACTTTAGAATGTGCCGTTGTTTTTATATCATTAGGAACACAGAGCTACTAAGAACAGGGGTCAGCAAATCTTGAATAAAACCACTACCCTCTTGTACAAGGGTTTGTTTCTTTGTCTTGTAGGGAATGTCAGGTAAAGCGAGGTTAACAAGTGCATCCTTATTTTTAATCAATTTACGCCTCTCTTCTTCCGAGATTGGTAAGTTTTCATGGAGTACATTAAGAATAACTTGCACCAATGCATGCATCTGATGTGGAGTGGCTGTCATTAGAAGAAACTTACGTTGCTCAGGAGAGCTTTCAGCTAAGAGTTGAAGGAAACCTCGATTTTCCTTTACAAACCGAGACATGGCGATGAAATGAGCTAATGCTAGTACGACACAGTCTTTTATGGTTTTGGTGATGGAAACAATAAAATTGGAGAGGAGAAGAGGAGGAGGAGGAGGGGGGGAATTTGTAGAGGAGGAGAGAAACAAAATTGTGGAGGAGGAGGAGGTAGGTATGTATATAAACAATAGAATTCAAAAGCCTACATAAATGTAAACCATTTGACTTTTTGTCAGTTTGCGTTAAGCTTTCACTGAGTTAACATGAATTGGTCCTGTCCTGTTTGTGAAAGCGTTTTTCGAGGAAAGATAACATGCAAAGGCACATAAGTAATAAACATGGTAACCCCGTTTTCAACCCAATGTATAATAGTGTGCCAAACCCAATGTATAGTATGCCAAACCCTACAGAAAAGTGTCAGCGGTTTCGCTTTATGCATCCGTTTACTTGTATGGTTGCTGGGATGACTGGATCGGGTAAAACGGTCTGGGTGAAGTCTTTGCTACAGCAGGCTTAAGAGGTAGTTCACTTACGCCCGGAGAGGATAGTTTGGTGCTATTCACAGTGGCAGCCCGCTTACATGGAGTTGATGGCAACGGTACCAAACATAGAATTTGTCAAGGGTGTTCCTTCTGAGCTAGAAAACGACTCCTTTTTTAACATCAACAAACGCAACTTGATGGTCATCGACGATCAGATGGAAGATGCGGGTGGAGACAAGAGAATCGTCAACCTGTTTACTAGAGGTTCTCATCATCGCAACCTCAGCGTCATTTATATCGTACAGAACTTGTTCCATCAAGGAAAAAATAGTCGAAGCATCAGCCTTAACAGTCATTACTTGGTTCATTTTAAAATGCCGCGGGATAAACTGCAAATTCTGACACTAGCTAAGCAAATGTATCCCGGAAACACTGATTTCTTTGTCAAGCGGTATGAGGAGGCCGTGCGCAGACCCTTCGGGTTTCTCCTCGTTGATGTAAAAACAACCACTCAAGATAACTGTAGGTTACGAACGAACGTTCTACCAGGTGAAGAACGATTTGATAACATAGGGGTACCAGACAACATCTCGCAAGAACTACTGAAGTATCTCAAACAACAGAACCTAGCGATGGTTCCAGTTCTTCCAGCGATGCAGAAATTGCAAGATTCTATGGACCGTCTCCTCTCTCGCAAAGACCTTGGAGAACATGAAAGAGCAAAGCAGTACATACAGCTACAAAACAAGTATTTGACATTTCAACAAGAGTTGAATTCGAGAAGCAAAGAATCTAGTCCACCTTACTCTGAAGAGCAAAGAGAATGTCTAGCAATCGTCTAGCAGATACTGTACCCGAGCCCATCCAAGAACCGGTAGCAGTCACAGTGAACCCAGTTCAGAAACCGTTGACTGTACAAGCGGTCGCTGAACCAGTACAAACACCCACTGTTCAAACACCGTTGACTGTACAAGCGACTCCCGCGAGAGTCTTGCCACCCTCATCCATCTTGACACCTACTTCCACAGTGGAAGCACCTTCGCAGAGAAAGTGAAAACGTCCTGGAATTCGGTTTGTCAATTACTTAGAGGAAGATGATCGTCCTTCGAGGTCCTTCGCAAAAGTCATCCTTACAAGTATTCTCAAGAAGAGGAAGATTAGTTATGTTATTTAGGAGTTTGATTTGTACAAGTTGAGCGATTGAAATAAAAGTTGATTTGTTACTGAATATCTGCGTCTTTGATGTCTCATTATGTTTACATTTAAGTTCACTCGAGCGCCTTAAGCGAGCAGTCTTTTGTATAAGAACAATAAGTGCTTTTAAAACTTTATTAAAATAATTCGCTTCAGTGGGTTTCATAATATGCAGTGTTGTTTAAGGGCGCTTGGCTTTTTATCAAATTCGAGCGCAATAATAGTCTCAAACTCAACTGGTTCACCGATGTATTAGGGAATCCAATTTTACAATGAAGGAATCCAATTTTATAGTTAGGGAATCTAGCGGAATCCAAGGGGAATCCAAATTAGTATTCTTTTGTGAAAAATATCGAGTTTTCTATAATGAGATGATTACATCTCGACCTAACTCGACCTACGTACCTTGACCTAACTCGACACTTACCTCGACTAAACTCGACTTACTTCGACACTAAACAGGAGTAAAATGCTGACCTATTACTACTGTTTTCGCTTTCTCTGCGAAGGTGCTTCCTCTGTGGGAGGGGGTGTCAAGATGGATGAGGGAGGCAAACCTTTCGCGGGAGTCGCTTGTACAGCCACTGGTATTTGAACAGTGGGTGTTTGTACTGGTTCAGCGACCGCTTGTACAGTCAACGGCGTTTCGGCTGGGTTCAATTCGCTGCGACTGCTACCGGTTCTTGAATGAGCGTGGGTACATTATCTGCTAGAAGATTGGTAGAAATTTCTCTTTGCTCTTCAAAGTAAAGTTGTTATTAAGGTAAAGTTGTTATTGTTAAATTTGATATTAATAAAGTTGGTATTATTGTTATTATCATAAAGTAGGGTAGACTAGATTCTTTGCTCTTCGAATTCAACTGTTATTTAAATGTCAAATACTTGTTTTGCAACTGTATGTACTGCCGTGCTCTTTCATATTCTCCAAGGTCTTTGCGAGAGAGGAGACGATCCATAGAATCTTGCAATTTCTGCATTGCTGGATCGGAAGAACTGTAGCTGTCGCTAGGTTCTTTTGCTTCAGATACGTCAGTAGTTCCTTTGAGATATTGTCTGGTACCCCTACGTTATCAAATTGTGCCTCACTAGGTAGAAAGTTCGTTCGTAATCTACAATTATCTCGATTGGTTGTTTTCAAATCAACGAGGAGATACCCAAAGGGTCTGTGCACGGCCTTCTTATATCGCTTGATAAACAAATCAGTGTTGCCGGAATACATCTGCTAAGCCAGAGTCAGAATTTGCAGTTTATCCCCCAGATTTTTGAAGAGAACCAAGTAATGACTGTAAGACTGATGCTTCGACTACTTTTTTCTTGATGGAATAAGTTCTGTACGATGTAAATGATGCTGAGATTGCGATGATGAGAACCTGTTGTAAACAGGTTGACAGTTTTCTTGTCTCTGGCCGCATTTTCCATCTGATCGTCGATCACCATTAAGTTGCGTTTGTTGATGTCAAAAAAGGAGTCTGAAGGAATACCCTTGACAAATTCGATGTTTGGTATCGTTACCAGCAATTCCATGTAAGCGGGCTGCCACTGTGAATAGCACCAAACAACCCTCTCTGGGGGTAAGTTAATTACCTCTTGAGCCTGCTGTAGCAAAGACTTAACCCAGACCGTTTTACTCGATCCAGTCATCCCAGCCATGCACGTAAATGGATGTACAAAGCGAAACCGCTGACAATTTTCTGTAGAGTTCGGCACACTATACATTGGGCTGAAAACTGGGAGTCGAGGTTAATGTGGTCATGTGCTTTTGCCTACTATCCTTTCTAGAAAAACTCTTTTCACAGACAGAACAGGGCCAACTCATGTTAACTCAATGAAAACTAAACTCAGACTGACAAAAAGTGGAATGTCTCACATTTATATAGGCTGTACTACCAACCACTCATTTCTACTGTTTTCGTCATCACCACAACCATAATTCTGTTGTTTTTCCACCACCACCACCAGCACAATTCTATTGCTTCACCACCACGACCACCACAATTCTTTTGTTTTCACCACCACCACCACATTTCTATTTTTCACCACTACCACCACCAACGCCACCACCACCACCATCACCACCACCAAAGTGCTGTTGTTTTCACCGCCACCACCACCACCACCACAATTCTGTTGTTTCACCACAACCATCACCACTACAAGTAAAAGACTGTGTCCTACTAGTATTAGCTCATTTCATCGCCCTGTCTCGAGTAGTAATGAGCAATCAAGGTTTTCTTCAACACTTAGCTGATTGCTCTCCCGAGCAGGGTCAGTTTCTTCTAATGACAGCCTCTCCACATCAGATGTACGCTTTGTTGCAAGTTATTCGTAATGTGCTCCTCAAACACATACAAGTCTCCGAAGACGAGAGGCGCAAATTGATTCAATTTAAGGATGCTCTTGTTAATCTTGCTGACCTCGACTTTCCATATAAGACAAAGAAGCAAACCCTTGTGCAAGAGGGTGGTGCTTTTGTTCACGATTTGGTGAACCCTGTTCTTAGTAGCTTGGGGTTCCTAATGTTATAAAAACAACGGCACATTCTTAAAATGTCTCAAGTGTTTTTGGTATGATAACCGTGAAAGTTGCCCTCTATGCAGTCACAATACCGGGTATTCCTACAGATCAAAAGCATTTGAAGGAAGAACTGAGGAGATGTGTTGATTGTGGAGCTGTTTTACACTACATCCGGAAGAAGTCAAAAGAGTCTTCATACCCTCCCAAAGAAGAAGACGGCGATTAAGTCTGTACTCACCACTTTGCTTTGTACTGGAATTGATGAGCGATTGAAATAGAAGTTCATTTTTTTAGTGAATATCTGTTTGCTTGATCTCTATTTATGTTTAATGATCTACAAGCGATTCGATAAAAATGGACAATTCACTTAAGCCCATTGAACGACCGCTCAATGTAATTCTCTTCCTTCTTTCTTAACTCACTGAACGAAAAGTACTAATCTTTCATGCAAATTCACTCCCAGTTTTAGTTCGCATAATTACTTACCTAGCGGTGCGTGAAACAACAATGACAAGGTTTATTCTATGACAAAATGTGTTTTACACGGTAAAAGTTCCTACCGAATGACTCAATTCTACCACTAAATCGGCCTCCACGTAGTCATTGGCAGCCGCCACTCGTTGTTTGATGACAGCTGCGTTAAGGGATATTCAAAGGTGTGTGCTTGAAAAGAGAAAACGTATTGAAAACGTCAGTTTATATTCAAGTGTAAGGAATGTAAAGTTTGAACAACACTTACCAGATTTTCGCGCTAAGAATATTCGTCCATGAGTTCGTCAAACGCGCTGACCAATGGCTTGCTAAGGGAGTATATGAGAGTGCAAAGGGAGTGCAGGGAAATACAGGAGAATACAGTAACAAGGCAATAATGCCATGCTCGCTCATTTCATATGAAGCAAATTCAATTACGACGTCAACCTTTTCACGACGTAGTGCTCAACTTGTCCACGCCTTCAACTTTCATTGTGACCACGTTGTTTTTGGTTGCTAGGCTGATTGTTTATTTTCTGCTTGCTATGGGAATTTGGTGCCTAGGAAATGTCCTATATGAGCCACCCTTATAACAGCATATTACTCTAAACCTTTGATTCTGTAACAGCTCCGCCAGAATTCCATATAGCTCTTATAAACAAGGTTGCTACAGTAATTATCACACCATTGAAAAAAAAGCTATTATATGTAACTGTCATCTGCGTCTACTGAATACTATTAAGCCACTTCCGAGTTGTCTGGTGCCTATTTTTGAAAACGAGGCCTGGTGCACAACCTTTCATATGACAATGAGTTTTATTTGCATGTGAATGAAAATTCGTTTTTATATGAAAAGCCATACAATAAGGATCGCTTCGAAAAAGAGGCACAAGATAACTCGGATTACGGCCCATTGCCATATTGCCTTTGTCTTCGACCATTGCCTTTATACTGCATACACCGGGAAGTTAAAGGGGCTATGTCGTGCTATTTTAGTATCTTCTTAAAAAGCTAAAAAATGTCTTCCCATCAATTGAATTCCAAAAATAATGGTCTAGCTTTGTTGTTAAAGACTATCTCACGGCACTGAAACTGTTTCCTGTCGTCTGTTGCTACCTATGGCGAGGATAGAAATGAATTGAAACTTGAAAAGCTTGGGCCAATGTTTTCAAGTTTTGATACTATGTTTCAATATACAGATTTAGCCAAGCCTAAAAGCGGAGCCGCCAAGCAATAAACTGGTGTTCATTTCTCAAAAATAGTCCTGAAACTTTTGAGCCTGAAATATATTTCGGGCCTTTTTTGGCTCGTTCGCTATCGAAAAGTGTTTCTCAAAAAGCCCGAAAGTGTTCCGAATTGTCCTCCAATATTTTAGAGATCTGTTCTTTAAAACCAAGCTCGAAAGGTCATTCTAGAGGCTTAGCACACCCTGATTATTTTTTTAAATTTTTTTTTTACTTACGAGCCGTCTTGCTTGGTCTTTGCAATGTTTCCATAATCCATATCCTGTCATTAACTGTCAAGGCTTGTCAAATCTCCTTGGATTATTAGCTGTTCGCTTGAATGAACTTGAAACGGCGCTCATTTACAACAACAAAATGAAACGTATTCACGACTGTTTAAATGGGTTATCTTCATCGCGTTCGGATGTTAACAAATAACATGAACTCTCACTATTAGTCTGATCATAAACTTATACTGGCATTTCACCGGCATTTTACTAGGATTACCGGGGAGCTTTGAAGCACTTGTAATAAACTTATCGAAGAAATGTCGCGTAGGTTTTAGCAGCCGCGAAAAAATTCGAGCACTTTGAGGAACACTCATTACTTTCCGGATAAAATAGCTTTAAACTCAAAACTGCTTCGCTTATAGTTACTTAAGTAACCCTTACATTTCGTTCTCTAACTTGAGACAATCAAGATTGAAAACAAACAAACACCGTCCAAACATTCTTAACTCTATAGCATAAGTTTTGCGGCTGCAAATTGTTTGCAATTCGAGCGCTTTTAGAAATGCACAGAACTGTTTTTGGAAGCTTTTCGGATATAATAGGTTTAAACCGACAACTGCTTCGCTTATAGTTTTTTAAATAACGGTTATATTTCGTCCTCTAACTAGAGACCATCAAGATTCAAAACAAACAAACACCAAACACGCTTTAAATTATGCCGGCATAAGTTTTGCGGATGCGAAGTGGCTTAGCGGTTTAACAAAAAACAAAACGAACACGAAAACATGTCACACTGAACTCACTCACTGAAACGGCGAGTCTAAGTTTAGTCGCTAAATTGGGACAGAAATGTCATTCACTTCAACTGGAGAAACTAAAAAACATAACAATGTGAGGGAGATAAAATATTCCACAACTGAACAAAAAACTTAAGGAGCTTTACACTAAGACTATAAACTTAAAAATGACGACAGAGCGACTCTTCAGGTGTTGAATACTAAATAAATACGATAAATACGAATTAGTCAAAACAACCCAATATGCGTCGCCGAAGAAAAACAGCCTGCATTGAAAAAAACAACACAGACTCAGTCTAGAATAGTCACGATTTCCACTTTTCGGATAAAATACAGTAGAATTCCTCTAAGAAAAATATTGAAAATTACGCACTAAAGTTCAAAAAGAAATTGAGCTTGATTAAGCTTAAGTTAACTGAAGCCTAAATATCAGATTGCGCACTAATGAAAATTCCTTTAATGAATATACACAGAAAAAGGACAAAGAACCTTCAAAAACATGAAATGTCATTCACATACGAAGCATTCGTTTGCCCAGGAAAGCAAACTGCGTTCAATTTTCCCCTCGAATGAAGTTACTGGCAAGCCGGCAAACGGGGACTACGAACTATTTTTAAACAAGTTTTTAAAACATTTCAAGAAAATTACCGTAATTTACTAAACATGTAAAGTCGCTCAATTAAGCAATTTTTACAATGTAAATCCACACTCAAATCTGTAATTTACTTTACCACTGAACTGAAAGAAGGCCTTGAAAATCTAAACGAAAGTCGCCGGGTTCTTTCCAGATCTCCTTAGCGTTGAAAAAAAAAACAAGTATATCCTCGAGCAAGGATTTCTTGCCTTCAAGCTCTGCAGTATCTTCTATATGCGCCATCGAGATTATAGCAATCCTTTTCCTTTTCATGATGAACTGCTACAAGTCTTCATTTCAAGAATGTATTACAATTATCGTATTGAAAGTCGAGCGTACGAGGAACCAGCCGCCATATTGTTTACTTCAGCTACAAGAAAAAATGGCATTCCACCTCCCCTGGTCAGGCTGTCTTGGGACTCCCGTCACCCTCCCCCCAGAGTCTGTACGGACGGACGGACGTACGCTGACGTCAGAACCAAAATTTTTCGGATCAACGGGTTACCAAATTTTCTTACCAATGGTGCTCCGCGAGCTCCGCTAAAAAATCTTCAAAAAAATTAGTACGGTTTATAGGTTTTTAGCACAAAGTTGCCCTAGGTCTGGGGCTGGGGATAAAAGTGCTTACATATCCCTACACTGCAAGCAGTCGTCCTTCTTACCCCAGACTCTATGCGCAAATGGAGTCTGACTGCAGTTATTTCGTGCTGGAAGTATACCCAAGCGTAGAGACATTTCAAGTAGGACCCTTCTCTTCTGAGTGCGTTCAAAAACAACATTAAACAAGGAAACCTGTGGTTTATCAAAGTCGGGCCCTTACAAGCTGGAGTTGATTCGGGAGACGTTAAGTCCAAGAGTCAATTGAATTCCTAACATTTTTCTGTTTTTGAAGTAGCAAAAAATACATATACTAAAAATGGAAACCCGCAAGATCTTAAAACCAAGCCGTAGCTGCTAGAATCAAACCTCTGAATTCTCCTACGGCACACGCATTTTCAGTATTTTACAATACAGTAAGAAATGCCATACGTTTTATAATTTGCTTTACTTTTATGTTTGCTTAGCTACTTTTCGCATGGTGATCCTTAACCAAACGCCAGAGGTTAAGGGTTTCTCCTGGATGAATTTTTTATACAACATTTTGTGGAATTTTTAGCTTGTTTTCACCTCTAAACGTTTTGATTCCGCAAAACTGACGCAGTGTAAATTCCAGCGTTTTCGTTTCCTCTTATATGAGCATTATGAGCTAGATTTCAAATGCGTGAATTTAATCAAGAGGCCGAACTTTATGACAGACTTTTCATAGCCAAATAAATTTACTGTCATGCATGTATTCTACTCCGGGAATTTCTCACATGTTTTCACCTTTTAAATGGCGTATGTTGATCCGTATAACGTCCAAAACGTCTTGAAAATTGTTGCGTTCAACAATTGACCGCGCCACCATTTTTCACAGGGTCCCCTAAAACCTCCAAATATGAGCGTGATGGAGGCATTGCAATAGCCCACCCCTGTCCCCCAAAAAACCACGGTCAAAACTTAAGAACTCTTGCGTCCCCGCCCGCACAGGATATCATTAAGCAACCAATTGTTGTGAAGCTAATTCTAGGGAATTGATTTAGTTGTTTTTCTAACCTTGAAATAAGTCTGTTTGTCTACGTAACTAAGGCGTGCTGTAGACAGGTTTACCATTTCCCGTAAGCTTTGCCAAGGCCTCCTTGAACATTGAGTTCAAGGGCAATTTCTTCGCAAACACTTTTTTTCTCGTACCGGATTGGCCGCACTTAATCTGTCTTCCCTTCGCCAAATGGTTCCTTGGTCCCAGCTGTTCTTCTTTTGAATTCTTTCAACTTTATCTTCTTCTGGCACCATCTGGTCTTCCTCTAACATGTCGAAAACTGTTTACAGCACAGCATAAAAGAAGCTTGATTGTAGCTAGTAGTTGACTAGAATCAGCGGAGACGTCATAGAAGCTGTAAGTCGCTGCAATAAAGATGCTTTCCCCTGGCAGAGTCTCGACGCATCTCGTCTTGCTAAGCGAGTGCTCAACAAAATTGGTGGAAAATCCGGGTGCCTGTACCTTCAACTTTTTCGAATAATACTTCATTGTTGAACTGTGTTAAATTAAAGGAAAACAACGGCCAAGAAATTAATTGAAACGAAAAGAAACAAATATGGACCAGACAACCTAAATCCTCCCTATCTTGTCCTAACTCGAGAAATGGGTCCTCTACCAAAGACTGAAACTGAAACGCACGACGTGAGCTAAGCAAATCGTTAAAATCCAATATTTCTTCAAACTCACGCCACGCAAAATATGCAAGATCTCTAGCTAACCACAGATAACCAGCTACCTTTAAAGCAAAAAAGAACAACACAGAATCGGTTTTGTCTGAAACACTGAAAAAAATTGGGCGGAACAGTCGCACGGAACTGTGCGTTAACGAACGGCTCAATAACCATAAAGAAACTACAAATGTTGACAGATTCAACCAAATCATCAAACTCCCATACAAAAGACCGACCGTTAGGATAAAACATTCCCAGTAATAAACCAAGAGATTGCCACGAAAACTGTTGTGCAACATTAAAAACAAGTGGAATTTGTTCTGAACATTGAATACTAGTACTACACGTAAATGAGGCAAACAAGCAACTTACTGACGCCAATCTAATAATTGAAACAAGCTGCCTAGCAAAATTACTCGATGTAAAATTAATTATGCCAACCATGGCAATAGTTTTAGCAAAGCTCAGTTCAGTTCTTTCAAGAATTCCCAGCGTTCTCTACTTTGTCTTCCAAGTGGTTCCCATAACGAGCCAGACGGTCTTAGCAACCAAAAATTACCTTGGGATCCCGCAGAGATACGTGTCTTAAAGACACGTATCTCTGCGTGAAGCCCAGTAACTTACTAGCATTCCAATGTAATTAAATCAGTTTTGATGATCGTTTCTGTTCCACTTAGGCGTTAATTTTCGCGCGAATGTGTTATAATCTTAAGCGTGAAATTCTTTCTTGCTTGTTTTAATTGATTCTAATGTTATTCATAGCGTTTGAGAGATACATAAACAGGTTTTAATTGCGGTGTGGCAGGAAATCGCTTAAAAACGTGTAGCCTTGAAGAAGAAAAATTTAGGCTGTTGACCACGCGACGGATCTCCATCGGCAAATCGAAAAAACTACACTCTACTCAAGCACACTGTCCTGGCGCTAGTTATACTGCAAAATAATTTAAAATTTCATCCCGCTTCACTCGATCGGCAAAGCCTGAAACAAGGATATCAGCGCTGAAATACTACGTGAAATTATCAGCCGCTTAAATTTCTTCCAGACGAGCTAATATTATCCTTTTCCGCTAGGAGATTTATACCGCGTTTACATATTCCGTTTTTGCGACGATGAGCTCCTTCTGCCATGAAATAGTAAGACAAAGACTGAATTTTACCGACATAGGATTCTGGACCAGTATCTAGACTACGAGCAGTCTCTTTTCACTCAAGAATAGTCAGGCAAAAAGGAGACCCTGACATGTCGAACGCCCCAGGCGATTTTCGCGCTCGCTCGTGTCTCTCGCGTGTCCTTTGTGCTATGTCTTCTTGTGTACTTTCCGGTATCATGCAAAATAAATACAGAGCGAACCAAAATAAACTCACACCGGTTCGAAAGTCGCACCGGAATAATTATAAGCACCTCCAATTTTATTCTGGTTCCAACTTGCGAGAATACAGACAACATTTGACAGCGCAAGGCTCCCGACTAACTGAAGTGTTTGGGGGTTCTTTTGATGCACTGAGAATAGGCACAAGCATCAGAAAAAGGAAATATTTAGTCAAAAGAAAACAAAGTGGCCATTAAGCAGGCGGGCGTGAAATATACAGGCTTTGTGTGCGATAATAAAATAAGGCAATAATTCCAAACCGTTTTTTCAGGGGCTTATCTTTGAGGTAGGATTGTTTTGGGGGGAGGGGGGTTATTGATAATAAGACAAGAATCACTTTTTTCCCATTAAATTGGAGGGCGATTCTTCAGAAAAAGTACGGAGAATGTGTGACTTTTATCCCGGAAGTGCCTCTCGGCATACGGTGATGTTAGGACTCCAACTTGGGTAAACCAGAAAGGATGTACGACATTTGTCTAAAATTCTGTCTCAAAATGTTTGTTATGTTACATATCCCAGAAGCGCTCAGGCATACGGTGATGCCATGGACTCCATCCTGGGTGGACCAGGAAAAGATATCAACATTTGTCTTAACTTCTGTCTCAAAATGTTTGTTATGTTGCATATCCCAGAAGCGCTCAGGCATACGTTGATGCCATGGGCTCCAACCTGGGTGGACCAGGAAAAGATATCAACATTTGTCTAAAATTCTGTCTCACAATGTTTGTTATGTTGCATATCCCAGAAGCGCTCAGGCATACGGTGATGCCACGGACTCCAACCTGGGTGAACCAGGAAAAGATATCAACATTTGTCTAAAATTCTGTCTCAAAATGTTTGTTATGTTGCATATCCCAGAAGCGCTCAGGCATACGTTGATGCCCTGGACTCCAACCTGGGTGAACCAGGAAAAGATATCAACATTTGTCTAAAATTCTGTCTTAAAATGTTTGTTATGTTGCATATCCCAGAAGCGCTCAGGCATACGTTGATGTCATGGACTCCAACCTGGGTGAACCAGGAAAAGATATCAACATTTGTCTAAAATTCTGTCTCAAAATGTTTGTTATGTTGCATATCCCAGAAGCGCTCAGGCATACGTTGATGCCATGGGCTCCAACCTGGGTGAACCAGGAAAAGATATCAACATTTGTCCAAAATTCTGTCTCAAAATGTTTGTTATGTTGCATATCCCAGAAGCGCTCAGGCATACGGTGATGCCATGGACTCCAACCTGGGTGAACCAGGAAAAGATAGCAACATTTGTCTAAAATTCTGTCTTAAAATGTTTGTTATGTTGCATATCCCAGAAGCGCTCAGACATACGGTGATGCCATGGACTCCAACCTGGGTGAACCAGGACAAGATATACAGCATTTCTCTTAAATTTTGTATCGACATTTTTATTATGTTGCATATCCCAGAAGCGCTCTGGCATGCGGTGATGCCATGGACTACAACCTGGGTAAACGAGAAAAAGTATTCAAATGCGCGTGTCAACTCAGTTATGTTATTTTTACTACAGAGTGTATAACAGGGCTTCTTGTTTACTTGTTTATTTTCTTACGAAAGAGTTCATAGATGTTTAGTTTATTTATTTCGTTAAGGACCTCTTTGAAAACTGCATTTGTAAAAGAGCTACTTTTCTTTAAAAATAAATATAAACGTGGCGTGCGCTTACAGCGGCAGCTCATCACGCGCGGCCCACGTTTCCACGCGGCAGGCGATTTAGGCGCTCGCTGCTGCTGTGTTTTTTTCGCTCGATTATCCCTGAAAGGAGAGATTGCGAGCGAGTGGACGCAAGCGTTTACCTTATTTAAAGAAACGATCGAAGGAATAACTTACCTCGTTGTACGGTTAAGTTATTTCGCTAGACTACCAGTTACATGTCACAGTGGATTCCTTCCATTACCTGAAGACGTTTCGCCGCAGTGATTTGTAGTCTGTACTGCATTGTTCATAAGTAATTTTCGCCGATATCACGCTTTGTTTGCTTTGCGTTTGTAACGCGGAATGGCAAAGGTAACACCAAATAAGAAACAGCTCTCCTTTGGTAACTCTCCGATCAGAAAGATCAGAAAGCCCGCCACGTCTGCGAGCTGGTACTTGGCCACTTCGTTCATCAAACTTGCCAGTGGAAGGACTACACTGAAACGCCACATTTCACATATCTCCTAATTTAGTTAAAAAAACTCCCTGAAGTGCTTGTAGAGAGCTCGAACCGGCCGATTATTGAAAGCATCCATTCGCAGAAGGAAAGGAGTGAAAGATTGAATAATCGAATTTTACCGCTCTTGTCAAAATATTTATGAAATCCAACCTCTTTAGAACTTTAAGTCAAAAGAGCCCGATAGAAACCCTGCGGGTGTGAAACCGCAAGTCAAATACGGTGACCGCTAACTTGCAAGCCCATGACGTCACTCCCTAGCAACCAGACCTTGCGAATTTTTAAACTTCCGGTTCTCTCTGGCTCGTGATGTTGCGCTTGAAAACTTTTTCTGCTCCTTGCTTGACTGATCTTGGCTTCTGGCTCGAATAATCCTTGAGAATCCTGCGAGGCTGAGAAGAAGCTGAAACAACGTGAACAGGAGGAGTCTGAGGGGCTTGGAAACCAAACCGGTGGCCTGCCAGCCTGTGAAAACATTGGTAGGCAATGCAAAACGCTATGAGATTAACTATAGATAACCCACATGCGACATAGGCAATGTACTCTGTTACGGTGGTTTCAGACATGACCTCTATCTGATCATTCACATTGTCAGCTTTAGCTAGGGTTGCACTGAGCTGCCTATCATGGGACCGATATCGGTCATCCAAGCCATTTATTACAGTGTGGTTGATCACCAGTGAAACATGACCAGTGAAACATGAACCCGACAAATTAAACCTAAGAGAAGTCAAGTGTTCAACTGTACAAAAGTTGTCTTTGCTAGCAAACCCATGATCAGGAACTAATACCAAAATGTTAACATTTAAATCTCTTTTCCATCATGCTCAACGTCAACCATCGGACTGGCAAGCACCGACAAACCTTCCTCTAATGCAGTAATGGTTAACGATAACGACGGATCAACAACTAGTTTAGAAGACGAATGTGAGGAAACAAACTTTGCTCAATCCTACCAACGTCCTATCATTCAACCTGGAAACTTGGTTCAAAGTGTCTTGTATCTCAAAAAGCCTTAGAAAAGCTGTAAAGGCTCTACTGACCTCTGCTGAATACTTAGAAAGAAATTCCATTGTCATACTTTCATGGCACTGAACTGAGTTTGAAAAATTAGTTAGCTGCTTTTGCCAGTATGAAAAAGTAACGTCAACCCTCTTCAAGTCTTTGGTCAATACGTCCATTTTGATATTCTTTTGGTTTGTAAATTTAAAGAAGTAAACGACTTTTTCATTAACAACGCTAACTAAACTCTGCGAAATAAGCATCCCACGAGCGTTTCCTTTAAGTTAGGTTCGCATTTGTGACCTGTTCCTGTATAAATGGCTCTAAACAAGCCTAAGAGGAAACCAGCGTGACACATCCAGTTAGAACGACGAGTGCGATCTTTCGTTTGTAACCCCCGACGCTCATCGACCGAAAATCCTCGACCAAAACGTAAAGCCAAGAGACAGAACTCCTATAAGCTCTCGGACATGACATTTTTGATGGCTGACCAACCAAAAACTGAAACTACCTTGGCAAGTAAGTGTCACACGCTATCAACGTTGAGAAACCTGCCAAAGACAACAAGTGACGAGCCACTTTTTGAATACGACGACCTGTTTCTAACAACTGATCAAAGGAACGTGTTTTGAACTCTGAACAGGACCTATTGGACATCAAGAAACGATTTCAAATCCCAGTGAAATTCAAAACGGTGTGTACATTCAAAAGTTTCGTGCTCTGGTAATAGGTAAGTGGTTTTAGACTGTGACTAAACATCAAAGCAGCAGGGTAAAATGTAACCCTCTGGGTAAGGGAATCAAACTGCTAAGTCATCAGAAAAGTTACCAAACAGAAAGGAATGCAAATCGTAAGGGACCAATAAATTAGGTGGTATTTTCCCCTTGAATCCATTACTGAAAACTATCAAACCGTGTCGTCAGATGGCAAATCACCGGATCTCCGATCCTAAATAACGTCAGAAAAACATAAAGCAAGTTACTAAAAACAAACAAATTATGTCCGAGACTGCTCAAACATCTCGACGAGGCTTTTATCATATATATTCTCCTCTGGTTCCCAAGTTGACTGCTCTTCGGGGTACCCTAACCATTTAACGTAATACTGGATTTTCCCTTTTCTTTTACGACGCTTGAGAATTTTCTCAGCTCTGAAAATCGACTTGTTATCCACAACAACCTGTGCAGGTTGTGGCTGTTGACTCACAGTAACATTAATCTCATGCCCATCCTCAAAACAGTCCTTAGGAATATCTGTTTCGTGCAGATATGGTTCATCAGGATCATCGTTAACCGGAGGGTCAATTGGCCGAAAAGCAGAATCAACAAATGGTTTCATCCTATTGGCATGTGCAGCGAAAGTTGCCTTCTTGTTATTTTCAGTTCTCAATCTAAAATGCACAGGGGAAGATTGTTCGACAATTCTATAAGGACCAAACCAATTATGTAATAACTTATTGGATTGACCTTTCTTGGTTTTAGGTGTGTAGACCCAAACACGCTGACCAACTTCAAAAATAATCTTTCATTTTCTGCTGTGCGCGTTGCACATTTTCTCTTGCCAAGTTTTGAGATAATTCTACTTTTTCAACGATGCGCTTGCGGTGCTCAAAAACTGACGTCGTTACGTCATCGTCCACTGGGGGTAACAATTTGATATCGATTGGGAGCCACGCCTCGCGACCGTGGAGAACAAAGAAAAGTAGTCACCGATTGCCTCTGAAATGGAAGTCCTATGTGCCAATAAAATAATTAAGAGGCAAGAACTCGTTCCAATCTTTCTGATCCTTGGCAACATACATCGAAAGTGACTGACACAGCGTTGAATGAAACCTCTCTACCAGACCATCAGTCTGTGGATGGTAACTAGAGGTATTTACTTTATGGATTTGAAAGATATTACAAACTTCTGCGACAAGTTTGGATTAAAAGTTTGTTCCTCTATCAGAAAGTAAAACCCTAGGGGCTCCTTGTCTGGCAATGATTTCATCAAACAAAAGTAGAGCCACAGCACTAGCCTCAGCACTAGGAACTGCAAATCCTTCACACCAGCGATTTAAATAATCTGTCCAGACAATTATGAACCCGTTTCCTTTTCGAGACGGTGGAAGGGAACCCAAAACATCGAGAGCCACCCTATCAAAGGCATTTTCTACAGGAAGAGGAAGCATGGTGCTTTCCTAGAGTTTCTAGGGGATTTCCTTTTTGAACAATCCGTACATGACCTACACCAATGCTCAACATCCTTAAACATACCATTCCACCAATACCTTTGCTTCACCTTGTGAAAGGTTTTATGAACACCAAAATACGCACCAGAAACATGAGCATGAACATTAGATAACACGCCAAACTTCATGGAAGGTGGAACAACTAGCTGAGAAAACGAATCACGGGCATTACGTTTCTCGTCTTAATCTAAGCGATACAGTAAACCATCTTGGCCCACATAAAATTTGTCGCTTGTAAGCAAAATCTTGCGTGCACGTTTGTCATCAAACGGCAAAACATCACTTTCTAAGAAATCAATCATTTCGCTGAACTAACTCCGGGTCACGCCGTTGCATTTGCCTAGTCTTAACCATTTGAGAATCTTCCTTTTGAAGCAAACTGAACTCACAAGTGCTATAAGGACGCTTAGGTAAACTATCGGCGTTGTTATTTTCTCTTCCAGCCCTATAAGCAATATCAAGATCATACTGCTGAAGAAGCAATGACCACCGACGCCAGACGGCCAGTTGCATCCTTAACATTCATCAACCAACGGAGAGAACTGTGATCAGTAAAACAGTAAACTTACGGTTATGCAAATGTGGTTGAAACTTTTTTATGGCTTCAATTAGAGCCAGTGCTCTCTCTCAGCAGTAGAGTAGTTTTGCTCCGCGCAGTTTGAACCACGCCCATTATAGGCAATAACTACCTCTTTACCGTTTTGATTCTGGGCAAGAGTAAACCCAATTCCGGTTGGCTTCCTAAAATCAGGATATGCCAAAATAGGTGCAGCAACTAAGGCACACTTCAACTTGTCAAATGCGTCAGCACAAGATTGAGTCCAACAAAACTTCACTCCTTTCCTAGTCAATGCGTTTAGAGGAGCAGCAATACTTGAAACCCCTTTGATAAAACACCTATGATAATTGGCGAGACCCAAGAAAGACCTTAACTCCTTTAATTTGGTCGGGGTGGGGAAATCTTGTACCACACACACTTTAGCTGGGTCAGGACTAACGCCACATGACCAAAATATTTCACTTTCTGCTTAGCGAAACTGCATTTCTTTGAATTTAATTTGACATTTGCTTCTTGCAACCTCCGAATGAGCTAGATGTTCTTCAATCGGTTTAGAAAATATGATTATGTCATCAATAAAAATCAGTGCAAACCGATACTCTAATCCTCTCAAAATATGCCCCATAAGCCGCGGAAAACTAGCTCCAGAATTAGTAAGTCCAAATGGCATAACTAAAATTCATAAAGGCCATTATGAGTTACAAATGCAGTCTTTTCACGAGCAGATGGGTGGTGTTCAATCTCCCAATAACCCGATTTTAAGTCGAGAGTGGAAAAATACCGAGTACCACATAACGAATCTAATGTTTCTGATACCACGGGCATTGGAAAACTGTCCGTTCTTGTAATCTTGCTGATTGCTTGAAAATCAACACAAAATCTCATTGAACCATCTTTTTTTCTTACTAATACGACTGGTGAACTCCATGGAGAGACAGATTCTTGAATAATTCCCTTTTCAAGAATTTCACCTACTTG
This sequence comes from Siderastrea radians, assembly GCA_964017195.1. Classification (NCBI taxonomy): domain Eukaryota; kingdom Metazoa; phylum Cnidaria; class Anthozoa; order Scleractinia; family Rhizangiidae; genus Siderastrea; species Siderastrea radians. The sequence continues at coordinate 31,710,191 of OZ024891.1, read as the reverse complement.
CCGATCAATTTCTTGTTTGTTATCGGGTGTGGTCTGATAAGGTCTTTGCTTAATTGGTACCGCATCACTCGTGTCAATTACATGCTGAACAAGAGATGTCCTACCTAATTGATCATCTGAAAAAGCAAAAACATGACGATGATTGCGAAAAAGGTTCTGAAATTTCACCAGGCCATCCTCGTTCAACACACTATCTGCCAAATCTGGAAGATTTGAATACTCATTTTGAGGTGACTGAAGTTCACCATTGTCTGTACTACAAGTAAGTTGAACACTATCATTGAGTTGGAAAGTTGCTATACTCTGATCAACAGCTTCAAAATCTGCCAGCCTTGTTCTGCGGTAAATCTTAACTGGTTTTGCAGAAGGATTTACCATCCTGATAGGAATAGAGGCATCCTTAGTTATCTTAACTAGTTCCGATGCCCCCAAAATAGAATAGCGGCTAGGTAAATCAGACCTGGGAGCCACCAAGTTACAAACGCCTGATCGCAGGTTAACATTCCAATTGAACGTGTTTCGATACAGTTTTTTTGGAACCATACCTAACTTTTTGAATCGGCTCTTAGACAGTCTTCTCCTTGTCAGTTCAATGTGAAATTTGCAATACTTGTTGTTTTTGGATTGAACTTTAGCGTGGTTTACATTTTGTAAAAATCGATATTTCCATGACAACGATAAACAAAAATCCTCGAAAACAGTAAAATTGAAATTTTGCACGATCCAGATTTCGCTTCCAAAAGCAAATACCAGCATCTTAAACTGCGGTGTATGGCAAACAAAATATACAAGAACAAAACAATTCTGTATGTTTGTTTTGAAGTAAATCGCAAAAACATTTTCAACCTTAGTTTTTGCCTAGTAATAGTAAATGCACCGAAAAATAATCAACGCTTTGATGAAATGGCTAGTAATTACTGTTAAAATGTGTCTTTTACTTCCTATTTTACGCCTAGCAAGTTTTGTTGAAACTGGTGTTCGCGATCTCGCGAACGATTGTTTTTCTAAGATCATTCGCGTAATAATTTTGTGGTAATTTTTTAATTTGAGCGCTTTTGCGAAAATGTTAAGAACGGCTCGATAGATTTTTTTAAAACGTTAAACATGCGTGCTTGACGATGTGACCAGTTTCAGTTTTGAGTCTTATTAACATTAATTCACTGGAACACTTTTAGATTTAACGTTAAAGAGGATGTATGAACCGACGGAGGAGGTTGCGTTACAAATTCACAGTTGGCAAGTAGATGCTAATATATTTAAAGTAATGCGTTATTCATTGCCTCGTGATTTTTATCTGGTTTCTTTGTTCTTTGTTGCACTGTAGATTACAACGAAAAGTAAAAATCACGGAGGAATGCATATGGGTGTTCCACTGCATTGTATTATAAACTCATGGTTTCCGAGGAGTTGGCTGAGGCACAAAACTCTGACATGAAAGGATTTGTAGCCCCGGGATGCATGGACAAATTAGGGCCTCGACCTAAGACCCCGCAATTGCAATTTGGACTTATTTAACCTGTACGTAGGGGTTATGCTAGTAATCTACGTCGATAACACCATCACACCATGAAATAGTTTGTTCTTTCAGCGCCCTTAACTCAACAAGAATTTTAAATTTATACAACTATGTAATTTAAAAAGCAATGGACGAAGTTATTCTAGCCTTTCACATCAACAGAAGACAATTCGACGAATCAACGCATTTCTAACTGAACTAAGTCTCTTTTAGGATTCCCTTATTTCATATCCGTAATAAGGCAAATGATTGCCCGAGAGACAACTAATGAAATATTTATGCTTCTAACATTGAATCAGAAAAAAACATGAGAGTTTTTCTTTTTGCAATACTTCGGAAAACACCCATAAATGCGTGGCCAGTTTTTAATCTAGGTTAAATGTGTAGCCCTTAAAATTCAACACTCACAGGATAACTCGAAAGGGAGCTACACGCAATATTCTACACGTGGACGCCACTTGCAAATTAAGTCATGTAGGTGATCACGCACTGCACGTACAGTGTCCAATACTCGGCTTCTCATTGGTAGGTTTACCTGGGGAAACCAAACGACACTTCAGAATCCACTCTGAATATGAAGGCCACCTAACCAGCCAGCCAACCACCCGCAGAAAATGAAGTCTTAATGGAGTCTCCACTGAACACACAAAAAAGGAATGTGTTTGTCGCCTAGCTTCACTTCATCGCAGACCATCAAGTGGCCAAGACCAAAATCTTCAGTGCTATACCTGAGAACCGGCCATACAACATTTTGGTAAGATCTCGTAATCATATATGTCTTTCCTTATGTAACCAAGCTTCTGGTAGGCTTTTTTGACGCTTTTTATTTATTTGTTTGAATTATTTCTATTACTATTACTTTTTTATAGCAAAAGCTCTAGGAAATTAATTTAAAACAACGCGTAAAATGGCGCCGACCTTTTTGCCTACTCAGTAGAGTGGGCTAAAATGGAAGTACGAAAAACTGAGGTGGATGTAAAGTAATTTTTACACAGAAATTGTATTCTTTCGAATGATGCCTTAGCTTTCGTCAGTTCTCTTTATTTATTTTTCTTTGCTGTGCTAGGCGTCGGAAGTTTTAAAAGTTGAAAGCAAAAATGTACGTTTTTGATAGCAAAAGAACGGAATTGCTCTTTAGAATTGTCGAATTAGGATGAATCTGACTTGATTTTATGTTATCCTGTGGCATGCTTTGTCAGCTTTTCGAAGCTTTCTTGTAATAGTTTTCTTGAAATCGGAATTTTGCGATGTTTTGTTTTCTTCCAGGATTGATTTAACAAAGTAAATAGCCTTTGAAAATATAAATCAACAATCTTAGTGAACTTTGAAAATTCCAAGCACCACCAGTACAACCAACAATGTCAAATTTACAAAGCTTCCACTGGCAGCTTACAGGTCTTTTTCATACGCTAAACATGAAGACTTTCATACCCTGGGTACCAGAGTTCCTCTCTTACGCTTGTGCTGTTAAATAAACGTCACAAGAAAAAATCTCTGAAACTCGGACGAAAGTTTTAGAAAAGCCGAGAAACACAAAAGAAATCAATTTTTAATGAGGCTCATTAAACTAGACGAGGTCATTCCGTTTATTGCTGGTTTGGTTTTTGCATTTATTATTGAATCCTGAGGGTTGGAGCCAACTGAAAAGACTGATCTCAGGTCTCTTCCTTGCTACTACATGAAAGGAGGTCACTCAGACAAAATTTTGGGACAAATTTCTACTTAAATAAGCCAATCAGACGTCGAGTTCAGATGAATAAAATGGCTACCAATTCTCCTTGACCATGTCATATTTTAAAGTCCGTGATGTGTCCAGAACCAATACTGGTATTCTATTCCACAAACTACGTTTTAACTCATTTACGGAAGCACACAAGTTTCACCTTTAAGTCACAACAAAACGGAAACAATTTTACCTCTTAGTCTGAAACAAGGGTTTTCGCAACAGTACAGGAGGGGCGAGCTGGTGGTGCGGGAAGTTTACATCAAAATCCAAAAGGTACTATTTGGACTACTACAGCGAAATATTTAACGGCCGTATTTATACCAGAGAAAATCTAAGACGTCTAGACGATTTTAACGTCTGCATCATTTAATAGCCATTTTCAGTGTTAGCCATCGTCGTTACGAAAATTTTTGTTCGACTGCCGATTAAGGAGCTCCGGTTGTGCTTACATTTCGATACATTTCAGTCTTAGGTCCGGTTACATTGCATGTGGAAAGATAGTCGCTATGCACGGCTGTAAGCGCGACGTTTAATGCGTCTGGTCTTTATTCTTTTATAGTTTACGGTTTTAATGTCTGAGACAGCTACGTGTGTATTCCAGAACCACTTTAACAAAAGGCGTTAAAGTTATTTCTCGTATTTATAAGCGACGTCTTCGACGTCTGACACGATTTTGAACTCTTAGAGGACTTTAACGTCCTCTAGTAGGAATTGTTTGTTTTTTGAAAATAGCACTTGTCACACCATTCCTTTGCTTATTACAGGGGCTGTCTAGCGGTTGTTTTCGGCGGAATGTCTGTTCAGAAGACCTAAATCGCCTGAGTTACGTTCGGATTTAATTGCAATGAAAAAATTAGACTTTTCTTTGCAAAAATGTCACCTCAGACTTTTTTGCCTCAGTTGATGATCTGCGATAAAGTGAAGCTAGGCAATCAACGCTTTCTTTTTGGTCTTCAGTGAAGACTCCATTATGACTTCATTTTTTGCCGGTGGTCGGCTGGCTGGCTAGGTGGCCTTCATATTCAGAGTGGATTCTGAGGGGTCTTTTGATTTCCCCAGGTAAACCTACCAATGAGAAGCCGAGTATTGGACACTGTACGTGGAGTGCGTGATCCCCTACATGACCTAATCTGGTAGCGGCGTCCGCTTGGAATATTGAAGGTAGCTATTTTCGAGATATGTTGTGAGTATTGAATTTTAACGGCTATAATGAAATTTAACCTAGATTGAATACTGGCTACGCATTTAACCTAAATACTGGTTTAACCTGAGACCAGATTCTACCTGCAACATAACCACGGCTATTTTGGGGCCCAAGTCTTCTTGGTTTTTGTTTGTTTATGTGTGTTTTGTAGTTTGTTCAGCTATTGTTAATCCAGCTGTCAATTGATTCAATCTTAGTTTGCATGAATAATTCATTAACTGTCTCTCGGACAATCGTTTGCCTTATAACGGACATGAAAGAAGGAAATCCCAATTTAATTAGATTCAAACGTCTCTTTTCCAAGATTCGTTGATTTAATTTTATATATCGCATTCATAATCTCAGGTAGTCGATTTGTCTTCTGTTAATGTAAAAGGCAAGAATTACGTCGTCCATGGCCTTTCAAATTACGTAGTGTATAAATTTAGAATTCTTGTTGAGTGAACGGCGCTGATTTTAGCGCAATTTTTGGTTTTAAACTGATACACAGAACGATTGGTCTCTCTAAAAGAACAAGTTATTTTTTTGTGTGTGTGTTATCATCGGTAATAATGGACGTAGATTACTAGTAAGACCCTTTCGTACAGTTTAAGTATATCTAAAATTGCAATTGCGGGGTTTTACGTCGAGGCCCTAATTATGCCACGCATTCACTTGACTACAAATCCTTTTATGTACATGGGCGACTCCTTGGAATTTACCTACCTAGTTAGGGCCTTAGCCCCATAAAGAACATACTCTTTAGGCCATCGACAACGCCCCACTAGCACACTCGACTCCGGGCTGCCTTCTCCAAATCCCTCCTGGAGCGACCGCTTCTCTGCATTTCTGCCTCGGTGTCCCTACGCCACGTGTTTCTAGGCCTTCCTCTCTTCCTCCTTCCCGGTAGATTCCAGGTCAAGGCCTGCCTGGTGATGCTGCTGGCAGGCTTCCGTAGGGTGTGACCAATCTGGCTCTACTGTCTTCCCAGGATCTGTGCACCGATTGGTTCCTGGTTTGCTGTCCTGTACATTTTTTCATTGGTGATCTTCTCTAGCCAATGGACGTGGAGGATTTTGCGCAGGCAGCTATATATTGATGAAAGTCGAAACTTATGGATTGTTGCTTATTTCATTCTCCATGTTTTGGGACCATAGGGAAGTACAGTTTTCTCATTTGTGTTAAATATCTTCAGTTTGGTGGCCGTTCTGATCTCTCTTGAGTTCCAACCATTCGTGAGGATAAGGAAAGCGGTTCTTGCTTTGCCTACTCTCGCCCTCACGTCTGCATCCGTTCCGCCCTCTGTGTCCACCACACTACCTAAGTAGGTAAAGGACTCGACCTCCTCTAGACGCTTTTCTGCTACTGTGACGAGGCTGTTGCTGGTGTGCTACGTCCTCATGGTCTTCGTCTTGCCTTTGTTGATGTTGAGACCTGTTCTTGCTGATGTCGATGCCAGAAGAGTTATCTTGTCCTGCATCTGTGCGTGGTTCTGGGACTGAAGTGCCAGATCATCATCGTAGTCAAGATCGTCAAGCTGTGTCCACAGTGTCCACTGTATGCCGTTCCTTCTATTGTAGAGGTCCTCATGAGCCAGTCGATCACCAAGATGAAGAGAAACGGTGACAAAAGACATCCCTGACGGAGTCCGGTCCCAATGTCGAAGCGATCTGACAGCTGTCCCCAGTCACGACCTTGAGTTGTACGACATTCCCTGGTATGTGCTCTTTAAGGAGATGATCTTGCCGGGGCACCGTTGTGGCCAAGCAGTTTCCAAAGGGTTTCCTTATCTACACTATCAAAGGCCTTCTTGTAGTCAATGAAATTGACGTAGAGCAAAGGGTTCTCACTCCAGAGACTGCCCTACGATGATGCCTAGCGTGGCGATGTGGTTAGTATTGACCTGTGCTCTCTGAAGCCTGCCTGCCGGTGGTCGCGGAGTTGAACTCGGGACTACCGAGAAACAAATTCACTAGTGGTCGGCGCAGGAATCGAATTCGGGACCACCAGTTTGCGAGTCCAACGCTCTAACCACTCGGCCACGCTGCCCCCCTAAGTGGGGTAATGAAAATATTCGTTGTATCAGTACAGGGCAAAGTTTAAGTTGGGGTTTCTGGATTGTGTTTATTGTATTATACTGGGTCCTGTTCCCTACATTTCACTGTAACTCCGGCCGGGCTGCAGAACATCCATTGTTAGTATATAATTTTCGCACGCTCTGATTGGATACTCAAATTCGGGATAGCGTCTACTCTTGAACTCCAGGTATTTTCCTAGATCTCGCACCCTAGTTTTCCCTCATTTTCAGAAAAATGGAACTATTTGGTGCTGGCTATCCAGTGCTTTGGTTTATACTGAAACGATTATTCACCCCAGTGTCGGTAAAGAGTGGTAGATATTTACCTCGCCGCTTTGCATCTCGGCAAAAATCCACCACTATTCACTAATTATTAGTAAATATTATACCTAGGGCTTTGTTGTAAAAGGGCTTCGTTAGAACGGAATTATGCTGTACTCGCACATTAAATGAAAACGGTTTAAAGTTACAGGAAATGACACTTTATTGGTCAGTTTGACCTGTCTACGCCTACCGACAGTGACATATACTGCTTCGTCTTTGTCGAAAAGAGGGCTCGGTAGACGCAATAGGACCAACAGAATCATTTGACCACTGGGTTACAAAAGCTGAACAAACCAAAAGAGCCTTTTTTCAATAGGAACACACTCAAAGACTAAAAACCGTTTCCTTTTTATCTTTAATAAACCTCTGGAAGCATCGAAAGAGTGGTGCATGCAGCAAAGTCACGAAGAAGTTACATGCCGGAAAAAGAGCAAATTTGCAACTCTGAGTTTTCAAATTTATGGTCATCCTGACCTGTAGGGGGATGGTGAAGGGTAAACACCAGAATACCGAAATTTAATATTCCGATTTATTTTATACCAAACCCGTAGATAGTGTTTTTCGCGCGCTCTGATGGGCTACTAAGAATCAGGATAGTTAACAATTTTTCACGAAGTGGAGGTGAATAGTTAGTCAATAGAGAGCTAAATAGTAAATAGGGAGCTAGTAAATAGGGACGGCGACGGCTGACGAGAACGTCACAAAATAAAACCTTTAATTAGCAAAACAATGACTCCTGCTCTGCTTTATACTTTTTGGTACATTCCTTTGCCTTTCTGTGTAACGACTACAACGTGAAATGACCAAATTCAAAGTTTTGTGTAGAATGTGAACACACGACGGTGAATTTTCGTTTTTCTTCCCGAACTGTAACGTACCCCTTACAAATTCAACTCCTGGATAGTTGGGCCACATTAGACAGATTAAACGAGTCGGAATATCTCAAAGAAGTTTAAAAGATTGTGAAGTCGTTTTAAGTGACGTTTTCCTATGTGTTTACCGTCGTGGTTGCCTAAGCTCCCTAATAGACCCCTTCCAGCGGCTGGTATATCAGAGGCGTTAATGCCCAAGGCTTAAAGATTGTCCGAAAGATGAACGGTTGGTCGAGAAGCAAGGGCATGTGTGAAATTTTGGGGACAATATTTAACCAAAGGCATCTTCCTCCGCTATACCAACAAGCCAGGAAGGGTTTTATTTATTTTATAACCCTCCGATTAATCTTTCCAACGCGCATCTGTCGTGCTAAAGAAAAAACGCAAGTGATGATCATGGCGTGATTGCGGATGTCTTACTGTAAATTAATTTCGCCGTCACAGTCTTCAAGACGATTTTTTCTGTAAAAAACTTTGGCCCGAACTTTGACTTGTTTGTTTGTTTTGTCGTGGTGGAAATAAAAGTGGACGAGGGATATCAAATAGGACGGTGGGTATCTTCCGAATTTGTACCACGTGACGTGTTTCTACCAATGAGTGCGCTCAAAAACTAATTGGCAGGTTATAATGGTGGATATTTGCCGAGCCGCGAATTGGTGAGGTAAATATCTCCCAAAAAAGAAAGAAAGAATGAATGAATGATTGATTTAATGAATGAATGAATGAATGAATGAATGAGTGAGTGAATGCATGAATGAAAATGTACGTGAAAAGGAAAAAGAGCTCAAGAAAGTGCGGCAAAACTAAACTTATTTTCCAATATGGAGCTTGGTTAAAACTCACTGAGTACAAGGTGGGTTGAAAATGCAATTGCAGGTTTCTCAGCTCAGTTACTGACATTCCTCAAATTCGATCATTCAAATCTTTTGCCTGTTATCTTAAGTTTTTTCTTTTAGAAATAAGTCTGAATCTTTAATGTTGAACAGAAGTAACTCAACATCGGATTCCCTAATGGCAAAACTGCACCTCATCCGAAACTGACGGGGAAAAGAAATAAACTGGCTTATCAGTTACCTTACCCATCTTTCTCTTGAAACTGCGGCCAAACATGTCAATTCTGTACGAGAATTGACATGTTTGGCCGCAGTCTCAAGAGAAACCACAAACAAAAGGAATACCACCAGGAAAATCGTACGATAAAACGTCATCGACTTTGATTTAGTTATGTTTCTCAACCTACAAATTTTAAATTCCCTGATGTTATTTTCTGTCATATGAAAGTAAAGTTCCTATCTGAGCGCTGTTTGCTGAAACAACTTTTGTTCAGAACTCGAGCTAAATATTCCCATGGCTCATGGTAAAACTACTGATTTCATTTGCGAGTTAAAAAGTGAACCTCATGGAAAAAAGTTCTCTTATACCAAACTGTTTTCATTGCAATACTTAGACTTAAGTCGGTTTAAAGATATTTCGCCGATTTTGATTCCCCCGTCATGTTTTGCCCATAACCATGCTCGATCAAATTCAGTGCAAATTTTGGCAAGCCATCGTGAGCACACGCAAGTCAAACGGATCGGAGTTGCAAGTTCTCGCAAGTTTTCGTGACCAGGGCCTTAGAGGTTCTTTCTCGCTAAGACAGGACAGGGTATGAAAGAGCTGAGTATGAAAGTCTTTTTGGTTCAAGATATGAGAAGAACCGTACAACTAACGGAGCTTTTATAAATCTGTCACTGTTATTACGTAGATGTCTTGGTGCTGCTTGGAATATTTACTTTTAACAAAGTTCATCAAGATTCTAGATTTCAATGTTTATTTTCGAGTTTAAGTTTTTCAAAGGCTAAATTTTTTGTTAAATCAATCCTAGAGGTAAAATTCCGGATACAAAAATATAATAAAACAAAGCCTTTTAAACGCTAACTGATAGTGCTGCAGGATAAGGTAAAATAAAGTGATTTATCCCAATTCGACAATTCTAAAGAGCTATTCTGTTCTCTCGCTGTCGGAAAACATGTTTGTATTTCAACTTCAAAAGTCCCAAGCCTGGCACATTCAAAGAAAAATAAACAAAGAGGAACGAAAGGTATCAATCGATTTAGCGACAGCTGCCAAAAAGGTACAATTTCTGTGTAAATAAATTACTTAATGTCTTTACATCCTCTTCAGTTTTGCATACTTCTATAGGCCGATTTACACTACCAAAAACGTTTGGCGCGGCTCGGATAAAAATTGTACGCGTACCAAAAACTGTGGCACGGTAACCTCGTTTACACATCCTGTTTTCTACAGTGCTAAACACTGTAAAGTAACGTTTTGGTATGGGTACCCGGCTTACGTTTTGGTCCAGCCTGCTTAAATTTTACCTCATACACATGCGGACGTTTTCATTCAAACATGGCCGGCGTTCCATCTTATCTCAAGTCAAGTCAAGGCATCTCGCGATAAAATAAAAGAGACATATCAACTACTTTCTAGGAGAAAGGAGTTAAGATGCAGCCTGTTTATAACAAAGGCAGCAATACTCGCACGTATTTAATTTAATTTTTCTCGGCCAATTTCTCAGTTACATTAATTTGAGAAAACCAGTAAAAGAAAAAGAACACACGGTTTTCTTGAGAACTTCCGCTTTGTCAGTTCCAAGTTGTCTTGAGTTAAAATTGCGCATAAGCTTGAGAAGATGGAGCTGACCAAAGGAATAAAGACGCGATTATCGATAAGAAAAAAACTGATTCGGCTCAGTTAATCGTTTACACTGCACATTTTATCCGAGGCGGGCCGGTTTTCTTGGCACGCGTACCAATTTTATCCGTGCTCGGACTAACTTTTCAGACGGTCCGAGCACGGGTAAAATTTGGTTCTGCACGGATGAAATTTGGCACGGTCAAAGTCATTTACACTACAAAATTTATCCGAGCCGAACCGATTTTTCTGGGACGCGTACCATTTTTATCCGAGCCGTGCCACAAATGTTCGGTAGTGTAAATCGGCCTATAAGCCCAAACTACTGAACAAACGAAAAGGTCGGCGCCTTTTTATGCAAGTTGGTTTTAATTTATGGTATAGATACTTTTCTAAAAAAATATAGTCTTGAAAATAGTTAGCACGAACTAAAAACAGAGACAAAAAAGCCTTCTAGAAGCTTGGTTAACTTGGTTACAAGCGAAATGAGAAAGGACAAACCTACGATATCTTACCAAAATGCTGTATGGCCACTTTTCAAATTAGAAGTATAGCAAATCCCAAAAGTGAATTACGGGTAATTTAAATAAAAACGTCCCTTTTCCTAGATTCGTTGATTTAATTATAAATATTGCATTTGCAATCTCAGTTAGTCTTCGTCTTTAGTTAATATAAAAGGAAAAAATTTCGACTTTACAAGAAGGTAGGTCAATTTGCGCGATTTTCCTTCGTTCATGGCACTTCAAATTACATGACCGGTTATATTAAAAATTCTTGTTTAGTCAATAGCGCTGATTTTCGCTTAATGTTTGGTATTAGACAGTGATTTGTATCTTTGATGGGCCAAACTATTTTTTGTGTGTTACCGTCTGCCGTAATCGACGAAATTTACTGGCTTAACCCATAAGTACAAAACAGTTTGAATATATCTAAATAGCAATGAAAATGCTTCAAAGTTATTGAAGGTTTTAAACCAAGACCCTAATTTTGCCCATGCATTTACTGAAGCACAGTCCCTTTATGTCAGACTTTTGCGCTACTGATAGCTGAAAGCATGGATATTACACATTAATTCCACTACTCACACAAAAAATGGCGACGATGAGGAATGAAGATATGATGCCACTCGTATTGGTCGGTTTGACCTATTTACACGTAAAGCCGCGCACTGCTTCATGGTGGTTGAAAACAGGGCAAATAAATTGCGCCTTATGCCCCACTAGGGAGCCTTTTTCACAGGCTAGGTGGCCGAAATTAAGGCCTGTATGTAGGGCAGCTCCATAATTTTCACCGTTCCTTGATTAACACACTTTGTAAAGCGGCTTATAGTTTTACACCCTAAACTCAATGTTGAATCAAGACAAAGGCGAGGTTTGAGCTTACTTCATTGGTTGTTATAATGCTAGAAGTACAAATTTAGAACTTTTTTGCGAAAGCCTGCGGCACGCATCTGATTTGTTTTCATGATGTGCTTTCAGGTGAAAAAAAATATTAAGGGCATAACAAATCTTTTGAAGTCGAGTTCTGAGCCCTCGGGAGAACCTAGCGAGGGAAAAGTTTGTTGTACTGAGACTTCGCGTGATGTTTCCTCTATTGCCCGATGCACTTCTCGGCTTTCGCGTGGTAGTGGAGACTCTAGCTTGGTAGAGACAAACCTCAATGATTTGCTCGTGCTTTTAGATGAACGAATGCCTCGAGGTTTTGGACAGTGGAGCCTCAACTAAGTGCCAAGACCAGGGCACTAAGGAGCACCAGCAGAAAAAAAAAACCTACAGAGCTGCATAATGAAAGCGGGAAAATTCAAATTCTGTAGCAAGCATGCAGGTCGGGAGTCGTGTAACATACATGTTAAAAAACGGAGGAGGACACTTTCTAATAATCCCGATGGATTCAAGGCCTTGTAATGCTTCAAAAGCAGAAAAGTCACCTAATTCAGCCAACCAAGGCCACCATGTCAACAGGAACTAACTGGGAGCTAATTGACAAGTTTTCTTCCTCAGTGTGTGTCTACACAAGGCAAATATTAAGCCATCAGCATGTTTACAGGTGCGATAAGCTGGCTTGAAGTCACGTACACTGGCATGGTTCTGTTCCATTAAACTCTGATCACCAGTGCAACTTGTCCTTGAATTATCCTTGCGTTTACACGGGCGACGCAAAGATACAAGCATAAAGGCATGCAAAAGAAAAAGATTTCCATTCCTTGTGATTGTGCTTATACGACCCTTATACTTGTGTGTTCGTTCACACGTAGGTGTCCTGTACTAATTCTGGCGTTATCGACCAGCCTCCCCTCGGGGAGGAGGGGAGGGGGGAGGGAGTATCTCTTTTCCGCGCCTCCTGGGAGTTAGGGGGTGGAGATGGCTGGCAACTTTAGAGGAACAAGCGAAGATCCGAAATCGGCCGCTTCCAAGGAAAGGCCTACATTAGCAAAACAAGCCTAAATCAAAATCAAATTTAACGTCACAGTGTGGGGAGTAGTCGCGTAATCTCCCGAGCCAGGGGCTCATGAGTAAGCACTTGACGTTCAGGTCGAATTGGAATTTGGAAATGTTGGTTTGGAGGGAGGAAAACCGGAGTACCGGGAGAAAAACCCTCGGAGCAAGGACGAGAACCAGCAACAAACTCAACCCACATATGACACCGGGACCGGGAATCAAACCCGGCCCACATTGGTGGAAGGCGAGTACTCTCACCAGTTCGCCGTCCCTGCTCCTCTGGTCTGGTTAAAGTATTCCCTTCTGTTTTAGGTTTTGTATGTTACCTAAAGTGAAAGTTTTCTCTCAGTCTGCCTGATGTACACTCTGCAGTCTCAGTCTGCTCATTCTATTTATGGCGTTTTCTTTGAGCTGTGTACAGCTACCCGCTCTTCTCCAATATTTCGTGAGGGGAGCTGGCAGCTGTACCAGTGGAAACTCCTGATACTTCCTATAGAGGGCTATACAGCGAGGTTCTGTGCACCCGGAAGAAGTGCATCTTTTGCCCTTGCAGTAAACAAGAGTACAGGGAAATTTGTTGGATAGCAACATTGCCAAAGAATGGCCAACTCTCTGTATACTTTTTCTAGTCTGTATAAAAATAAAAAATTTTGGATTTATCAACTGAGTTGATAAGGTAAATTGGCTACCGTAAAGAGGTTGAAAGCTGACGTTTCGAGTGTTAGCCCTTTGTCAGAGAGAATCGAGGAACTGTAGGTTGCACTTGGTTTATAAAGGGAGTGGTGGAGCTACGCGATTGGTAGGAACATGCCAAAGTGAAAAACAAGAATAAATTAGTTGAATGAAAAGCATTCGTTGATACCGTGGGAATTAAGTGTGCCGATTTGAAAAATGAATTTTTGTTCTAGATTTTTACGGCTTTCCGTGTTACCCTGGTGTAGGGAAAGGCCACAGATCGTCATATGTTGACTAGAATTATTAGGGAGATTGAAATGTCGGGCGACTGGTTTGGATGCGTCCTTGTCGTTTCGTTGGATGCGTCCTTGGCGTCCTTGTGGCGTTTGAATAAAACATAGGGAACTTTCTAGTTAGAAGTGTACTCAAATCTGATGATCAACCAGCTACTTTCAAACGCGGGCGCAAACGATGCAACACTTGTCCTTTCATTCACAACGCGGACAAAATAACAGGACCCAAGCGATCGATTAAAATCACTGATCGTTTTACATGCATCTCTGCGAATGTTATCTATTGCATAACATGCACTTTATGCAAAAAGATGTACATTGGTGAAACAGGGAGGAGACTAGGGGACCGTTTCCGCGAACACCTACGAGACATTGAAAGAAACGACAAGGACGCATCCAAACCAGTCGCCCGACACTTCAATCTCCCTAATAATTCTAGTCAACATATGACGATCTGTGGCCTTTCCCTACACCAGGGTAACACGGAAAGCCGTAACAATCTAGAACAAGAATTCATTTTTCAAATCGGCACACTTAATCCCCACGGTATCAACGAACGCTTTTCATTCAACTAATTTATTCTTGTTTTCCACGTTGCCATGTTCCCACCAATAGCGTAGCTCCACCACTCCCTATATAAACCAAGTGCAACCCACAATTCCTTGATTTGCTCTGACGAAGGGCTAACGCTCGAAACGTCAGCTTTCAATCTCTTTACGGTGGCCAATTTACCTTATCAGCTCAGTTGATAAATCCAAGATTTTGTGTTTTACGTCCCACCGACGCAGCACCACAGTTTCTTTAGAAACTACCTCCCCCCCCCTTGCTTGTTTGCATAAAAATACGCCGGCTGGGGATGTAGTGGGTGGCTTAATAGAAATTAGCTTAGGAGGTTCTATAGGGGGGGGGGCGCTTATTAGAGAGGGCGGAGATTTCAGAGAGGGGCTTATTAGAGAGCGGGTTAATAGAGTGGGTGGGGGGAGGGGGGCTGAATAGAGCTTTTACTGTATTCTTGTTATTCTCAAGGCCTTACAGCTTTAAACAGCCAGTGTCACCCAAAGTGCTTTGCGGGCCGAGGTACATTTTTCGTATATGAAAAATACGCCATTTTCTTGATTGTCGTGAAGTCTGATTTGTACCTTCTTCCATCGCTGCCGTTAGCGATCTGAAAGCACTAGTGTGAATTTTGACTTGACATTTAAGTGCCGCCGTATCGATTTCGTTGTATATTTCCGAATTCTGAAGTGTTTTCGCGGTGGAGAAGGAGATCTTTAAATTGGATGCCTCGTAGGGTTCAGGAAAGTTGAGGCGAAGGCCGAGTCTTCCGGGCTCTGCCAAAGTTGCACGGCTGAAGGAGTCCGTGTATCAGAAGCAGAGGGAAAGAAAAACATCTACGGGTTTCAGCAATAGTACTGGCTTCTTCCAGAAGGTAGAGATTATTGTTTGAACAAATGTGAACCGTTGTCTGTTGCTCGCTTTCTCGCCAAAGGGGCCACTTGGTACTCGTGACGTGGCTCTGCCAAGCAATAGGTCATTCGGGCAAAGATACGCTCCGTCATCAGGTGACGTTGGATGTCTTCCTATTGGTCTCTCATTAAGTAAGTTGGCGACTTCGTTAAGTACTGTTTGTAACTCCAAGAATGTTAAAATACTATCGCCGATGGAAGCATTAATTGCTCGTTTTACAGATCTAATGAGAGCTTCTGTAACTCTGTTTTGCCAGGGTGCGTCTGCGGATGTAAAGGTCCACTCAAATCCTTCAGTTACGCCAAAACCTTTTAGTTTGTTCCAATCCCAATTCTTGGTGATGTTAGAGAGTTCTTTATTTGCTGCAACGAGCTGGGTACCATTATCTGAGAATAGCTTAGATGGGTAACCATGTAGTGACACGAATCGTCTAAGTACCATTAAAAATTTGTCTGTTCTAAAGTCTGCTGCTATATCCAAGTAGACAGCTCTTGTCCCTAAACAATTAAATATCACTCCATACGCCTTAGATGTTGCTCTTTTCTTCATCTCATCTCGAATTCTGTAGGGTCCAAATAGATCGATACCCGTACTGTACCAAGGTGGGGCTGGTTTGAGTCTATCGGTTGGAAGGTTGCCCATTACTTGTTCACTGACCCTTTTATCAAGTTTTCTACAAATGACGCATTTGGACTTGATTGATCTCACAATTTTCAAGAGTTTTGGAACCCAGTATCTGGTGCGTACTTTGCTGGCTGTAGTTAAAACGCCATGATGCCCTATTCTATGTTTATGCTCTATAAATGGACGTGAGAATGGGTGATCGTATGGTAGGAGTATCACTTCTCTCTTGTTGTAGCTCATCTCCATCCATAATTCGCTGCGTCCTCTGATCACATATACACCATCTTCGCGCATCTTAGGGCATAATCGTTTGTATTTTCCGTTTTCGATATCCTTCCCCATGTTCTGTTGAGCTTCGCGGATCCAGAACACTTCAGCCTTTTCCACATCATGTGGGTGAGTTCGCTTGTCGCGTTTTTTAGAGATGATTTGGGGTTTCTGTCGTAGAGTTTCATAATTCTTGCCGTCACTCTTAATAGCTTGTCATAATTTGAGTACTTGGTGAAGTCAATTCTTCCTGCAAGGGTATCTTGAAATCTTTCGATATTTGTAGCCATCGCCGTCTTGACTCGTTCTGGTAGTTGTGGTTCTAAATAATTGCGAGTTATTGGCCACTTGTCTTCTGGTTGTTTTAGGAATTCGGGTCCTTTCTGCCATATGCTTTCGAGCCCGATATCGCTAGGCTTCTTACCTCTCGTGAGACAATCAGCGATGTTGTGTTTGCTCTCTACCCAGTACCAATCGGTTTGGCTTGTTCCTTCTTGTATTTCTCCCATTCTTGTGGTAGCGAATGTGTTAAATCCGCAGGAATTTTTCTGTATCATAGCATGTACTATTTGTGAGTCAACGATGTGATAAATTCGTTGAAATCGGTACCTAAATTCTTTCTCTATGAAGGTCTTGAGGCGTTTATTCAGTACCGCTCCACATAGTTCGATACGATCGATAGACATTTTTTTCATTGGTGCCAGGCGATTCTTAGATAAAATCAGGCTACTTTCAAATTGACCATTTTGTAGTTTCCATCGAACGTATGCGCATGCAGCATATGCGTCTTGAGATGCATCACTAAATACTATGAGAATAGGTTCTCCAATTGCATCTGAGGGCTTCGTACATCTCATGAATCGTATTTGGCCCATATCTTGCAAATCTTTAAACAAAGTAATCCAGTTGTCTCTATTCTCTTCAGGAATGGGATCATCCCAGTCTAGCTTCTGATCACTTCCCCGCAAGTGCCGCATGAGAATTTTCGCTTTTGCAGTGAACGGTCCAGCTAGTCCAAGAGGATCGTACACACTATTGATCTGTGAGAGAATCATCCTCTTTGTGAGTTGTTGAGGAGGGATTTCAATGGTTGTGTTGTTTGTTTGTAAGGCAGTTATCTTTCGTTTCGGTGAGAATTTGATCTTGACTTCAAAACATATCTGATCTTCACATGGACTCCATTTGTCCCATTTGATCCCAAGTATCTTTTCTGTTGATGTATGTGGTTTCTGTACCATGATTGTTTCTTCTTGCTTGCTAATATCTCCCGAGAATATCCACCCTTTGACTTGAAATACTCCTTTGACGATAGCTTTCTCTATGTCTTGGCTGAGCTCACGGGCCATTGTAATGTTATCTTTGCTTTCGATTATATCGTCCATGTAAGTGTTGTTTTGGATTATGTCTGCTGCTTCTGGATATTCATTACGTATCATCTCTGCCGTTTTTCTCAATGCTATCGTGGCGATCGTGCCGGACGGTTTATCTCCAAATGAGACTCGCTGTATTATATGTGTCTGGTTCTCTCGTGCTATCCATGTCACGTCATAGAAATCGGTGAGTATGTTGGTCTAACTCCGACGTTTTCACGGTGTGGTACATCTTCTTAATGTCTCCTATAAAAGCAACTCTGTTTTCTCGGAAACGTACCAGGACTACTAACAAGTTGTTGAGCAAGTCGGGACCCTTTGCCCAATACTCGTTTAAGACGTGTCCCATATAGTTTGCGCTGCTGTTGAAAACTATGTGGACAGGAGTCGATTTGGATTCTGGCTTGAGCACTTCGTGATGAGCAATGTAATGCGTAGGACCTGTGTAGTTTGTCAATTCTTCTTTTGAGAATTTCCTTGCCACATTTCTTGCCATCATGTCCTTTATCTGTTCGTCATACACTTTCGCGTGATCTGCGTTTTTTCTCAGTCGTCACTCGGTAGCAGCTAATTTTGCCATCGCTACTTTCCGGTTGTCAGGAAGATCGTTGGGGTCCTTTATCCAAGGATATTCAACGGTCCATGTGCTGTCTTCACTGTTGAAAGTTAAATTGCGCTCAATCAATTCCAGTTCCCTTTCTTCCTGTATGGTATAATCTTTGGCGCCCAAGGAGCATTTTCCACACTTGCATCCTCCCCACCTCGTTTTGCACTGTACATCAAGGGCCTCGATAGTGTAAAAATCTTCGATGTTGACTTTGCCTACAATCGTGTTGACTTTCGTGTTTCCAAGATTATGAGTCATTTACACTTCTTTAAGTAGTGGGTGAGTTCCTCCAACACATCTCCCAAAGCGATTTTTCAGTAGTAAAAGATGACCAATATTTTGTTCCCTTTCAGGGTGATAAGCGGCGTATTCATATCCAATTAATACATCAACTGGACCAGCGGGTCGTGCTATTTCATCCTTTGTGGCGTTTCTAAATAGGTGGGCGATGCTTTCTACGTTTACGTGCTCGATGTCAGGGGTGATTTTGTTGATGCCATACACTTCAAACTCAACGGCGTGACCTTGCTTGTCCAGAAGTGGTAGCTTGTATTTCATTGTTTCAATTTTCTTGTTTTGTCCTCCTGTCTCCACGATCGAAAGATTCACTTTGACTCCTTTCAGTTTTTCTTGTTTCGCTTTGGCGTTGGTTATAAAGCAAAGCGAGGCTGTGTTGTCCCACATTACATTAGCTGTCCCTTTCTTGGTCTCTACTCTCTGTACCTGTAGGAGACATGTATCGATGCTTGAGTTGTTACAAACATTTGCTGAGGCAGTAGCTTGCAAGGGTGTACTTTCATTGTTTGCGGAGGCAATAGCTTGTTGGGGTGTGCTTTCATTGTTTTCATGAATTGATGGATGATATCTTTTTGTGCAGCCATTCACGCCACAATCTCTTTTCATTCTACAAATACGCTGCCCGTGGCCAGGCTTAAGACAGGACCAGCATGCTCGCTTTTCTTTGAGAAAATTCTTCTTTTCATCAATCGTCTTAGCTTGATAAAGTCGGCAATTAGAGGTCCAGTGCCTACCGTTATCGTGAATCAGGCATTTTGGTCTGGGTTCTTTGCTTTTTTCCTCCTTTTCCTCTGTAATGCTTCCCGTGTAGTGTGCTGCGCCTTTGTGATATGGGTTGCTAGTAGTTGCTCGGAGTGTAACACTCTCGTATTCAATAGCACTTCTTTGACTCTGCAGAAAGTCGGGAAGACTTGGAATCTGTTGCTTTTATCAACCGGGCTGTCACGAGAGCTTACCAGCTCGGACCATTTTCTTTTTATATCTGCCGGGAGTGCTTTCTCTATTACGCTGACCAAACTTGTGGTTGTGATCTCTGTTTCCAAGCCAAGTCTCTTTAGGTCTCTATAACCATCCTCTATGAGCGTTACAAAGTCGATAAAGCGTTTGTCTTCTCCTTCTCTGAGCATTCTAAATCGCTTCATTCCATCAATGATAACATCGGCGACTTTGGCTGGGTCTCCAAATTTCTCGTCTAAATGTTGCCACATCTCGTCTATGTCGTCGTCGACGCTGTTCACCAGTCTCGCTGGCTCCCCATCAAGACAGGTGCGTAGGACGTATGCTGCGTCACTCTTTCGCGTCTGAGCCATAACTTGCATCTGGAAGTCTCTTTTAAATTGCGGATACTTGCGCAGTTCTCCGTCAAATTGAGGCATTCGTACCTTTTCCAGTTTTAGAAACAAAGCTGAGGCGATAAACTCCTGTTTTGTTCCCTTAGCTTCTTCTACATTAGTGTAGCTTACTACAATTTTCTCCTTTATTCCATGATAACATGTTTGGATTGTGGCGATCCAATTCATTTCAGCTTCTGCTGATTCTCTGGATAATAACTGTAGCAGTTCTGCGTTTGATTGTTTGCATTCTCGACATTCGTCTTCTATTTGCGTTTGTAAATCTCTCAATGCAAAATTAGGAATTTCCTTCGATTGCAGCGCGTGCGAAATACTTTTGTACGAAGCTTCGAAAACTGCGCGCGCTGTGTTCCTTCTTGTTCGTGCTTTGCCAATGAATTCTTGACACGCCGCGTCCTCGCGTGTTGTTCTTTCTTTCAAAGTGATTTGTTCCACATATTTGATTTTGCGATTAGTCGCATCATTAAATTTCTCTTGGACTTCTGTTATCCACGCTTCTGCTTCTTCAGACTGTTCATCCGGCAATAGGTCAATATAGGTTTCATGCTTACCTTCTAGTTCATCATACGCTTCAGCGAGTTTTGCATAATTTGTTTCAACTGGTTCAATTCCTTGATCGTTTTCTATTGACTTGATGAGGAAGTTCCTCTTTCTTGTAAACCGTGCTTTAGCTGTTGTGCGCTTGCCTTTGGCTTTTTCGATTGCAGCTGTGTACTCAGACATCTTCAGTATAATCCAGTTGTCGCTTTGAAGCAGCCACTATGGATTTTGAATTTGTTGCTAGTCGAAGATTATCCACGGTTTTTAAACGACTCCTTTTATTTAACAATCATCGCAGGGAGTGTAGACGTTCAAAATCTAAATTACAGAGTAATGTTAGTAAGTGAAAGGCAAATGTTAATTCAAAGCAAAGAAATACATTTACCCAGTGGCGTCTCACAGTTCTTCTGACTAGCAAGCCGTAAAGTTGTAAATTACATCTATGACGTCATCGTATTATACTAGTTACGAAATGTTCGAAAGTTGCGGCCTTAATTAGCGTGCGCTATATAAATTACATATTTAGTAATACAGTTTTCTCCAGTGACATCTAGCAGTGAAGACGTCAATATTCTTACTACTTGTTTTTGTCTTATTATTTTTATATCGAGTGGAAGTGGCTACTCTGGTTTAACGTCCATCGAGATCGATCGATCGATTGGTTGTCATAAAAGCTCCATACGCGTTGACTACAAAGTCAGCCGTGAGATCTAGAATTGTTTTCTCCGGTAACATCTAGCGATTAAGATATTACTATTTTCAGAGGCTACTACTGTAAATATCAGCTTGCTGAAAGGCCACTGCGGCAGGGTATAATTTACGAAACGTCCGGCAAACGCGCCAGCCAAACTTCAAAACAAAAACACAGCCGCGCAAAGCACTTTGGGTGACACTGGCTATTTAAATGTTCAGGGAAAACAAAACAATTCGAAACGAGGTTTTTTTTTGTCAAGTTATGCCAAAGAGAGAGGACAACTTTTGAGTCAAATGAATTTAAGAAACTTTCACACCATTCGCGTTATGATGTGCTCAGCTTTACACATTTTTAAAACAACGTCTAAATTTTGAGGTGAGGCAAATTCGCGAACGAAAGTTCTCAGTTTTTTTTTCATCGATTTGAGCCTGTAAACGTTCTTAATTTTCGTGGAAAACAATTACGTACACTAGTTTGTAGGTGACCAGGGATCTTAAATGAGTCGAAAAGAGAAAGAAGTATATGTTCCAATCAAAACCACATCGTAAGTGCTTTTCAGTGTTAGTATATACGACATATACCAAACCAGTGGACCGAGTTTTTCGCGCGTTCTGATTGACTACTCAGACTTGGGGCGTATCTGCTATTCACCTCATGGCATTGTTGCGGATTTCGTGTGGGAATTTTTCCTCAGTTCTCAGAAAAAAGGTACTATTTGGTACTGGCTATCCACTGTTTGGTATTTACTATTACAATTATTCACCTCAATGTCGGTGAAGGGTGGTAGATATTTACCTCTATTTCGGTGAACAATTGTGAACTGAAAGTATTCTAGCATTTGGGCTCGTTTAGACTGTAGATTTTCACAAATCACAATTAGTACTTTTTATTTTTGTTTAACGTAAACTTGCGTTAACAGATTGAAACCAAAAGCTCGGCCAAATCATAACGTTCTAATTAGTTCTCAACCCAGATTTCTACTAAAAAAATAATGTTTTTATTATTTTTTTATTTCGGAAGGAAATCCCAAATTTTCATTCTTATTTTTAACCAGTTTTATATCTAACCATCTTTAACCAGTACATTAAAAAGGTACCGATCTTAGCAATGAAGTAAACTACCGTGTGGCACTAAATTGCGATTTTTGCGTTTTTTTTCACTATCCGCAAAAAACCTTGCGCCAAAAAAAAATTTCCGCAAAAATTTACTGCACTGGCCAAATTATACACAAGCAACCTCTTTAATTCAAAGAAAAGACTCGTCTGAAGGTACTCCGTTGATTAACTTATTAACGTGTTGTACATCTGCACGTTGTTCACCTGCATTCGATTGTTTGTACTCAAAAAACAATAATTTTATAATTCCAAATAGAAGGCGATTTGCCGAAAATCGCAAAAATCAATTCCCAGCAAGAAAAACCAGTTTTTCCCAATCGAAAAAATTAGTTTCCGCAAAACAAAAAAAATCGCCCATCTGCAAAATTAAACTCCCGCAAAAATTTAGTGCTACACGGTATTGCATGCTAAATTTGTATCGTTTAAGGCTTCGAAATGGTCATATAATTTGCACATCGTGGAGATCGTGACCACATCGCTTTGAACGAGTCAGGCACGAAGAGCATTTCGATACTAAAATCCGTAATGGCCACAGAAATCCAGCCTTTTGATCAGCTAAACAACGCACTGGAAACACTGCTGGAAAGCTACGACGAGGTAACGGAGAGCTACGAGAGTCTTTCCAAAAATGGTTTCAACATCCCGATGGACGAGGTCGAGCGGTAAAGATCAGCGTTTTAGGTGGAACAATCTTGTGTTCTATTTAAAAAGCCTCGAAGAGGCAAGGCAAAACTGGACATCGATTTTGAAAAGTGCAAGACACAAGCGATCACTGCACGATATATACAACCCATTCACAATGTCGCAACATTGAACCTTCAAGTCGGAGCGGAGAATGCAGGCGAAATGCTGAAAGCACCGGTAAGCGTGGCTTAAATACTCCGAGATCAAGACAAGAATAAACCGCAAAGCGGCGCTGATATTGACAATTCCAGAAGGCAATGAATTGCGCAAACAGCATTATTAAGGATGTCACATTGAGATTACTCCGATACATAAGAGGAAACAAGAGAAGCTGTAGATGACGGCAGCATTTTGTGGAAAAAAGTGGAAAAGTCAGGGAAACAATAGCGCAGACAAATAATTCTTGCAGTGAAAATATTTCGGCGCTCGACAATATTATTTCCACGATAAATGACCAGTAAGATAAAGAAAACACTGAAGAGTCTCTAACTGCTGTGAAGTCAGAAGCTGCGTTTCTAAGAGAAACTTGAAAAGCGAGCCTGATTCGAAGTAAAGATCTCCGGTACGTCGCACGAACTTTCCGCGCTAACGTTTTGCGCGTGACAATGTGGACTGTTACATCTAGTAGGGTAAACGTCACTGCAAGAAACGACCTTGTTTTTGTTGTTTCAAAAAACTATTTCCCTTTGCGCACACATACAGCATTCCTTACAAAAATAGTGTTTCTGAAATAAAAAATTAAATTAAATTAAATAATGAAATTCTCTGTTTCTCGGAGGCAATTTCACTTCCGTTTGCGCGCGAATGGAGGAAAATTTGGGAAAACATTAAAAGTTAACTATTGTCTCCGCAGCATCGTTTTCTCTTTTACGGGGGTCTTAAGATAGTTTTCACTATTCTTATATCACTAACGTTTGTTTATGCTTCATTTAAATTTAAGGCTTTATTTTATTTAATTTTAATTTTAGGAGGTGCCTATTGTATGCCATTCAACTTGTTTTGCATTCTCCAGTTTGTAATATTAAGTTAAAAGAGAATAAAAAATCATGACTAGATGGCTGAAGCGAGAATCATGACTCGTTTCTGTCCATGCCATGCAATTTTCGAATGGTTGGCATCTTTACGAACTGGTACCAATCGACCAACTGTTTCAATCGACGAAATAATTCACCATTCTCTCCTTTGACTTCAACGTGAAATATTGTAAGTCCCGCTGATGAGAAGAAGTTTTCTAATGGATCGACTGCTCCTTATACAAGGACAAAATAAGCTGGCTCCAGAGGATCGTTCTGTAAAAGCAAAGGAAGGCGCACATCCCGCTTCCCGTACTCTTAAATCCAGGTTCCCGCATCATTTTTGTTGGCCCCCACCTCTTTGCCGTTTTTCGACTGCAAAATATTGCGCAATGATGAGTGATTTCCCCGTATTTCTCCCTCTTCTCGCCACCTTGGAATCCCGCTTCCTGTCCTCTTTTCCCGTACACTTCCCGCCCCATTTTCTCCGGGGTTCCCGCCCCCTGTTCCCCCGCAAAAGAGAGGGAAATCAACCTCATTGGCGGTTGAACAGCCTTGCTTTAGAGCTCTCTCTTTCAGAAAAAATAAACCTCTGGCACTCATACAGGGTAAGGACAAAGCGCCAAGTAGAATTAAGGGTATGGAACAAATTACCACTAACCTGGGTTTTTAACAACAATTTAACGTTTCTAACTTTCTGTAGTTTGCCAGTGCAAGGCCTTTGAACTTAATTCTTCGCGTGCGAGAAAACCCTTAAGTAAGTAAGCAGGTCGCCATCTTTGGATTTCTCGTCCAAGAGATCACAGGAACAACATCACACACGGGAAAAAGCTTAGTATTTTTCAGGGCCCAGCTGTTCCAGAGCAGGTTAAACCGTCAGTATCTTTAATCGTCTTTAATTCAGCTTGTTAAACGTAGATTAACAATCTACCCTGATGTGGCAAAACCGGCTCAATTTTTAGGGCAGATTTCAATCTGTCCTGAAAATCCCATCGTTGGGTTTCTGTTGTTCGAAGTGGCAAAAAATACATCTGGAAAAAATGAAAACCCGCAAGATCTTCAAACCAAACCGTAGTTGCTAGAATTAAACCTCTGAATTCCCCTACATCCCTTGTATTTTCAATATGAATAATATGGGTAATATCTATGAATGGAAAGAAAACGTTCAAAAGAATACGGGTGGAAGGCGAAAATTTCAAGTTACGAAAGCTGCCTTCAAAGGACTTTATCTTTGTTTTCTTTATGGCGGAGAGCTTGTCCTGTTCTGAAACACAACCGAGTAAGTGAAGTTTTTAAAGGGTTAAAGATACATGAGTTTGAGCATTACGGTCAAAGAAATTACGTTTTGAATTGGAAATTGAAATTTGCCATTTACTTTTTAGCCAATGACGTCACGTTAGTGACGTCACATGGCTACTGTCAGAGCCTAAAAATCAACGATAGACGTTGTACGTACGTGCGATGTTTGTCTTACGATTTGTGAGGCTGGGGGGTTATTCTGTGAGACGACGGGTGGGGGTGTGCACCGGGACACTGAAAGTCTTACCTTATCAGCGGCACAAACCCATACAGCTAATGTTATGGGAGTAAGACCCCCGGGCTTTGAAGTGTTTTGCATTAGCAAGTGTCGATCTACTTCCAATGCCTGTTTTGTGTAAGTGAGGTCTGGCAGGATTTTATTCGCGTTGTAGTCCTGTGTTTACTTAGCTGAAGTACATTTTTCCACAGCAGCAAATACAAGACGGACTTGCCAATTTGAGATGTTGTATGAACAGAACGTGGAAATTAACGTTACATCGATCCCTAATTAACAGTGAAAGAAACAATATTTAAAGCCCAAGTTTATAACGATAGTGAAAAGAGTAGAGTAAAACAGCATTAAATTTTTCGGGATTTTCTCTCGGTAACAGCGAATCTAAAATTTGCAGTGTCATTTTTGAGTGCGTGTTATAAAACATGAACCCATTTAAAACTAAATCGGAAATTGCGCGGCTTGTTGCTAGCTATTCTTAAAACTGAAAAACTTGAATGAAACTAGTATTAAAATCCAAGTCACAGTGGTGATCAAGGAATTAGAGGATGGATGTAGTAAAACCTTAACAAGATACTAAACGTTATTTCGGGGTTATTCATAGCTCAAAGTGTAAAGCGTATGTTGAGAAATTTGCATAATTGACAGCTGTAATTTCAGCCTTATATTAATGTAACGCAACACTTAAAACATCTCGAACCGACCGAAACAGTACCGAAAGATTAACAACAACAGATATGTGACAAAGCATTCTAACAGAGACCTGTTGGATCTACTGGAAAGCGAGCTGAATTTGAACATTTTCGTACTGTTCGAAGGCAAAGCAAACGAAATTTATTCGGCTGTAGGTTGAGACTCAAACTAAACACGTGAGCTAAAAATAACTTTGTACCGTGGGAAAGTTACAAATGTAAACATACTTTGGTCGATTTGTGAAGCAAAAAGACGAAAATTATTATAGCCGACTTGATTACAAAGGAAGCAACTTCAAATAACAGGGGAAATAAATATAGTTGCAAAACTATTTCAGTCATGTTTATAAACGCTAGTTCAAACCGATTTCGAACGAAAATATTGTGGATACAAGAAACGCCGTTTGATGGCAGACTCCTGTTTTGACAATACAATGTACTAAGAACGTAAGTGGTTGCCTGAAACGTCTGAAACCTTACAAATTAAACAAAGTAAAGCGAGTCGCGTGTCACGCAAATCACGCAGAGCGTCAAAACGGCACCCTTTAGAAAGTTGACCGTTTATGAGCACTGAAAAGTATTGGATATTCGCCGGTAGAAGTAAGAAATTAAGAGGTTCAACTGCAACTTGCATTTATTTCTGAAGTAAAATTGTTAACTTTCCATTGATCTTTGCCTAAATTATGTATGCAATATTTTTCGACGGTGAGTTTAAGTTTAAGTTTACTTCTTTTTGTCTGTGTTCTTTGAAGAACCGTGAAACAAAGAGCTTTCTTCGTTTTTTTTTACTCCGCGTAGTCACGCTGCTGAATCATTACCAGGTTTTATAGTGGATAACCATAAGATCTTTTTGGTGGTGGTGGGGGGGGGGGGGACTGAGGGGTTAGGGTGGGACTTACCGGAGGTGTAAAGTCCCATAGGCTGTCAGGATAAATTTCACCATATTGTGAAAAAACAAAACGTCATTGGCTCTGCGCGCATTGCGTGCCTATGTTTATTTATGTCGGCGTTGACTTAAAGTGTATATGACACGAAATTTTTTTCTTCGGTTTTCGAGAGTCTGGTGTGTATAAAAAACGATTCTAAACTTAAAACCTGTCTAAAATTTTTAAAAACCTCTTTTTTTCCGGGCAAAAGACCCTATTTTTCACTTAAAAACTGTCCCGGGGACTGGGACCGAATTTACCGCATTGTGACGTCAATTGACTTGATTGCGTTCCCGCGAACGCAGTGTTTTTGTTACAAATCGCCTCAAAATGTTGACATTGTTCAGCAGTATAGGGGATCTTTTAAATTCGAAACTTCCAAGACCTTACAGTGAGAAAGAACAAGTAGGAGGAAAATAGAGCTGTTTTAGGTCTTATTAAACCAGACGACGACGAACATTTGCGATGTCTTCTCTTCTTTCGTACTGTGGTGAGGATGCTGATCTCAAAGTCGATGATTTATCCTGACTGTACATCAGTGGAAGCACCTCAGTTCTGAGATTTCTTTGTTAAGTTTTTTTAGGGTTTATTAAGAACATCAAAGCCCTTGTGTTCACATAAACGGCTTTAATACTGTTTCCATCAACCTAAGGAGAACCGAAAGTGCCGATTGTTTTGATGTTTTAATACCGCAAGAATGTCGTCGTTCTTATAGAGACTGCGCTGGATTTTCGATTCATTTCGATTTAAGAACGAGTTCCCAGAGTTTATTTCCAGCCTGGCATTAGTTTCAGTGGTTTCTGCAGCAAGCAAAAGTGTTTCTACAGAGCGTAGAGAAAAGCCAATGGCGAAATCGTTTTGTTGATAATTAGCAGTACGCAATGTACTTCCAGGCCAGAAAAGACATTTATTTCCACTGTCGTGTTATCCTGCAATTAGAATCTATATACGCTTTACTTTAAAAACGGCACTGAAACTGACTTCAGCTCGCATGCTACTTGACATATCACTGGCTGATTCAGCAAATATAGCAGCTTAAGACTGTTGCTATCTAGAGTATCAATATTGGGGTATAACACTGATCTTGGCTCAGTAATTTTTCAAACAACTCAGTGTCATGAAGCTTAGGCAATGTCACATTTCGCATTAAAATACAGTTAATTTTGTTCTGTTTTGCAGTGGATATGGTTTTCCAATATTGTAGAGCTGTTATTGAATCATAACCATGTTCATTAGCTTTTAAAATAACTGGTGTCCTTGAGCTTCTTAAATAGCTTTTGGTGTTTCTAATACCACAGAAGGGGAGCACAGCACATCAAACTCTTCTAAAACTAACACTTAATTATGAATAAACCAACAAGAATTGACAATTGACGAGTACATTTGCAAATCAACAGTGGGTCTCCATATTGACTCCTTCTCAAACAATTTTCCTATGAACAATGGGAATCAACATCGATCTTCATCAATAATAATCGTTATTAAGTGGTCAATTACCAAAGCATATGTATCACTCAGACACAGTGATGAGGATCCATACATCCCTTGTAGATACTTGTAGATATTATTTACAGCAGCTCACCCCCCCCCCTCCCCCCGACACACACACACACACACAGGTTCCTGACACAGAGCTGGCTCCACAAGCTTAATCTGCTAAAGCCTGATTCTGATGGAGAGAGGTGGAAGCCCTGTATGGAGCACCTAAATTAATACCATAATTCCTAATAAGTGGAGACGGAGTTAAAGCTTGGGGCATTTGTGGCATCCTTAACAACATTGTAAATCACCAGTCAATTTTTACTTAGGAATAATGTTTGTAACATCATGTCACAGTGTACCTGTTTCGTCACAGCCAACAAAGAGTGGCAGCACAACAACAACAATTTATCTTAATATTCCTATATGGGAAGTTTCTAAAATAGTAAATTAAATACAATGTATCATTCTTGTTGACAATAGGTCACAGTCATTGCAACAGAAGGAATGTCCTTCTGTCATCATCACTTGATCCTCAATTTTGATAGTTGATATTTATTGATCTATCAGAACCACCACCAAGCATAAAGCAGAAATAATGATTCCATGTTTACTTCATCTGACCAAAATCACTCGAGGCCTGGATGGGTCTAGCTTAGTTACAGCTGTTGGAAAAAACAGGGATTTTTGTTGTTGGCAAGCTGATGTTAATCAGGTCAGGTCAGGTCGTGGTCTTCAGTGAAAAGGCAGGAAATTTATTTCAGTCTGATTGGTAAAAACCTTGATATGTACACACAGGATTAAACAAACTCCTAGAAAATGTTTGTCTTCATAAACAAATATAACCGAGTGAGACATTTTCCTGGAATTCTTTCAGCAATCTCTTGATTTTCTTTCTATTTTCACTCTCTAACAACGAGGCATTTACAGCCTCCTCAAAGGAAGAGTAAAACAAAACCCCGAACACTTGTCTTGCTAAAAAGGTGATTTATTTAAGTTAAAATCCTTCATCCCGTGCAGTCAGGTTAAGACAGTGTATGTACAGTCCAGTGTAAAATGTTAGGAGTAGGCGATCGTCGTTGAAATTATATTGATATCATAATGTCTTACTGAAGTCCAAAGAAGAATAAAAACAAATTTCATTTAAGACCGTACTGGTAGCTCTGTTCGCCTGTACAATCGAAAGTCAGACCACGCTATCGTACCTGTCCTGATTTGCGAATGAAAAGCATCTCTGGGATATGCAGTAAGACTTCTTTGCTTTCCGAGACAGATCCTTATAAAACAATGCTCGTTCGTAACCATATCTTCCAGTTAAAAACATAGCAAACATCAAAATCTCGAGTAGCCTGAGATCTTCGACCTTGCATCTCCTTCAACACAATTATTTTGATTCCCTTGTCCCAAAATGCTGGATCCGAGGAATGCTGGGTACTGAGTTCCCCTCCATTTCGTCAAAAGTATTACGCAAACTACCGCTTATTAGGCGCTTCAGCTACGAGAAACCTTTGCCAACTCTCCCAAGCTCCTTCCACTTTGACGCCATGTTGGTTTTGTTGTCAAGTCGATTGACGTCACATTAGCTAATCAGGTGATATTTTGGCCGCGCGAGACGGCGACACTTTTGAAGTCAAATTTGCGCTATTTTCACCGCGAAAAAAGTACGTTTGAAAAGTTTGATGCCGGTTTAAAGCTTAAAATCGTTTCTTATACACAAAAAACAATCAAAAACCGAAAAAAAATTATTCGTGTCATATACACTTTAAGAAACATATTAGAAAAAGCACTCAGATATGAGACAGCTGTGGTCTTAAATATTAGTCTAATACTTTGCCATCACGATGCAGGACGTGTAATGCGAATTTCATTTAAGTATCGGGTTTTCGAATAAACTTCTTCAAAAATGATTTCTCTGACCACCATTTTGTGTTTGTTTATTCATCACAGTAGGTCAAAACACGGTCGTAACACAACAGCACAAGCACCACTTCGGTGAGATGTCGACAAATAATTGTTTTATAATTTTGACTCTCGAGTCCATCTCTTTGAGCAATTGTCGATTTTCTTGTGGTAGAAGTTTTCTATAGTAATAATATTTTAAGGGAAGCAGTTGTCAGTTTAAAGTTATTATATCCGAAAAGCTTTCGAATACAGCTTTGGGCGTTCCTCAAAGCGCCCATATTTATTTAAGCTTAAGACTTAAGCTTACTTCGCAGCCGCAAAAATTATGCCTTTAAGAATGTTTGGTGTTTTGTTTGTTTTCAATCTTGATGGTCTCTAGTTGGGGAACGAAATATATAACAAAAGTTATTGCCCCCGCAGGGATTTTGCCAAGAGGCAAAATCCCGAGGAGGCATCCTCGTAGCTCGCGCGTATATAAAGTAAAGGGAAGTAAAGTACTTACAGTTAAAGTATACGGTAGGTATATATACCAGATCGAATCTCGATTTGCCAGAACAGGACGCGCACGGAATAAGTGGGTAATGATGACGTTTCATCACTAAACGCCCGAACGGAATAAATGGGTAATGATGACGTAGCATCACTAAATGCCCGAAGGGAATATATGGGTAATGTGCGCTGTTAGTAAATCAAAAATTTCTATCCAGGCGGTGCACGGTATTCAAAAAACGCGTGGGTTCTTTTTCCGTCAGTCATACTGCGAGTGTTCTTAACCGCACATGTGTTCAGTAAATAAATCTCGCAGAGCAGCTGTTTTGAAGGGGGGAGAGAAACTGAAGTTTTTAGTTGCGTTTGCCTAATTTTATTCCCGTAGAAAGCCAACGTAAATTTCGAGTAAATTCGAGAAGGAAAAGAAAAGTTCGAGTTTGGCCTAAGAAATTTTGGTTCCAGAGACGCTGCGTAAGTCTATTTGTCAGACACGCATCATACATAAATCATTGATTGGAAACGATTAGTCAGACACAAATCAGAAAGACTCAGTCCACAAACAAGCAAGCATTGCTTAGCGAACGAGTGAATCTCAACACCAGTAAACCCTACAGCATGAGACAAGCTTTGCAGTGCGAAAAAATAATATGCAAATTAGTTGGCTGTACATTCAATGTGCAGCCAGCTAATTTGCATATTAAGTAATTTAATGCCAAGGTTTGCCACCTCTCGGTCTCTTGAGGTGTTAGCTGAACACACTAGGAAATCAGACAATCGCCCACAAAAAAGTAATTCAAGCTCCCCTAAACTGAAATGAAAGGAACCGCAATTTCCGGATTAATGAAGATACAACACTAATTAGTGGGAATCCCGAACCTTCGAGTTTGGACCCGAGTTCGAGTTTGAGTTCGAGTTCGAGTTAAGAATCGGGGCCTTTTCCAATGGTGATAACAATAGGGTGACAGGCCTACACAACTTCTATCCACGTGTAATAACCAGTTCACAGTTTGGCTCGAACGAGTATGTCTTTTAGGGATCTGCTCCTTTCATGTGAGACCATAGGGGGATCGTTAAATATCTTGTTAAGCAAAGGTTGTTGCTGAATTAAATGCCAGTTTTGCATTTGATAAGTATTTGCTTTAAATTAGGCACTGACGGACGATATTGTGGGACGAAAGGCAAGATTCGTGTGTTTTGTTTACGCCTTTGTTAAAGGGCAAGTTTTCTGCCCTGAAAGTTAATCTCAGCGAGGATTGTTGAAATCAAAGTTTCGGGGTACCCTCTTTCCTTGAGATGTGTTTTAAAGTTTGAAACTGCAGTTTTGAACGTAGTTTCTGAGGAGTTTGTCCAGAGAAGCCTAAGTGCTTCGCCTTCAATGAAGCCCTTGTTGACCCTGGTGGGTGGGAACTAGAGAAATGTGTGTACAGAAATGTTTCAGTTGGTTTTAAATGCATTTTTTATGTCTAATATAGACTCGTTAGCGAATCTTTCTCCTTTGTAAATGCTTGTGTCGAGGAACGTAGTATCTGTGTCAGATACTTCAGCCGTAAACTTGATGGTGGGGTGGTGGCTATTTGCTTGTTCAATGAATTGCGTGACCTCGTCTTTGTTTGTATTCCAGATCGAGAATATATCATCAATATACCTTTTCCAGACGAGTGGTTTTACAACGCTACGGTGTAGGATTTGTGATTCTACCGTCCCCATAAAAATGTTGGCAAAAGCGACTGTTTCCATGTTGGATTCAAATTTGCCCCCAAAATTATGTCACCTTATGCTCATCGCACGTGTGAACAAAGTTGTGCTTATTCTTGTTTTTATCTATGTTTGCGTCGTAGGTGGAAAGAAGCCCATTTCCATTATTGACCGTATGTACAGCAGTAGGCTATGCTTTTCTTTCAAAATTACAATTAGTACATGTCACCTCTTTTGTAGTTTTTGCAACAAAAGTTAAACGCTTATGGCAATAACAAGATTGAATGTTGCAACTGGAAATAAACGGCAACTATAAAGGGACTATAAAGCAATGAAATGTAATGTTATTTAAGTGAAATGTAGGCACGAAAAAAAGAAGGAAAAAAGAAGAAAGGAATACACTGATAAGCAGAATTTGTAATTCTTCCATCTGTTACCTATAGGCACACCAAAATTAAGGGAACACTTCTCCTTTTCCCCAGGTTGTCCCGTGATGGAGGTTCCGCTGTAGTGTATGTACTGTTAGAGGACGGCTAGTTGGTTAATAAAAGTTTGCATTTTTCATGCACTGAATAGCAGGGTAACACTGATTTCAAGTTACTTTTTAGCTGTGATTTTGAGCAAGAGTCGGTCAGTACTTCACGCTATCGCAAGGGCGTCGGCGGATAACGAATTCTAAGAGGTGTTTTTTCAAGGTATTTTGTCATTTGCTGTTTTGTGCTTTAGATTGGTGAAATGCATGAAGATGGACTTCTGAAAAATCGACAGTCCGCGTGCATGGCTAGCGCCAGTCCCCAACCTTGTATTAAAAATGTGTCCTTCACTACAAATACCTTCATCGATTTCAGATACAATTGAACTACACAGCAAAAAAAGCCGAGTAAACTGAACTCAGAATAATGAGTAAATCGTTGCATCCATAATAACCCATTATATTGAGTAAACTGTAGCAGAAATGTTGAGTAACTAATACTCAAGAACTTGAGTAAATTTACTCATGATGAGTTAAGTTACTCAGCAGTGTGAGTAAATTGTACTCAGCCGTTGAGTAAAATTAACTCAAATTTTGAGGTAAAATTACTCAAGAAAAATGCATCCAAAACAACCCTTTATTTTGAGTAAAATGTTTATTTACTCATTAACTGAGTAAAATGTACTCTACATGTTGCGTAAAATAAATGTACTCCGACAGTGAGTTAAAATATTACTCAAGGTATTGAGTAATATAAGTAGTAACACAAGTGCCTTACATTTGGAGTACGGTAAATTAAACTTAAATATTATAAATAGTTAATCATCAGTGTCAATACCCTCTTACATACTAAAACCATTTCGTTACAAATTATACTTTGTTTGGCCAACCCAGAACTAGACCCAGGTGTGCAACTTTTTCACTAATAAGTTTTAAATATTGCTATAGATATATACATGCATGCTTATTAATAAATCTGCAAAACTGTATTTTTCGAGAACTTTATAAGGCAGATAAGCAATAATAATAATAATAATAAAAACTTTATTTAATGAGGGTAGCACAAAATAGTGCGAAGTACTAATAAACTTGTGGCCCTCCTAACTTTCTAAGATATTTACAATGAATTATCTAAAAAATATTTACAATGAGTTAAATAAAAATCTAAAACCTACTACATAAATACAAATGTATACATGTAATGAAAAACAAAAAAAAGAAAGAAATTAATTGATAAAAACTAATATAAAAATTGAAATGAAATAATATAGAAAATTAAAAATGAGGTAAAAATTGCTGATTTTTCAACAATTTCTGGTGCAAAGCACGCTTGAACGATTTAACGGTGATTTCCTTTTTTAGGTCTGCTCCTAACATATTCCATTGTTCTATGGCGGTTACTAAAAACTTACTTCCTCCTTCAGTCTTTAATCTGTAACGTGGTGTTAAAAAGTTCAACTTTGAAAATCTTTGCAATCATGTTTTCTGAGATCTAAGTGTACCTGGGCTGTCAATACCATACACTCTATTTCCAGTTCTAAAGTGATATGAATTTTAAGAATAAGCTCATCAAATGAATCTCATTCATACCCCCCCCCCCCTTCCCAAAAAAAAGAAAAAGAAACAGAGAGGTCAATGTTATGGCATTTTCAGATCTATCTTTCTCTCCCCAATCACTCTCACTGACAACTGCTAAATGCACATGGGTTTACAAATACCCACATCACCTTCAGCAAATTTGTGTCGAACATTTAGTGAGCCTACAGCTGTGGATGAAAGCAATATATGGATGCAATCTTAAAAGTAGCCCTGGTGCACTTATCGACATGTATCAGAAAATGAAAAGCATAGATATACAAAAAGAGCACATCACAGAGTTACTGCATGCATTCATGTGCTCAACCTTGGCGGTAGTCCACTCGTGAAAGTCAAGATTGGGTTTTGTCTACATTGCAGAAAAAACGAGATCCAGAATGGTGTTAGACAAGAATAGGTGTTCAAAAGATAAGAAATAATTCAGGGCTTAGCTACCAGGTCACGTCTATATTTTCTACCTTTTTAGACTGCAGTAGCCCATAGATCATACAAATGAACCACTAAGGTTGAGCACTCTACATGTGGCAATTAACTTAAAGATAGGCAGCCCTACTTTTGTCAATGAAAATTTAGTTCACGTACTCAAAAAAATAATAATAATATAGTGGTGAGCTTTTAAACAAAAGAGAGACGGAGACTATTACTATATGCATTTAAATTCATTCTTACAAATATCCAATCTGAGGCTGAGGTCATTGACAAAAGCGCCATTATTTCCACTCAAAGATGGACAAACAGTCTTGGCACAGCCCACTCAAAGATGGGCCGTCCTACTTTTGTCAATGAAAAAGAAGTTCACACACTCGAAAAAAAATTAATAACATAGCGGTGAATTTTGAAACAAAAGATGAAGGAGACTATTGCTATATGCATTTGAAATCACTTGTACAAATATCCAAACTGAGATCACTGACAAAAGTGCCATTATTTCCACTCAAAGGTGGTCAAACAGTCTTGGCACAGCCCACTCAAAGATGGGCCATCCTACTTTTGTCAATGAAGGAGTAGTCCATATACTCAAAAAAGTAGTTCATATACACAGAAAAAAAATTCAATATAGTGGTGAACTTTGAAACTAAAGAGAGCAAAGGAGAGTATTACTATAGGAACTTACAAGTAGAATCATCCATACAAATATCCAACCTGAGTTCATTGACAAAAGCCTCACTACATGTGCTCGACCTTACTGGTAGTCCACTAGTCAAAGACTTGTAAGTCAAAATTGGGTTTTGTCTACTTTGCAGAAATAATCAAGAACCAGAGTGGTGCTTGACAAGGATAGGTTTTCAAAAGATAAATAATTCAGGGCTTGGCTACCAGGTCATGTCTATAATGTCTACCAAATTTTAATTATCACTGGCCCATGGATCACGCGAATGAACCACGTTAAGGTTGAGCACTCTACATGTACATGTGGCAATTAACACTGTTCAGTTGGTGAGACATTTAAGGCCAGCACACACGAGGGGATTTAGACTCATGGACTCTCACGAGACTACACAGTCGCAGGGACTAGTCCCCTCGTGAGTACCGACCTTTACGTAATGTAGTGAATTTACAAAGTGTATGATGGAAGATGGCAGCTTTCTGCCATCTTGTACCTGTAAAATGCATTTTTGTAAGTGCAAAAAAAATGTACAAGGCCTGGTGGGTATTCATACATGAACACATAAAACGTGGCCAACAAAGCTAGAGTTCCCTCAACAAGGGTTGTCTCCGAAATACACAAAATTATCCTCCCAATGGCTAAGTGCACCTTATTGACTGGAGAATCTAGGGCAACCTGGAAAATTATGAGTGGATATTGCATCGTTTTCCTCTCCACCACTTGTTTGGGACTGGTTTCTTTCTGTTGAAGAAACAATCAAGAATGTAAGAATAAAAACAATAAAAATAAAGTAAAATAATTACCAAATTAATTTAAATAAGATCTCATGACCTTGGATGCTTATGTCAAGATGGACACTTGTGATAGTGGATACTTTCAGGGAGAATACATGCAGCAGCTTCACTACAAGAGTTTAGGCCAGCGGAAAAAAACACGAAGTACTACCTCATGGCATAAAAAACAACAACAACAACAACAACAACAAAAACAAAAACAAGTACAACTTGGGACACGAATAGGAGCTGCATGAAACTGTGTATTTGGTTGGACTGTTTGCGTCCCCATTTCTGCAGTCTGCACTGTATGCAGTCGGAACTCTGACAAAATATTTCACAATAAAGGAACAACCATCAATTAACTGACCACTATAAAAAATTAGTAAGTACTGTCCTCTTCCACAAAAGCTTTTCACAAACCATAAGTTTGGTTTATTTCCAAATTTGACTGTCATGGATTTATTTGACCTTTAAGTTTATGTACTCACTGTTACACATTTGTGAAGAATGTACACTTGAAGAGATAAACTCCACAAATTCCTTGTGTTTGCATGTTGCACCCTTTGCCAGTAGCAGTGGCAATACTGCTATTGCCACCTTAGCCTTTTCTCCTGAAACAGAGAACAGTAGTAGTTAGGGGTAGGTCATCTCTCTATTAGATTTGCTTTGTCTTTTTTTCCTATCTTTTTATTCTTTTGTCTCGCTAGTAATTGATTGTACAATCTGAGAGTACAAAATATGTTAATCACGATTCATAAATGTATCCATAACAATTTCTACCCTGCCTATCTTAAGGACTTATTAACGTTGCGCTCAACGGTCTACTCTCTTAGAGTAACTGATATATTGTCGTTGTGTAGACCTGCTTCCACTTCTTATGGTCTTCACTCTTTTAAGTATTTTGCCTGTAAAACTTGGAACTCTCTACCTGAGAACATTAGAACGGAGTCCACTCTGGCTGGTTTCAAACGTCTGATACGAACCATCTCCTTTCATAGAACTTAGCATTAATAGATATATGATTAGTACTTAGTAGTGTTATTTTATTATTTGTAAATCTTTCTTTCTTTTGTTTCTCGAAGATATTAGCTTTTTAGCTACCCTGTAAATTCGAGATAAAATAAAGCCATGTTGTTGTTGTTGTTGTTGTTGTTGTTGTAAAGTCATCATGTAAAACGAAGAAGGATCAACAACTGGAAATCACTCAAAATAATTTGCAGTTTAGTTTGCCACCAACAGGCAGTTTTAAGGAAAAAAAACATGGTAGCAATAATGGCATGCAACAGCACAAGCCATTCCATTCCAGTACTGTTTATGTTACATCGAACTGTATGAGGCGCAACACCTGCCAGTTCAGATGGATAAAACCATTAAGTGCAATCTTAAATTTTGTGATCAGTACTGTTTATGTTATGTTACATTGAACTGTATGAGGCACAACACCCGCCAGTTCAGATGGATAAGAACATTAAGTGCGATCTTAAATTTTGTGATCAGTACTGTTTATGTTGTGTTACATCGAACTGTATGAGGCACAACACCCGCCAGTTCAGATGGATAAAAACATTTTAAATTTTGTGATCAGTACTGTTTATGTTATGTTACATCGAACTGTATGAGGTGCGACACCCGCCAGTTCAGATGGATAAAAGGAATCGGGTGGAATTCTATACTCCGATATACCAAATAACAACTATGGCTTCTAACAGTGAGCCAAAAAATACTCTATCGAGGGTTCTCATGCAATGTGGTCACTCACAATGGTACAGAAACTTGACGATCTGAGAAATAGGCCGTCACTCGCAAACTGTACTAAGCATAAAGATCTCACACTATGAAATGAACTGTGTAGACATGATAATTTAAAACAAAGAAAATATATTCGAATCTTGATCAAAGGGTGCGGGCCCTCAGGAATGAGCCACAAATATGGCTTTTGCAATCCCTAAGAAAATGTCATCAGGAACACTTCCAAGTGCGGGGGAATTCGCTCAAGCGTAGTAAATATCAAACAAAGCAACAATATTTGGACGTATAAAAGCCTCCGCTTACGTTTTACAGTCTGAACTTAAGCTTACCTTGACAATCACATGAGCCATCAAACATGGCTTTCGTTACTTTAAGGGGACTCGCGCTATATAGAGAAAAAATTGTCTGAATGCACGCGCAAAAATGACGAATTCAATTAATTGTACAAAGTTTAGAAATAACTAAACTCAACAATAACAAAGCTAACCGTCGTAGAATCAGTGCTTAACCCTAAACAGAAGTATAGATGAGTTCTTAGGCCTAATCACTATCGATCAGTGCTTAACCCTAAATACTGTAGATGAGTGTTTAACCGTTTTTCATTTTGTTGTCATTTGGTTTTCTCGCTAATAAAAGCTCGTCATCAAATTTGTCACTCGTCATTTTTGCGCGTGCATTAAAACAGTTTTTCACTGGTTTTTTCCTATGTAGCGCGAGTCCCCTAAAAGTAACGATAGCCTCAAACATGGCGGCCAAACTTGACTTAATGGCAGGAAACCTTCCCAACGATCGTTAATCCGCTTTAAGAAGATTGTATCCAGCTATCCAGAGACCGTGAAGCAAGAAGAAGGAATAGTTCACAAGCCATCTTTCCAAAGCGACAGAAATTTATACATGTACCTCAAACGATGAATTCAACCGAAGGTCGTTGAAACAGGCGCCAAATAAGGCGAACAGCACGTCGGGAAGGGATCTACTTTGCGCATGATCAAATTCGTGCCCAAGGTCATTCGGCCAAACCGGCCAGTCACCAGGGAACCGCCGCGAATCGGCCGGAAAGTGAAAATGGAAACCGCTTTTCGATTCATCTATAGTTGCTCTAATAATATAATTTGGTGGTACATCACAAAATTAGCAATATCAGTACCCAAAATCTACAACAAATTTGCTCGACTGGCAAACTTGCGGTAATTTCGTCTAGCTAGTGGGTAGACTTACTCAAACTGAGGAGTTATTTCAACCGACTATGTTGAGTAGACTTATGAGTGAGAACAACTTACTCATATGATGTTTGAGCAGGAGCCATAATCGGGGACGGAGACCGTAACTGAATACCATTTTCAGTGATGGGGCTGGCCCCATCGAAAAAGACAAATGTGCTATTTTTAGAAGATATCGCGCGCGTGAAACACGCGTGTATGTTACGAGGATGCCGCGCAAAGAAAAAACCAACAAAATGGCGTCGGAAATTACCTTCGTTGGAGATGAAGAAATCCAGTTTTTGTCATCAGTGACAATTCCAAATCTAAGGCAAGCCCTTGAGGAGAACCTTTTGGATAGTGACTCTGGATATGAGGATTGTACAAGTGATTCCGATGATGGCAGTGAGAATATTTTAGAAAAATCCTGTAGCGAAGATGCGTCGGACATGTCGGACGAGGATTCCCCGTTAGACGGAACAAACGTTTTGCGGGCCAAAAAGGCGTCGAACGACGAAAAAATCAGTTGAAGGCGAATCAGGCAGGAAAAGGGAAAATACATCCCGAAAATGTATTTCCTCTGAGGACGTACAGAGATTGAAGGGCAGCCGCAAAGACTGTAAAATGATTTTCCAAGCACGTTGTGAAGAAAAGTAACGCACTGATAAATCGTTGTCACTATTTCCCCAGCAAGAAAAATAGTAACATAGATTCAAATACCGAATCAGTAAAGAAAACGTTTGCCGAGATTTCGCAGCGTATGTTTTCTGAAATAATGCCCGCCTTTACCGAAATGACCGAAATGTTTATAATAAAGACAAAGAATAGTGAAAAGCGCGCTTTGTTTTCAATCAAATACTCTCGCGGTGCGTTATCAATCGTCGACAAAATAGAGAACTGGAAAAACACCAAGAAAAAAACTACTTCCGTCGATGAGAAGGAGAAAGATGAAGTGAAACTTCATGCTGCCCTGGTACTGAATATGACTTACTGGGTAATTTACGAACCTAGAAGGGATACATAGCGCAGTGGACATGGCAAGGGTTTCAACGACAGAGTGAGCTTGGTTTTTTTCTCCGCCAGCAACCCGGCGAGAAAAATCACTTTGTATCGAAGCAAAATTAAGGAGAAATTACAACTGAATGTCACTGAGATACAAATGCTTGATTTCTTAGGACGAACAGAAACTGTAGAAATAGAAATATAAGCATTTAGCGCTGTGCTTACAATTTCTTTCATCGTCAACTCAATCACTTGTTCTTAAAATTTCACAAACACTGAACAGTAGGTTTTATACGGAAGGCTTTGAGTCGGAAATATCGAGACAAGACAAAATACGCACAGTAAAATAGGAAAGAAGCATTTAATAAAAATTGTCACACTTTTTATGGCGAGTCAGTACAAAAATTATGCAGCAGTCTGAACAAAAAGCATTAGACAAATTCAGTACCAGAAAAGGCGACATTTTTTGGCTATACCACGCAAAATTGACACTGGTTTACCTGTACTCGTTGTGGCTCTATCTGTGTTCCCTTGAGCAGCTCCAGACATTTAGACACAAGTCGGATGCCATTTAAAATACGTTGAATCGCTTTCACAGTTGTTTGAGTGTTGTTTTTACCATTCCGTCCGCGGGCTCTAAACTTAGAACAATTGCGTTTTGTGGTTTGCGTTTAAAAAGTAAGATGGTGAATTCTAATGTTCCTCACCTCCGTAGTCTTGTTTCAGTGAGCTGCATAGAAATTATCGTTCAAGCTTAATTATTAATTCTGCCTTCAGTTCGATCAAACAAACACATGATGGCTCCGTTGTCAGCGTTGTGCGAACGGAGCGATTACAAACTCTTTCATTTGAACTCCAGCAGCCATAACGGTGAGATCGTACAGCTTCAATCCGCTTTGAACGACGATTCCAACAATTTTCAGGAAAACTCAAACACGTGCCACATTTCAGAGCCCATAATTGGAAGATTTTTCCCAAAATTTGTACTTGTACGTTCACTTCGGGGCAGTTTCATTGATTCATTCAGCTCCGCAAAGAAACGCTGCAACACTTCGCAAGGTTTTGGCGCCTTTTTCGGTCAGTCATGTGATCGCGATCGATTCCTGTTCCCTTTTATCTTGGAGTTTCTCTCTTTTTTTTCTCTCTTTCTTGATTTCATAGCAATTAGCGATTGCTTTTTAATAATAAAAACCATTATGTACTCGGGCATACTGGATATCAAATAATTATAACCATCTTGGTCATATCCACGTTGAACGCAAATTTGCGTGTAGCCACGCGCGTTTATGACGTTGAGGGTGGCGCAATTTTTTCTAAAAATAGCACATTTGTCTTTTTCGATGGGGCCGCGTGGACCCCGCGCTTACGGTCTCCGTCCCCGATTATGGCTCCTGGGGCCCGTTTCTCGAAACACCCGATAACTTTCCGGGCCCGAAAACTATTTTAGGTGCACAACATTCTCCAATAGCTATACAATTTTTATTGATTTTGAAAGCTAAATTTTAATCTTTATATTTTCGTGAAGCATATCGCTAAGTTTGGGCCAATATTTGCCATTAGCTGACAAATAAATGAGCTCGAAAAAATACTTACCAGGCCCGGAAAGTTATCGGGAGTTTCGAGAAACGGGCCCCTGGTTTGAGTAAATTTGACTCGCGCTCGATTTACTCAAAATAAAGAGTTGTTTCAACTCACTATGTTGGGTTAAAAGTCCAACTCATATTTTGAGTAACTTTACTCAACATATTGAGTGAAATACACATTTTACTCAAACAAAGAGTCAGTTTTACTCATTCTCAAAAATACTTTTTTTGCTGTGTAACTTCTATCGGTTATTATTGATTATCAATTTCATCGGGCTTTACATCAGGTTTCGCAGAGTCTCTTTTGCTCTTTTTCACGGTCATTTACAGATAATTGTGAAAATTTCATTGAATTTGTGACTCGAGCTCGAACTCGAACTCGAACTCGAACTCGAACTCGGGTCCAGACTCAAAGGTTCTTCACTCCCCTAATTAGTAAGCGCTTTACCCATTTTACTGAGCAAAAAACGATCACACATTTTAAAAATGGTTCTTTCTTGAAAATTGTTTCTCAGCAGTAATATACGGTAACAAAAAAGCAGCATAAACATTAATTTACTAACCTTTTTCAATTTCAGTCAGTCAAAAAATATAAAATGTTGGTAAACTCAAGAATACAATTGTGTAACTGGTAATATTGAATGGACTAAATTTTCCGCCCCGCTACCTGTAAGACTGGGAAAAAGGTTTTCAAAAAATATGATGATTTTAGACCGTAATATAACGTGACATTCAATGTACACTGATTGTACATGATAACCTGGCAATCGGTTATGTTTTGTTTTGTTTTGCTTCATTTTCATTGCACAGGTAACAGAATCTTCCAGGTATATGCATGTTACCTAAGGAAGACAGAATAAGCTATAAAGCGACGTTAGATATTCCCCTTCCAGGTATATGCTACCCAAGGAAGACAGAATAAGTTAAAGGGCGATGTTAGAAATCCCGCTTCCAGGTATATGCTACCCAAGGAAGACAGAATAAGCTAAAGCGCGATGTTAGAAATTCCGCCTCCAGGTATACGCTACCCAAGGAAGACAGAATAAGCTAAAGCGCGATGTAAGAAATTCCGCTTCCATGCAGGTAAAAGTAGAGCTGGCGCGATTCCGTAATGTCAGTAAAACCTCTTAGCACTGGACTGGGTGCTAATCTAAACTTGGCCTGCTTCTGCAGAAACAATCTAAAACCTAAATTATACTACAGAAAAAAAAAACATGCCACACAAAAGTGTTTCTAAGTAAATCAAGAAAAAGGAAACCTTCAAAATCAATAAATACGTTCACAAAAACTCTTAACAGTGGGGGCAGCTGTAGTGTCAACTATTACTAGTTTAAGTAACTACAAGCGAAGCAGTTTTCGGTTTAAAGCTATTTATGCGATAAGCTTCCGAAAACAGTTCCGTCTGTTCCTCAGTCTTTAGAGTGCCCGAATTTCTCCGCGGGCGCTAAACTTACGAGACATTAACCTGCGATCAGGCTCTATTTTCGTTTCGCTCGGTGAAACATTCCGGCGGGAAGGGCGAAACGAAAAATAGAGCCTGATACAATTCTTCTACGGAACGTCTGCCGCCCACTTTTTTGATTGATTGACATTCAACAAAACGGCCAATCAAAATTTGTTTTGCTTGCACGCTCCTCGGTATGCAAATTTCCCATATGTGTATGTAATAGCATTCGCAAAATGTCGGCAAAAATAAGAAAATCACAGGCTACGGTAAATCTTGGCACAGCGTTCAACTTGAAGGTACGCGCTCAGGTATTGTACATAGTTGCTCTGTCTGAGCTGAAACTGAATGAAAATTCAGAACACGACGAGGTTGTCATGTACCAAAATATGCTGCATGTTTGATTCCTTTTTCATTTCAGGTGGTATCCGGAAATATTCTCTACGCATTTGTCACCGATTTTCTGCGTAAAATACCTTGGGAAATTAAGAGAAATACCTTCAGTTTCACTCTTTAGAAAAAAGATATCAATAAAACCGTTTATAAACAAACGAGTGTTTTGTAATTTAATTTAGTTCCAGAAGTGATAAATATTCGAGATTACCAGCGAATTTCATCTCTAAACAGCAGCGAATTTTAAAACGAAGAACATTTATTATAAGCCTAGTCAGATCCTTTGATATCAATGTCAGAGATCATTAAAACGACATTATTACAAGTGTAACACTGAATGAATAAACTGAAAGTCTTTATTACTTAGGTAAAAATAAATACAGCATCTCGCTGAGTGCGGCTCTCACTAAACATCAGCTTAGCGTTAAGTTTACGGAATTATCGGTTGACCTGTTGACCACTCTTGGTGAAAGATACTTGCTGTTCGTTTTGTTTCATAAAACGCGGAAACAACCACTACTCTGCTTATATTTTCAATACTAGCTGAAAGCCTTCAAATGAAAACTTGAAGACACGATGCGATAAAACAGGATACATACTTCACTGTTGCTGTACTTCTCTGCTCCGAGTGAGAGACAGCTTGCGTCAAACCGGACGCCATTCTCAGGAGAGAAAGAAATGATGACAATTCTCCTAGAACGACGAGAATATCTTTGAGCGACACGTTTACCTCGGCAGACTTGTTCCTTGGCCATGGCGGTCGGATTGAAAATTGTGAGCAAGTCTCGTAGACAATTTACTTCCGTTGACAGCTCTATTGTTAAAGGGCCAATCAGATTGCGAGATTCCCGCGGCCAAAATTTGGCCGCCGACACGAACTCTTGTGAGAGATTGTATCAGGCCCTATTTTAGCGAGCGACCCACGTAAGAGAATATGAGAGCGATGCTAAAATTCGGCCTGATCGCAGGTTAACGAGACATTCATTTGAATTTTTTTTTTGAATAAACCTTTATTTCAAACACATGAAAAACTTAAAGCCTAAA
The DNA here is from genome assembly GCA_964017195.1 of Siderastrea radians. NCBI lineage: Eukaryota > Metazoa > Cnidaria > Anthozoa > Scleractinia > Rhizangiidae > Siderastrea > Siderastrea radians. Next base: position 31,665,301 of record OZ024891.1, on the reverse strand, counting down.
ACGTACAATATTGACAACACTTTACAATCTCATATGTTACTATAATCGTCCCTAATAATTATTACAATCGAAACGTGAGAAGAGGAGCTTTCATTATACATATTAGATAATCTTTTCAATTTTATACTTATATTTTATTTTGTTGATAAGATCCGGAAGCAATAAAGGTGGTGAGTCATTCTGGAGCTTTCTTTTGTAAATGTAATAACGTAAGAAGAGGAGGGTATAATTTATTTTCTTTGTTAGAACACTCAACACTGAAGAAAGTCCAAAAAGAAAATCTTCAGTGTTTAAATTAATATTGGAGTTATTATCCGCCTTGAACCATTGTAGCACTTCCTGAGTAAAGGACTTTGTAAATTGGCACTCTAAAAAGGTGTGATCTATTGAGTCTGGCTCCCCACAGTATATGCAATTACTATCGGATTTAATATTAAATCTAAAGAGCTCCTTTTTAGTTACAACAATTCTGTGAATGAATTTGAAGTTGAATTCTCTTAGTCTGTTTTTTCTGCACGTCCTTTGAACCGATTTAAATATCTTTCTCCATTTTGTTTTCTCCATTGGAATAGTTTTGTTCCACCGCTTTGGCCCTGTTTGTTCATCATTATACTTCCTATTAATAATTAGCCAGCAAAAGCCTTTGGATTTAGCCTTTAGTAATTTAATAGTTACATTTTCATCTAAAAGGAAAGATTCTGGGTCCTCGGTGTTTTTCATTTCAGAGTTGAATTCTTGTGTTTTAGCCTTTGTCAGGAGGTGACTTGGAATAGCGGAAACAACTTGGTAATAGTGAAGAAAGGTGGTCTTTTGTAACGAATAATTCGACTTAAAAACAGGAAATGGTAGAATTTGTCCATCCTCATCCAAAAGATCTCTAATCGCTCTAATGCCCTTCTTGTACCATTCCGTCCAGAAAAAAGTTTTGCCATCGATACGAATGTCCTTATTACTACATAAGATTGTTCTCTCCGATGGTGACATCCGTAAAGGGTCTTCAGCTCATGGAAGAACAACAAAATATTCTTATAAAAAGAGGGTATGTCTTCAAAGTCTTTTACGTGATAATTACATGATAAGAGAAAAGGAAGGGCTCCATATTTCTTAAAAAGATGATCAGGAACAAACTTCCAATTGGGATGACCATTCTGTATAAGTCTCGGAATCCATGCTAATCGTAATGCTTTAATCACTGTTTCTATATCCGTCATACGCAGCCCACCATTGTCGTAATCCTGGTATAGTCCTTCCCTTTTGATTTTGTCTCTTTTGTTTCTCCAAAGGAATCTAAACAGCCTACCTTTGACATTGCTAACAACATCTTTTGGCACATTGAGATTTGAAGCTGAATATACCAAAGAAGATACCCCAAGCGCCTTTATTATCATGGCTTTCCCACATAGTGTTAGATCCCTTGACCTCCATATATCCAAGTTCGTTTGCATTTTGTTTACCTTAAGATTAAAGTTCATTTCATTGTTTCCTTTCTCACCGTAAGAAAAAATATATACCTAAAATTCTAGTCGGGTTATCAACCCATTTTAAATTTAACGGCTTGTTTTTGTTGCCTGCCCACTTCCCTAGCCACATAGCTTTCAAATTGGTTTTCTCTATATTTACTGAACTTTAGACCAGAGATTTCACCAAAATCAGCTACAATTTTTAATCTTTTTCCCACGGAAGTGATGTCAGTACACAGAAAGTTGGTATCATCTGCAAACTGACAAACTTTAATTTCCTTTCCAAGCATTGAAATTCCCTTGACATCACTACTTAGACGAATTTTGATAGACATTAGTTCAGCCGTTAATATAAACAGATACGGAGAAAGTGGACATCCTTGTCTTACGCCGGTAGAAGGTTTGATCCAGTTAGTCGCATAGCCATAAACAACTCCAGTTTGCACCTGTTCGAAAAGCATTGCGCCTTTTTTTAATGAAATCCCCCTCAGTCTTGACTTTTTATGGGCTGTAAAAGTTACGAAATCTAGCCATCATCTGTTACACGACCGAGCTAGTGAGGGGCATGGGTCTATTCTTGATTTGTTGACATCACAAACTGATTTACATCTCCTTAACTCTTTGTAAACATGCATGCAAAGCAGTTCGTGACGTCAAATCAAGAATAAACCCATGCCCCTTCTGACTCGGTCGTGCGACAAATGCTGCTTAGTTTTTCGTAAGTTTTAAAGCCCGTAAAAAAGTCAAAAACTGCAAATTATGGCCAGATGTTTTTAAAATGGGTGCAAAGTTTTATATTAGCGTGAAAAATATTTTGGGGTTAAGTGCACTTTTCTTAAGCTGTCACCAAAGTTGTAAATTTTTAGCACGTTATGTATGCATGACCATTCTAAGGTGTCAAAAGCTTTCTGAAAATCTAAGGACAATAATATTCCAGGGCAGTTAAGTTTCTTAGTTTGTTCCATTACATCACTGATAAGCCTAATATTTTCACCAATATATCTACCCTTCACAAAACCTGTTTGATCTGGGTGAATCAAGGAAGGTAACATTTGTTCAATTCGTTTAGTTATTGCTTTAGAAGCAATTTTGTGGTCAACATTCAAAAGAGTTATTGGTCTCCAGTTCTGAAGTTTTAATGGTGAGGATTCTTCTTTTGGTATCAGGGTTATCACGCCTCTACGCTGAGAAATTGACAACTGTCCATTTTCGTATGCAGCATTAAGACTCTCAACTAAGTCATTTCCAATAAGATCAAAACCGCTGAGTAAAACTCGACGGTAAAACCGTCCTCCCCAGGGGATTTTCCTGGACTGAAAGTATCCAGACTTTTTTTACATTCTTCGAACGTTAGAAGGCCGTCTGCTTTCTCGCTCACCTCGTGCGAGAGATGAGGGATTTCTAAGTGCTCTAGATCTATATAACGATTGAGTTGTTCCTCAGTCACATCTACTTTAGATGAATACAGATTTTTGTAGTAGTTTTCTACGTCAAGCAAAATTTGTTCTTCGTTGTTAATAGTCTCGCCATCTTCGTCTTCTAACTCTGAAATTACCTTCCTGCTATAATTCCTTTTTTCAAGATTGAAAAAATATTTGGTCGGTTTTTCACCTTTTTCAACCCACTGACATTTTGATCGAAACTTTGCCGCTTCACCTTTGTTTTCATATAATTCTTGAAGTTCCTTCTTTAGATTTTCGTATTGCTTTAACTCCTGATTAATATTCGTTAAATCGGCATTGTTACAGATAATATGATCGAGTCTGTCCAGTGTATCCTTGATTACAAGTTCGCGTTCATTAGTTTCCTTAGCTTTTCTATTGGCGTACGAGATAGTCATACACCTAATTTCCATCTTAAGAAGTTCCCAAAACATTCGTTTATCTTGAATATATCTATACTTTTCCCGAAATTCCGGATAGATATTACGGATTTGTTCTGTATAATTATCATCTTTCAATAAAGCGTTGTTAAACTTCCAAAAGCCAGGGCCCCTTGGGGCTTCTTTAATCCAGAGCAACGATAGGTGAACAGTCCTGTGATCGGGTGCTATCGAAGATTGAATGTCAACTTTTTGAACGTATTTGGTTAAATTTTTAGCTATAAGAAAAAAATCTATTCGTGATCTCATTTTTAGGGCTTTTGATTCATAAGAGTATTTGTTTATATTCGGATGTTTAACTCATTGTATGTCTACAAGATCAAAAATATCCATTGAAATTAAGATCAAATTCCGGAAGCCGGTTGGTCTCCAAGGCAAGCCACCTTTCTTGTTTTTCTTTGTTAGCGTACAATTCCATTCACCTTCTATAATGAGTGTCGTTAATTCAGACTGGTCTATCAGGTAGTTGTTAAGAGCAAATGTCCCTAAGGTTTGAGCAAAATTGGAAATGGTCAAAATAAACTTCCCTTCATTTTCTGTGTGAAGTTACTCCTTCGAGTGGAAGTAATCATAATGGTATTTTTTTCATTTCTCGTGCTAAACCAAACTTGGTATCGGGGGAGGGGGAGTTCATGCCCCAAAATGCATTTTTTTTTTATGTTTTAATCCCCGAAAATGGACTTTTTGTTAGCTAATTTTATCAAAGCACAAGAGACTGGTTGAAATTCTATTCACATCCTAGCAATCTATCATCCTTCCACTTTACAAAAATGTTATTAGATTTTTTCCTTGTTCCCGGGGAGACCCCTGGCCCACCATTCTTTGTAAGGGGGGGGGGAACTCTACTTTTGAAAAACTGAAAATGAGACATCTTTGACTAAAACAAAATCTAACTAGTATTCATATTTTGATTAAATTCGAAGTTGTAAATAAATATTTCACCCTTTCTTAATCTTTTGATGCTTAAACGTCCGCGGGCACTCCAGTGGTTTTTGCAGGGCACGTGATTTAAAACAGGCACCTTAGGCAAAATGACAATTTTCTACTACTTTAAGTGACCACTTGTCAGAACTTAAGGAATGCTACAGCAGTTATATACCATCATGCTGTTTCTTCATCATCTATAGACTGCTATTATTTCCCTTTTGTAGGATAATATTGCGCGAATTGAAAAATATTACTTTTTCAACATCACACTCTCGTTGGGGACTGTTAATTTATGCAAAAACAGTACTCAGTTAACCGGTTGAGAAAACTATAAAAATAACTGGACAGTCGACTAAACTAAAAGGATAAGCTTTATAAGAAACAATTGTTGTCTAACATACCATTTTGTAAAGCAATCAGTTCAAGAGCGGCCTTAGCGCCAACCCCAAGTTGCGCCGAATTCAGAGATCCTTCAAGGTTCCATTTCGGTCAGGACGATTATTATCGCCAGATCAAGAGTTCAGTTCTCATCCTTGCAGCAGCCGCAAATGGTTTCATTAATCAAAATGTGAATACCAGTTAGATTTTGTTTTCGTCAAAGATGTCTCATTTTCAGTTTTTCAAAAGTAGAGTTCCCCCTCTTACAAAGAATGGAGGGCCAGGGGTCTCCCCGGAACAAGGAAAAAATCTAGTAACATTTTTGTAAAGTGAAAGGATGATAGATTGCTAGGATGTGAATAGAATTTCAACCAGTCTCTTGTGCTTTGATAAAATTAGCTAACAAAAAGTCCATTTTCGGGAATTAAAACATCCAAAAAAATGCATTTTTGGGCATGAACTCCCCCCCCCCCCTGATACCAAGTTTGGTTTAGCACCATTATGATTACTTCCACCCGAAGGAGTAACTTCACACAAAAAATGAAGGGAAGTTTATTATGGCCATTTCCAATTTTGCTCAAACCTTAGGGACATTTGCTCTTCAGCTCTTCAATAAATCGCAACTGATCAGCATGATCATTGGGCGCATATATATTACGGAGTGATAATTCCATACAGTTGTAGATTAGGTTAATTAAAACAATTCTTCCCGAGTTTTCGGTTAGGGAATTTTTAATTTTGTATTCTTTGATAGATGGATTTATTAATACGCAAGTTCCTTTACTGTGGCGAGTGCCATGAGAAAAAAAGATTTGGCAGCCCCATTCGTTTTTCCAGAATGACTCATCACACGGTTGGGAATATGTTTCCTGTAGAAAATAAAATGTAGCGTTTTGGTCTATAAGATATGTAAAAATGCTACTCCTCTTTACCGAATTTCTAATACCTCGAACATTTAGGGAATTGATTTTACATATTTGTTTGTTTGACATTACTTTTTAAATAAAGCGATCCAATACAAAATAGGCTTTAATAAATACACAAAAAACATGAAAAAACGAAAACACAGAACACTTAAAGTCCGAATTGGGTACTAACCTTTATAACTGCTCCCACCCATTTCTCTCGTCTCTGCAAGTTTATCAATAAGCTTATTAGATTATCTATAAGGATCACGGTAAAGGTAAACTTTCCTCTGTCAGTTCAAACATTGTTTTGTCGAATAAAACAAAAAGTTCGCTTACAGATCATCTAAATCATAGTCACTGAAAATTCGAACAGGATCGCCACTCGGCGATGTTTTGACAAAAATTTTGCCAATCGATTGTCCAAAAACTAGCTCGTCAGAAGCCCATCCCTTTTCATTTCGCTTGCTCTCGATACTGAAGGGACGACTTTAACTCCTTTATATCATCTCTCAGAATAGAGTTCTCTTTCAAGATGCTTGTGACCGACTTTTGAAGGTCCGCTAACATGTCACGCATTTCGTAAAGCGTTGGTTCTTCCTTCGAAGCTGCGTCAGGTTCTTTACCGTCCGCCATGTTATCGCTTTCTTCTTCGTCACCGTTTGGTTTGTTATTTGGCCGTTTAGCGACGTTCGTCTCTTCCTCTATCGAGCTACGGTCTCCACGTTTGTTTTTCCTGCCAGTCATAGGCCCGTTAACCAAAGATTTTTCACGAAAGAGAGGAGGGAAAACACTGCTCAAAAACCACGTCCGCTCACGCGGACTCCACGCATACTCCATTTATTTGATAATTTTAATAAGGTCAGTTGAAAGCTATCAAAATCCTTTCTTTCGGGTAATCTTAGTAAATTTTTTTTTAAATTATATTTTGTCCAGGAAATTTTACACTGAGTATTTTACAGTATTTACAATATATTCTTACTTAAAGCTAAATAAGGAACCACAAGGAGGATGCATGGTAGTTCCTATTTTGGTAATGTTCAGCAATTATTCTCAATACGGCATTTATTTTTGAGTTGAGTAGTAAACTCTTGGAGGGAGATGGCTTTGTTGTTTAACTTACTTGAATATAGATAGTGGCGCATAAAGAGGGTGGTATAGTTAAATTTCTTCGTTATTTTTCTATCGTATAAATCAGAAATTACACCAAATAACATTTCTTCTATTGTTGGGGTGATCTGACACGCGTTTGTTGCGTTAAACCATTGCAAAACGTCTTTTGCAAATGCCTTCGTAAAAGAGCATTCAATAAATGTGTGGTCAATGGAGTCGTTCTGTCCGCAGTATATACATTCATCATCCTCCTTGATTTTTTTTTTTTTTTTTTTTACAAAAACCTTTATTGATAACCACAAAACAAAGTACAAGGTACAAGCCAGGCCTACATTAAAAAACGCAAAAACATTACAGAAAGCAACAATTACAGAATACATTACAGAATGCTTATCTACAAACAAAAGATGTTTACAACAATTAAGTAGATTACTTGATATTAAAATTCCTTAAGGGCTGTCAACGAAAGGAAGCAGTTTTTGCCATTTTTTCTTATGAATTTCCGAGTCCTCATTATTCTTTGCTATAAGACTTTCTATTTGATAGGTAGAGCGAATTTTTGCTTTCAACAGTGTTAGAGTGGGTTTTATGTTTAAAGAGCGGCTTTGGTGAATTATATATTTACCGAGAATAATTACATGATTTAATAATAGACTGTCATTGCTAGTGAGACCAAACGCTATGTCAAAAGTGCTCAGATACCTAACATCAAAACCAAACTCATTTAACCACTCAGTCAATGATGACCAGAAATGTTTTGAGATATCGCAATAAATAAACAAATGCTCGAGAGATTCCTCCATATTTCCACAAAAGGAACACATAGGTGACGGTACCAAGCCCATTTTATAAAGAATCTTATTTGTGTAAATAATTCTGTGCAACAGTTTATACTGAAATTCTCTTGTTTTGGAATCAAGAGTTGCCTTTCTCGGGAGAAGGTAGAACTGTTCCCACCGTAAGTCATGCGCAGAAAAAATTTCTTCATATTTAGACTCAGCAGTTGGAGCAATTTTTATTTTTTCTACTAGGTCCCAATATACCCCTCTAGACGAAGAAGGGAGAGATGCGTCAGGTGGATCTGCGTTGTCATTAGACGAGGCCACATTTGACGAATTTGATTGAGTTCTTAATAAGTTTATCCAGCCTTTGGGAATTGCATTATAGATACCCATTAAAAGAAAATACTCTGCATTTGTTATGCCATTCTTTTTTATCTGATCCCAAGATTTTAATTTATAATCCCTGAGAGTTAAGATATCTCCGAGTCTTAATATACCTTTATTTTTAATTTTGTTTCTGTACAAAGGTCTACCATCTCTGCGAATAGATTTGTTGTTCCAAATGATTTCGTTGAGCACTTGAGATGGAGAGGAGACACATGAACTATCCGCATTATATGAAGACCACTCACAAAGACATTCTCGATAGAACTTAGGTAAACAACGTGGTAGGTCAGACACATCATAGTTACATTTCAACAGGAAGGAGCCTCCATAGTCCCTAAGATAGTGATCCAAAAATAATTTCCAATTGATCTCACTGCATCAAAGATAGTTCTGCCCTTCACATATGCGCATTGATTCTCGTGTATAATTTCAGGGAGAACTTTCTCTAACCTTGTAGCCAGGGCTTTGGATCCAATTTTGTAATCTACATTTAGTAAAGATATAGGTCTCCAATTTTCCACAAATCTTTTATCTTTATCTTTCTTCTCGATAAGTCGAATTATTCCCTGTCTTTTCGAATTTGATAGCTTCCCGTGAACGAAAGCCGTATTCAGAGAGTCAACCAATAATGTTCCCCAATAAAGGCCAGAATTTTTTATAAAACTCCGCCGTCAAACCATCGTTGCCGGGCGATTTGTTATTTTTTAAAGTGTCTAGAACATTTAAACATTCAGCGTATGTTAGGGACCCTTCACACTGACGCTGCAGCTTTTCTGATAGTTGGGGTATTCCTCATCCTCCTTGATACCAAATTTGAATAATTGAATAATTCTCTCTTCGTTACTATAATTCTATGTATGAACTTGAAGTGAAACTCTTTGAGTTTATTTTCCTTACAAACATTTTTCACCGACTTAAAGATCCTACATCCTACCACCGTTTGGCACCAGTTTGATTGTCTGTATGGGTTTTGTCATTAAATAATTTGTAAAAATCTTTTGATTTAGCTTTTCCCAGATTAATTTGTACAGTGTCATTCAAGTTGAAGATTTTATTATCGCTTGTGAAATATAGCTTGTTAAAGGTGGTAGTATCTTTTGCCTTTGTCAATAAACGGGTCGGTATTGCGCTAATTATTTGATACTACTGAAGAAAGCTAGTTTGGCATCCGTATTTATCAGAGAACTCCTTGAAAGTTAAGAAGTTTCCATCATTTTTAAGAAGGTCTTTAATAGAGACAACTCCTTTCTTGAACCATTCATTAATATAGACTGGCTTCCCGTCAACTAGTATGTCTTTGTTGTTGAATAGAACTATATCTTGTGATTGGTCAAAGCCATAGAGAGTTTTCAATTCATTGAAAGAGTCGAGTATATTTTTATAAAAAACGGGTAGTTGGTTGAAATACTTCGCATTGTAGTTGCACCGCAGTATAAAATCTAGACCTCCCATTTTTCTCAAGAAATGGTTTGGAACTGTGCACCAACTCCTCTTGCCTGTAGCCAGTAATCGAGCGATCCAAGCAAGATTGAGCGATTTAAACATTAGTCCTATATCAGTCATGCGTAATCCACCTTTACTGGTATCTTGATAGAGTCCTGATCTTTTTATTTTGTCTTTCTTGTTTTTCCAAAGAAATTGAAAACATTTTGTTTTAACAGTGTTTTCGATTCCTGCAGGAACGACAAGATTTGATGCTGAATAAATAAGCTGAGATAAGCCCAGGGTTTTGATTATCATTACTTCTCCAAACAGAGTCAGATCCCGTGCACTCCACATATCGAGTTTTGTTTGTAATACTTTTAGTTTTTGATTAAAATTAAGCTCGTTGTTTCTTTTCTCGTCATACGAGAAGTGAACTCCAAGTATCTTAACGGGACTGCGCATCCACTTCATTCCAAGTGGGTTGCTCGTGTTATTTGCCCATTTCCCTAACCAAATCGCCTTCGTTTTCTTCACATTTAAACACAGACCGGCTATCTTGCCAAACTCTTCTACCGATTTCAAGGCCCTTTCCACAGAAGCTAAGTCAGCACAAAAAATGTTGGTGTCATCCGCAAACGGAGACAATTTAACTTCATTTCCGAATATCTTGATTCCATTGTAACTTGGGTCCTGACGGATTTTATGAGCTAGAATTTCAGCTGAAAGAATAAACAGGTAGGGAGACAGGGGGCAACCCTGTCTCACACCTTTTGACGGTTTAAACCAGTTGGTTGCAAAGCTGTTATTAAGCACTGTACTCTCTATGTTCGTATAGAAAGTGCTAACCCATCTTTTTATGCCCGAACCAAAGTTGAAGAAATCTAGCGTCTTCATTATAAAGGGCCATTCAATAGAATCAAAAGCTTTGCGGACATCTAATGACACTAATATCCCTGGTATCTTTTGCAATTTGGTGTATTCCATTATATCGGATATAAGCCTGATGTTTTCTCCCATATATCTCCCTTTCACGAAGCCCGTTTGGTCCGGATGAATTAAATTTGGGAGTATTGACTCGAGACGTTTAGCTATTGCTTTTGCTGCTATCTTAAAATCCACGTTTAATAATGTAATAGGCCTCCAATTTGATAATTCTAACAAAGAGCCATCCTCTTTTGGGATTAACGTGATTACCCCCCTTCGTTGCGAAATGGTAAGCTCGTTAACCTCGTAAGCTTCATTAAGGACGGTGGCCCCTAATAGGAAGGCATTTTTTCTTATTTGTCCCCATGTGAGATTTGTTCCTCGTACCTAAGGCTGTTAAAATCCAAAAAGGAAATGGGGGTTACGGTGCATTTTTCAGAGATAATTAGGCCCAAATATGGTAAAAAAAAAGTGCTGATTGAGCATTTTTAAAAAATTAGGAAAAATAACTTTTCAAATAAAAGATAGCCATTATTTGACTTAAGAAGGAGATGAAGAGGTCTAAACTGATAGGTGCTTTGTAATGAATAACAAAGATACAATTCTCAACATGCTGCCGAATTCTATATGCGAATTTCCTGTTCTTGGCGGGCCATTATTTGACCCAGTAGATTGGAACGTTTTGTAAACTTACTTTTGACAGACGGTTTTTCTTCTGAAACACAGTATTTCACAATACCGAACAGTTGTCCTGCTTTTGATTGATTACATAAAAACTAGGGGTAACCGTGCATTTTAAAAAGTTAACTTCACTTTTTCCTAACTCACGCACGACATGTTTTCCATCAGTGATTATTTTCTTGACGCTCTCCTCCCCGGTGGGGAATAAAATGTAAGTCGAAGTGATGGATGCTGGGAATCGAAGATGGGGGAGCGGACGCGTGGTGAAAGGATGCAGCAAAGCAAAATCCCCGTAAAACATCGATTGATTTTATCTCTGCCAACTGTATGGGGATTTTACAATTGCCTTATCAAAGAATATACTATAACGGAGTGCCGTTAGGCGATTTCATTGATCAACGAATGCTGTGCAGCGAGAGTTGATTGCTGTTTACATGCTTGGAAGTTCTAGAAGGCTACTGCAAATTGTCAGTGGGGTCAGAGCAAGCCTGTTATATATATATATAGCTAGGCTAGCTAGCCAAACCCTGGAGCTCCCATAAATAAGCTGGTGTTCGTTTCTGAAAAAACCCGAAAACTCTTCCGGCCCAAAATTTTTGCGGGGCTAGTTTCGGGCGCGATGTTCTTTCGAAAGTGTTTGCACAACGCCGCAAATTTTAGCAAAATTTTCCCTCGAATTGCTTCACAACAATCCGAACTCGAAAGTCACACTACTCTTGTTATTAATTTTTTTCGAGCTTCAAACTGTCTGCATGAAATATTTTCTTCTTCTTGCGCCGTGTTCCTTGGTTTTTACAATGTTTCAATATTCTGTCATTTGACTGTCAAGGCGTGCCAAATCATCTCAGACTTTTTGGCTGTTTGTTTGAATGAACTGGAAACGTCGCTTATCTACAGCAGCTAAATATAACTTATTGTTTTGGGTTTTCATCGTGTTCGGATCTTGACAAATATTAATTAAACACGAAATGCCACTAAATCGGAATCTGTAGCTCTGAAGCGAACTAACCTAGCTGTAATCAAAAGTTGAAATTTCTCGTCAAGGTTTCGATTTGTTCCTTCTCATTCGGCTAGATCGCTCGGTGGAGTTATCAAAATCGGCTACTCGTTAACCTGCGATCAGGCTCTATTTTCGTTTCGCTCGGTGAAACATTCCGGCGGGAAGGGCGAAACGAAAAATAGAGCCTGATACAATTCTTCTACGGAACGTCTGCCGCCCACTTTTTTGATTGATTGACATTCAACAAAACGGCCAATCAAAATTTGTTTTGCTTGCACGCTCCTCGGTATGCAAATTTCCCATATGTGTATGTAATAGCATTCGCAAAATGTCGGCAAAAATAAGAAAATCACAGGCTACGGTAAATCTTGGCACAGCGTTCAACTTGAAGGTACGCGCTCCGGTATTGTACATAGTTGCTCTGTCTGAGCTGAAACTGAATGAAAATTCAGAACACGACGAGGTTGTCATGTACCAAAATATGCTGCTTGTTTGATTCCTTTCTCATTTCAGGTGGTATCCGAGAATATATTCTCTACGCATTTGTCACCGATTTTCTGCGTAAAATACCTTGGGAAATTAAGAGAAATACCTTCAGTTTCACTCTTTAGAAAAAAGATATCAATAAAACCGTTTATAAACAAACGAGTGTTTTGTAATTTAATTTAGTTCCAGAAGTGATAAATATTCGAGATTACCAGCGAATTTCATCTCTAAACAGCAGCGAATTTTAAAACGAAGAACATTTATTATAAGCCTAGTCAGATCCTTTGATATCAATGTCAGAGATCATTAAAACGACATTATTACAAGTGTAACACTGAATGAATAAACTGAAAGTCTTTATTACTTAGGTAAAAATAAATACAGCATCTCGCTGAGTGCGGCTCTCACTAAACATCAGCTTATCGTTAAGTTTACGGAATTATCGGTTGACCTGTTGACCACTCTTGGTGAAAGATACTTGCTGTTCGTTTTGTTTCGTGAAACGCGGAAACAACCACTACTCTGCTTATATTTTCAATACTAGCTGAAAGACTTCAAATGAAAACTTGGAGATACGATGCGATAAAACAGGATACATACTTCACTGTTGCTGTACTTCTCTGCTCCGAGTGAGAGACAGCTTGCGTCAAACCGGACGCCATTCTCAGGAGAGAAAGAAATGATGACAATTCTCCTAGAACGACGAGAATATCTTTGAGCGACACGTTTACCTCGGCAGACTTGTTCCTTGGCCATGGCGGTCGGATTGAAAATTGTGAGCAAGTCTCGTAGACAATTTACTTCCGTTGACAGCTCTATTGTTAAAGGGCCAATCAGATTGCGAGATTCCCGCGGCCAAAATTTGGCCGCCGACACGAACTCTTGTGAGAGATTGTATCAGGCCCTATTTTAGCGAGCGACCCACGTAAGAGAATATGAGAGCGATGCTAAAATTCGGCCTGATCGCAGGTTAGCTACTCGTCTACTTCAGCAGGTCAACCTCATTTCATTCTCGTTCCCAGAGCCTACGATGTGTTCTGTCAGCGGTGGGATCGTAGGGCTCTGGTATCAGCCATTACCGGATGTCGTGAAATTCACGACATCCGGTAGCGCATGTCTAATTCGTTAAGGTGCTATTGCGCCTGCTTCGTTCTCGTCCGTGGAGCTCTGGGCATAACAATATTCTGACAACAACTGAGAAATTTGAATTCCTATCGATCGAGTCGTGGTGCTTTATGGATGGACTAAAAGCTGTTCGGGACCCTCTTAATCTCCTGCAATTAGCGGAAAACCTGGAGCTTTAAAAGGAACAAACTTAAGAAGCTGCCTTTCGTGCCGTAGTTGTTCAGAAGAACGATTGTCCCTGCATCACTAGGCGAAATGGCAAATTTAAACGACCTTAAACGTGACTTAATCCTGTCTTAAACATAAGTTTAGTAAGTTTAAGTTGCTGTTTAAGCAACTTATACCTAAGTTTAAGTTTTGCTTAAACCAATATTAAAATAACTTAAGGTTCATGTCTAATGTAGGTTTAAGCCCTTCTTAAATACGCGTTAAACAAATGTTTAGTGTTGTTTAATAGAGTCATTAAAGGTATTTTAAATATATGTTTCGGGCATGTTTAATTGGAACTTAAACCTGCATTAGACATGAACCTTAAGTTATTTTAAGGTGGGTTTAAGCCAAAATTAAACTTGGTTGTAGGTTTAAGTCCTAATTAAATACACCCGAAACAAATGTTTAGTGTCGTTTAATAGAGTCATCAAAGGTATTTTAAATATATGTTTCAGGCATGTTTAATTAGAACTTAAACATGCATTAGTCATGAACCTTACGTTATTTTAAGGTGGGTTTAAGCCAAAATTAAACTTGGTTGTAGGTTTAAGTCCTAATTAAATACACCCGAAACAAATGATTAGTGTCGTTTAATAGAGTCATTAAAGGTCACGTATTTTTAGTTAAATATTAGTTTTAGTCACGTTTAAGAGCTATATCAAACGACACGAAACATGTGTTTCAGACATTAAAACCTAGACTTAAACTCGCCAAAATGCGTCTGAAACAAGGACCTCAAATCACTGAAGTGAATAAAGTGAGTAAACAAGGTACCATTTATCAACAAATCTTTATTGTCAATTCTCTTAGCTTCCTCCTTGTCCCATTTAAGTATTAAAATTTAATAAATAAGTGATAAAATACACTTCATTTCTTGTTAATAATCAATACATTCTATCTTTAATTTTCTTAAACTGCACCATTATACTTTTTTGATCCTTGAATTTCTTAAAAAAAAAACTCCTTATATTTCAAATCTTATATTCAAATTAAAGTTCAGACACATCTTCATTGGGACTGTTCTCTTTTCCTACAAATTCGCTGACCTGAGAGACACGAAGAAAAAAAGAATTTTTGCCCTGGGTGGTATGAATGAACGTTTGACCTTAGCAAAAAAAAAAAATCACTTAGTGAAACCGGTACTAGAATGAATGCTCTTTCAGATGACTAGTGCCTGTGCCTACAGTTCTACTGTACAAGCTGTTTTGTTTGGATGCTAATGAATAATGAGCATATTAGCACTTAAAAGGTCATTTGTTGTTCCTAGGCATTGCTACAATGTTATCCAGGACAGATTCCTCTTTCCTCCAATCTTTACAATGTAGTTCACCCAAAGGCAAAACATTGGACTCTGTAAAAAGGACATTGTTTCAAAGCAAATTTTTGCCCTACTTGATTTTTGTTTATAGCTCACTTATCCAGATTTACAGTGACTATGATAACTGGGAGTGTTTCTGATCTGCAATAAGGACTTCTTTAAGCCTGTCTTGATGGGTATTGAACTTGTTGATCCACTTTGTACACGTGTCTGATCTGTTGGAATGAATGAAAGGATAGTGTTAAACTTACTCTTGCCCATTACCGTACAAATAATTCCTATAGACACTGACCCAGGTACCAGTTAAAATGTGCAGTTACTGTGGACGCTTTTACAAGTCAAACTGGTATATGTGAATTACATTGCTGACTCAACCCATCACAGAACTTTCCTGTTTTCCCATCACAGAACAATGGGTAACCTTATTTTTGAGAATTCATGGAAAATGGACCTAAGCTATTCACAAAATCATATATTTTAGTTAAATCATCATTTAATAGAATGTCAGGGAAAGTAAACACTTCATTGCACAATGGAAACCAAAATGGACAGCAAGGTTAGCAATGCACATGGTAGATAAACTTACTATCCTACACAACAGTATAAATTAACTAGTCAAAAAAGTGCATTTAATCTAAGTTTTGTACAGTACAGGGCACAGGAATTGCAGCACTACATGAGGGTTTCCTGTGTGTAATGATGCCATGTTGCACACAATTTCAAGCATCAAATACACATGTAATAAAATTACATACAAATGGGTGTAAAAAAGACACAAATTTTCTGAAAGTGCAAGTTAAATTTACATTGGGGAGGTTGGAGACAAGCTCATTTCGAGCATGTATCAGTAAATAACATAAGTACAGAGTAGAAGAAGTTATGTAAGAATCAGAATAAACTATGTGTCGTGACCCTATTCATACCATAGGTGACAGCAGTAGAAGTATCGCATGTGTGATGCTTGACCAGTATTGTGTTTACCATAACCAAAAATTAATGCGTGAATTATGGAGGTTGTTTAAAGTGAGGCCATAACACTACATATAAGAATGTTTTTGGTTTTTATAACCAAGACCGGTTTCTATGGGAAGGGCCTAGGATGATTGGTCCCATACTTAAACCCATCCTGAAGGGCCTGGGGCAGTACTTAGTTCAGCCTCTCTAATTTCAACTAATCGGACATGGCTGAATATAGCAGGGGCCAAGGCCCCAGCAAGCCAGCTCTTGGGATCACTGAGACATGCAAGTTTCACTACCATGGCATTGTGACATGCCCAAGGTTATTTTCCATATGACTGCCCTTTCACAAAGTTTCCAAAAATAATGGAAGTTAAATGTTGTAAGTTAAGTGAAGGGCCAGGTTCATAATTTAATAAATAAATGTACTGGCTACTCAAAAATCGTTTTAAATGCCATGAAACAAGACTTTATTCCTTCAAAGTTTCTCTGCGCCAAGGACTATGACGGTACTAACACGTACAAGTAACTAGAAATCAGAGAATATATGGTCATGCTTCAACTGTTCAGCAATCAAGGTTGGCTTAAGGTGAGGTCACTGACATCTAGGAATTTAATGCAGTAATAAAACAACAATCAAGAAACTCCCAAATTATTGGTCAATTCAAAACATAGCAGAATGCGTGGCAGTTTTTGATGACTATTAATAATTATCAATAACTGCAAGTATCCATAGGACTTATTAGGATATTTTGTGTAGCCAATTAAGTTAAATCCATCAAATTGTTTCTGGCCTTTACACTTCATTTATAGTGCTATGTTGTTAGTTTGAAAACTTAACAAACAAGTCAAATACCAGATATGGAATTCAATGCTAGTTTATTTTTAAAAGTCATCATGTGGTCAACTTTAAAAGTACGATTCCATGTACTGTAACCTTTGATAATATATTGAGGATATTACATGGTGGTGCGAAGATATGATTTTTATTTTCGAGTGGTAAAAACAATATTTTACAAGCAAGCGCAGCGAGTAAAATATTGTTTTTACCACAAGAAAATAAAATTCAAATCTTCAAGCCACCGTGTAATTTTCTTTTCATCACATGGACAAGAGTATTTTTGCACAAACAACAGTGTAAGAGCGGGAAATGAGGTCATCGATATCCTCACTAGTGAGGATATGGAAAATATGCCACTCCAGTCCTGGATGTAGTTTCGTATGAACTTTATGAGTGGTCTATTTTCTACTAAAACACTCTTGCCTATATAATAAAACACAACAGCAGTTGCACATAATCTATGTTCATACAATTTATTGATGTTAAATGCTGTGAGGGAGTGACTCTGCAGGGTGTCTTGACATTTTTTTTTTCCTCTTGAAAGAGTAACCCTTAAGGTGATTCCATTCAATTGCATTGCGCATCCTTTCTGCGCATCATTTTTTGCGTGATTAGCGCGCGCACGAGCGCGCGCGCGTTCGGAACTTGATAGGTTTCCTATGGAGGCTGATCTGTTCAGAGAAATAAATGGTCGTTTTCTCCCAAACGAACTCGGTGACCCCACTTTTTTATTCCATTTATTTAAGGAAAATACGACTTTACATGACATATTCAAATTGGAAGAATTTTCCATTATTCAATTTTGAAATATTCCGGTTGATTCACTGTTACAGTCAGATTTTAGGCGTTTCACTGCAACCGTGCAGACGCTCGATTTGCCTATTATTTCAAAGTAGTTTAGTTGTTACGGCAATTTTGAGACGTTTTACTGTAATGTTGTTCTTCTATCATTAGAATAATGCTTATATTCCATTACTAGTAATAACTTTGTTGAAGTAATGGGTGTCTCTAGTACAAGGATAGGTTTTTTAATATTGCTGTCTAAAGATGGCAAAGTACCTATATACTACAGCCCCGTAGCGTGAAATCGGACACGGTGACCCCCACTTTTTATTTTATTTTTTTAATGTACTAGGTGTAATTAGTAACTGTGCAAAGTTTCAGCAAATTCTCATTACAACGTCTTTTTCGATGGAATCACCTTAAGGCATGCTGTTTCCAGGTGATGTATTAAGTTGTATTAAAGTTACTGGTTTAATGTGTAAGTAAGGGATGATAAGACTGCAACAACAGGAAGACAAAGAAGCAAAGGGTGAAACACAAAAGTACATGCAAACTGGTAACCTTTTTGACAATTAGGGATGTTTGCTCATCTGCTACACCTGTACTTTCAATTATAACATCATTTCTTTTCTTTGAAAACCTAATATTTAGGGCCAATTACATCCGCTGGGCTGGCCCATGATTAGCCCACAGGCGACCCAAGCTCAAAATAAGAATACGATCGAGTTATATGACCTTCGCTATAAGACTTTGTATGGGAAACTCACTTTGGTTTTCAAAATGCTAAAATAAAGTTATGAATGTGGAAATAAACTTCAATTACCTTAACATGGGATTGTCTTTGTGTCTTGTGTGTAATTTGGGTGGGATTCGTGGCCGTTTTAGGCGAGTTTTTGGTTTGGTCTTGTTTGCGTTGTTGTTTCTCCACTTAAAACAAAGGAAGGCAGGTGACTGCAGACGACCGAGTCCAACAAATTGCTCTTGTATCACAACGCCACGCAGAAAATAGCCATAAAACACCATATTCATAAAGCCATGTAATTTCTGCATCCCACTCAGCCTTCGCGGTGGTCGAACGGCAATTCTGGTCTGAGAAAATTTGAAAAACATTCAGCTATCGGTGATCTTCCCGTGTGCTGCGCTTTTGGCGTGGACACGGCCATTGCATTCTGCACTCTCATTGGTCAATTCAAACCACCGGTCACACACTAACAAGCAGCCTGCAACAGCTGCTAATTTTCGCAGACCAGAATTGCCGTTTGATTGCCGTGAAGGCTGAAAGGGATACAGAAATTATGTGGCTTTATGAATACAGTACTAGTGTTTTTATGGCAATTCTCTGCGTTGCGTTGTGATACAAGAGCAATTTGTTGGACAGGGTCGTCTGCAGTCACCCGCCTTCCTTCGTTTCAACTGGAGAAACAACGACGCAAACAACACCGAACCAAAAACTCACCTAAAACGGCCACGAATTGCGCCCAAATTACACAAGACACAAAGACAACCCCATGTTAAGGTAAGTGAAGTTTATTTCCACAATAACTTTATTTTAGCATTTTGAAAACCAAAGTGAATTTCCCATACAAACTCTTATAGTGAAGGTCATATAACTCGATCGTATTCTTATTTTGAGCTTGGGCCGCCTGTGATTAGCCAGGCTGGTTCAGGCCAAGGTGACTGTTCAGCCTGGTATTCAATGTACATTTGCAAGTCACCCTGGCCTAGTAAACACAGTTTACATGGAAACCTTTCAGCCTGGCTAGCTGGGATTCTGGCATCACATTGCTGGGATCCTGGCAAACTGGGCTGAGATTTTCCCATATAATTGCTTGGCCCAATTTTACTTTCGGCATGTTTAACAGTCCACAGGCTTCACACACAAACTATGTGGCCAGTAGTATGCAGTTTGAACATGTAATGTACAGTGTATAGCCCTGGATACTACTGAAATGTCCCTATCAACATGAAATATTGCAAAGAATGTTTACCTTTAAGTTTAAAATAAACATATTCAGCAGCTCATGTCACAAGTTTTTGACAGATGTACAATTGAATGGTACAAGAAGAACCTTTAACCACTGAGCTTGCCTTTGTGGTTTAGAAGCTGAGCGATGAGAATTTCTGGGCCAGTTTGAAATGCAGTTTTCCTTCGTTTTCTCTTAATATGTACAGGTTTTGGATTTGTATCTTGCCTGATTAAAGGTATAATATTATTGCATTTGCGTTAATATATTGAATTGTACAGTTATTCTATTACATTCGTCTGGTTTCTGTTGTATGAGAATGTCAACTGTGTACTTATCGTTTCGCCACCCCTAAACGCTATACTGTATTACGTTTTACCCCATCGAAAATTTCCAGAAGCAGTTGGCGCCCAAGTTTTTAAACATCGACATCAAGAGGTCATTACAAAAGTTGATGAGACAGTGACATGTAAGTTTATTTATGGACAAGCTGTAGTTTTGTAGAAAATGCTGTAGCGAGGAAAGAATCGCTGGCATTTAGCGACAATCTCAACATTTTGAATTCAAAATTTGGTCGCTTAATCTGCCCTAAGCCGCATTCTTTGCGTGGAAATTGATCAAGTCAATATATTAATTAATACCCTGATCAATTCAATCGGAAATAAAACGTTATGCGTAGAAGCCAAAAAATTTTTACGTTATTGCGCATGCAGTTTGAATCGGCCAATCAAAAAATTAAATTTTTGGCCGCTACCAGAGCTACAAGAGACGTAATTTTAAAAAAGCCGCGTAGCTCTGGGGACGAGAATGACCTGATTTCATTCCATCGGTTGCTGCAGTTTATAACAGCTATCGACATTTTTCCAGACCGAGAGGAGGTAGGTTTTCTTTTAATATTTCATAGACTATCGGGCGGGTCAGTTAGGTGCCGCTTTTGTTTTTCTTTCAAGAAGTTGCTTCACAATTTGTTTACGCTGTTGACTCTTTCTAATCTCTTACAAAAAAATTACAAATGGAAAGATTTTTCATCAGATGTAAGCCTTAGATACGTTTCCTTTCCCTCTGCTAAGAAAATGCCACTCGTGGAAATGACAACATGTTAGTACCTTAAAAATAGGAGTGATTATTTCACTGCAAAAGATCTGAAATACAATACTGCTCGTAAGTGTCTGAAACTTTCGGTTTTCGCGTTAGGTGAGACACAGTTTCAATCTAGACAAGTAGTTTGCTTCAAATTTGTCCTCTAGACAGTTCTTTTTACGACTTTCATTTTGAAACACTGTTTTAAAAGCATCCTAAAAGAGAGAAAGGAAGGCCATGCCATCATAAAACTTCGTACTTTTCTACTAATTGTTCTGCGTTTTTATCCTGATCAAGCTAAATACTCATACACTGGAGTGCATTTGTGGTTTGTAAAGATTCTTCTCAACTCATTGGCCCCTAAAATACAGTACATTTCAGTCGTTATTCGCCAAAAGATGAAAAACGACAATGCCGGTAAACATAAAGGCAAAAACAGAATGCGGACCGCTGAGGAAACAGTGAAGTTGACCTATTTTTCTTCAAAAACAAGACTTCAGCACAACTTTCACGGGCAGCTCTTCTTCCAGCATTCTTTGGAAAGCTAATTAACTTCAAGGAGAGTACTCGTGAAACTACAGTTGCTCTAATAATGCCATTTTAACTTGCTGCCGGTAGCGACTTCATAGATTTGTCAATGTAAAAACGAATTTCTTACTGATTCGTATGCATCCTGCTGGCTGTTAAGTCCTGTCAACCATCAAACAACTTTGCTAAAATAAATAGTATTGCTACCGGCGGCATCTGGCAGTTTACCGGCAAAAATTACCCAGAAAAGGTTTTTGAAAGCTTCCAAGCACATGTAAATTATGGAGGAAAATGGCACAAGTTTTCCGCCTGCGAAGTGTTATTCGGCAAAGTGATTTAACTCGCGATCAGTTGCTGTATTATTTTGTTCCAAAGATTTAAAAAATTACTCGGAAGCAATTCCATTCGATCATTCGCTTTAACATCTTAAGAATATCATTTTCAACATAGGAAGTCTCTCAATTAAACAATTCTTGTAATATGTAAATCCACAATCAAATTGGTAATTTTCTTTGCCGTGGAAGTAGAAGCGAAGTATTTGAGAATTTAACCGAAAGGTTGACGCTCTCGTGGTCTTTTCAGAAGGTCGCTTTCCAGATATCCTCTGAAAAACAAGTCTGTTCAGCTAACACGCCGAGATCCACTGTTCGTCCACCTTCTCGCCACGTCAACTTCGTCCCTTCTGCGCTACTTTCCTTGTTTCACTTGTTGTGGGAAGCCGGTGTCGATGTTTGTTTTTTGTCGTGCAAGCGCTGGCGCTTCGACGGCCCGGATTCTTTCATTAACCTACCATTTCGTTTATGGTTTCCCGTTCCCCATTTGCGGGTCAACACTCCCACAGCGGAAGCGAAATACAAAAACAACAACTCAATACACCTAAAATTTTATTTTCGCACCACTGCACATACAGGAATCGCGCGATCGCGCGGGATGAACGCGCGATGCGCAGAAAATGTGCGCGTTATCAATAGGGGCCACCGTCCTTTAAAGCTTGCTATTAAATCGTTTCCTATTAAGTAAAAAAAAAATATAAAATTCAGCTGTAAACCCGTCTTCCCCGGGTGCCTTGTCATTCTGAAAAGTTTCTAGAACTGTTTTACACTCGTGAAACGTCAAAGGGCCTTCTAGGCTATCCCGTTCGTCGTCTGAAAGCTTAGGGATCTCCAGATTTTGGATAACATTGTCATACGCGTCATCGCTAAAAGTGTTTTGTGATGTAAGTAAGTCTTTGTAGTACGCTTCAATGTGGTTTAGGATTAAATTTTCGTTGTTTGTGATTGAATCATCTTGCAGTCGAAGTTCGCCTATAGTTTTTTTGTTATAATTTCGTTTTTCCAGATTAAAGAAATATTTTGTCGGACGTTCTCCATTCTCCACCCAGTGACACTTTGCCCTGAACATAGCTTGCTTTCCTTTATCCTCGTAAATTGATCTAAGTTCCGTTTTAAGGTTGTTATATTCTTGTAACACTTGATCAATGTGACCGGAGAAAAAGTTATTGCAAATAAAAACACCCAAGTGATCTAATTGTCGTTTGATTTCTTGTTCTCGATGATAGGTCGACTTAGCTTTACTTTTTGCATAAGAAATGCTTGCAGTTCTTATTTCCATCTTCATCATCTCATGCCAGTGAAATGTTAATCTAAATTTTTGACTTGACTAATAGTGGCAGTTCGTGTTATTTGTTAACATCCGAACACGATGAAAACCCATGCAAAAAGATGACCCATTTCAATACTTCAGAGTAAGTTATATTTTGTTGTTGTAAATGAGCGCCGTTTCAAGTCCATTCAAGCGAACAGCCAATACTCCAAGGAGATTTGACAAGACTTGACAGTTAAATGACAGGATATGGAAACATTGCAAAAACCAGGCAAGATGGCTCGTGAGTAAAATGTGTGTTGATTTAGTTTGATGGCCGAAAAAAATATTAAATCAAGCGGTGCTCAGCCTCTTCAATGACCTTTCGAGCTCGGATTCACAGAACAGATCCCCAAAATATTGGAAGACAATTCGAAACACTGTTTGAAAGAGAACGAGCCAAGAAAAGCCCCGAGATATATTTGGGACCAGAGAGTTTCAGGACTATTTTTGAGAAACGAATACCAGCTTATTCCTTATTCCTTATTTATATATTATATACGTAGAATCGAATAAAATCTATGCTCACTTACTCTATCCGGTTGTTTCGTAACACGATCGTACTGTTGTTTCTCGGTCATCCAGACAACATTCACAACTTATCTCGGCCATGCTTCTTGAAAATGTAGACCAGATAATAGGTTCAAACTTAAAAGTGAGTGGTAAAGAAGAAGATGATTATCAGCCCAACAAAACGGATACGAGTAATAAAAAGCCGAGATTTATATATGAACAATTCCCGAGAAGAGAGACTAGGGGAAAAAGTCATAGAATCAGATCAAACTACATTGGTGAGTAACGATTAACGGAGAGAAACTTATTGGTGAAATAAAGTGCAAAAGTCTCCTTGCAGAAATAAAACAACAACAACAACAACAACTAACAAGCAAACAGACAAGCAAAAAAGCATCAACAACCACGAGATTTCCCGGTCCGTGGATCGGTTATTAGTTTCCTGACTAAACTAGCGATCAAGTTCCATACAAATCCTTTGCCACAAAAGTGGTCCGCTCGTGAGCCTGGGTGCCCTGTGCAACAACCACGAGATCTCGTCCGTAGGACGGTTATTATATTCGACATCCGAGATCCGAAAGATCGAGAAGCGACAAAAACGATCGATCCGTCAACGCATCCTTTATCCGACATCCGATATGCCGCATGAGGTAATGTTCTTGCAGGCTTTTTTGTAGTTTTATGTGAGTGGATTGTGGATTCTGGAAATGAAAGCGGTGTCGCGAAACAAGCGAAACTCCGATATCAGCCGCTTTCAGGGAAAGAAAACCTCAACGAATTTCAAGGATCGCTAGAGAATCTTTCCAAAAGTGTTTTTAACATTCCGGTGGACGCGAGAGATCCCGCTGTAACGATCAGCGTTTCAGGCAGAATAACGGGCTAAAATCTTGTATTCTATTTGAAAAGCTTTGAAGAGAAGAGCAACACAATTATGGACACGGACTTTGAATGGTGCGAATCACAAGCGATCACTGCTCGATATACAATGAACGCAACATTGAACTCTCAAGTCGGAGGGGAGAATGCAGAGCATGCTAAAAACACCGGTAAGCGTGGCTGAAATACTCTGAGACCAAGACAAGAATAAACATCAAAGCGATGACAAAGTAATCTAGAAGGCAACAAATAGCGCAAATAGCATTATTAAGGATGTCACATTGAGATTGCCCCAACGCATCAAAGAAGAAATGAGGGAAGCTGTAGATGACAGCAGCGTTCTCATTAATCCAAGCGAGCTGAAGAAAAAAGTTGAAAAAGTCACGGAAACAATAGCGGAGGCAGAGGAATCTTACAGTGAAAATATTTCGGCGCTCGACAACATTATGTCCATGATAAATGGATTGTCAGGTAAAGAAAACACTGAAGAGACTCTAAATGCTCTGAAGTCAAACGCTGAGACCCTCAAGGAAAATTGTAGAGAGAAACTTTCGAGTATTCAAGCCTGGCCCAAATTTAACATGTCCACTTCGCGCGAACTTTCCACGCGCACGCGTTTTGTCCGTTACGATGTGGACTGATAAATGTAGTCAGGATATTGTGAGGGAAGCCATCATGTTTTCTTGATGTGGCAATGTAAAAACAACAAAAACAACTTTTTTGCTTCCAAAAAAAAAACAGTTTTCCGTTTGCACACGTACGCAACATTTCTCGGGGAAACGTTTCTGAAAAGAAATTAAAATTGAAATGAGTCTTCTCGAAAACAAATTTTGCTTCCGCTCGGGGGGGGGGGCCGCAGGGCAGGGCGTGGTCCCCACGTATAAGTAGTTACAGAGGGAAAATACAGAGAAAATACAGTGCATACAGTCAGAAGCCAGAAAAAATCTCGACTTGGTTGAAGTGAGCACGCAAGGTGTTCTCGGGTAATGATGACGTAACAATAGGGTTTGCCCGCAAGGTGGTCTCGTATTCAACCCTCTTTCTGTTGACTTCAACGTGAAATATTCTAAGTCCCACTCATGAGCTGCATTTTACGAATGGTTAATGGCTCACGATCGACCACTTCTTTTACCATTTGTATCAATGGTTCGGATCGTGACCCTGCTTTACAGGTCTTTGTGTATTGGATGTGAACAACATTTTCACTAACCTTTTCGTGCTGGCAAGCTCGCACTTAACATGTGAACGGTTCTCACAAATACGTCAGCTGTCATTGACGGAAGTACGTCGAACCACTTTTCAGTTTATAAAAAGAGTTCATGTTAACTATTGAATATGAGGCAGTTTTGTGGCTGTATACGAAGACAAAACTCCCCTGTCTCAATGCGCTTCTTGAATAAATTAACTCTTCAATCAGAAGCGCCACTAGTCCCAGAAGTGACAAGTATCTAATTTCTCCTTACAATGGCACTACTTGAACAAACATACAGGTCACGAGAATAAAGGAAATGATCACCCAAGACAAAATATATTGATCAAATTCTTTCAATGATAAGAAACTTATAAAAAAACAGTGCGGAGAACATGCATGTTGACAGGAGAGAATTCAGCGGTATCAGCGGTTGGAAAGCCCCGGTTTGCAGCTCTCTCTTTCTCACGGAACAATAAATAAGTAAATAAATAAATTAATTAATATATATATATTATATATATATATATATATATATATATATATATATATATATATATATATATATATATAATAGCCGCTATTATCGGCCTCTGCCACCCAAGGTAGGGATGAGAAAGCCAAATAGAATTAAGGAAATATAACAGGATATATTTTCGAAGCCAGGAAAGTCACAGAACAAATACAAATAAATTTCTGACAGTAAACAACTGTGTAGTTTGACTTTCGACACACACCTCATGTATAAAGAAAAACATATCCCACCTAGCCGGAATCGAACCCGCAACTTCCCGGATACTAGTCAGGCGTGATGACCACTACACCATCGGAATAACCACGCTGGCAACGTGGCCACCTTACGAAGTGAGTAGGATCAGTACGAGGCCCATTCCATGGGACGTTTTTCTTTTCGAGGCATACATGTGTTTCATGGAAAATATATCCTGTTGCATTGTCCTGATCCCGTGTAGGGATTTAGAAGCCATGAAACACACGTATGCTTCGAAAAGAAAAACGTCTCATGGAATGGCCCTCGTAAGATCCTACTCACTTCGTAAGGCGGCCACGTTGCCAGCGTGGTTGCTCCGATGGTGTAGTGGTCATCACGCCCGACGGGTAACCGGGGAGACGCGGGTTCGATTCCGACTCGGGGCAACATGTTCTTCTTTTCACATGAGGTATGTGTCAAACTACACAGTTGTTTACTGTCAGATATTTATTTGTTATTAAGGATATGGAACCAAATAACGCCGAACCGAGCTATAAACAACAATTTCATGTTTTTCTGGAGGTTTTTTGTGTGAAAGCACATGTTTGCCAATTTTTTGTAGTTTGCGAACGCAAGGTTGTGAACTTAATTCGTCATGCGAAGGCGCGTTAAGAGATCGTGCACGAAAGCCTCAAGCTCGCAGGTTGCCGTTCTTGGATTTCTTGTCCAAGAGACCGAGGGGACGAGGATGAACAGTTCATTCCACACACACGGAAAAACGCTCAGTATTTTTCAGGGTCCAGTTGTTCGAGAGAAGGTTAAATCCTTATCTTGGCCGGGATGAAATCGTCTTTAACTGTGGTTTTTCAAACGTAGGTTAACCGGCCAGTGATCAGTCCAGGGCATTTAAAGAAATAATGTGATGATGATGATGATTTCCACTTTGGAAATGTGTGAAACAATAGCGTGACGTCACAACATGGCGGCTTTGAAATACTCAGCCAGTGGATTTAATTGGAATTTAGGCTTTGTTCACACGGAACAGCTCCCAAATGGTTCTGGTCCAGGACCGGACCAGACTAGGTCTGTTCACGTGGGAGCGTTCCTTTAATGAGCATCTGTTCACACGGGAGCGGTCCAGGACCGGTCCGGTACCAGTCCACTACTGGATCAACGTGAAAAAAGCAGCTGTTTCTAGAATTAGTTATCCGCAGAAGGCCAAAATGATGCGAAAGACGATAGAAGAGGGCTCAATCCACCAAGAAAGGAGTCAAAAGCCTTAACTGGCCGGATACTGAATCACCCCATCCTTGCAGATTACTAAGGACACAAGCTTTAACCATACTTCTTTTAGCTTTTAACCTTTTCAAGCTTTAAACCTAGAATTATAACAAGTTAAGTAGCAGCCTTGTTATCGCAGGCAATAGTTCGGTCAATTGAATTTTCGGGGTGAATTTTTAAATCAAAGACATAACACTAAGCGCGATAAATTTATCTAGTACCCAAGCCTAAATAAGGCTGTTTGGAACCAAAATGAACTGGTCTAGGTGTTCACACGGTAACAGTCCAATCTGGGACCAGAACAGTTCCAACATTGGTCCTGCCCTTTTTGCAGGTCTAAAAATCGGATCTTAACCAGACCGGATAGGCGGTACGGATAGCAGATCCCGTGTGAGCAGAAGGCATATCCAGACCGATTTTCGGACCGGAACCATTTGGGAATTGAACAGTTCCTTGTGAACAAAACCGTAGCCTGCGATCAGGCGTTTTTATAATGTTGTTTTGAACGGGGCGGAAGAGGAGGGTCCTACTTGAAATTTCCTCCACGCTTGGGTATTTCCAGCACGAAATAACTGCAATCAGACTCTATTTTCGATTCGCTTGATAAATTATTTAGTTTCGATTGGTCCCAGAAAAAAAAACAGACAAACAAATCAATAAAACGATGAAAGAGGAAAGAAGATCGCTGATGTGGAAATTACTGGCAAACACAAAAGTGTACAGCCGCGAGATGCGTGGGTGCCGTTGACTACATTGCTGATTGTCCGTCGTAGAGTCTGGGGTAAAAAGGACGACTGCTTGCTGTCCAGAGAGGTGTAAGCACTCTTATCCCCCACCCCCAGCCCTCCCCCTTCCCTTCCCTTATTCAGCTTCCCGTATACAGGACAAAGGCAATTGTTTAGTTTTCAGATGACGCAGATAACAGTCATGCCAGGTTTTTATTGCAATAATGTAATAATTACTGTTACAACATTGCTTATCATATCTATGCAATTCTGACAGTTATTACAGAATCAAACTGTTTAGAGTAATATGCCGGATAAAAGTATTTTATTTTAAACGGCCGATATGTTGAATATATAAGCGATTCATTTGCTGTGATCAAGTACTTGAGAATAAATAGTAACAACAAAATGTTCAACAGAACATTTTTCTCATTTTTCCGCTGGGAACTTTTCTGTTTTTTCCACATGTCCAGCCATCGCCTGGGAAACTGTCTTGTCTACTTCGTCAAGACCTCCTTCTGGCAGATCGAACCATTCTGTTTCGTATGGATTGTCCTCGTGTCGGCCGCGATTATATTTCTCCATGGCGGCGTGGGCAAGGTCTTCAGCTGCCTTCATGTTGTCCACTTTCCATGTCTGCGCAATCTGGAGTCTAAAAGGGCTTCCCTGCTGAAGATTCCGAATACGTTGAGGGGGGTTTACTGCCAAACCAATCTTCACGTATGGCTCCCTTAACGCTTTAATAGCATAAATAAAACCATGATCAGTCACCTTTCTTCCTGCAAGAAGCGCTTGTGATGCCCTGAAAGCTTTCTTGGAAGCCTCGCTGTCTTTAAGTGGTTGCAGCCATTCTGCGGAACTCCCACCTAGTGCGTAGTTAGAACAAAAACGGCAACAGTATGGTTTGATATCTGTTTTCTTGGAGTTGCTATATTTGTACGCTTTATCTGGCCCGGCGTTTGTTTAACCAGTTCATTCAATTCCTTTTGCCACTTTATTTCATTATTGCCAAAGTTTTGCTTGTTAAATCTTAACCTTGCCTGTAGGTTTTTAGTTACATGTTTCTTTCTCATGATAGACACTGCAAAAAGAGAGAACAGCGATCGGGAAACCTACGTTTTTCATAAATGGCCCAAAATATGCCTTATTATGTTTAAAAACGAGAAAACAAAAAAAAAGCACTGTGGCTAACCAGAAATAATTTGGAGTTTGAGATTGCCGTGTTATACGACAGGAACACGATAAATCGCGATGAAAATATAATTGCACCCTTAACAACTTAGATGGTTATATTTTGCTTGCAAGGATTAAATAGTATACACTTCAGCGAAAACCATTTGAGAGCGGATTTCCAACTGACGATCTCTGTATTTCATACCACCATTGAATTTCATCCTAAACTGGTGGCAAAAACGGAAAAGCTTATTTTATTACCTTTCTTGCTGTTTCCACCAGAAATAGAGTTGTCTTGTTTGGCTGCAGTTTCAAGTGAAACCGTGAACACCACGAACAGCACCAGGAAAATCATGCGAAAAAACGTCTGCGACTTTGCTTTAGCCATGCCGATGCAACTGCAAATAAACTGTAATGTTCCTGTTATTTGCCATCATATGACCGTTCCATCTTAAAGCTCGGAAATTCGGCGAATGAGATCCTGTTCCGTAAAATTTTCTGCTTACATTTCAAGGCATCCGAAGAGATCAAAGTGTCTTAGCTTTCACAAATATCCATTTTAAAAGCCTTGAAACGATCCGTATTTTGCTTCAATTTTCTAGTTGGGTGCCCCTGAGACATCACGGACTTCAGAACATGAACTGGCCAGGGAGAATTTGTAGCCATTTTATTGTTCTGAACTCGACGTCTGATTGGCTAATTTAAAAATTTTTCTCTAAATTTTTTGCAGGTGACCTCCCTTCGTGTAGTCGCAAGGTAAGAAGAGACCTGAGATCAGTCTTTTCAGTTGGCTTCAACCCTCAAGATTCAATACTAAACGGCAAAAAACAAACCAGCAAATTAACGCAAAGACCGCAGCTAGTTTAATGAGCCTCATTCAGAATTTATTTCTTCTGTGTTTCCATTTTAAATCATAATAAACTGTCTCACAAAATTACCTTTTTTGCTATTCTTAGCGTTTTTAAAAATTTTAATTTCCCCTGAGTTCTAGAGGATTTTTCTCGCTACGTTTATCTAAGAGCGCAGACATAGAAAGAGACTGAACTCTGGTTATGAAAGTCTTCTTCATTCAACATGAGAAAAAAACCCGTAAGTGCTCTCCAAGCTTTTGTAAATTTGTCTGGACTGCGAGCGGCCTCTTTCTTCCCCTGAATTTTAGCGAGAAGCTGGCGAGAAGCTTGAGGCGGCGAGCGGCGGAAAAAGAGGAACGCGGGTTCCACCGCGGTCAAACGTCTGAGGCAGTTTTTTCGTTTAAATTCGTAAGATTTATTCACGATGCAGTCGAAACATGAGCAAGGATATATAAATTAGTGGGTGAGTGTAAATAAATTTTCATTTCTCTCAATTAAACGAGTTTCTTTGCTATTTAAATGTTCTGCACGTGAACAAAATTACTCTTAGAAATGGCGCCGACAAGTCCGTTTCCCGTTTTCAAACACTTAGAACTTTTTTAGTAAAGTTCGAAACATTTTAGTAGATCTACAGGGTACTGGTACAGTATCAAACTTTAAGCAGTGAAAGTAATTCCCTTATCTTTGAAGTACTTTTCTTATTTTTCTTGTTTGACCGCGGTAAAAACGCGGGTAGTGCGAGTAGCCGGGAGCACTCGCGACTTGCCGCGAGTAGCCCCCAATCCCTCCTCCCTTTCCACTCGCGCGTCTGCTCGCAGTCTAAAATTTTGTCAGAGTTCGTAGCACTGGTGCTGCTTGGAATTCAGTTAAAATGAGTTCATCAGGGCTGTTAATTTCAAATATTTAGTTTTTTGAATTAATGTTTTTTGAAAGGCTATTTGTTTTGTTATATCAACCCTGGAAGAAAACGAATGCAAAAAACGTAAGAAAGCGACAGAAAATGCCACAGGATGAGATAGAATCAAGTCAAATTCATCCTAATTCGAAAATTCAAAGAGCTTTTCTGTTCTCTTGCTATCCAAAACGTACATTTTTGCTTCCGACTTGAGTTCCCCGCCTGGCACAGGCAGAGAAAAATAGCACTGCAGTGGAACAAAAGGTGTCAATGAACAAGAACCCGACATCGATCAATTTTTAAGGCTACTGACTTTTATTGTTGTATCTTCATTAATCCGGAAATTGCGGTTACTTTCATTTCAGTTTAGGGGAGTTTGAATTACTTTTTTGTGGGCGATTGCCTGATTTCCTAGTGTGTCCAGCTAAAACCTCAAGAGACAGAGAGGTGTCAAACCTTGGCTTTGAATTACTTATGCAAATTAGCTAATTTACATAACATTTTTTCGCACCGTAAAGCTTGTCATAGTTCGCACGCTTCATTTTCCCTCGCGTGATTATTTTACTTCTTGCAGGTATAGTTATTGTGCACTAATTGCATTTTCGTTTTTCGTATTTCTGAAGTTACTTATCTATTATTTAGTAAGAATGTTTTGCTAACTCCATAGATAACAATGTTCCTTTTAAGGACTAAACCCTACTTAAAGTCATTACGAACGTATTTTGAATGGCCTGAGTTTTTAGTTTTTCATGAAAATATACTTCTATGTCGGTCAAAACAGCACTGGGTCACTGTAGCAATAAATGATTTATGTGAAAGACACTTTTCACACGCTGCAATGTTATTTACGCTAACGCTGTAGCAGTAGTATAGGGCCCAAGTCGTCTTTCCATGATTCCACAAGTCTTTGTAACATAAAAGGAACCGGTTTGTACTGGTGTTCTTGTTGAGTAAACGGCGCCGATTTTCGCGAAATTTATTATTTTTTTGGTTTTAAATACACAGAACGATTTGTCTTTCTGACAACAAATCCTTTCATATCAGATTTTTGCGCTCTGGCCGACTCCTCGGAAACCACGAGTTTATCGCATGACAGTGAACCCGGCGGTATAACCGAGAAGAAGTGCCACTTGAGAGACTCGGACTGAAATGTGCTCGTTGCTATAGGCTGGGGTTCGTTTAATAAAAACGAAACCCCGTTATAACGAAATTGTGGAAAAACTACAAAAATTTTCGTTATATCGGGGTTTGGCTAACGATTATTTTTCCTGCATAGCCGCTGATCAGTTATGCATTCAACTTCAGTAGCGTGATGGCGTTTATTTGTTATATCAGTGGAGGGCAAATTTGTAGTTTGGGCATCTGGATTGTGTTCATTTTAATTAACGGGGATTTCTGGTTATACCGGGGCGCGTTATATTGGGGTTATGTTCCATACATTTCACAGTAACTTTGGCCGGGCTGAAGCGGGGACGTTGTTGTAAAGGAGTTCGTAACATCCGGCGGAGTTATACTGTACTCACACATAACATGAAATCGGTTAAAAGTTGCAGGAAATGACACTTAATTGGTCAGTTTGAACTGTCGACGCATACAGCGGCGTATACTGCTTCGTCGTTGTCGAAAAGAGAGCTCGTTGGCCGAAATTAGGGCCTGTTTTAGTTCGACTAAAATAATGCAACTACTCTGTTTGCGTAACGCAACTACCCCGTAAACGGATATTGAAGCTAGAAAAAGGCAAGGTTTGAGCTTGCTCCACTGGCTGTTATGACGCTAAAATTTCAAATTTAGGGCATTTTAATTTCAACTGATTAATTCACTCTTGGCTTTTTGGCACCCCTTATTGCCTTATTTCGTTATACCGTCATATCGTTACAAGGCAAGGTTTGCCCGAGAGACGACTGATGAATTGTTTATGCATACTGAGATTCAGAATCATTTGGCCGCTGGCTTAACAATAGCTTAACACTCCAATAAAGTCTTTCCCCTCTTTTTCTCATAAACCACTGCCAATCTTGGAAAAAGAGACGTTTTTATTTTGATTTGATCTCTTTTGGGATTCCCTTATTTCATATCCGTTATAAGGCAAAAGATTGTCCGAGAGACAAATAATAAATTATTCATGCACACTTGGATTGAATCATTTGACCGCTGGATTAACAAAAGCCGAACAAACTAAAAAATCCTTTTTGCTCAGTTTTCAATCATGACATAGGAACACACCCACAAACTCAATCCGTTTTCTTTTTTGCTTCTGGAATCATCGAAAGAAGACTTGGACTGGACTCTAGTGTTAGCCTGTAAATACAGTAATATCACAGCGCGTGAAAAATATTTTCCCAGTGACATAAATCGTTCATCACTTTGGTGAACCAGAGCCGTTTTGACCTGCGAAAAGTGGAACTTTATTTTCATTAAGAACCGATTCGCGATATTGAAAATACGTTGATAGTAACCATTCTTTAAATAGGTTTTAATCACTTAAACAGGTCATTTTTATCTATGGAAAACCTTCTTGTATTTAAGAGTGACAAGTCGCGTGATCTCCTCTCTAGTGCACATTTCCACTTCGCGGCTTTTACATGGTGGGGAGTCTTCTAGCCTGTGTAGCTGCTGTAAACGGAAAGGGGGAAGGGGGAGTGAAAAAGTAGGGGGGGAAATAAAGGTACAAGTTTCTTCGTCGATGCAAAAGGCGAATGACTTTTGGACAGTAGAGCCTCAAATAAGTACCAAGGCCAGGGCGCTAAGAAACAACAGAAGAGAAAAAGCTGTAGCGGTGAAGAAAGAAAGCGGGAAAATTAAACGAGTATTAAACTAAGCTTTCTAAAGCAAGCATTCAGAATGGCGGTCGTGCGACATGTATAAAGTTAAGGTGCAAAACGGAGGAGAGCACTTTCCTACGATCAAGTATGGATTCCAGGCTTGCAGAGCTTTAAAAAGCAGAAAAATCGCCTAAGCCACCTAAGCCACACTGCCTGTGGACATGAAAGCTCACGCGAACGAAGCGCCTGAAAGCTAATTGGCAGTGTGTCTCTACCGGCTAGTTTGCACAACTTGAACAAGGAAAGTATAACCACAAGCTCCACATAAGAAGCATTTTTACAGGTGCCGTAAGCTGGCTTTAAGTCACAAACACTGGCATGGTTCCGGTCCATTAAACTCTGATCACCCGTGCAAACTTGTGGGTTATCTTGCTATACACGGGCAGCGCAAACACACAAGCAAAAGAAAAAGAGAAAAAAAATTCCTTTTTTTTCTGCTTGCGCTTATACTTGTGTCTCACTGGTTTTACACGGATAGGTGTCCTGTACCAATTCTCGCGTGATCGTGCAAATTTTGTTTGATCAACAGAGAGCTGCTTTGCCAGCTTCTCAGCAAAGGCTGAGGTTGCCAAAGAACATTCTTTGATAGCTTACGGAATCTTGTAGAACCCTTCGACATCCGCTTCGACACCCGAGATCTGAAAGCACCTGAGATCCGAGAACCGACAAAAACGATCGATCCGTGAACGGATCTTATCCGACAATCAACTTCCGAA
Organism: Siderastrea radians; assembly: GCA_964017195.1. Lineage (NCBI taxonomy): Eukaryota > Metazoa > Cnidaria > Anthozoa > Scleractinia > Rhizangiidae > Siderastrea > Siderastrea radians. Next base: position 31,630,754 of record OZ024891.1, on the reverse strand, counting down.
ATCCGATGCGCTGCATGAAGAAATGTGCTTACGGGCTTTTTTAAATTCATTACTGTGTTAAAATTGTGGTTTCTGGAAATGAAAGCAATGTCTTGAAACAAGCCAGAAGTTCCAATATCAGCCGCTTACAGGTGATAGCTTGAAATATACCTGGTTTAAGTATTTCCTTTCTATTTTGACTTGGTTTACTCTTTGCAGTCCCATTGTCCTGTTTTTTTTTTCTTAGTGTTTTCTTTGGCGTATTAACAGCTACTCGCTCTTCTCCGGTTTTTAGTGAGGTGAGCGGGCAGCTGTTCCGGGGGATACTCCCCATAGTGGGTTGTGCGGGAGGCTCCGCCCTGAAGGGGTACGGTGCCTTTTTGCGCTTGCGATATACAAGAGACAGGGAAATTTGTTGTTTTAGTATTTGAAAGAATCGCCGAAACGCCTAAAACTGAAAGAGATAGCTGTCTAAGTACCATGACGGGTGGCAGATATCAGGACCTAAAAATAAAAGAAAGATTGGAATCTTCGACAGACTGAAAGCCCGTAAATTAGAATTGTTTTTTGTTCATTCTTGAGTAAAAAAAGGTGCAATTTTTGCTGTAGGTATATGTTACGGTGCCATTTTGATAAAATCAGTGGTAAGAGTTGAACCCTCTCCGTACGACATTTCGGGTGCCCTCATATCTCCTGGGGACGCGGCTGTAACCAGACTACCTTTTCTTGCGATTGTAGCCGCTTGTGAAATGCCAAAATAACCATTCAGCCAAGTTGGAAGTTGTTTTTTAATGACCACATTTCCGATTCTTGCTATTAATTCTAATGTTATTCTCAAGACTTCACAATTTTAAATGTTTGGGAAAACAAAACAATTCGAGATGACTTTTTCTTGGCAAGTTACGTCAGAGAAACAGGACAACTGTTGCGTTAACCGAAGAAACTTTCACACCATTTGCGTTATGATGAACTCAGCTTAATTTACACGTTTGTCTAAATGTGTAAATGTCTAAACTTTGAGGTGAGGCTCATTTGAGAATTATCGACGGAATTTTTGTCGTAGTACAAAAGTAGATTCAAGGTCACTGGATGATTGATTGGCTTCTTAATGATATATCCTATTGGGGTGGGGACGGAAAAGGGCTGAAGTTTTGACCGTGGTTTTCTTTGGTACAAGGGGGGGTTAATGCAATTTGCCTCCATGACGCTTATATTGAGATTTTCGGAGAACCTGTGAAAAATGGTGGCGCAACCGATTGTTGTCTGCAACAATTTTCAACGGGATTTTGGACATTATACGGATAAAAATACGCCATTTAAAAGGTGAAAACAAACGGGAAATTCCTGAGTAACTGGGGTTTAACTGAACAAATTATCCTGCGTTTTCAAAGACATCCTCAGTTTGAGTCGATTAAACCTAAGGTTAGGATTTAATTAACGTGTTTCCGCACATCTGGCCCCAGAAAACTCGCGTCCTGTTGCATACTCGAAGCATTTCAAATATAACGCTTGTCTTTCCTCATTTCGGGGCAAGGGTGAAAGGAAGAGTGTTGAATCCAGGCTGATATATCGTGTTTCTTTAAGTATGGTCAGGACTTCTCCGTGAGGTTGGTGCCAGGATAAAGAGAGAAGCTGCCGGCATACACAACTCCGGAGCGACCTAAGTCGGAGTATGCAAGCGGAGTGTGGAACCCCATCTCAAGAAGGACATTATCTCGCTAGAAAGAGTCCAATGCAAAGCAGCACGTTCACAAAGTCACAGCCGATGCGCGAGTGGTACGGATATGATGAAAGATCTTGGTTGGGACACTTTGGAACTGAGAAGGAAAAAGGCCAGATTAACGCTTATGTACAAGTCAAGCCATAATTTGATTGACAGCGCAAAGTGCTTGATCCCTCACCCTGAGAATCGGACAAGGAAAAGTCACCAATTGTGCAAACCCTCATATGCTAGCAAGGACGTTTATAAGTTTTAAGTTTTCATAACGATTATTTGTAGAGCTTTTTAGAACTCACAAGCAGTACGTTAGTCTTAGTACGCCAAACACAAGCTCGTCTTTGCAAATCTTTTTCAAGCACATTCTCTACATGTCAGCGAAGCCACAAACTTTGAAAGCAATGCAAATAAGGGGTGATTACCGAGGGTAATAAGTGTTCTAATTGATTCACTTATGATTAGCTTCGTTGGGAAACAACTCAGAGATTGTGCATCTTACAAGTTTCAAGGGCTTTCAAGACTTCGGGCCTATATATGTACACTACCTCTCTATGTATTGCATAAGTTAAGTTTTGTCAGTTGCGCATATGAAATTGATCCACCTGGAGACCGCGCACGAGTCGGAAATGGGAGGCGAAGCCACACAAGAAGACGGTTCTCGCGGCTTGGCTGTGTTAGCCTGTTCTCTCGGGACCCTCGAGGACACAGTCCTCTTCGCTTCTTCAGTAGCACAGGGTTTCCACTGCCACCCTCCATTTGACTCTGCTGGTCCAACTTTTTTTCGCATCATTTCAGGTCACACCGTTATTTTCCATCTCTCGCTGGATTGTCCTCCTCCAAAACTTTCCGAGGTATCCTTTCGTCGCCCACCTTGAGGATTTAATTCCAGGACTTGCAATGTGATGATGACAAATGTCTGTTCGATCATCCGCGATACTGCACCTATAGTATTTTTATCTCATGTGAAAAATATACAGTCAGCTGCGCGGACTGGCGGAGTGTTGGCCAATCTGATGCGCTTCGACGTACTGTTACTCCCCTATTCCTCCACTGGGGCCTGGGGAGAGCAAACAGCACAGCTTGCGCGAAAGGACGATGTAGTCTCCTCATTAGATTTCTGACACTATACCTTTTTGTCCATTTCGGGGTACTCCTTGTGTATGATTCCGGGCAACAAAGCACAAGTGGACAATGGGTTTATCGCTTACTCAGTCTTAAACTGTTGCGTAAATGGACAGTAAACGGAATCAAATGATCTACACGTGGCATTGATTCCACATTGCTAACCTTTATTTCTTTTCCTTTAAACGTTTTTGTTTTTGCATTCATGTACGTAAAGCATTTTTGGTTGAGTGAGCTGTTGGCATAGTCGAGCGAGAAACAAAACGCACGAGCACGTGTGAAAAATGTCTGCTCGTTACGCAACATTCCAGAAGAAGCGTTGCGTGACGACCCGAATAACGGATGCAGAGCTAAAGCGCGGAGGGACGATTTCCATCACGCGTGTTTAGTGTTTTGCTTCTCACTGAAATCCATGAAAGAACAGAGCGACTGCTTACACCAGCAGTCTAGGCAAACAGCAGCCTCACATAAGGTTACTAAATAATGCGACGCCTACAAACGGCAAACTAAAATTCACAAACTTGGGTTGGCAAACTCACATTGATTTACTTTTACACGGCAGAGTTATAAACACGAACCAACAAAAACAAAAGAAGTTGTTGTTGTTTAAATCCCAGTTTGATTTTTCAGCCAAAGCTAAAAAATGGCGATGACGTAAGCAAAGTGTGCAAGATTTGATCCAATGAACGAGAGTGAAGAGCATGTGTCACTTGACAGACTAGCCTCCTACGTTAACGTGCTTTTACCAACGGAGAGGGAATATCAAATGTAAGTATGCCAACACAAATTGTTGAAAAGGTTGGCAAGTATAAAGAACAATACTATTTCTCGCCAACATGCTTGCCAACTGTTGTTGAGAACTTTAAACTTGGGCTTCAAAACGAACTTGCAAAAGTTTAGCGTGTAGTTGAAGGCGCAGCCTTAAAACAGACAGAGAACTAAGCGGGATCCGGGATGCTATTTTTGGGCAACAGCTACGGTGTCCCTTTCATCACGAGCACACTACGGGGCTGAGAAAGTCTGTTTCAGGAGTCCCGATTACGGCTCCTGCTGATTTATATGACTAAACGGTTGCTTGTAATTGTTCTTTCTCCTTAACATCGTAAGTTTCTATCCACAGGCCACCCGGTGTAGGCTGTTCCTGTGGCACTGGGAATTTCTCACTGCACTGCCTGGATATTCTTGGTCACCTGAAAGGAACAGTAGCAAAAGGTGGCTAAGAATTGCGAAGCCGGGTACTTTTATGGCAATTTATATTCACCGTACGCAAAGGATAATCGTACGAATCAACACATCGTGAACACTTTCATTTGACCTTCATTTGTAAATTTTTCTTACCTCCTCAAACTTGTGAATCTGACGAATGAAGAAATCTCCGTAGCGCCGTTCAACTTTGGTGTCGGCAATGTGAATCATGTCCTGAAATGAAACAGATCGGAAAGATAATTTGCTCCGTTCGTTGTAGAAAATGAATATAGACGGATTTTTGTTTTTGTTTTTACCGAACCTGGTATTTCTTGATTGGATACTTAAGACGAAGGTCTCTTTGTTAAAACTCTGTGAGGTGTTTGGAATTGAACAGGTTTGTTGATAAACATTACGTCAGCAGGCATCCGCTTATAGCGACTGCCGTAAAGTCATAACCAAGGTGAAGATGAAAGTGTATAATAGCGAATCACACCGGTGCCATCGTAACATTATCAGGGGCCGTTAAGACATCGGCGAAAACGTCGATGTCTGGAAAGTTTTATTCGGCGACTAGAAATCTCATGTTCTATTTTAATGTTTCTATTTTCGAGAAAATTTCGGGCGTTGCCATCGTAGTTGCGTACGATCCTTAACAAGACCACAAGCGTACTTAGACCTACACTGTAGACCGCGAGAGAAAGCACATTACTTTACCTGATCAATATAAAAGTCCACTTCGGACGAAGACTGAAGTTCTCCTTCAAGGGCGTCAGTTCCTTTGGTCCAGACAAGGTTTCTCTGTTTGTGCTGAGAAGAGGAAAAAAAGCTCTAAGCTGAGTAAAACTACGGTAATATAAATGTGATTTAAGGAGGCGGCGTGGCCGACTGGTCAGAGGTGTTGACTTGTTATACGAAGGTCTCGGGCGAAAGCTTCCTCGAGTAGTTCCATGTTCAAATAATTGGTCAGCCTCTTATCAGCTGAGATTTTAAGATGTTTATACACCTCCCAAGCTAGGCTCGTAGTTAGGTTAGTAGCTAGGGCAACAGAAGCTGATCTGTTCCGAAAGTGGTGGGTCCGAATCCCACCGGGGTTAGAGATTTTTTCTTTTTCTCCCTGTGTTTTCATCAGTTTTAAAGTGTGTTGGACGTAATGTGAGTAATTACTCGTTATTTGTCGTTCAGTTTCCTTTTAAGAGTGGTGCGTGGTATCTCAGATTTGTTTGCACATCAGTGCTTATAAATTAACACTTTCACCAAGTGATTTTGACAACAATTTCACTTCCTCGAAAAGTGAAATGTTGCAAACAATTGACCATGGTCTCAAAATTTACCTTAAAGCAAAGCAGCTGAGTCCTGAATTGGTTCTCATCCTGTAAGAAACACAAAGACGATGAGCGTCAGTCTGTCATGCAGTCAAACAGAAAATCCTCAGCAGGCAGGCAGCTCCGTCTAAAATTCATGAGATTTTTAGCATATGTAATCGCATGAGGCCGACTAGAATTAAGGAGACATTTTCACGCGTATTTTCAAAGTTTTCACAAAATTGCCCGAGTCTCGCAGCGACTAGGGCAATTTGTAATCCCCAAGACAGGGGAATGCTCGTTTCTCCTAAGCTCTTTCTCCTCCGCAGAGTTTTTTTCTTTCTACTCACCATATCTAGGAAAGCAGCCAGCTTGGCAATAGGCATTGTAGTGTACAGCTTTAGGTAGCTGGAAATGAAAGAAAAGATGTTATAGTCAGTGAGCCCAAACAATGGTGTTTTTTTAAGTTTCATGGGCAAGTTTACTGAAAGCGCATGCTTGGTAACCAAGCTTAGACTTTTAAGTTTTAATTCTACATTTCAAGTCGAAGAGAAGATGATTTTTATACTTTCTACATAGAGGATATTACACGGCGGCGCGAAGATATGAATTTTATTTTCGAGTGGTAAAAACAATATTTTACGAAAGAGCGCAGCGAGTGAGTAAAATATTGCTTTCTACCACGAGAAAATAAAATTCATATCTTCAAGCCACCGTGTAATTTTCTTTTTATTATACAGACAAGAGCATTTTTGCACAAGTAACAGTGTAAGAGCGGAAATTGACGTCATCGATATCCTCACTAGGGAGGATATGTAAAATACGCCACTCGAGTCCCGGATGTAGTTTCGTATGAAATTTACGTCTCGTCTACATAATAAAAGTGAATAATGCTCTCTCAAGGTCAAGAAATATTGCTGATTGCACTCGAGAAAGACTTGTACACCCACACCTGGTATCTGTAGAACTCATGTACCGTATTTTCTTAACTGAACGCCGGGGGCGTTTATCTTTAAGTCTAAAATTAGTCTTCGTAGAGCCGACGTTTATTTGAACTCTGCGTTTATTAAAAAGCGATATTTTTCAACATTTTTCTTAGAGTTCTTTTGGTCTGTAATACCTTACGTTCACTAAAATTGTAGCATAATATAGCATAGCATAAGTAAAACAGGAATATAATGGCACCAATTTCGTCTGTAGTGGATAAAATTCAAAGGAAGGTGGGAGAATAGGTGCCCAGCGGAGTCAGTAGAGTAAAGAGTACATTACGCCAACTTCCTTTAGTTGGAATGAGCGAAATAACTGAACTGAAACACTGTAGCGGTTCACGAACCTACTTTAAACTGCTCTAAGTGATTTCGATGAGAATAAGTAGCACAAATGTTCGGTTTCAAATAAACGCAGGACCTCAAATAAACGCCGGTGTCACCCCGGGTCATATTCGGTAGCGGATATGGACCCCCCGGGTCCAAATCCGCTAGCGGATATGGACCCCCTCTCGCAGATTTGGAAGATTTCTTCTTTTGAGAAGAAGGTCTTGAAAAGAAGGTCTTCAGTCTCCCGGTACGTTTTTAAAACGAGGAATATACATCTTATTTTTGGTTTCAAGCGCGGCACCTTGTTAATAAATTAGCTTTTGCGCTTCTACGGATAGCACAGTAATCTGCTGTTTACAATTACCGTGTTTTAAAACCCAAAAGAAATGGTTTACTGGCAAGGCTAAAGGGGGTCCAAATCCGCTAGAACACCGGTACTTCGAACAAACCCCGGCGCGTTTATTTAAAATTTGACCGTGTGGACCCGGCGTTTAGTCGAAACCGGCGTTTATTCGAGGCCCACCGTTTAATCGAGAAAATACGGTATGCACTAGTTTTTAAGAAATAGTAAGCCATTTTCCGCTTGGTAAATATATCCAAGAGAAATCGTATCCTACCTTCTAATGACTGGTATAAGAGACTGTTGTGACACTTCATTCATGAAAACTTTTAGTTGAAGATTAAATGGCTCCTGAAAGAAAAAAAAAACTAAGGTTCGTACTGCGTCTCCATTAACCACACCTCTAGGCGGGTCAAAAGTGTTTTTAAAACTTGGACGAGCCACACGTGCTAATGGAAGTGACACAAGCCTTTGAAAATGGCCAAATTGACTAAATAAGGGCCAATTTGAGCGCTATACAGAAACATACAGAGCGAAATTTGCGAAAGTTTGCATCTGTTCACGAACTAAAACCATTTTCGCTGGAAAATTATTCGGAAATAAGGAAATACCGTGTTGTTCCAGTACTGTATGAAAACAGTCACCCTCTGATTATGTAAATGCGGTTATATTGTACGAACACTTCCCAGAATGCCGTTGGATCTCACCTGCTATGGTTTATGGTTTATGGTTTTCACATGACAAAGTTTCTTCAATCGAGTGTATACAAACTAGAAGTCTAACAAACGTTGGTAAACGTGCTGTTCCTGCTTAAAATTGGCTTAGACCATAGCTTTCTTAAAGGGACTATGTCAGCTATTTTTAGCAACTCTTTGAAAAGCCAAAAGTCAATAGAAAGCTACAAAATAATATTCCAGTTTTGTTGAAGGTAATTATATTAGTATATCCACAGGCTTACCATCCTCTGTTTGTGTGGTGGGCTGTGCATTTATAATGGCTGTATCGGTTTATCAAATTAGCAAAACTAAAGCCGAAATTTAGGAGTTTTAAAACTGAGGAAAATGAAATAAAATCTCATAAAATTGCTGCCATGGTGTTTTGATTTGTGTTTCTGTGTTTATTTTGACGATTTAAGGCTCGCGAAAGCGATGTTTTCAAAATAACGGTCAGACCCGCTCAAAAGTAGAGAAAGAGAACAAGGCATGCAACTAGGTGACCCGCAAATTACACTACCCATTTGAACATTTCGCCAAAAAAGTCGTATTTGCCCGATTCACTCACACAAAAAAATCTTAGCCCTCGAAAGAATAGTCTTCGAACAAAATTTTGGCCAAATTTGAGTTAGATTCGATCGCGGATAGACCTTTAGAATCGAGGCTAGACTTTTGAATACGACCGTCAATTTGCTTTCTCCCTATGATCTGCAAGAAATCCGAACTCAAAGGAATTCGAAGAATGCATTTTTCCGTTAAAATTTGAATTCGCGAGCGACAAACTGCCGTCCCTGGCCTCCCCACGCGAAACTTTTAGTCCGTGACAAAATCTTCTCTGTGGTCACCCAAGTGGCGAGTTTGACCGACAAAGGAACCCAGTTGAAAGACACGCGATTTTATAAATTCCCCCTGCACGTAGACTGAGGGTCGCTGGGTGCAAAAACTCAAAACAAAACACAATGGAAGACGCAGACTCAGGCCAGCCTAAGGCCAAGAAGAAAAAGACCGAAAAGGGAAATGAAAAACGGTGGTGGTATGTTGAATTGTTTTTTCTTCTTTATCATGTGTGTGTGTGCCATTTACCTTTGCCAAACAACAGCAGCTATTAAGATCATGCGTAATCGTTTCGTTACGTTTAACTGGCTTGCATTTTTCCGTTTTCATGAAAGGTTAACACAGAATTATGAGTTAAAATCCGGAGAAAAAATTTCCTCCGATGAGATTTTGGAGGTTAAACTAGCACTGAATTGAACATCATAAACCGAACATCAGCTTGAAACGCAGCTTCATTGATCAGCTCACCACAGCTCAGCCCACAAAATTTGCTGACTAGCGCGTCTTTTTTCCCGCGAACTGAAGGTATAGCAAGGAGTCCTGTTGTCACGCACTGTTCCATATATAGAAAACGGCAAAGTGACATTTAACTTAACATTTCTCGTACATTTTCTTTATTCTGAGTTACTGTAAAATAACATATTGCCGTTCTATGCTAGGCAATGTTTCTTACATCTTGTCAGACTCCCAAATTTTGGTGAAACTTTTAAAATTGAGAGACAAGTTGGAAGAAAAATTGCTTTTTGTAACAGCGCCCTTAGGGACTTTGACCAAAACAGCAAAGGCGATTAATGAACATTGAATTAATTTTTTTTTTCAACGAAAACATTTGATTAAAACGAACTGCTGAAAAAGTAGGGGATCCATAACTCAACTTTTTGGATTTTGTCTGTGGCTAGGCTTAGGAAATAATACTGAAAGTAATCAATGGCATGGTAATGAATTGTTGAGTAGTTTATTCCCGTTCAATGTAGTAGAAGCTCGAAAATGTATTTTCCTCTCACAGAATTCTTTACCCTGAAAAAATCAGTCTTCTTCCCCCACAAATGTAAGAATTCTAAGTACTTGAATTTTTGTGGTACCACCACCGTTTTCATTTCCCTTTTCGGTCTTGTTCTTCTTGACCTTAGGCTGGCCTGAGTCCGCGTCTTCCATTGTGTTTTGTTTTGAATTTTTGCGCCCAGCGACCCTCAGTCTACGCGCAGGGGAAATTTAAAAAATCGCTTGTCTTTCAACTGGGTTCCTTTGTCGGTCAAACTCGCCACTTGGGCGACCACAGAGAAGATTTTGTCACGGACCAAAAGTTTCGCGTAGGGAGGCCAGGGACGGCAGTTTGTTGCCCGCGAATTCAAATTTTAACGGAAAAATGCATTCTTCGAATTCCTTTGAGTTCGGATTTCTTGCAGATCATAGGGAGAAAGCAAATTGACGGTCGTATTCAAAAGTCTAGGCTCGATTCTAAAGGTCTATCCGCGATCGAATCTAACTCAAATTTGGCCAAACTTTTGTTCGAAGACTATTCTTTCGAGGGCTAAGATTTTTTTGTGTGAGTGAATCGGGCAAATACGACTTTTTTGGCGAAATGTTCAAATGGGTAGTGTAATTTGCGGTCACCTAGTTGCATGCCTTGTTCTCTTTCTCTACTTTTGAGCGAGTCCGACCGTTATCTTGAAAACATCGCTTTCGCGAGCCTTAAATCGCCAAAATAAACACAGAAGCACAAAACAAAACACCATGGCAGCAATTTTATGAGATTTTATTTCATTTTCCTCAGTTTTAAAACTCCTAAATTTCGGCTTTAGTTTTGCTAATTTGATAAACCGATACAGCCATTATAAATGCACAGCCCACCACACAAACAGAGGATGGTAAGCCTGTGCTATCAGTAAGTGTTTTAAGCTGCGGATGGCCTGGATGGAAATGGATTGCAACTTGAAGAAGTTGGGCCAACTTTTTCAAATTGTATCGTTGTGTCTCAGAAAAATCACTAAAAACTATTTATAATTTGCTCTCCCTTAGAAAATTCACTTGATTTCTTCCTATTACGGTGATATGGGCATTTTGTGCACGAAAAAGATTTAAAAGTTATACTATTAGCACTGTTATGACAAAAAAAAAAAAAGAGCAAAATCCCAGTGACGTAGTCCCTTTAAGACTTATCCAAACTTTGTTTAAAACAAACTCGACCTTATGTTTCACATACACTATCAATATACTTACCCTACTAAAATTGGCCGGCGGGGCATCGAAATTTGGAGGCACCGGAGAGATGAACTTTGGACAAGCATAAGAGAAGGATTCCTCGAATGTCTGCATATCTCTGTGAAAGAAAAAGACATTAACTTTCATGTTTGAGAGGGGCTACACTGTTCCAGTTTTTGGTGTGGCTTTAAATGAACACAAGACATGTAGAGACAGACCCATTTAAATTTCCGAATTCGTTTACAAGAACACTCTTAGGATTCAAATTCAAATAAATACTGAGCAGTACTTTATCGTGATACTGGTTGTTTTTTTAACATCTTTTAACCCTTTCACTGCCAGAGTCAGTTACGGAAACAATAAGGTGATTCTAACTTCTGAGATTGTGGATGAAATCTTATGGTGTTACCATTCAAATGAAACCTCTTCAGCAGTACTTTCACAGGGCACTATTTATATTTTAGTATTTTACGAAATGAAATTTGGGGTTCGTCTTGAATTTTGATTTTAGGCACCCTTGGGAGTGAAGGGTGAAACCAAATTCAGAAACAACAAGGGGTAAGTAATGTTAGGATCTTGAGAGCAAAAGGGGTTAATAGAAGCCTCAATACAGCATACACATACCCTCGTTGCAGTCTTTGTAGCCTGTCAGAACACTTCTCACGAAGTTGAGAGTGGACATTTTCATCAATTCGCTGTAAGACAAGGTTAATAATAAACAAACATGGCCGCAGTGAAAAACATAACCGTTGGTTTCCCACCTCTACACCCCCCCCCCCACCTTCGCTCGTTCGCTCCAGTTTTCGGCTTTTTCGCTCGTCTATATTTCGCGCGCCCTCTCGACTATCCAGAAATGGAATGCTAGCAGTCTAGTCGCGACTTGAACTTCAAAGTTGGCGTGTTATTGAAAGGAGCAGTAACGTGGTCCATTGTAATACTTTGTCTCTTTAAAACGGTAGAATGATTTTAATTAATAGATACTAAACCATTGCGCATTATTACACACTTAATCCATTGTTTTCTTTTGT